>CM059218.1:9083626-9683626 GCA_030347435.1 Clarias fuscus
GTGAGATACTGTGTTAGCTGCGAGTGACTGCGAAGTTCTACGAGGTCCGCGAGCTTCAGCGAAAAAATTTAACGTTTTCCATCTTTCCGCGTGAAAAATTCATGTAATCACAGTGCCAAAACTTGCGGTGAATCATGATGAATTGTACTTATGGCTACCGCGCGAAAATACATAGAAGAGATAGGGGTATACAGTAAGTGTATATTGTTTTGAATATTGCACAAGAATTGCATATTGAGAGGTTGAAATATATATATACTGAAACATATTTAGATTTTTATATAAACTGAAATGCACTAAAATATACTAAAGAACATACTGTGTACTACGATGCATTATTGCCAACCAGCAGCAGGAAGCTTTTGAACGGTTGAGTCTAAATTTATTCACAAACCGTACCAGCATATAAGGAATAAAGAGCTGGTGAAATGCAATGAGGTGGCCCTGACAATGATGTATGGGATCTGGTTAAAAACAACGGCATGATAAATGCTCAGGAATATAGCTTTTTTATTTATTAGCTGGCAAAACTACTGACAGTTAAAACCCTGCTTTCATCACTTAAATCACCATCCAAACACGCTGTAAACCCGATTAAGACCTGCAGTACTAAGAGTGGAAGTCTGACAGACCATTAAAATCCTCCTCACAACGTTCCGGTGCTCATTCCTTTGCCAGTGTTAAATCACAAACAATCCTGTTCGTTCTCGTCGCAAAATTCTCGTCTGCTTCCCAGATGGCGGAATCGATTCGGTCGGTCCCGGCGTCAAAATCTCGCTGACCTAAGGTGGTGTCAAAGGTGTGTGACCGCACCATTTTGTCTCCGAGAAAACGGCGTGAGCTTCTGATCTGATGTTCCTTATTTTCATGACCGACTGGTTCCCTGAATCATCACTGGCTCCAGCATTAGCACCAAATCAATGTAAAGGATAAATTCATAAGGCTGGAATGAAAAGCAGCCGAGACCTTGATAAAGTCTGGAAGATTTTATACCTGCGATATTAGAATAGCGCTTTTTCTAACCGGAATTTAAATTCGGTTATAGGATTTAAGCTTTGACAAAGGCGGCGAATATTCCAATAAAAGCAGATGAATTGGAATAAGGGGGTTCAGTTTTTGTCTCATAGATGTGACTTGAAACGACTGAGGCAGCTCAATCAGAGGAATACAAAACAGCCGAATATCCGGGGAACACGAACCTATGCAGTATCCTCTGATACAAACAAACAAAAACTGTTGTAATCCGCTGTCTCTTTCAAAAAAAAAAAAAAAAAAAAAAACCCTGTCCCCTGGTTTGCTCCTGAAAACACACACTGCCTGCAAACAAGCATAATGCCAGGGCAGCCAACACCAGCACATCTCACTACACTATACCTCCCGTTCCCACACGTTCCACCACGGTAATGAAATATGTCTCCCGAGATCCTCTGTCTCAAGTATCTCTTCATGTTCTCTAATGTCCTCATAAAGTAGGGGGGAGCCGGTGACTTAATTGCATGCATAAACAAGCATATCACTTCTCAGCAACCGGCCTACAGGAGAACAGCAGGTTTCGTTATTTGGGGATAGGGATATTTATGTTCTGCCAAATCGTTTTTGAAATATTTTCCTACGGTTATTATTTTCTTAATGTCCAAGAACAGTGCAGTCGCCCATCTGTGTATTGTGTGTGCTTATTTCGATGCTAATTATCAGCACAGAGTTTGTGCATGCCCTTTCTTTTTGCAAGAACCTGACGAAGCATAGGTTTGAGCGTGGGGCGTTAGAACGAAAGCATATTCATACATGTTGCGTTATATTCTCAGATAGGTTATATAGATTATATTCTCCAGGGTAAATAAATAAAATGTTACCCATGCGGAAGTAACCTCTTAATCGTAATAAAAGTTTTGCTAGGAAGTTGATTGTTCCGTTTTGGTCACTGATTTTGCCTAATATAGTTATTGCCTAATATACTGTTTTAAATATGACTCAAGAGGGGATCCCGTGAGCTGTTTTTTTCCCCCCCACTCCATTGACTGGATCCTGGTCCAAAAATATTGTGAGGTTTGTTCTCCTAATAGAAGTCAAATTAGGACTTCAAGCACAGCATGGAGACTCTTAGCAGTTTCAGCTTGAACAATGCAAAACATTTTAAAGAAACATGTACATCCATGAACGATTGCTTGGAGTGAGTGGAATGCTTAATCCCTAATCGACGGAGAACTTGTCGCCAACTTGCAGATGAGACACACCTGTGTGGGAACTGTACAATGAACACCACTTGCACATTACAGGAACTGTGTGTGTGTGTGTGTGTATACACACTGTACATACACACACGTGTGTGTGTGTGTGTGTGTGTGTGTGTGTGTGTGTGTGTGTGTATGTACAGTGTATATATATATATATATACATATATATATATATATACACACACACACACACTGTACATATATACACACACACAGTAATGGCATTTAATAACAAGCAACATTCTGTAAAAAAAAAAAATGCTTTCATTTGTGTGAAGAAAGAATAAGAAGTGCCTCCACTTGACCCTATAAATGCAGACAAGCCCGTTACATTCAGGTTTGTGATCTTCTTGATCGGAATGCAAATGGGTGATTTGATTATATTGTATTTATGACAATAAGACCCTATCAGCAATAATGACTGGGATCTAATCAACATTTATATGGCTTGATTAAATTCATCTGCGCTGTCAGTTCACAGACTAAAATATAACTGCAGTCCCGAGAGAGTGGTGTGTGCTACAGATAGACATAGATGAATTATTCTTATTATGCCAGGTGATTATGCAGAGATTTTCCATCCACAAGTAAAGAAAAAAAAAATTATGTTCAATATTTATGTGGTTCCTGAATATTTAAGGGAAATAGTAGTGTAATAATAATAATAATACAATCTAAATGCTTTATTACGTTGAAAAAAAAAATCAATATTAATAGCAAATCATATAGATGTGTGGTCTATATTTAAAAAAAAAAAAAAAAAAAAAAAAAAACAAAGAAGAAAAAAGACCACCATGATCGGCGCTGACTCAACATACCGAAACAAAACCGGTTCAGTGTGAAATAACCTTTAAAATGAATAAGCACAACATGTCAAAATGCGAACAAACATAAAAAGAGTAAGTCCTATTATGCTTTAAAAATGCAATAAAAGAAAGGCTTATAGGAAATGCCTGTGCACATAATGTCTGCTGTTGGTGTACAACAGAATTCTTTGAAAGCCTAGACTGTTTTTTTTTTTTTTCCTTTCATTTTCTACCTGCACAATAACGATACAGGAGGGGAAAAAAAGCAACAATTATTACTGTGCATCACATAATGTTATACCTGTCACTATAATCATAACCATGTCAGTTATGGGTATTCAGAATGAACGTGGTTGCTTTTGCTTATTTGCTCTTCGTCACAATGACGCGTTAAACAACCTTCACTAAAACAATCGAGACGCTGAAAAGAATGCGTGCGACTGCCGTCACAAATCACTCAACTCCTGACAGGACCCATCATGATGGTTCATGACAAACTTGAAGGTTGTTGCATCAACTCCTGTGACGACACCACTGAACAGATGTCGGTCATGTCATCAGTGGGAGAACAGATGTCTATGACCATATGCTGCCTCCAGAACCATCATCATTTTTGGACTTCTCATCATATGTGAAGGCTTTACTCTGTGCTCTTGAAGACCGTAATGAAGAGCAGAATGAAAGCAGATTCGTTCATGTTGCATTCTATTCTCCGATTATAAATTAGAAATGCTCATGAATCAAAGGCAGATAAATAAAATGTAACCCATGAGGAAGTAGCTTCTTAAGCTACTGTACTAGAAAGTTGATTGTTCAGAGTTTGTGTCACAGATTTTGCATCCAAACCACCTACGTACAGTAACACTGCAGTCGAACATAGTTGGTCTGATAGCATGCAACATTACCTCGATTACTTGCCAGGAACCGTTTTAAATATGGCTCAAGAGGGGATCCCGGGAGCTGTTTTTTCCCCACTCCATTGACTGGATCCTGGTGCAAAAATATTGTGAGGTTTGAAGTTTGTTTTCCTAATGGACTGTTTCACACAATAAAAAAAAAACCCAAAAATATATATATTTATTCACTCCAGGAAAAAGCTGAAAATTTGTCAATAAATGAATTAATGAGACAATGCACAATTTTTTCAGTGGAACCAAAAAAGAGACGAAATTCATAGTCCGAGATCATGGTGAGAAATCTTCCCATGTAAGCAGAGCACACACATTCATTAGAGCATCTTCAATTACCTGCAAAAATATCAGGATCCTGTTTTTCATTCCCACAGGCCATACCATCATTTTAAGAAGTGGGCTGCTGTGCCACAGTGCCCTGTTGGCAGTTGGTGTGGTTTGATGGGTAGTGAGTACAAAGGTACAGTCAACAATGACAACAACAGGTATAGCAATGGCCGGTTTGGCTACAAGTCTGTGGAATTTGCTGCAGTGTCATCCAAATACAGTATTTGTAATATTCTTACTGCCCCAACCCTCTATGTTATTTCCATAAACCACACTAGGCAGGATGAGGTCTGTCTGTTTGCAAAGTGTATATATATATATATATATATATATATATATATATAGAGAGAGAGAGAGAGAGAGAGAGAGAGAGAGAGTGGCCTCTGTTATATATGTTGTATATATGGTATTTCTTCTCATATTGTACTGTATGAATTCTTCTAGGTCATCAGGTGTTGCTGGGACTGTCACACACCTTGAACGTAATGAGAAAATATCTTGAAATGTAGTCTCTTAACTGTGTACTATTCCTATGGTTTTGAGAAATGGCCATGGCCTGTAAAGGAAGCGGACAAACCCTTTGCGACATCACCCATAGTTTTTTTTCTAAGCTCAGCTACGGGATCTCTGGTTGTCGCTATCTTGGGAGGAGCCGACTCTGTATAAACTCCACTTAATCCATTAATAGGTAATTGGGCAGAGGGGATGGAGTCTGGTTGCTATTTTAAAACATTCCTACATACCTCAATTACCAAAATCTAGCTACCTCAGGTAAAATGCAAAGGTGGCTAAAGTTAAGTTATATGCTAACATTACTTTTCAAATCATAATTTTTAACTGATGAATTGCTTAAAAATTCACCCCGTAAGGTCATTAATGGGAAGTCTATCCATCAAGACAAAAAAAAAATTGTGGCGTGCTGTAAACATTTTTGTTCCTGCTGTAAAGTTTTTAAGCATAGGGGTCTAAGGGGATTGACTCACTTTTGGAACCAGCTAGTGGTCCTTAGCGGAACTGCACATTTTAGCACTTCCTCGTTGGACTCGTTTGTCAGAACCAGAGGTTGCCCCTTGGAGATAATGTGTAATGTATCATATGATTCCTTCATGTCCCATTCTCACAGGCCTGTCTACCTGCCAACAGCAGATGGCTCAACATGTGTTTGCCAGCTTCCAACAATGACATTTGAGCCAACCAAACCTGTCTTCTCATCTGTGTCAACAACCCCAGTGATTTGCTTCCCCCTTGTTTCTATGGCTCTCATTGCTTAAATTGCTATTTATAAGATCTTTGTATCATTGCATCTGTTGCTGCAGGCATTATTTCCTTAAGGGCCAGGAACAACTGTGCCAACTGTGACTTGATATACAACACACACTATTGACAAAATGCTCTTGAATTTAGAGAAACCTATCAATAATTTATTAAAATAAGGTTACAAGAAACCAAATCTAAGATGCTAGTGGGTATCTGCCAAGGGAACTGCCAAATTTTGATTAGAAATAATAATGCATAATAATCTTATATTTGCTTTGTTGTAATCCTATTTTAAGAAACTGTAAATGAATGTAACGACATTCAAAATATTTGTACTTGCCAAGATATCATATTTGCAGTGAGTATTTTAGGCTTTGCAAACCAGTACATCACATCTGTTTAACGTATGGGGTGTATGCAGCGTGATTTTATGCGCAAGACTTTATTAGGAGACCGGTCTTTTAACTGGAGCTACTGATCTCAAAAGCCTAAGGCCTCGGAATATGTCACTGAAGGAAGTATTACCGCGCTTTTATCAAGTTGCAGCTTCGGGGCACTTTAAAATATGCAGAAGAGCTCATTAATGAAATCTGTGCATTGCGAAATTGGCCCATTCACTCCTGGGAAGAGGAATTAAGACTTAGTTTGCCACTGAAGGATATTCAGTGTCACTGCTGTGCCTAGCTCCAGATTTCCACTCCAATCTCCAGGCAACTCCAAAGCCATGCTACCAGCACTCTGCACCCAAGCTGACCTCAAGTTTAGAGATTTCCTGACATGCATCTATTGACAGGATGCCGGTATCGGGCTCCATATGTTAGGTGGATGCACTAGAGGGAGACCTATACTCTAGTGTGCTATTGTAGTGTGCTAACAGCTCTTGCATTTGCCCGCGATGCCAGCTGCCAGCTCCTCTACTCTGTGTTCCAAAGCGATATAGGCACTCACTCTTTCTCTTCATTGGGACTGATCAGTCAAGTCTGCCCTGGCGAAATAGGAAGGAGACGGCCCATTTTTCCCCAGCAGACTCTGTATCTACTGCTTGCATTACACCTTGCTAATCCCGTAAGTATTTTCATTGCCTGCGAGGCAGGATTCGCTCGTTGGTAAAGGTATTACGCTGCGGTTAGGACAAGGATAATTATGTGCATACAGCATCACTGATGCCCTGGTCTCAAACAATCTGGTCACTGACTATGTCTATTAATTAATGAAAACACCTTCCTTGAAGCATTTAACAATTCACACAATTTCATGTTAAAAAATAATTAAGTCCCTAATAGAAATACCATCCCTCAGAATATACATACTGTACACTCTACAGATGTAACAGTATCAATAATATCAATAGCACCAATAAAATCATTAAAGTTGTCTTGGAATCCACTTCATCAACTCCTGGACAAGACAAGACTGGAAAAGGGGATGAGCATGATACATTGGGGACCTTTTACACCCTTTTGATTTTCAGCACAGGAAGCAGCAAACAGAAATAGACCACTAGACCTGACGGACCAGAGTGTCAGGAACAGACGCACATCAGCTTGTTTCATATCATGTCTTCTCCAGATATGCATCGTGATCTGGTTTCTCTAATAATCTGAACTTACCTGGATGTTACACACCTTTAGTTTCATTCAAGCCCTGAGTAATTTTGACTGGGCAGACACCGTCTCCGCATTCCGACTCCACTGCTGTGTAATCAAATGAACCGCCGTCTCCTTTCTCTACTGTGCTGGCCATTAGTCGACCTCAGTGAGATGTGCCTATGGCCTGCAGCGGGCTTTGATCGTGAAACCCCATCAAACGTGAGACTAACTCAACTGCGCAGAAGGAGGGCCAACTGAAACACATGAGCAGGGGAAGAAGCAGCGAATAACTCTGCTGCAGTCTTCATCATCAGGGCAACAGAGATAAATGATGTCAAGGTAATTATTTCTTGACAAGACACCCTGACATCTCAGTGCCTGTACTGGGAAAAGAAAAAAAAAAAAAAGAAAAAGAAAGAAGAAAAAAGATCTAGCTAGTTTCTGCCTTCTTGATGAACTTGCCTCTCAAGGGGTATATTTATAACTGTATATCCTAGACTTTCTTCCTGAGCAGGACAGATTCACAGGTCTGAGATAACAAGTGAGCGACCTAAAAAAAAAAATTGGTTGACAAATGAACAGAGGAATAAAGAAGGAAGATTCTGCAGATGTCAGAACGAATGAGCTGGCTTATCTTGTATATGAGCTGTGTTACTCAGTGGCATGATCACCTCGATTCATCAGCGCCTGCGTTATGCCCTCACTGTTTAGTCATCACACCTGGACTACATAGGGTGGCCTGAGAAGACCCAGACACCATGGCTGAGATCAAGGCTCTTCAATCTCATTATCCCACATTCAATCAGGAATCATATCATAACATATCATATATTCCACTGGTTTAATTAACTGAGCTGTCAGAAAAAAATACTGACTACTATGGCTGTATTCTGAGAAAGAATATAATCGAGTTTTGACTAGATTTAACGTTCACAAAGAACGCCGCCTTCTGGAGTACCTAACTCCTGGCTGATTTTTGGGCCAGCATCCATGTATCCCCTGCAACGTTGAGCATCAGCCAGCCAACAAAACCAGTGGCAAAAACCACCAAGGAGACATGAAGCGATCTGTGGACAATAAAAAGTCATTCTCTTTTGACCTAAGATTTTATTTCTAGTTAGAGATGCCTGGGGTAGTCACAAATTCTTTATTCTTCAGTTCATCTAACAAGTGGTCTTCAATAGGTTTCCAGCTTCTAATTTGCTGGAATGAAAACCTGCGCCCACACAGTGGCTTTCGACTAACATTGAAGACCCCTGGCATAGTCTTTCACACTATTGCACCATATTGTCATCTGGGTATCTTCAGAGCATAGTAATAGTGACTATATATGGCACAGCTCATGAAAGTTCTTTCAGCCTTTTAAACCGTCATATTCATGAATGTCTTTTTCTTGGTTACTCGAAGACCAGTGTATGCAGTGTTGTGAGTGATGTTTGATAAAGTAATGACACTGACTTTTTTCCCCCAACTAGACATACCAGTTAACCAACAACCAGTTGGTGCATTTACATGAACCCTAAGATTTCGCTAATAATCAGAATAATAACTCAACTGGAGTGCAAATGGGGCAGCATGGTGGCATAGTGGTTTGCAATGTTGCCTTGCACCTCCATGTCCTGGGTTGGATTTCTGCGCCAGGTCTGTGCGCATGGAGTTTGCATGTTCTCCCCATGCTTGGCGGGTTTTCTCCCGTTTTCTCCCAGACTCTAAAGACATGCAGATTAGGCTAATTGGCGTTCCCAATTGTGTGAGAATGTGAATTTTAAGTGTGGCCGGAGGTCTTACCACAGTCATACAAAATGGGAATAAATACAATGGTCACCACTGGCCTCCAATGGTCATCATTGGCCTCCACAGTCCCTAGTTGGACATCTGGGCCCGTATTCACAAAGCTTCTTAGAATTCTCTCAGAGAGCTCCTATCTTAGCCTAAAAAGTCCTAGCTGGGAGTCTTAGAATAAAAGTGATTTAGAAAACGTCTTAGAGCATCTCTGAGTAAGGAAAGTACAAAAACTTTTATCGTAGTGAGGGGGTGTGGTCGACCCCGTTGCTGGGGATGAATGCAGCAATTCAAGGACTGTGATTGGTTGATAAACAATAACCTCAAGGTCTTGAAATGCGCTCTTCGTAAAAAATAGAATACATGATAATAGAATAAACAGGGAAATCATACTGTTTGTATATAATGACATTGTATAATCATGACTACAGACTACTTTATGCAAAGTTTCTGTTATAGGCTAATTATCTTATAATATGATTAAACAGTCAAATGTTGAAAATGTGTCGACTTTTGAAGCAACCAATTTCCACACAGTAGTTAGTATATTTAAATTCTTACATTTATTTACCAAACTGATTTTATCACAATCCATTTCAGATTGATGGGAGCAAAGTGGCTCAGCTTTTACCAATTTACATGATGGCAGGACAGTTTATTTAAGTTGCACTTTTGGATGGTATGTAGCCAACAATCCAAGAGAGATGGAAGGAAGTAAAAGAACAAGAAAACCAAATTGGACAGAAGAGCAGTGTTTACTTTTAGCTTTATGTTCAGTTTGGAGAATATTTCTTCTTTCCGTCATTTTGTCCTCTGCTATAGAAACTCTTAAGCCTCTTAAAATTCCTCGTCTCTACTCTCAACAATTTTTAACTTAGGAGCTGTTTTTAGGGCTAAGATGTTTTGTGAATCATTTTTATCTTTACTAAGATTTAATCCAGAATCCAGAAAGAAAATGCCAGAATTCTAAGATTTTTCTTAGAATTTCCTCACTAGGAGCAACTTTTAGGTTTAAGAAGCTTTGTGAATACGGGCCCAGAGGTTCAAAGATGAATGGATGGATGTGGTAAAAATAAGAATCAATATGAATATGAATGAGAGGGATGGTGGTGTAAACTTGTGAGGATAGACTCACCACTTCCTATGTAGCAAAGCATCTAACCAATCAGAGATGAGATTGAATTCTTGCAACCAATCATAATATTAAAAAAAAAAGGGATGGGATGCCTAACCTAACCTCAAAGTTGGGGGAAAATACTACTTCTCCATGTTCTGCTATATTTCTACCAAGTTGATCGCTTCACAGCATTCAGAGACATTTTCTGTATTTAAATAAAGTTACATTCTGATTAAATACTTTGAGTGTGTAAACGCACATTTTATTGGATCAGCGTCCTTGCAAACAGTTACGTTAGAATCTTTAACTGGAATGAAATCAGTTGAATTTGAAATATTGCCCATTTTAAGATAAACTTCAAATAAAAACTTTTACTTAGCAATATACAGTTTAAGCTTTATCAAAAAAAAAGTTGTTTTTTTTTTTTTTCATTTTTCATTCATGTCCCCATATCATCTTGTACTTTTCACTCTTTGGTCACACACACTCACACACTAGGGGAAATTTGGAAACTACCGTAAATTACTGTAGCCTACCCTGAATGCCTTTGAACCTGTGGGAGGAAACCCACCACCGCGGGGACAACAAGCACCTCTGTGCTGGAAAGCTAAACCCTAGATGCCCAACCCAACAATGCTAACCAATTATGCCACCATGCTGTCAGCCAGAATACAGAAGGAATAAAGAGAAAACTAAATCACTAACTATTATGCACAAAATATAAATGGACAGTGATCTGTAGATAGCATATTGTCTTGACGGTCAAGCTGGCTTTGCTTTATTAATTTCACTCATATGGTTGCATCAGTCCTAATAAGGCAGAGTTTGTTTTGCTGTATGTACAATGACTCTCTGGAGAGTGCATTTAATCATCACTACCATTAATATTATTTGTAAAAATGTTAGTTTCGAGACTTCTTTGTAAGGATATGAATTATTTTACTGTACATTAAAGTGTCATGCATTTTACAAGAGTACATCTTTTATACTCTGGGGTACAAATAGTAATCATAAAGCATGTATTCAGAGGATCTCGCTGAATGGGGAGGTACTGTACTGTATAATGTCCTGGGCTGACATGGTACTCAAACTTAACATTTCGCAAATGAAGTTTTTAAAGAGAGCATATTTCTCACTGGGGTTTGCAAAACTGAACAAGCCAAAGGGCATGCACAGCCTTTGATATATACATATGTGCTGATAAGAGAACAATCTGATCATGTTTTGGAAGAAATACGATCATCAAAGTCAATCCCGCAAAGATCGCAAAGGCAGACTTTATTACAGAAGCTTTAAAAATCAGTAAGAATTAGCATGTATGTGAAACGAAAAAAGGAGCAAGCAATATGATTATACCATTCTGCATGAAGCTCATAATAAGGCTCACCTAATCTTTCCCACTATGCTCCTTTCCAGGAGTGAAGCTGTACAGACTCGGCCTTCCTTGTTATCTCGAGAGCGTTAGATTAATGTGATTGAATTTCTGCCATACCAAGTTTTGCCCCGAGCAACATACAGCTCCAAGCCAATTATAGTGCATGGGTAATTGCGGGCAATTTAAACCATTCTTATGGAAATGAGCTATAGATTCATTCCACCTGGTATGAGTAACTTAGAACTGGTAGATGGCTCTGTTAAGTCCCAGGAAACTTCTATTCGGAATTCATAACCTTGAAATCAGTTATGGAAGTGGTATTCACAATTCTTCAGTGGCTAGGAGAAGTAAATATGCATTGGGGCGTAGGACGCCATTGAGGTCTCGCTGTCTCAGTCGTTATAGTACACAGCACATTCACAAACTGTGAGCCAGGTTACAGTATGTTGCGTTTGATGACGAACGTTTGGTGATCAAGAGTAAAGAATGTCAAAATATAGCAGGGCTCCATTTCTGGCCAGGTCTTAATAACGCCATCAAAACACCAGATATTGATGATTATTATCCAATTTCCAAAAGGTGTGATTTTGCGTCAAAGCTTATAAATGCGGAACAATCTAATAGCTCTTACAGTACAACGCAAATCCAGTCATGTTGCGAAGCACAGCTTCCAGCTAGGAACCTTTAAGACTTCAATATCTACACCGCAGGAACTGAATTCAGATATCGAGCTTTAGCCCACTGCTGGGGAAAAAATGTGAATATCTGAAGGCAGATGTGAGATAGCGGACAGGACGTTTTAGTGGCAAATGCAGGAAGCGAGTGGCACGCACATCAGAGTTAATGACTGACCATGGGGCACAGTGGGACTTCCATCCTCAGAGCAGAGAACTTTATACTGTATATACAGGGGTTGAACAATGAAACTGAAATGCATCAATTCGTCTTGGGAATGACGGATACTGTACAAGTCCTGCACAGTGGCCAGAGTGATTTTGAGCCATTCTTCTTGCAGAATAGTGTTCAGGTCACTACGTGATGCCGTTGGAGGAAAACGTTTCCTGTCTCGCTCCTCCAAAACACCCAAAAGTGGCTCAATAATATTTAGATCTGGTCAATGTGCAGGCCATGGGAGATGTTCAACTTTACTTTCATGTTCATCAAACCACTCTGTCACCAGTATTGCTGTGTGTATTGGTGCATTATCATCCTGATACACGGCACCGCCTTCAGGATACAATGTTTTGAACTATTGGGTGCACATGGTCCTCCAGAATGGTTCGGTAGTCCTTGGCAGTGACGCGCCCATCTACTGTAGCACAAGTATTGGGACTAGGGAATGGCATCATATTGCAGCCCCAACCATCATTGACCCACGCCCATGCTTCACTCTGGGCATGCAACAGTCTGGGTGGTACGCTTCTTTGGGGCTTCTCCACACCATAACTCTCCCGGCTGTTGGGAAAGATGGTGAAGGTGGATACATGTTTCACATTGTCCACAGCCCAAGATTTTCAATGCTGGCACCATTGAAACCAACGTTTGGCATTGGCACAAGTGACCAAAGGTTTGGCTATAGCAGCCCGGCCATGTACCTTTGGAGCTTCCGACGAACACTTTTGGTGGAAACAGGACAGGAGAGTTGAGGTGCAGATTTAATTCTGCAGTGAGTTGGACATCTTTGTGAATTAGCCATGAAACCTTCAACACTAATTTGGCCAGGGTTTCATTTTCATTTGTCCAACCCCTGTATATACATATATATATATATATATATATATATATACATACACACATGCACGCGCACACACTACAAACAACACCTCTGTAAAGGAAATGTCTTGTCCACCAGGCATCTTTAAAATGACAGTTTTTTTTTTAATTAATAAAATCACCTCATGCATTACCAGAAGCGCTCATCGTTTTTAGCTGAACTCAATCCTGCACACCTGTTGTAAGACACACACGCACACACTTTCCAAACCTCACACTATTATTATCACACAAGAGAAAGGATTAAGAGGGCAACCCTCTAAATCCCTTGTTCCAACGTTGGCATTTCATTTTTCCTCTTTCGCCCCTTCTCTCTCATTCTCTCCGATTTGGAAAAAAAAATAAAAAAATCAATACGTCACCATCACCTGGTTAAGCATAGCGAGGAAGATACGAAATACAAAACAGGTGCTCTATTCTACAATCGTGAGATTAATGGAAAAGAAGGTGGTTGTGATTGGAAGCGGCACGTCAACATGACGTAAAAGCGACCGGCCTTGCTAGCGCTGTGTTTTTCCCCTCACGCAGTGAATGCTGGATGGTTATCTGGCGTAATTAAACAGATGTAAGGCTGATGAATTCAGCTTGTGATCGGATATGATGCTTCCGTCTCATCACGTCGTCTTCAAAACACTCTGTATGAATGACAAAGTTTTAAAAGGTTTGAATGACCATCAATTATGGGATATTTATCCAACAGAATATGACTCACTGAATTAGTCAGTGATTATTTCTTCGCTGATGTAAGAGCAAACATGCCACCAGTGACATTTACCTCATATAATAAAGATGATGAAGATGATGCGGGTCTGCTGATGAGTAAAATGACGGTACATTTCGCATTATGTTGAACATATCAAATATTATCGTGTATAAAATTGCACATTTTATTTATTTGATATTAAAATTTTTATATTAAAAGGTGCTGTTTGGCCTCAGTGCCTTCATTTGGATGTAAAGTGCCTTGCAAAAAGTATTCATACCCCTTGACCGTTTTCACATTTTATCACGTTACAACCACAAATGGATTTTATTGGGTTGGGATTTTATGTGGTAGACCAACACAAAGCGAAAGATAATTGAGATGTGGAAGGAAAATTATGAATGTTTTTCAAATTTTCGAATGTTTTTCAAAATGTTTACAAATAAAAACCTGAAAACTCAGTAGAAATACAGCAGGTCTGTGAAGCCCTCAGAGGTTCGTTAGGGAACATTAGTAAACAAACAGCAACATGAAACACAAGGGTCACACCAGACAGGGCAGGGATAAAGTTGTGGAGAAGTTTAAAGCAGGGTTAGGTTATAAAAATATATCCCAATCTTTGAGCACATCACAGAGCGCTGTTCAATCCATCACCCGAAAATTGAAAGAGTATGGCACGACTGCAAACCTACCAAGACATGGCCGTCCAGATAAACTAACAGGCCGGGCATGGAGACCAATAATCAGAGAAGCAGCACAGAGGCCCATGGTAACTCTGGAGGAGCTGCAGAGATCTCCAGCTCAGGTAGAAGAATCCGTCCACAGGACACCTACAGTATTAGTTGTGTGATCCACAAATCTGCCCGTTTTGGAAGAGTGAAGAATGGCAAGAAGACAGCCATTGTTGAAAGAAAGTCATGAGAAGTTCTGTTTGCGGTTTGCGACAAGCCATTTGTGCAAACATGTGGAAGAAGGTGCTCTGGTCAGATAAGACCAAAATTTAACTTTTTTGCCCAAGTGCAAAACGCTATTATAGCAGAAAACTAACATTGTGCAGGGTTACGTCAGCATCATGTTGTGGGGATGCTTTTCTTCAGCAGGGACAGGGAAGCTGGACAACCTGTACTTCTAGGTGCGAAGATTACTTTAAGAAATGAAGGTCAGTCAGTCAGTCCGAAAATTTGGGAAAACTTTGAAAGTGTCCCCAAGTGCAGTCACAAAAACCATCAAGCGCTGCAAAGAAACTGGCTCACATGCGGACCGCCCCAGGAAAGGAAGACCGAGAGTCCCCTCTGCTGCGGAGGATAAGTTCATCCGAGTCACCAGCCTCAGAAATCGCAGGTTAACAGCAGCTCAGATCAGAGAGCAGGTCAATGCCACACAGAGTTCTAGCAGCAGACACATCTCTAGAACTACTGTTAAGAGGAGACTGTGAATCAGGCCTTCATGGTAGAATATCTGCTAGGAAACCACTGCTAAGGACAGGCAACAAGCAGAAGAGACGCGTTTGGGCTAAAGAACACAATAAAGAACACAGTAAAGAAAACTCTTTGAATGAGAAGGTGTGTCCAAACTTTTGGTCTGTACTGTATCACATCTTTAAGCTCAGTTTATTTTCTGAGCTCCATATACAGTACACAAACTCACAACGAGAAATTAAAACAGATTTATTCCACCTTAATATTTATTTATTACATTTTAGGTTGATATGGTTGAATTTCCTTGAATTGACAAGTTTGACATTTAGGAGAGAATTTTGGTTGCCATAAACAACATTCTTGCAGAATTTTGGTTAGATCCTTGACTACTTTTCTTAGCAGAAGTGTTCAATTAAATTTGTTGGTTTTCCTGACTTGGACCGAACTTTTAAACCACCTCCACAAATTTTTAATAAGGTTGAGGCTACAAAAGCTTAAAGCCTGAACCATCATTTCACAGACAGTTTTCATGCGTTTTCAGGGTCACTGTCCAGAGGGAACATTGAAATTTGTCCAAGTTTCAATCGAGTAGGTAATGATTTTAGGGTATGCTGAAAAATTCTAAGGTACTGTAGTCCTTTTGCTTCACTATTCCATCAACTGGCAGCAAAATAGCCACCACAAAGATTGGTCCTACCACCAACATTCTTAACAACCGGGTCAGTGTTCATGGGGTTAAATGCCAAATATATTCTCCAAATATAAATCTGGACAAAACTGTCCTTGAGAAGCATTGGGCTCGGCAAATTAAAGTACAATTTTTAAGTTCAGCACCACATATCTGCTAGGAAAACACTAACAAGGACAGGCAACAAGCAGAAGAGACTTGTTTGGGCTAAAGAACAACACAATAAAGAACACAATAAAGAAAACTCTAGAATTAATAATCTAAGTGTGTGTAACTGTGGGAGGGAACCGGAGTACCTGGATGAAACCCACCAAGCA
This sequence comes from Clarias fuscus, assembly GCA_030347435.1. NCBI lineage: Eukaryota > Metazoa > Chordata > Actinopteri > Siluriformes > Clariidae > Clarias > Clarias fuscus. The sequence continues at coordinate 9,099,924 of CM059218.1, forward strand.
TGGGGAGAACTCCACTCAAACAGAGAAGGGAATCGAACCCGGATCCTGAAGGTGCAACGCAACACCGTGTCGCCTCTAACCCCGTCTTAGTATTAATTAAATCAAACTCCAAGTTTTCTTTTATTAAAGATGTACTGTACATTTCACATTCTGCACCAGAAAAAGACGGGTTCAGAGAAATCACCGAAAGCCTATTATTGCTATGGCATTCATATTTATGAAGACTAAATGTAAACTTCTTAGTGCAACTACATTTTCAGCTCTGCAGTGGTCTGGTACGTGGAAATCAAATGGGCTTTAATTTAATAGAAATTTATGGACTGCAAGAAGACGAAAAAAATGGTATTTTTGGTGGAGGATAGCTGATGGGGCTCTTTAGAGAAAGTCCTCTTGCACTCTAATCGGGGATGAGAGAGAAATTTCCTACTTTATTGAAGACTCTCTCAGCCAAACAGCTCATAATGTCTACACAACTGTCCCTGTCTGACTTTTCCATTACTGCATTCACTCTTCCGTGAGTCACTTACAGTCAAAGGCTAAGAAAATGTTTTATTCAAACCATACTTATGTTAGCACAACAGACGTGGTCACAGTGGCGGTAGGAGTAGGAAGGATAAATTCAGGTTTTTAGGCAGATCAAATCTGGAGGACAAATAGTAGTGCTGTTGAATACCTGCATGTCCCCCCCCGCCCCACCCCACTTCTTATGAGTGACAGTATATTCATCTGGCAAAGGTTAGTCATGCGGAAGGTTGGCTTTGATGATGTGACAACTCGGAGAGATGGGCTGGGACATGCACATCATGCTGACAGATGCTCATGAACATCATGTTCTTGATATGTCAATGTACTCTATATGATATGCCATCTACAGAACAAAGAAACAATGTGGCTCATAGTTCTTTCCGGGCCTATTATGAAAAAAATAATAATAATAATAATTTCTGCACCGTTAAAATAAAATAAGGAATTGAAATTAGAAACAAACAAGTGTATGGCATATCACTCTGTCTTAATTCAGCCTTGAAGAGCTTTCTGCCAACTCTGCACAGCTTCATTTACGATGGTTGTTAGTCATTTGGCACCCACTTCAATGACACATTAATAAACAGAGAAACAAACAAAGCCCATAACGAATCAGCATGTGTAAGGAGAATCAACCCACAGATATTGGCAGGCTCTAGCAAACCTCCACGCTCTGATTCAGGCAGCAGTTTGCATCCATTAGGAGCTGCGAGCAGGTCGGCAGACTTGACACAGATGACACCTTGTTCCATTAACTTGGTGGACAGAGCTGAGTAAGGGCACCGATCTGAAATATGTCTTGCTGTCTTTGATGAATGATGCGTCTTTGGATTGGGCCAGAAAAAAAATAATAATAAATAAATAAATAAATATATGTATAAAAATATGTTAATATAAAAATATGTTAAGATGAAATAGATGAAAGACATAAGAAAAAGATGGTGGAAAGCCTAAAGTCTAATCCTGCTCTCCACTTTAGTCCAACCTTAGTCCTGGAGTATGTCCTATCCTGCACATTCTGTGTGTCCTTGCTCCTAATACAATTTGTACAATTAATCAGCTAACTGGGAAAACATGCAAATGTACAGGGCATTTGGGAAGTGTAGAGCTGAGACAACTCTGAAAAAAGTTATGTGGACACCTGCCCATTGGTCAATCCATTCTAAAACCATGTCCATTAATATTTAGCTGGTTATCGGTTGCTTCTATGAACAGCCTCCACTGCTTTAGTAGAGTTTTAAACCATGGTCGTGGAGTTTTGCACAAGGAAGCCTGGTGCAATTTCCTCCACACTTACCTTGGCCAATCATGTCTTTATGGACCTCACTTGCACAGAAGCATTAGGGTTTTTTAGTTCAAGTTTCTTAGTTCCAGTGAAAGCAAACTCTACAGCAACCGAAGACAATCCAGGCAACTTGAAAGTGGAAATGGTTTGAAAAACTTGATCATAGGGTTGTTACAGTCAGGTGTCCACATATGTTTTATCATGTAATATAACTGTGTTAAAATTGTGCATGACTTCACCAACCCTTTAAACACAAGCGGCTTTAAATATGTGCTTATACGGAAGCCTTTCTGCAGTGTGTTAACGGGGAAATACTGTGTATTTGGGTTTTCGGATACGTCAGGTGGAATAAAAATCATCATTACATTTATAAAGGGTCAATTTCACCGCACGCAGATGTAGTAAATGAAGTTGCAAAAATGTAGAACTCATAAAATGAGCTAATTATTATTGTTTTTTTACCATAGAAATAACCGAAAACAACCATAAAAACCTGTGATTGCGTGTATATTAGTGCTATTTCTTTACTGATGTGACCCAGTTTCAAATTTTTCGCTCAGTTGTGTTTGGTGAAATTGGTTATAATGAAAAAAAAAAAAATGACGTCTGTCACTCTATACTGCACAATCCTGAGCTTTATACTGTATATGTTTATTTAATAAAAAAAAAACAGCAAAACAAAAAATGGCTAAAATGCTCTGAGTTTTAAGGGAGCCACCTACAAGTACATCATTTCCTCATGTTTGTTTGAAAAATAAAAGACACGCATTTGTCGTCTCATCCTGGAGATGGAAAAAAATGGAAGTATTTTTAGTAGGGACGACCAACTAATAGCTATTGTTACTGTTATTTTCAAAGCATGAGACATTTGCTGGTTCACTGGTAATGGCTCGCTATTACTTTTTTAAGGACTGTCAGTTTTCCCAAAATTCCCGTTTTTCCGATTCTCGGCTGTGCGGCCATATCACCCTGGATTTGCACGCACCCCCATTAAACTTGTATTGAAACGTTCTGAGTACAATAGGGTTTTTTTTTTTTTTTTTTTTTAGTAATGAACATCCATTTTCTACCCATGCTGAACCATTTTGTTCCCCAGACACCATGCTTCCTTGTTTTTGGAAACATAAAATCCCAGTTTTAAAACCTCCTCTCTTAAACAACCTAAGAACCAAAGCTCTAGCACCTACTGTATGGTTCCTCTGATAGAAGTAAAAGCAGCACAGGAGTCCCGTTGGCTTTGAAGTTTATGCTGAATACATTCTCTGTGCCTGTGAGATTCGTGTGCAGAGGGAGGGGCAACTGCAGTGAGTGTCTCAAGCCATGGCCCCTCAACTCTCACACACACTCCCTGGAATCACAGGCAGTATATTGTACACACTCGTACAGTATATCTTTGTAAAAGTATAGACTAGGAATGAGCCATTTTCAGTGTTTTGACAGATAAAATGTCCTTGTATATAAGAATCTCTAAATTCTATTTATTTCCCTTAAAAATTTAAAAGCTCAAACCTTTGCAGTAAGCTCTACACTACCTCTTTAGCATTAGTTGCCGGATTCATGCATGCCTCTCGTTTCCAAAATTGTAAGAAAAATTATCCAAGAAAGACGTTGTCATCCGCCCACTGAACGTGCCACTTCTAAAACTGAACATCTGAACAGTGAGCATCTATGATCCTAATAACGGATCTGTCAAGGGTTGGTCAAATTTCCATGACTGATTTAGGTGGAGTTAAAATGTGATGACCAAGTCGATGGTACGGACGTGAGACGGATAGCGCGTCACTTACAGTATGCTTCGTAGGCAGGCGACACCATGAAACGGCTAGTGCACATCTACAGTATTAAACATTGATTACACAAGCCAGTTGGCCACAACACATCATTCATTAGTTACAGTATATATGAACTGTAAAATATAACAATCATACCCTGCACTGCTCTTACTGAGGAGGATACGTTCAGGGAGGAACCTAATCAGAGCAGCATTATACTGTAGCAAAGCTTCTGAACGCATATTCAGTCTACCCCAACTACAAGGAAGTGATACACCTTGCGGTGTACATTGTACATTCACTCACTCCTGTATACAGGGTCGCGGGGGGGTTGGGGGACGACCTATCCCAGTTGACTTGGGGCACGAGGCGGAATACACTAGACTGGGTGCCAATCCATCACAGTACGCGCGCGCACACACAGATTCACACACTACGACCAATTAGCCTAATCTGCAAGTCTTTGGACTGTGGGAGGAAACCAGTGTACGAGGAGAAAACCCACCAAGCACAGGGAGAACATGCAAACCCTATGCACGCAGACCCTGACGCATGAATCGAACTCCGACCCTGGATGTGGAAGGTGACAGTGCCAGCCAATAAACCACCGTGCTGCCAAAAGATGGACATACCCCTGATTTGCACATTTCTCACAAGACAAACAAAAAACTTGATTTCGATTTGAACCAGAATCATAGGCATTTACTATACTATAGTATTCAATGTTACAGTGATACAAAAATGAATACAATACACACCCACACACACACAAAGCAAACACATGCTTATATTATGTGGGAAACGATGATGACTAAATCATGAGATGACTAAACTAAATCCCTAACTAAAAAAAAAATAAAATAAATACTTGCAACGACACACGCGCACGCGCGCACACGCACAAATGAACCCAAACGACAGAGACAAAAAAAAAGCATGGTAATGAATTCCATCTTGTGCACACACTTCAGCGCTTGATGTAGTAAAACCATGGCCTACGTATATATTTTCTTTCTTACTACTGTACAACCACGCTGGGGCTCCGCAGGAATTAGATTCTGGGCATCATCGAAATACAGAGAGACAAAGAGATACCCAGAAGAACACAACTATCTGCGCACACGCATATGCACACACTTAAGTACCCATTGAAATGCCTCCACCTCACTCGACTCAGAGTATCTCTCTAACCTGTTAGGATCTATTACACAGCCCACTTTGCTCCTGTCTCTCATTTCTAATCTGCTTGTCATTTATACTCTATCTACTCGAGGCAGCTGTTTGAAATGAGAATAAAAGGAGGCTTTTCAGGAACCGTAATCCTTGTGGATAAGAAAAATAAAATGCATTGCAGAAATCAAACCGGCTCCTTTTTGTTATTGCGTTTACTTAACGGGGGGAATTTACCCAGAATTAATAGGGAACAGAATGTGGGGATAAGGAGCTTAACATTCGATCATGTTTATCCAGCTAAATACACTTTAATAGTAAGTTGGACGCTACTAAAAAACGTACGACGTGAACGAACCGTTTCCATTGATTGCAAACTCGCGCTAAAATATGGTCTAAAATTTTATAGGAGCTCACAAGTCCACGTCAGAGAGATTTGGTGCTATGATCCTGTAAACCACTAAATGCCATGGCCATACTTCAGATTTTACTCCGATACATCCGGAGATCATAAGCATGTAGTACTACAAGCAGCAGAATGCCAAACCATGAAAACACTGGCGAGAGCTTGATAGAATTTATTAGCGAAGACACAACAAAGAACATCTAATTATAAGGTAAAATATTATACGAGCAATAGTCTCAGAATTCCTAAAGCCCATCCTGCTAGCACATTAAAATTCAAAGCAAAGCCAAGAGGCAGAGGCATGCCAGTGTTTGACGGAAGGGAGGAGAAGGCACTGCATATTGAGGGAGAGGGAATGGAACAGAGCAGAGAATTATGTCGTACTCCATGCTCCGCTCCTTTTTCCCGTGCGACCCGTGCTCGGCTGTCACGTGGCCGTGGCCAGTTATGTAACGTTTCATCTTCGAGATGCTGTTTAAAAAGGACCCCCCCGAGTGAATACGGGAGTTGAATGCTCGGTCATTCTGTTGCTTCTGTGTGATGAGTGATGCTTGACTTCTTGGAGTGTGACCCAAAGCTTGTTATTGACCTTGAGACTTAGCCTGGCCCGGTTCAAGCAATTGTGAGATTCAATAGAACAAAACCTGCCCCAAGGTACCTGTTAATAATGTGGGAGATGGACTGAGAGATAACAGAAGAGCGGGATTAAAAGAATGGAGGTTGGGGCAGCCAGACCCCAGACTGGTGCTTAACAGTGATGGAAAGGATGACAGGAGAGATGAGTAGTGAACATTGACCAAAACAATATGTTTTCTTCTGCCGACACAAGGCGGTTAGGTCACATGTCCGGCGTACATCGTCACGTGCGTGCAGAGTGCATCCCAGGATGTCAAGCGTAAAAAAACAGCGGCGATTAATCTGGTACTGCTAAGACTCGCCAAGCAATAACGATGGAGAGAAAAGTGTCATTCATTTAAAGAATGGAACGAGGTGAAAAGATAGCAGACACTGCTCGTTCTTTTAACATGAATCGTTCAACCGTCTATAGGATTCTAAAGAACGCTGTACTGTAATAACTGTTAGTATCCTATTATCTAGATAATGTTTGTTTAAACTTATGAACAAATTAGACTTATGAACAAGCTCTCTGAACGAAACTTGTTCGTATGTTGAGGACTTGCTGCATTCTAGAAAGCAATGTACTATTTCACAAACCTTGAACATGCATCAGCTGCTTTAAAGGTCATGGTACACCTGTTAACCATTAAAGCTAAAGCAAACGGCTTTATTGGGGCAGAGGATGGTGAATGTGCAAGAAGCCGGCTGATGAGATAATCATCTTGCTTAATTTCAGTACCACATTGACACAAATCCTCACGTAGTCAGACGTGCAGACGGTGCGTTAAGCAGCGAGTAACAAGCTCCTAATTAATAACCTCTTCATCACTAAATGTTTCCATATCAACACCCGGGATCAGATTCTCTTTAGATATATTCACTGTTAGCTATGCTGAAGGTATAGACGCAGCTGTGGACACACACAGATCATTCCTTTCTGCTGAGGATTGACACTCGGCAAGCATACAAAGCAATAATGGATAAAAAGGGATTAAATGAAACATACTGCCATTGTCACGCTAAAGGCCAAATGTTGGCCTAGAAGCAGATGGATGAAATCGAGCCATTACACTTCATCCCTGGAAGGCTTTCTCCTTTTCTTCACTGCCATTCACATAGACTGTGACTCTTTCCACATCATTATAGCGATTATGTCCCTTTCTTGGGTATCACAGCATATATATATATATAGCTGCGATTTTCCAATACATGATTAACTTCCGAGTTGAAGTCGATACTATCTGCTCTGGCTTCAAATGAGAAAATATGACCTTGAGGATATAACACAAACCTTAGTGGAATCAGTAATAATATACTCGTATTAGTAGTGTGCACATTTATTCAAGGACCCAATTGGGGAAAAGACAGTATTTAAATACAGAAACCACTAGTCAGGTACTTGTTCTGCCCTACTGTACATCCAGAGGCGTTCAAGTCAAACCAAGACTTTTGATTGTGTGTAATAGCAGCACAGTTCTTAGTGCAACAACTATCCTTTTCAAATATTTGTCATACTTAAATGATTGAGACAATCAAAAAATATAAATTATACTACACACAGATACCCGAGCAAATATTAAATGATTATTTTATTTATTATAGGATAAAAGCTGTCCAATCCTACCTGGCCCTACAGTATGTGGAAAAGAACAACATCTAAAATAACTGCAGGCTTCACTTGCCTTAGTCAAGGTCAGTGTTCATGATTCAACAATAAGGAGGAGGCTGAACAAAAATGCTTGATTGCAGTTGTTGCCAACAAGAGTGGCACAACCAGTTATTGGGTTTAGGGAGCAATTCTGTACTTTTCCACATAGAGCCGAAGTTCATGGGAGAGTTCCAAGGTGAAAGCCACTGTGCCCAAAAAACATTCTGTGGACTGATGAGACTAAAGTTTATCATTGTAAAAGGTGTGTGTCCTTAAAACTAAGCATGTCATAAAAAGAAAATCATTACAACAGTCACACATGGTGGTGGTAGCATGACGATATGGGGCTGCTTTGCAGCTTCAGGACCTGGACGATTTGCCATGATTGGAGTTTGTGACCTCAAGCGCAAGCTGACTTGAATTATGTAGCAGGACAATGATCTGAAATAACACACCAGCAAGTCCATCTTTGGTTGGCTAAACAACACAAAAAAAAAAAAAAAAAAAGGAAGGTTTTGGAGTGGCCTAGTCAAAGTCCGGGCTTAAATCCGATTGAGATGCCGCGGCGTGACCCTAAACGGGCCGTTCATACTCGAAAGCCCTCCAATGTGGACGAATTAAAGCAATTCCGCAAATACGAGCGGGCCAAAATTCCTCCGCAGCGATGTTAAAGACTCATTGCCAGTCATCGCAAATGCTTGACTGCAGTTGTTGCCAACAGGAGTAGCACAAGCAGTTATTGGGTTCAGGGAGCAATTACTTTTTCACATAGAGCCAGATAGGTTTGGACAGCTTTTTTCTCCTTAATATATTACATAATAATTTAAAAAGTGCATTTCTATTTACTCAGGTTTTTTTTTTTTTTGGAATATTCAAATTTGTTTGATGATCTGAATAATTTAAATGTCAGAAAATAAATAAATAAATAAATCAGGAAGGAGCAAATACTTTTTTTACAGCACCGTAATCCCCAACTACACTAATGCACTTATCCCAGCATTTCGGTAGTGCTTGCATACCTTCTACTGTATGCAGAAAGTTTTCCCCTGCTTCACGTCTGAAACGCTGGCCTCCCAGGAACTCCTACAATGGTCCGAACATGTGGAAATGGCTTGGAGCGAGGACAGGACTATATGGCGGATATGCCAATAACTCCCAGACTAGTTCCCATAATGTGCAAGTGGTGCTTATGAACGATTGTGTGTACAGTTCCCATAGACCGATACATCTTTTCTGCAAGCTGGGATTGTCCTTCGAAGACGTATAGTCTTCTTCAAAACATTTGCGCCATTCGAATGATTTACTGCAGCCAAGAGTCTCCTCAGTTTACTGTGCTTGCCAGTCAGTTTTATACCTTCGTTCACGAGAAAAGTCTCGGTTTGACTTGAGCGCCCGTTGTATTAAAAAGAGAAGCAAGGGCTGGGAATATTTTGCCGAACAGAACAGCACTATTGTTGTGTGCAAGTTGAAGGTATGCATCAGGCAAAATAAATCCTGGGTGCAGGCTGGTCTCACTTATGCTGGCGGATATGAAGGCAGCAGTACATGATATTTCATCCATTCATCCTCAGTAACCAATTTATCACAGTCGGGGAGCTGGATCCAGAACCCTTCCCGAGTGGAAGACAGGAATACGCAATGACGGGACTGTAGTCCATCTCACAGCACAAAGCCAACACGCGTTTTCAATTTTTCTTAGTCTGAAACTTTTTTGAGAGAAAACCGAGAGAACCTGGAAAAAGTCCACATGGACAGAGCTCAGCTGTGACAACATGCCATCCAGACTAATTAATACTGCAGGTAAGAAAAACACACGTACACACGAGACCAGGCTGTTATGTAAAAAATAATGCATGCCGATACCCAGGAGGTCGTTATAGCATTATTATAACAAGTGGAGTTTTCCGTGTAACAGCTATAATAAACACTCTTTCCCGCACCAGCCGCTCACTCTTTAAAAAAAAAAAAAAGTTGCCTGATTTTTTTTTTACTGAAAAAAAAAAGCAGAAAGCATAAACTCCTCTTTCCTCAAGATTTCTCCGCACTAATAAACTTTGCAAAGCACTGAGACTGTTAAAAACACTTACTGTACAACCAAGACTGCATATAATTCCATGTTAAATAATGTATTTAAACAAAACATCACCAGATCAATAATTATACAGTCTACTTCATTATTTAACATGTTTTTTTTTTTATCCTATACTTGTTTACTATACTGCATAAACAGAATGAGTGCAGTAATATAACCTATTGTTCATGTTATGCGCACTGTCCAATCGAACAGATTTGAGAAATGCAGTGCTAGGCTGCCTAAAAAAAAAAAAAAAAAAAAAATATATATATATATATATATATATATATATAATGATAATAATAATAAATTTGTTTTGTACAATTTTTTTTGTAAATTATTTGTCTAAATTTCTGTCCATCATTTGATTTTCATGTTTGTGGATGCTGACTGATCCAATTTACATCTGACTCACATGGACTCCGTGACAGCAGACTATCAGAATGTATAGCAATACAACAGATGTGTCATGTGACGTATTCAAACGCGAGTGCCGAGGAAAAGCTTTTGGCTAGCTACGTCAAATATCGGTCCGGAAGAACTTTGAGAGTGGTGCCTCTTCGAGAACACTGTTACGAGAAAAAGCTTGTGATTAGAGATTATTAAAACGCTTCTGCAGCTTTCAGGATTCTTTAAAGCCGTAAAATGTGAAGGAAGGAGAGTCAAGCTCATCAACGGGTGGAAGTGAAGCGATAAATAGCACTGTCAACCATAGACGGACAGACAGGAAGACCGTTACCGGAGCGGTGTGTGTGTGTGTGTGTGGCCTCGCAAGGCAAAAGAAGCAGCTATTACTTTGATATGTTGTTTATATGCTCTTATTGTTAATGTTTCTGTAAACTTTGGTAATGCAGGGTGGGATCTTACAATTATAAGTCATTGTGTGTGTGGTTGCTACTACTGTATATGGCAGCATTGTTAAAACGTAAAACACATCTTTTTATAATAAGAAACTTTCATGTAAAGATTTTAATCAGATTTATTATTATAATCATCATTATTATTATTCTTTCATGTCAGCACTGAGCTTTTTGCTTGTTCTGGTTTATTGTGAGACTCTATCATGGGGCCTACAAAACCTTTCATCCCCAGGTTAAGGCGGTACTGGCTATGTGCTGTAAGTTTCCATTCGATCCATCCGTCCATTATCTACAAGTCTCATCCTGTGTATGTTAGTGCTTGGATATCCCTGGCTACATACAGGTATATGGACATAAGGCAGGGAAACCACGATGCACAGGGAGAACATGAAAACTCCACATGCACACAGAGGTGAAGTTTAATCCCCCCAACCTTGAGGTGCGATGGAACAGAGCTACAGTAACTACTAAAGCCCCATTCGATATAACTACATTAAAAGTCCTAACCTACAATAGACACACATCAGTGACACTGCAAGTGTAACCACTGCAACTGTAAAGTCTGTAAAGGCTTTTGAAATACTGAGCTGACATCCACTAAATCTTTACTGTAAATTCAATATTTTCATTATATCCAATATACTATGTGAGACCAGAGGAAATTTTAGTGCGTCTAGGACGGGCATCGACATCCCTTGCTATGAGATTAGTGGATGGAGGGTGATACTGATGGAACTTGCTTTACAACCACAGAAACCCGATCCTGTCCGATATCATCAAAGCTGCTCTATATTTTTAGGCCTCATGTATTTCAGTCGAGCTGATCTGTCTAAAAAGGTAGAATCAACGGCACATCTGGTACCAGGTAACCCTTGGCATTTGATTATGCAGCAGTGGGTTTCAACTAGACAGCAGGTGACTTATCAGATGAGACATCTCTACTTGTTGCCTGGGGACGGTACAGTGAATATAATACAGTAGGTTTACATACCCCAGTTAAAATTGTACGTTTCTGTGACTAACTAAAACTGGGGATAAATAATGTCAGATCTGTTTTTATCTTTTGTGTGATGCAGAAATCATATCAATTGGTGTTACAAACAGAGCTTGGTTGCACACGTTTATAAAGTGGCATGTGACCGTGTTCAGAACTGACTCATATTTCACATCTATCATCAACAAAGTGATTTTGATCAATACGAAATAAAGATTAACCATTGTTTGTAGGATTTTCCTTTTCCTTTTTTTTTTTTTTTTTTTAAACATTTCCTTGATTCCATCTACCAGCTAAAGCGCCATGGTCTGCAAAAAAACCATACACAGCATTAATGATACGTCACTAATGAACGGATGGAGAAGGGAACACCATCACCAAGCATGATGAAAATGAGAAACCACAGTAACTTTACCAAGAAAAGGACATCCAGCGAAAAAAAGATGAAAAGATAAAAAAGATGAAAACTTGACGCTGCCATGACACCCATGACATTAAAAGAGCTGCAGGAAGATCAGGCACGTACTGGTTAATCCCTCCATGTGACAGAAATCTCACATATACTTCAGACGTCTGGGTGGCAGAATAGGATGTCTACACAGAAGTGCTTTCTCAAGGAAAACGTGTGATATGTTCTGATGAGACAAACATTCAGACATCATTTTGAATGACATGTTTTGCATAAAAAAATTTAAAAAAAATTAAAAAAACAAGACAGCTTCCACCAAAATAATTCCATACTCCATACCTATGGAGAAGCTTGGTGCTTGGTTGTGACAGCATCCTACTATAGAGGCACCATCACTCTGTAAATTCTTATGAAATCCCACGGGATTACTTGAAGAGCTGTCAACAGGAAAACGCTTCATAATTTCATAGATGAACACTTTTGCAAGGAACAGTGGAATAAAACTAAGTGGTCAAGATTAGACTCTTACACAAAAAGAACTAATCCTGTACTATAAGCAATTAGGGAAAAAATCTGACTTAGGAAGTCCTAGCAAGTGAAAATATCTTATCTATAGATAAAATATAAAGATAAGAATCTTATATACAGTGGAACCTCGGATTGCGAGTAACGTTGTTTACGAGTGTTCCGCAAACTGAGCAAAGATTTTTAATACATTTTTAATCGGAAATCGAGCAAGTATTAGTTTATGAGCACCGAGTATCATGTATCACGCATGCAACTCTTATTTTGAAACCGAGCGGCAAGTGATCACAACTGAGCCAATGATTTTTCTCTCTCTTGCGCTGCAAGGAATTATGGGTGATTGTCTCCCCTGCTGCGTCTCCTGTGTCAAAATAAGAGTCCCCTGCTGCGTCTTAGTGCTCATCTCTTATAATCAACATCTCCCTCTCTCTTCTGTGCGCTCGTCATTTGACACTGTGCCCCACACACACTTTTTACACACACACACTTACTTTGTGTGTGCGTGCGCGTAATTTGACACCGACACAGACACACACACGCAGATCTGCAAACGCGCTTTATTTACACAGAAAACTCAGCTCTGTTGCGAAAGGTAAGGTGCTAGTTCATTTATTTTTTACTTTACAGCAGTGATTTCGTTAGTATGCTCACGCGAGTATCATTAGAGAGATTTATATTTTTCCCGTTAAAACAGTGTTTGCATTGTGTATGTTAGTTGTGAAACTTAAAAAGCGAGGTGTGGGAGGGAGGAGGAGTTTTACTGTTTAAGAAGAGGCGCTAATTCCGCACACACACACACACACACACACACACACACACACACACACACACATACAAATACATGGCGCCTGCGCGCACAAACAAAAACACTTAACTGTTTGGATTTATTTTTAAATGTTAAGTGCAGGTTAATTTGTTTTATTTTTACTTTATGTTGTATTAATTATTTTAATGTATTTATTGTTTTGGGCTGTAGAACGAATACTTTGAGTTTTCATTATTTCTTATGGGAAAAGTCTATTTGGTTTACGAGTGTTTTTGGAATACGAGCCCGCTTCCGGAATGAATTATGCTCGTAATCCAAGTTTCCACTGTATAGTCAAATTTATGTACTACTTCCTTTAATAAAATTTCAATAAACCATATGTAAAATTAGCAAACCGAGTTCAAACTTTTAAAACTAATGAGAATGTTTTAGTGCATTATTGAAATGTGAAGGGAAAGTTTTGAATTGGGAAGAACTTTGTGGCGAGGATCAGAGATCACTTGGCGAAGTTGCATCATAAATACATAACAGTAGAAATAAAAGCTATGGGGATAAACAGCTGTGTAGACATAAGAAAACCACTTGTAAGTGAGACAAATTAGAAAAAAATGTTTTCAATTTGCAAAGCCATGTGGTCTGATGAGTTCGGATTGACCCTATTCGTGGGTGATGGGCATGTCAGAATAAGAAGGGAAGTGTATGAAGCGATGCATAGTGCCCACTGTACAGTACAAGCCTCTAGAGACAGTGTTATGATCCGTTGGTCTGGTCTTTGCCTAATTTTTGGTATCTATATAAATAAAAGAAAGATTTTGGTTTGTACATTGGTCAGAACTCGCTATTTTAATGATATCTTTACATTTCATACATTGGAGGTCCTGAAAAAAAATTTTCTGTCTGTCTGTATGTCTATCCAGCCGAATTTGTCACAGTATTACGAGAAACTGGCTGGACAGAATTGAATGAAACGGTGCCAGTCCGTCGGTATTTGCTTGAAGTTAAATTTGCACCATAAATGAAATCCAAACGTTGAGTAAAAGGGTCACTATTATATATTTTTTTGAACAAATATAGCACTTTTGCCCCTAAATGGGCGTGGCTGTACAAGTCACTCAACAGAGTAAAATCAACATGATAGTTTAACATGTACTGTATACACAGAGAAAACATGCGGAAGACACCAAATGCACTACGGTAATGCACCTACAAACCGCCAAATTCTCAAAAAACACAAACAAACGTGCAACACGGCATGGCTTCCAAAAAAAAAAAAAAAGGCAAGTAGACTATGAAAACTGATCCTTCAAACATGACTGGACAGATTGTGTAAAATGCCAAAACTAAAAGCACATCGTTATGCGCTAAAATCAAAATGTTGTCGATATTATGAACAGTTACTGTATGTGCAGGATTGAATAATCTGCTTTAAAATAAGCTTCTAATTGCTAAATTGCTAAGCTAATTGCTCAATCTAATACCCCTATCTTACCTATGCGGTTTGACTCGTGGTGAGATGCGGTGTTAGGCACCACGAGCCACCGCGATTGCCCGCCGACATTCCGCTGACGTTTCGCAAAGTTCTGCAATTAAACATGTTAAATTTTTCACGCAGAAACATGGAAACGTAATAACACCGCCAAAACTCGCGGTGAACCATGATGAACCGTACAGTACTTACGGCCACCGCGCGAAACCGCGTGGGTGAGATTAGGGTATAAACAAACACCTGCACTAAAAGATATTAACTAAAGAAGCTAAACTGAATATTTTTCTGGGATTACTTTAATTACTTAAATAACAGTGCTGAAGTGGTACAGTATAAGTGAACTTTAATTCACTGGAGTCATTTTCTTTAAGACAAATCTACTTTTTCGATTTCTCATCTGTGATTCACTGAACAGGGAGTGTATTTGGCTGACGAGGGAAGAAGTACAACTCGGTGTAAAAAAAAAAAAAGGCATAAAAATGTACTTTTCTATATCTTCTGATTGTGATAAGATTGAAATTGAAAGTAGATTCATCAAATCTTGCCATGAACTAGGTCCATTTTGTACAATTTCCTAATATATAGTCACCGATCCAGTGGAAACCAATACCAGACAACCTTTTGTGAACTTGCTGTACCATTCCAGGGAGTGTGTTTGGCTCATGACAAAAGAAGTATAACTTGGCGTGAACGAGGTGCAAGTTACTCAACCATACAGAATTTTATTTCTTTGTATTAATAAGTTGAGCTGTAATGTTGCCCCTGTATTTGAGATTCAACCTGAAAATAATAATATCACTGATTACATTTGATCAAAATTTTAGCTTTACCCTTTTAAATATTGCTGCAAAGTCTTTTTCCGTCAGTGCCGAGTACTAATGCTAGTTAGTACTATAATTACCAGCAGCAGGTTTTTCATTTTTTTCAGGCTAAATGTTAACAGATTTCTTATAGAGAATTATGACAAATCTCTTGTAAATGAGAAAGTTGAAAATAAAATCACAAATACCTCATCTGAGCAGAAACCTCATTAGAAGCCAAATGGAGCAAATGCCATGTGCAGATTTTAAACTCGCATTTAAGCGCTGACTCATTTCATTCACACCAATATGACAAAAACCTCATTCATTCCGGTTCTTTAAACTAAGACGTGTGCTATCCTGTGGTTGCCATCTTAACCATGATATGCTGATCAACCGCACACTGACACGCAAAAAAAACAAACAAAAAAAAGTCAAGTGGGATAAATATTCTCTTATCTGTCATTATTACAAACTGCTTAATGTTTCTTCCATCTCATGATCACACACTTGTGTCAGCTTCTATGAATTCTAATCATCAAGCTGTTGATTTTAGATTTATTCACATAACTCATCTAAGCCTAATATTTGCTTCTTTTCACATCCTCCTCTCGCTCATCTCTATAGTACAAGTAAAAGGCATTTAAAAACAAAAGGCCTAAAAGGCTTGGATTCATCTTTATTTAATAATATTTCATGATAATTTTGAATTTGATAGAACTGCTACGGTACACTATAGCAGCTCCTTGAATATCAAAGTGCTTATGTATGCTGCTTTGCAATTTACTGAAATTCATGTGCTGAAACATGATGAAAACAACCATTTGGCTTAAAAATATGTTGCTACCGCTTCTTTAACAGGGCTTCATACAGTAGCATTCTTAGGGCCTGACACTCACAGTAATAATAGGATGAAAATATTCTTTAGATCAAGACTACAATACACATCGCTTTTGTAAATTGCTCCAGATAAGGACGCCTGCCAAATAGTATAAATGTATACTGTAAATGTAATAAAGACTGAACCTTGTAGCATTCATAGTTACAGTATAAGTCAATTGTAACTACAAATACATGCCAAATAGACATACAAAGTCATAAAGTGGAGAATATTGATGATACTTCATACATTTTGTTTAAAACATTCAATAATGGATATCGTGTACACCAAAATGGTGAAACAAAAGTAAAATTCCATATTTCAAATTTTAAATATTGACCATCATAATAAGAATAATTTTCTATTTAATGCAATTAAATTGCTATATAACAATCAACATTTAGTATGAAGTCCTTTATTTTTCAAAACCTGCTAAATCCGGTTGGGCATGGAGTCAAAAAGACTTCTGCAGTACTCCTCTGGTGTCATTCGCTTAATCCAAAACAACTGATTGTTTTTTTTTTTTTTTTTTTTTAAAGATTACACACAGAAGACGGTTTCTTGACTGCTACTGCCTGCTTCACCACTGTCCGACAGGTCTCTGTTGCCTTTACGTCTGGAGATAACCCAGGCCATGGCTCCGGAAGCTGAATACCACCGTCACATTTTATGCACAAGAAGACTATTAACATTTTTGGCCACCACTGCAAAAGAACATTACAACTTTATGTTACCAGTATGCATGTTCATACTGAATATACTGTCTTGGGAAGAGAATTATTTGTTTCTGATTTGCTCGTTACCTTGTGATCACAAGAAAACAAATGTAATTGATTTATTATTTTGGAAAAACTAAATGTTATGTGGGCCATGAAGTCATCATCTGAAAGCTAATGCAGGCTTCCTTTGATGTATTTTAAAAACTAGCTGAAGTACCCGTCCGTTGACGAGAAAGGAGTTCGTAGAAATAATTAAAAGGGAAAAGATAAAAAATAAACTGATCAGCTTAATTTAATCAATGGTATTTCATTATTTTATATATGCGTGGTTGAACCCCACATACTGTAGATATACAGTAGATGAACCCGTTCAAATTTTGTTTAGTGTGACAACCTTATATACTACTGGTTTCCACTAGATTGGTGGCTAAATATTAGGAAAGATGTACCTAGTTCAGGACAAGATTTTGAATCTACTGTAAATTCATCTTATTACAATTAATACAAAATAGAGGATAAAGAAAAGTTTATGTTGTACTTCTTTTGTCATCAGCCAAATACACTACATTACCAGGGAGTGAAAAACAGATGGGAAATCGAAAAAGTTCTTTGGATAAAGATTAAGTTTGTCGTAAAATAACTAATATTTGTGTGAAAATTCACTTACTGTATACCACTTCAGTGATGTTATTTCAGCGGTGAGATTATTAAGTAATCCCAGGAAAATGATTCAGTTAAGCTTTCCTAATTAATATCTATTGATGCAGGTGTTTGTTTACTATGAGCAAGTAGCTTATTTTAAAATAGATTATTAAATCCTACACCCAACTGTTCATATCACATTTACTTAACATTTTAATTTCACTTATTGTGCAGATTAAACTTTAGGCAGATATCCAAGTTTTGCATGATGTTGTGACATAATCTGGCACATAACTGCTCATAACTTCACTTCTACTCAACATTTTGATCTCATTTATGACACAGGTTTAAACCTCAGGCAAGTACCACAATACTGCCAAAGTTTTCGTTAAATTCTTCCCAGCCAATTTCACGTGATCCTGTGACAAAATCTGGCAGGACATTCGGGTCCTCCAATGTATGAAACAAAGATATCATTGAAAGAGCGAATTCTGACCCATGTCCAGACAATACCTTTTATTTATATAGATAAAATAAAATAAAGTTTTTTGAAAAATGGCTGGGGAATTGCAAACGTCAGGTAGGAAAGTGGTCAAGCCATCAGCAAACAAGCACAAACTAGGCAATAAGGCTTTTGTCAAACCAGTAATGAAAACAGACAGGAAAGACACGATATCAGAGCGAAACGTGGAGTAACAAAGACTCCAGGTTATTTAAAGGAAGCATCGTTACTGCATACAGGTGGGTGTCGTCGTTATTCACATGACTGAACAGGGATAGGAAATTGAACGGGGGTCATGTGATGAGGCTGTTCTGTATGTTACAGTTAACATGAGATTTAGTCTGCAACTGGGGGTTGTAAAACGTTTTAGGGCTGCTGTTTAGGGCTCAGTTTTCGTAGTGTCCCAGTGGGAAAACTCTGTAGCCAAGGATATCATCAACATGATTGTATTTCTTTTTCCAATTGATTCGGTGTTGCCTTCAAAACAATAAATGCTATTTTTGTGCCACTTCATTCCTGTAATGTGTACAGTATATAGCCTCAGATCCCAAGAGCACTGATATTGAACCGAAACGCTCAGAGTGCTGCTTTGTACGTGAGGTACGCCACGCTACGCTCTACACATCAATTAGTTGGTTGAAGAAAAAAGACAGTGACAGCAATCTATTCTGTGAACTCTATACTCACCTCCTACAATTTTCTCCCCAGTGTCACATGATCTATTAAGCACTCTCATTTAAATTGCAGGAATAATCAAATATTTAAACACATTGAGTCCGACCGAAGCTAGTACAGTGTGCAGACGAATGCACTGGCCACTACAGAAATGCCATATTACCTACTTTTGTTCGCACAACAGCCACAATTCATCATGCCATTGATTTCACATGGTGCAAGAAAAATTCAATTGAGATTCTGTTCCATGCTAATGTGATTACATCAGTTTAATTGCTGAATATTTGTCAGTTGCACATGCATGATGCAAATGTGCTCCAGGCAACTTATTGGATTCAGATACGGTGATTAAGGAGACCATTGCAGTACACTGACCTCACCAAATTCAGTTTAAATGAACCAGATTCCTGTTTCTGGCTGACGGGTACGAAATCTTATGTGGTCTTGCTGTTGTAGCCGACCCACCTTAAGTGCATTCTGAAATCCTATTCTGCTATAAATCCTATTCCGTGGCTGTAAACAGTGATTATTCATTTATTATGACTATATATTGGCTTTTCTGTGGGATTGGACCAGACAGACTAGCCTTTGCTCCCGAAGGCATGGTCCCATCACTAGTTCACTGGTACATAATTGATAATCAATGTTATTTAATTCACCTTGTGGTGGTGTTAGGGGCTGATCGGTCTCGGAGCCAATCCTAGAGCACAAAGGTGTTAGATCACACATCTCCAACAGGCAATAATTTATTTTAATTGATAGGTTTGGGTCTGGTAGGTCTTGTCTCATGCATGGTATTACCCAAGGCTCAATTCTTGGTCCGCTGTTATGATATCGCCTCTTGGCGATATCATCGGATAACAGGGCAAGCAGTTTCATTGTTATTCAATTCAATTCCATTTGTATAGTGCTTTTAACAATTGATATTGTCGCAAAGCAGCTTTACCAAAAAATCTAAATTATTTACAGTAAGTTTGTTTGAAATGTGAACGTGTATGAATCGAAATGATAAGATTGTCCCTGGGGGCAAGCCGAGGACAACGACAGCGGCAAGGAAAAACTCCCCGAGATGGCAGTAGGAAGAAACCTTGAGAGGAACCAGACTCAACAGGGAACCCATCCTCATTTGGGTGAAAACGGATAGCACGGATTGACCGCATCATCCTGTGTGAGACTATGCTATGCTGATGATACTCAGATTTACATACATACCAACACTTCACAAACATTATTTACTTTTATTGTTGAATGTTTTTATATATATATATATTTTTGTTGTTGTTGTTGTTGTTGTTGTTGTTTGTTTTTTAATATGCTTTACTCACCAATATGACGATATGTTTTTATATTTTTGTATAAAATGTGCAGTGTCCTTGGGTACCATTACAGGCATATATAAATAAAATATTTGTTATTCTGCTCTGACTGCTCTCAACAGTAAGGCATTTTTTCCTCGCAAAACTGTCGCTTACTAGATGTTTTGTACTCCATTCTGTTTAAACATTAGCGACTTTTATACTTGTGTGTAAAAATCCCAAGAGCTCAGCAGTTTCCGAAATACTCAAACTAGCCCTAGGGGCACCAACGACCAAGTCGCAGTCAAAGTCATGGAGATCACAATTTTTCCCCATTCTGAAGCCATCATTAACTGAAACTCTTGATGTGTATCTGTAAGATTTGCAGCATTGCTTGTACATGATTGGCTGATTGGCCAGATGTTCATAACAAAGTGATCCATGACTGCAGACTTGGGCTGTGTTGCATAATATGATATAATGTTTAGTCCAATTTTTGACTCACAAAAAAAGTGCCATTAAAAAAAAAGTAGACTTAATGAGGAGCTCAACAGCAGCCAATTTTGTACCCTGGCAACCAAACTCAACGTGCAACAATTCTGGCAGTGTTGGAAATACACAACAGATACAAGAGCGGCAATTTCAAAACCTGCTAATTCACAAGAAAAAAAAATGTCACCTTAATGCCCTACGCTCACTATAAACGGTTTCTAGATGAACACAGAATGATATACACTTAAGACATTCATTGTATCATCTGACAATTTTATGTGCCAAAGTTAATGAAGCAAAGATTGTCACCTTTTTCAGTCATCAACCAATCTACAAAAGTTAACCACTTAAATGTTTGTTGATTCATTTATTGTCTATTTTTCAGGCTCTAGTGCCATTTATTCAGGATATAGAGTTAAAATAACATATTTTTTTTAATTATTCATGAGAGTGAGTATGAAAAGCTTGTCATGACTCTAGGAAAACAATGAAAGGGGTCAAGCAATTAATAAACAGGCATGTAAATCGAAACAAGAAGGTCAAACAAGCATAGAATTATGACAAAGACGATTAAAGCAAACAAGTATACAAAAACTACCTTAGTACAAGTGCAGGCACAGTGCTGCCACGATAAAAAAAATAAATAATAAAAAAAAAACTCATTGATTTTTCATTAGGAGTATATAGTCAGAAGACTGGTGAATGAGAAATGTGAATGGGTGCTGATAGACTGTGACGATTGGTCATTGATGAAAGAATACAGCTGACCTGGTGGTAATCATGGGACAAGTAGTTCAAACTATTGAATGCTTATTTGATAGTTAGGAGTTAACAAAGAATAAACATTACTAATGTGCATGAAGTGGTGTAGTGGTTAGCACTGTCGCCTTGCACCTCCAGGGTCTGGGTTCGATTCCCGGAGTTTGCATGTTCTCCCTGTGGTTGGTGGGTTTTCTTCGCGTACTCCGGTTTCCTCCCACAGTCCAAAGACCTGCAGATTAGGCTAATTGGTGTTCCCAAATTGCCCATAGTGTGTGTACTGGATGTGTGTGGATTGGTACCCTGTCCAGAGTGTAACCCGCATCGTGCCCCAAGTCTCCTGGGATAGGCTCCAGGCCCCCAGCCACCATGTATACAAGATAAAGCGGTATACAGTAGAAGATGAGTGAGTGAGTAATGTGCATGATTATTGGTATAAATGCCCAGTACATAGACAACTTGGACGAGGTGAATATTCTAAGTGCCCCCAACCAATGAACAAGAAACAGCCTAACAGACTAATCAGAGTACCAAGAACCCTTCCTGTAGGTGCACAACGTTTTTTTAAATATTGGAATTCAGGACTACTACACACGGTACACACAATAAAACAAGGGGTGTGTATATTTTACATCTGAACCTTTAATTAACTTTAGCCTTCTCTATAAATCTAAGGCCTGTGATGCAGTCCCAGAGGGAAGATGTGGCTGATGGGTAGCTGTGTCAGCCTGCAAGTACGTGGGAATGAGGGTGAGTTAGACTTGGAACTGATTGACTTAACTGAGTCATCACAGGCTGCACTCTCCCTCAAGCCTAGATCCATATGAGCCTGGAAACATCCTTTTCTCCAAGTCCCTTTTGCAGATTAAGGCATTCGAACCGTAAAGGGAGTAATTGCTTACGAGACAAATCCAAGGTTGCCTATTTTAACACTCAGCTCGTTAGCTTAATTACTTACAGAATGACACGCTCATGGGAGCGACAGCACAGAACAAAGCTACGTCGATTTCTTGCCCTCTTGTGAGAACTTCCTAAGAACTTTAACCACATGGGGACATTTTTTTATTTTTTTTTTTTAGGAGTGGGGCACTGTGTGAGACTGGAACAGAGCTCAAACAGGCGCAGAGCCCAGCTCAGATGGCTATCCATCCACCCCCACTCCTCCCACCCTGCAAAAAACAAAAAAAAAAACAAAAACAACAACAACGGCTTGCTCTAAATCACCTCTAACATACACCCTACTCAATTTGACATAGTAAAGACTGATAACCGTACAATTTCAGCCAAGGATGCAAAGCAGATTGGCAGACATTTAAATAACACATCAAAAACGGATGAATCAGTGTCGGTGGAGCAACGTGCCCTTCACTTGAAGCTGTCTTCCATTGCTACACATATTAAAATTGCTCTGAATAGTGGAAGGTGGAAGTAAAATGAGTCTGGGTTAAGTGAAGCATGTGTCAGGTAGATGTGAAGAAAACGGAAGCACAACACAGCTGCGTCACTGGAGGCACTGTTTCCTGAGCTGACAGAGACAGATACACTCTTTGAGCCTCCTGCTCACTGACCATTACCGTATGTTTAAGTTCGAGATGTCAGTCATGTTCATTAATGTTTCAGTGACTGCAGAGGTTCTACACCTTAGAGAGATTCCCCAACTACCATATGGAGATGCTGTGCATCCAGGTGCGACAACTAAAAATGGGATTCAAATCCAAGGATGCCCCATTTTAACACTCGGCTCACTAGCTTATTTATATACAGAATGACATGCTCATGGGAGGACCGATAAAAGAGCTTTCGATTTCTTCTCTCTCTCTGAACATTTAAACATATGAGGACATTTATTAATGAGTGGGGCACTGCGGAAGACTGGAACAGGGCTCAAACTGGCACAGAGACCGGATCAAATGGCTAAACATCCACTCCCACCCTACGACCTATTGTACAACCAATTCGACATACTGTAGTAAAGATTGACAACTGAACAATACACATTGAGATTTCCTTTTATGCAACACTTTTCTGTCTACACATATTTCACGCCAGAGACACCACATCTTTGGGGGAACAAAAAAAGACCTGTTATCCAATGACATGGATAACAGGTGAGCATTTACCTTTCCTTCCATGAAAACACTTCATACTTGAATCGGTCACAGGAGTCCAAAGGAGCTATATAGCCTATAGTTTCCACTGAAAACATTTCGCATTAATGGACCAACAGTGTAATAAGAGTGATGACTGACTGAGACATGTACAGACACAATGCATAAGCATTTCAGCCTTTTATTCATCACATATACAGTGGAATTCTTCATTCTTTGCATATTCCAGCTTTGTTAGTCGGCTGGGGTGAGAGCGCAGGTCCGGCGATTATACGCGCACCACTGGAGCACCTTGCCGATGTTGGGCCTTTGAGCAAGGCCCTTAACCCCCGAGATGGTTAAGAGCCTTGTTCAAGGGCCCAACACCGGCAACCCGGTTCAGCTGGGGCTCGAACCGTCAACCTTCCAATCAGTAACTCTGAGCACACTGAGCCACCACTGCCCCCTTTAAACAAAATTTTTAGGGAATGCCAGCTATCCAGAAAGCCGAGGATTGACATCAATCAAAAATGATGACAAATTACTATAAATATTTGCCAGATATAAAAATAATACTGCATAACGCCGACATTTTCTGATTCTCTGGCTGCCAAAATGCATTACAAAGCTCATTAATTACAACCTTTTAAAAGTGACAAAAATAATCATGATCACGGTGCACAAACGGGACCTAAGATCACAGCACTGTATACGTCTAATGATTTTGAGCAGTGGTGCAGAATATACGATACAGACTAAATGACACAGAGTTCACACACGAGCATGAATTTTTTTTTTTTTTTTTTTAAGGTATGAAAAATGGGTTTCTCTGCAAAGCACAATCTGTCAGGTCTGTTTTTAACAACTCACTATATACTGCAGGAGAATTATGTGCCTGACAGCTTTATCTAGCTAATCTGCTTCATACTAGCTCCAACTGTGAAAAATAATTTCACACCTAGATTTAAAACATAAATATTACCTCCTTTTGTTCCACTCTACGTATATGTGTATGTCATTGGTGCTCGTTTATTTATGGCCATAAAAACAGCAATAAGGTGCAAATGGATAACATCTGCACTCTAAAATAACGATGCACCAGCGGCAACCAAAAAAGTATTCTTGCAGCAAGTCCTAGAGCCTCCCTGGTGATGTGAAAACAGCAAACGAAGCATTATAGCGTTCCTTAGGTTAAATACTGTAGTTATCTGGTTTAAATGGGATAGCAGGGCTAAGACCTCCTACCCTCATGAGAAAAATGATAAATTATAGATATTGCTCATTTTATTATTGCTTTTTACGTGTAAAAGTCTGGAGCCACCCATCACTTCTTTAGATTAAATGTAATAAAATTATGTAGATTAAAGTTTAAAAAAGTGGGAACAAATGTTTTACTGCGACAACCTCAGCAGCAACCTCATTTCCCCTCTCGTCTGTTTCAACCACTCAGCATTCAGCATCAGCAGGTTACTAATCACCGGCCTGATCATCGGTCATCATCTGCACCCGTTTCTCACTGGTTCAGCATCAAGTTAGATGGGTTTTTTGAATGCTTGAAAAGATTCATACAGTACGTCACTGTGTGGTTTACCAAACAAAAGCTGGATACAGGGACTGAACTGAAAATGAGAACCAAGAAGTCCTTCAGGACTTTATTTCCTCTTTTCTCAGATGGCTGGTGCGATTTCCTTTTATCACGGTTTATAGATTCATGCATCAGTAATGACATATCACGTAATTACACACAAAGAAATCCTACCTGGTGTTGGAGCTTATTTGACTGCTTCTGTATCAGATCCAAAACACATTATAAGAAGTGACTGAGATGGCACACGTAACATTACAGTGATCAGAATTGCTTCTCCCAGCCGAAAACTGTTCAGCTGCCAACCAAGTCCCAGGCAGGCGTAAAGCGGGCTTCAGGCGTACCCCCCCCCCCCCCCACACACACACACACACCCTGCATCCTGTTGTTTGAGGAGGCATGTCTAGATTCTGTAAAGTCAACATTCTTTCATTTGCAGAGTGTCAGCATTAGATAGTGCTTTGTTCTCCAAAACACATTTACTGTACACACAAACAGTGTGATGCCTAAAGTACTGTAAGCATCGCATGTTTTTGTTTTGGCCATGGCTTAAAAAGCTTAAAATATGTCATGAACAAATTAATGTTTACACATAAGGACTTCAAAGTAACAATTGGGAGGGGGGGGGGGGGATTTCTCCTGTATCATATATTGTATTGTGCATATGCAACACTGGATAAAATGTTCAAATCCAATACTCTAAGATATCAGACAATAAAATTAGAGCAACATAATGCCTGACTTGAATTTAATGCTCATCTACAGTATAATCTGAATAACGAATAAACTTGGGACTTTTATTATTATTATTATTATTATTTACATAAAATGAAAACAAAAAGGCGCCAATATTTTATTCATAACAGAACCTCGCAAAAAAATAAAAATAAAAAGTCAGGACAGGTGCTGAAAAAGCAAGAAATTTGTTTTTTTAAGATTCAACTGGGAGAACATCTAGCATCAGGCCTGTAACATGATTTGCTATTAAAAAAAAAAGGATGTTTTAGGGAGGAAGTAAACATGGTCTCAAATCTGTGAAAGAGTGGGTAAAAAGATTGTGGATTATTAAAAATAATAATAATAATAATAACGTTCCTCCATGTCAAATTACAAAGGCTTGGCAAAACTCGCCATCTACAGTGCATTACATCATCAAAAGATTCAGAGAAACTTGAGAAATCTCTGTGCGTAAGGGGCAAGGCGGGAGACCTTTGTTGGATATCCGTGATCTTCGGGCCCTCAGACAACACTACATCACTCCTCAGCATGACTGTCTTTGACATTACTAAATGGGCCCAGGAATACTTCCAGAAACCACTGACGGTAAACATAATCCGCCGTGCCATCTGCAGATGCCAACTAAAGCTCCATCAAAAGTGTTCCACGGTTAGACGAGTCCAAACCTGACATTCTTGCTGGAAATCATGGATGCTGTGTCCTCCAGGCTAAAGAAGAGGGAGGCCTTCAAGAGCATTCGGTCCAAAAGCCAGTACCTCTGATGGCATGGGGGGTGCATATGTACAACTTGCATGTTTTGGAAGGCACTATGAATACTGAAAGGTATATACTGTAAAGGTTTTAGAAGACGTCTATTTCAGGGAAGGCCTTGTGTACTTCAGCATGACTCTGCAAAACCACATGCTGCAGTTATTACAACAGCGTGGCTTCGTAATAGAAGAGTCCGGGTGCCTGCAGACCAGATCTTTCACCTATACAGAACATTTGGTGCAGCTGGAAACCTATAATCAGGCAACAATGGGACCAAATTCCAACTGCAAAACTCAAGAAACTCATAACCTCAATGCCCAGATGCCGTTAAACTGTTTTGAAAAAAAGGGGAGCTGCTACACCATGGTAAACATACCACTGTAGATGGCATCAAAGCTGAAATGAGCTCATTTTGTGCGTAAAATTGTTAGATTTCTCAGTTTAAACATTTATGTTCTCTACATTCTGTTATGAATATAGAAATTGACTTTGATGTGATTTGAAAGTCTTTTAGTTGTCATTCTATTCAAATAAAAAAAAAAAAACGTCCCAACTTTTCCGGAATTCAGGGTAAAATAAAAAAATATTCCCAGAAATACTTTCCAGGCATAATTTACTTAACATTACATATGATGATCATATTGATTCAGCGGTCTGCATGCTATTTCACAAAACACTTGTGCAGTGTGTGTAAAGTAGTCCCCTATTATCTGTGGAGAATAAGACCGACTGCAAACTCCCAACACCACGGATGGTACAGAACAGAATATATATACTATGTTTTTCCAATAGATAATGACTATGATGAATCCTATTTTTTTAATCTACGAATATTAATAAACAAATAATAATAATAAAGTAGAACATAAAATATTAAAAAAAAAAAAAAAAAAAACTATCTGCCAAATCTATCTGCCAAATGCTGCAAATGCCTACCAAATATCGTAAATGTCTACAGTATACTATAATAAAAGTTATAACACAATATCTGATCTCAAAGCCAAGATGCTTACTAAGTGATAAACAGGTGGGTAAAGTATACAGTGTGGATACGGTACACAAGGGGATGATTCATGTTGGCGATTTTGTCGCGATACTCAAATACTTATGGAATTTTGTATTTAATATTTTCATGGTTCACCATAAGTAATTAAAGACATGAAAAGGAAGAGAGCAGTTGGAGGGGCTACTATACTGTAAATACAGTATGGTCCAAATTACAATGTGAATTTTGGCAGGGGGGTATGGGGGGGGGGGGGTGCTCCTAAAAGATTTATTCCCAAAATTCTCATGAGATTCATACAGTAGACCTGACATCAAATGAATACACAGACACACAATAACAACACAATAATAACACATGACAAAAAAGGAAGAAAAAAAAAACACCCTGAAGATGCCCCAATCAGACATTGTTACAGACATTATTGACAGCAGGTAAAGTCAGTGAGACCACTATACATTCAGTTACACCGTAGTCAATCAATCAAGTTTAAGTCCCTACTCTTACTTCCCACACAAGCTTGGCCCCTCCCTCTTCGGTGACATTAACAACTTTTATTTTGCAAATGTATAACTGCCACCATTCAATCAAATATAACTGAACGTCCCAGTGCAGTAATTTTATATTATATTAAAATTTTATATCTCTCCTCGTCATAGGTGTGTCCATGCGGGCTACAGTACTAGAAAGAGTGGAGAGCAAACCCGTATTCAAAATCAATCCTGGAAGCACTTTCAATCAGAGAACACAATTGATAACATCATACAAAACGTTGTTTCATCAGTAATTACTTTCAAGTCATTTTCAAAACTCTCCATGTTTTGTTTATGGCTAATGAGGGCTACAAAGCTAACTAGCTTCTAGCACAAGGATACAAATCACTCTCTAAAACCTGATCAAGGGCACTACCTTGTGTTCACCCTACAATACATAGTGCACTAGCTTTCCATTTATCACTATTTGAGATTCAATCCCAGAACCCCATACGTTAGCTGATACACTAAAGCAGAATAAGTGGAAATCTAAAGTAAATCTTTTAGGTTTATCAGGACTTTCCACCACCTCCATGGGTCATTCTTCTCACCTTTTGGATACATGGTACAGTGGAACCTCAGATTGCGAGTAACATAGTTTACGAGTGTTCCACAAACCAAGCAAAGATTTTTAATACATTTTTAATCGGAAACCGAGCAAGTATTAGTTTACGAGCGCCGAGTATCATGTATCACGCACGCGACTCTTATTTTGACACCGAGCAGCAAGTGATCACAACTGAGCCAATGATTTTTCTCTCTCTTCAATTATTGGTAATTATGGGTAATCATCTCCCCTGCTGCTCTTAGTGCTCGTCTCTTACTGGTATAATCAACATCTCCCTCTCTCTTCTGTGTGTGCGCGCATAATTTGACACTGTGCCCCACACACACACACACACACACACACACACACACACACACAGATCTCCCCGGCGCTTTACATACGCACACTATCACTGTTGCGATTCTTTTCAAAGGTAAGGTGCTGGTTCATTTGTTATTTGTAATTTTTTACTTTACAGCAGTGATTCCGTTAGTATGCTCACG
This sequence comes from Clarias fuscus, assembly GCA_030347435.1. Classification (NCBI taxonomy): domain Eukaryota; kingdom Metazoa; phylum Chordata; class Actinopteri; order Siluriformes; family Clariidae; genus Clarias; species Clarias fuscus. The sequence goes on from CM059218.1 coordinate 9,128,972, forward strand.
CGAATATCATTAGAGAGATTTCTTTTTTTCCCGTTAAAACAGTGTTTGCATTGTGTATGTTGGTTGTGAAACTTAAAAGCGAGGTGTGGGAGGGAGAAGGAGTTTTACTGTTTAAGACCAGACGAGGGGCTAATTCCACACACACACGCATACAAATACACGGCACCTGCGTGCACAAAAACACTTATCTGTCTGGATTTATTTTTACTTTTTTTTAAATGTTAAGTGCAGGTTAGTTTGTTTTATTTTTACTTTATATGTTGTATTAATTCTTATGTATTAATTGTTTTGGGCTGTAGAACAAATAATTTGAGTTTTCATTATTTCTTATGGGAAAAATATATTTGGTTTACGAGTGTTCCGCTTCCAGAATGAATTATGCTTGTAATCCAAGGTTCCATTGCACTGTTAAGAATTTACACCAATTATTATAGGTTGCCAGTTCAGCATTAGCTTCACCAGAGCAAAATAACTGGGCTCTAATAAGCCAACAAATCAAATACATTGATGATAAATATAATTTGTAGAACTGTTATATGAACGCAGGATCACACTCGAGGTTGTGCTGCTGTAGTGAAAATCAGACGTACCAATATTCAGTACAACAAGCAATTTAAGCAATTTTAATCTCTGGAAAATTTTGAAACAGCACGTTCTTGAAAACATCTCATTTATTATAATATAACTATTATGATTAAACATTATATCATTATATAATATTATTATTATTAATTTATAGGCAGGTGGTCATAATGGTATTTGGATTATGTTTGGATTTATTTTCTACATTCTAGGATGGCATCCAATACTGGATAAAAAAAAAAAAAATCAGAACTATGAAATAACACATTTGGCATTAGGAAATTAAGTAACAACAACAACAACAACAACAGTCAGTTGTAATTTTAACACCAGAAGATCAGCTGTTCTGGAGATGTTCTTTCAAAAACAGTATTGTGCAATAAGTAAGTGCATTCGTAAAAATAATCAAGCACCATGAGGAAAACGGCTCTCCCTAAGACCATCCAAGGAAAGCAAGACCAAAACTTTCCTCTCCTGCAGAGGAGAAGTTCATTTAGAGTTACCAGCCTCAAAACTCACGAATTAACAAACAGCACCTCAGATTAGAGCCATTATAAAGGCTTTACATGGAATAAGTAGCAGATACTGTACATCTCAATATCAACTGTTCAGAGAAGATTATTGCATATTTTGGACGCCTTCAGCATTGCTTTACAATGTAGCACGAAATAAAGATCAGGAACGACCTCGGAATTAGAAACTTGGACTGGTACTTGTATATGCGATATACACAATTCTCAAATGCACCGTCACCGACGTCTCCGGCTACACATGCACATATGGTCCATTAAGCGTTTGTGCATCTCCCCAGGATATCACACATGACCAAACATCAGCGCTGTTTTGTAAATGGCTGATTAAACATATCAACACGATATTTTCCTCAGCTTTGAAGAAAAATGCCTATTGACTACACAGAATGTTATGAAGCAGAAGCTAAATCTCACAGCAGAATGCTTTTTGAACACTTTACTTAGTTCGGCAACGGCGCTGGGCTCGTCTTGAGCATCGGCATATTTGTTAGTATTGGTTTCTCTGAATCTGTGTGCGACAGCTCCTTCCTCAGGGTTCAGAAAACCTGAATATTAATACGGATGCTATAAGATTACAATTACACATCAGAATATTATGGCGTTACTGCTGCTGTGCCACAATGGTAACACTGCGCACAGCCCGTCTCTCTCTCCCAGTGCGGAATCTCATGTATCAAGCGTGCTGCTGCTTTAATATCATCAAATCAAAAGATGCATTTACATACTCCGTGTAAGACGGAGAGTAAAAAAGGATATTTTGAAATTCAGTTTAAACACCTGCATACATGCATAAAACAACATTCATAAGACAAGGATGGCCACAAACGGGAGTGTGCGTCTTTTTGACTACAAGTGTGAATGTGTACGTTTCTGTACATACTTTGTAATTTAATAAGTAACTTACCTTCGGCTTTTCCATAATTTCATCATTATTGAGTCGCGAATACAGTAAGATTATATATATATATATATATATATATATATATATATATATATATATATATATATATACACATATATACATACACACACACACACACACACGTGTGTATGTGTGTGTTATTTGTAATTCAATAAGAATAGTTATTTTATATATTTGTGGGTTAAACATTCCAGAATGCCTTTTTCATGAACAGAGTTGGAAAAAGCATTATTAACCGATGCCGGTACACACTCCAGTTACTGCACGGCAAGTTACATATTTACATACAACAGAAGTCACCAGTGACAAGCTTGCCATAAAACCAAACACTGCATGTTAAATTGGTTTTTCGATCACTTTGTGCTGTATCGCATACAGGCTTGCGCAGGATATTTGCCTTTCACGCATGAGCGCACACAACTGGCAGCCATAAAGTTGAAATCTGTTAAAAGTGAAATATTAACTGTGAGACTTTCACTTTATGTGTACCCATTTAAAACGTCCGGCGTGCGCATGAACTTGGAGGGGCGTTCGAGTCAAACCGGGACTAGGCATGAACTTTCTCGTAAAGGAAGGAGCACAACCGATGCGTGGCTGCGTAATACGGTGGCGAGACTCTTAGCTGCAGTAAAACATTTGAATGGTGCTAACGTTTGAAAGGTTCATGAATGATGATCCCAACAGAGGTGGCTGCATCTGTCTGTGGGCACTGTAAACACAATCATTCATGAGCCCCCTTGCACACTTTATTGCTACATCCCCATACAGTCCTGACCTCGCTCCAAGCGATCTCCACGTGTTTGGGCCATTTAAAAGGTATTCCTGAGAGGCCAGGGTATTCAAACGTGAATCAGGCAGTCCGATCATGGCTCTGGCATACTGAGAAAAGAAAAAAAAAAAAACACCTTGATGGTATCCAAGCACTGATGAAAACATGGGATAAGTGCATTAGTGTAGAAGGGGATTCTATAAAGAAATAAATGTAGTTTATTCTCACAACTGTGTTCAGTTTTTGTTCATAGTCAAACGTCCCGGTTTGTTTCGAACGCCCCTACTAACTAGCTTTGTGTTAACCTGAATACTATGAAATACGCATCCCTACTCATATTTAACTTATTATGCACACACAATTAGGAAATGCCCTGCAGCGGCATCACTTGTTGATACATTAGGCTTGTTGGAACCAAACATTGTAAAATTCAATAGATTGTTTCTCACAATCGTTTTATTTTATTGCATTCTTGATCAAGACAAGTCCACATGTTATAAAAGTTCAGATTTAAAACCTTACATGACACAAACACATGGACAATCTACACACGGAAACAGCAATAATGCTGAGCAGATTTTAGAACCACTCTGCCTTGCTGAGGTACGAGGAGCATCATTCGTATGCATTGTTGTACCATTAATGAATGCTGTAGTGACTGTAACTTGCACTGTCATGGGAAAGGCTTGGGAAGGGGAAATGGATGCTGCAGTAAGAATATTAAATGTTTATAACTATTAATATTAAATGCATTCATTTCCTCAGCCCTAATACAAAGTAGGTACATTTTAGTTGGAGTCTCAGTATGGTGACATTTCAGCCAATAGAGGAGACGGTGCCCGTCCTGCCTCTCCACAAACTCTGCCTATGTGCATGCTTTGTACAAGTGTGGAACAAGAATGTGGACAAAAGTCAGACGTTCCACCATGTGATTTATTTTCCAGAAATAATAGACTTGCACAAAGCCTGAGAGCCCAAAAGCATGCATGACGACCCCATTCATTTAATACTGACAGATTTCAGATGACCCAATAACTTCCAATGGGCAATGTCTCAAAAGATGCAAGCTTCCTACATGAAAGCATAAATGATATAGTTATTACTTATAAAGACACAGACACTGAATAATATTTAGGCCGGCTACAGCCGGCCAGTCAATCTAGATCGTCTCAATACATTAGCTCCTTCCTCCTTTTGTTGAGTTAAAACACTATATCTAGAGTATCAAAATGTGTGAACAGAATATGTTGCATGAAATTTTTTTTTTTTTAATTATGCTCATCCCATCACCTTTTTACTTATGAGTACGAGTACAACCATTTCTATTAGGGTACTGATACCAGTACTGACACCAGCCCTGGTCCAGGAGCACAATGTGAACAGACGTTTAAGGAATGCCCCACATCTGAAGTATATCATCGAATACTGTACGCCTGCTATCGCTTGGCCAGTGCATGGACCTTGAAACGGCTTTGCATCGAGGGAACTCTAGAGCAGTGTTTTTCAACCTTTTTTGAGCCAAGGTACATTTTTAATTGAAAAAAAAAAAAAAAAAAAAAAATTCACAAGGCACACCAACAATCGAAACTGTGAAAAATGGAACTCTGTAGCCTGTATTAACCATATACAGCCTTACTTATCGAAGTGTCTTGAACAGGAATCAAATAAACACAAAGAAAAAAGTATTTTATGATCTTTCATATTTCTTCTTCTTTCAAATAAAAAGTGCAATTAACAATATACAGTCATTCTTATTAAAGTGTCTTGAATAGGAATCAAATAAACTCAGTGAAAACAGTCTTTTTGATCTTTCATATTTCATGTTTTAGACCAATTAGGTGAAATTGAATTATTTCCCACGGCGCACCTGACAATCTCTCACGGCACACTAGTGTACCGCGGCACAGCGGTTGAAAAACACTGCTCTAGAGTATGCAGAGTAAAAGATTCTTCAATCCACTGTACAGTTAAAATGATAAAATACACAGGGCTGACACTGCTAGTACACATATCGGTGATGAAACTCAAGGCCAAAATGCAGTGCAACAGGTCTTTGTTGTGCTGTCTCACAAAGTCAAGCAGCTTTGGTAGCAACTGAATTGTTGCTGTCGTCCCTACAACAATATTACCTTGGCGCGATATCCAGAGACATTTATCACAGATTGAAAACAGACAGACAGACAAAATTGTAATGTCGTTCTGGAGTGAGGTTTAGGGCTATGAAGGGCATATGACAGGCAGTGTCTCTCTTTTTCAGATAACTAGCCTGCATAATTTTCTTTTTGTTTGTCTGGAGGAGTAAAACTGATTGGAATAAATGCCAGACTATTCAGAATCGCACTCTGTTGACTCCTCACTGTGAAAGAAAATACTGAAACTACCCCGAAGTGGCAGAAAGTTACGGTTCTCCAGGACAGGCGCACCGAGAAAGAAGGCTCCCCAGAGCCGGCGCAGTAACACTAGTATATGAGCGATCAATCAAAAATGCACGAGTAGGGTAGACCTTTCCTCTCCAATAAAACAGCATATGAGCAAATGAATGCATGAATTTTGAATGCTTTCTGCAGGTGCTTTAACAGACGCTTCCCCGATTGAAAGCATCCCCATTTGAGTCTCTCAATGTATAAAAGGTGCCCAACATGCCGCTGCAACAAGTAAGAAAATGCACAGGGCGTTCAAGTCAAGTAGGGACTTTTGATTGTGCGAAATAACAGTACAGAGGTTTATAATCCCCTGCTACACTAATTCACTTACCCCAGTGTTGCACTAGTGCTTGGATACCATCAAGGAAGAAAGTTCTCTCATGGTCAGACTGCCTGCCTCACGTCTGAAATTCTGACCTACGAGAAACTCCTTTAAATCACTCAAATGTTTGAACATGGTTTGGAGCGAGGTCAGGACTGTACCGGGGATGTAGACATACTGTACCTGTAACTCCTACCCGATTTCCTGCAATGTGCCAGTGGTGTTAGTGAATGACTGGGTGTACAGTTGCCATAGACAGATGCGACCATTCTGCAAGTGACAAGTTACCTGTGGATGTTCATGCACAGAGCATTCTACTCACTGATTGATTACAGAAATGCTAACCGTGGGCTCTGAGCCACCTCGGCTGCTATTTGTCTTTTACGGACATACTGTACTGTACTGTACAGCCTTTGCACTATTCAAACAGTCTCATCGCTGTACTGTTCTTGGTACCTTCTGGAAATCACTTTTACAGTATGCCTTCCTTCCTTTCATCACAAATCCCGGTTTGACTTGAACGCCTCTTGTACAGGAATACAACATTCGAACATTCCAGTTCGAATACATACAAACATTCCAGTTACAAACCTTCGAAGATAGAACATGAACAAACACATGTTCTATCAGAGTAGTTGGATCAGATGTTCGGCGCACATGGTCACGTGCATGCAGCGTGCATCCCAGGATGTCCGGAAGCAAGCGTAAAAGCAGCGGCGACGAAGCTGCTTCTGCTAAGCGCCAAGCAATAACGATGGAGACAAAAGAAAAAAGGAAATGGTCAAAGAGAGGAAAGAACGGGGGAAAAAATTTGACCAAAAAACAATTTAACAGACCTACAGTACAACTTTACAAATCATGCTAAAGCTAGTGGCAATTAGAAAGTGCTCTCCTGCTCTCGCTTGCTGACCTGCAAGTATCATTAGTAAGGAAGACGTCGGCCAAGTGAACATTAGACAACTGATTAACTGTATAAAAGCATCTAATCAAAATGGTCTTTTTTTGTTTTTTGTTTGTTTTTTTGCTCATTCACAGCTAATAATATTAATATGCCTAAATGAGCCGCTCCTCTCCTTGAACAGGACATGGGAGAAATGCTCTATAATATATATTATATAAAATATATATATATATATATATATATATATATATATATATATATATATATATATATTTTTTTTTTTTTTTTTTTTTAATAGAATGTTAGATCTCCATGATGCATCATTTAGCGCGATATTCTAAAAAGAGAAATCATGATCAGAGAGAAAGAAATCAATAGCAAAGTAATAAACATAAAGAAGGTGTATAATGTTCTCGATCAATAACTTCAAAATGGCGTTAGAGAAACTACAAGTCAATAAACTAAGCAAACAGTGTCGAAGCAAAGTACAAACTACACACACAGATGGCGGATGTACGTTTTATGTTGCGTGAATAAAAGGAATGGCTACTCGAGGCAAAACTTTCAGAAGAGGAATATATCCATATTTTTATGGACTTTAACACACAAGATGACAAGAAAAAAATAACGGTCACAAATGTTGTTGCCTATTAGTCTTTAAATTAATTGTTTTTCTTACAGTATGTATGTATATATCATATCATAAGTTATATGCCTATGGAGAGAGCCATAATGATTTCACAAAATTATAGATTGTTAGTTTAATTTCTTTTAGCAATCCAATCCAAAAGTGGTGTCTAGGCATCAGTGATTACTTCAGACGTTCAACGGAATAATTGCAAGCCTTGTGAGAATGTACACACTCACACTTTCTCAAGGATGGAGATAAGAATAGGCGGGTAGCTCATTTACTTTCTTTACTTAAATGTCACAACAACGAAAAAATGCTTTTACCATATCAGGAGGAGACTGCAAGTCTGAATCCTGATGAGCCAGACTTTGCCCTCCCAGCTTGGTATTTGTAGTATGTTAGTGGGAGCGAAGCATAACCAGGAGCTGCAAGCTGCTTGCAGAGGCACCCCTGATCAGATCTCAAGAGAGAGTTCAAATAAATAGTGATCTGGAAGGCGCTATAATGTGACTCCTGCGGCCACGTGCCATAGGATTTGAGGTTGCAGGTGTCAACAGCTGGGGTCCAGGACACCCGTGAAACCCATTTGGACTTGAATGGTAATGTGGAGACATCATCTGTGCTCACAAAGATGAAAAATGATACAATGTGGTATTTTTATTCATTTCTGATGGTGTAGATGCCTAAATCTGAATGAGTCACATGAGCAGGCTATGACAGAATTCTCTTTACCTACAGTACACTGGGCCTTCATAACACATTTATACACATCGCATACATATTTTATACTAAACACTGGAGACTGGATTAAATATTTGTCATAACTCCAGAGATGACATTAAAAAATGTATATGATTTTGTTTGTTTACATTAAACAGAGCAAATTTTATTTTTTATTTGGGTTTTTTTTCCTTCAATTTTTCTTATTATACCACATATTTACCATGGTCTTGCATTTTAATCAAGTCATCACCACATTCCCTGGTAACGAATAAGCTTTTGTTGTTATATACTGTACTGTGTAGCATAATATTCAAAAACTTTTGCCAAATACTTACAATATAAATAAATAGATTTATTCAAGATATGTTATAATATATACACTAGCCATAGCAGACCATTTAACAAACACATCAACACTGATTATGAATTATATATATCAGTATACTGGAGACCGGTTCATGTTAACGTTTTGCCTTATCGGGGTGTGTGTAAATATATATTATATAAAACTTGACTGACAGGAATCAATCCCATGTTGTCATGCCCCTGTGGTTGTTTAACTCAGCAGAAGAAAATGACTGACAGGTATTTTACAACAAAATGGGAGAGGGTTGTTTCCAGCTCAGTAGAGCAACATGTCCAAAGAACAGGAAGACTTTGAAAATACAACTGCTAAGGAAAATAGTTTGGAAAATGTATGGCTAGTCCAATGCATGACTCTTCCTACTCCCCTTTTTCTCAAGAGTATCAGAACATGTATGGCTGTGGTTGATACGGACTTTCTGACATTCTTCAACCAATTCTGCATTTGTATGTTCTTATGGGTGGGATGATTAGAAAATTAAACATTTTAATTCTAACACGCCACACAATAATCTTCCTACTTCAATCCAAAACATAAATCAGCATTATCCCACAAATTAGGTACAAAAGTGGTTCAGGCACCTATATATTTGACATCTATAGAAATAAAAGAAAGCTTTTGTCTATACATTGGTCTGAACTTGCTCTTTTTATGATGTCTTTAAGTTTCATACATTGGAGGACCCAAAACCAGTCTCAAACCTTTCTTTCTGTATGTCTGTATGTCTGTCCAGCCAAATTTGTCACAGCATCACGCAAAACTGGCTGGACAGAATTTACTCAAACTTTGCCATTTTTTGGGGTATTTGCCTGAAGGTAAACCTGTACCATAAATGAAATCAAAATACTGAGTGGAAGTGAAGTTATGAGCAGTTATGTGCCATGTTATAAACCGCAAGTTTTGACAGCGTACTGCGCATGCGTCCATGTGCAACTTAAATCGACCGAATCAAACAGAATTTTGTGAAACTTTGGCAGTACAGTACTTAGATATCTGCCTGAAGTTTAATCTGCCCTATAATTGAAATAAAAATGTTCCCTGAAAGCAATGTTATGAACAATTATGTTGCGGATTTAATAAATCTACTTTAAAATAAGCTAATCTGGTCTAATTCACTAGGCTAAGCTAATTCACTCTCTGATTACCGAACAGGAAGTGTATCTGGCTGATGACGAAAGAAGTACAACTTGTACAAAAAAAGATGCAAGGCGCAAGATAAATCCACCTTAAAAATGTTATTTCTTTATATTAATAAGTTAGGCAGAGAGGTCTGCTGTACAGAAAGACAGGCAGACATGCACGTGGCCTTCAACGTGAAATAATATCACTGTTTACATTAATGCTGATTATCAGCTTATATTTAGCTAGAAATGGATGGCTGAAGGAGGCAAATCTGTATGTCGTTTTTGCATTTATTAAACTTGACGGCGATGTAAGTAAGATTCCTCAAAGATCAAAAGAAGTTTCTGAAATAAAAGAGCATGCTTTTAGATTTATTAAAGCCAACGATCACTTGCCTAATCACGCAACTGCCCTCTGATTTCAGAAGGAAAGAAGGCTGGATGGAAGCATTTTCAGAAACACTACTCATATTTAGTAGCCTATGTTTTGGGAGTCCACTGAATGCCTGACATTTAATTTTTTTTGCTCATACACACGTGGACAAAATTGTTGGTACCCTTCGGTCAATGAAAGAAAAACTCACAATGGTCACAGAAATAACTTTAATCTGACAAAAGTAATAATAAATAAGAATTCTATGAATGTTAACCAATAAAAGTCAGACATTGCTTTTCAACCATGCTTCAACGGAATTATTTTAAAAAATGAAATTTGTTTTTGGATTTTTCCCCGATTTTCTTCCTAATTTAGTTGTGTCCAATTCCTCCCCGTCACTAGGGGGCTCCCACATTAAGGCTACTACTACCACTCAGCCGGGAGGGCCGAAGACTATCACGTGTTTCCTCCGAACCACGTGATGCCAACCGACCGCATCTTTTCGAACTGCTCGCTCGCTCGCACCGTTGGGGGCGGCGTAACACACTCGGAGGACAGCGCTATCCGCTCCCTCCGTTGCGCGAGCTCACAGACGCCCCTGACTGGCTGTAGAGCCGTGATTAATGTGGGAGCACTATGTACCTCTCATCCCTCCCCTCTGAGAGAGCTCGGCCAATCTCCCTCCGGCTGCGAGAGGTTACAGCACCACCCGGGATTCGAACTAGCGATCTCCGGATGATAGGGCGAGCGCATTTACCACTGCGCCACTCGGAGGCCCGAATTGATTAATGTTAACCAGCAGCACGGCTACTGTATATTCTCTGAACACTTTCTTGCATTTTACTCAATGAAGAAATTGATTGAGATATGTTTTCTCTTACCTGGAGAAGAAAAAAGGGGCAAAGCGTTATTTATACAATAAAGCAGATATCAATGTTACCTGCTCTGCCAAGCTTAATTTGTATGGCAGCTCAACAAGGCCTTAGGCGAGCGTTTCACTGGGCATTTAGACAAACAGGTAATTAAAGTATTTGAGACGTCCTCCCATTCCCAGATTAACCCAGATCTGAGAGGTCGTAATTAATTCTATAAATACCAAGCACCCTTCCTAAAAAGAAAAATTAAATGCATAAAACGACTAGAGCATCACTCATGCCATGTGTTTTATATAGTCATACACCTATGGAGATGTTACATGGTTTAAGTTTAAAGGTGAAATCTTTATTTCATTTTAATATTTATTTTTTTACAAGATTTATTTTTCCCCTGCAAAAAAAAAAAAAAAAAAGATTCTTAAAAGTACTCTGACTCCTTTATTGATTTGGTCCTTTTATTGATTTGGTCAGTTTCATTATCTATAGCCAGCGCTGTTCATGATGCCATCAGGGAACATACTGTATAGCTTTAGGATCTGCTTAATCATGACTTCAGTTGATTAAATGTGTGAATTTTCACAATGTTCTCCCAATGCCCTTCTCCATTCTTCCGAAAAATGTGCTTGTAGTGAGATTTATACTAAATTGCCCCAATGTGTGCGCTCGAGTGTGATTGACTGACATCCAACCTAGGGTGCATTCCCAACTCACTCCAAGTATCTCTGGGATTCAACATTACCCTGACCAGAATAAAGCAGTAACAGAAGATGAATGAGTGAATGGGCAATGCCATCAATCTTCACAATAGCCCCTGGAGTACTGGCTTGCAGAACTGCACCAAAGAATCAATGATCAATTGGTATCATGCAATGTGCATGGCAAGCACATAATGATGCTTAAGAATGTTTAGGTGCAGTATTTTGTTCGCAGAGAGGGGTTAACCTCAGCACTTTGTACAAACACCTTGTCCTAGTTGTGTCATCTAATAGTTAGCACTATTACTTTTATTATTGCACCTTTTAAATTACGAAAACACTTCCAATTAATGCAAGTTGTACAGATGATGGAAGGTCAACAGTTTTCACAAGATTTCAGTTTTTCTGATTTTGACTAGACAGCTGCATCTCATTCAACTTTGCGCACCATTTGGTATACATTTTGGTTTGGGACCAGGCACAAAACTGAAACTCTCATAGGATAACATGAGGCTCTCACTGTGAAGATGTTTCCTAAAATCCAATTAAAAAAATATATATATTTTATTTTTTGGGGAATACACACAAACATCTTATGAAGCCAAATGAAACCATCTTCTCTCATCCAAAAAAAAAAAAACTGTGCTAACTGCAGCACAGTCACTTTCCCACTCAAATAAATGGAAGACATAATGTTACATACTTTGTGCGAGAGTCAGCCATGCAGACCGAGCTATGACTGGGCTATGGCACCCTGCCAACCGCACCCTCTCCACTCGCTCGCACACACTCGCACACTTGCTGAACTCACATATACTGTAGTATAAGCTGTTAGCTTGGGAATCATGTGGGCCAAGAATGAGCCGTTTGTACAGTTTTGCACAGAAGACGTGATGCAACACTGTTCCCCAATGTCACGGATTCTCCAGGAATTGTCTCTAGCTGAAATCTATAATCTGGTGATCTCAACAAATCAAATTTCCCCCTCATTGCATAAGACTGCAATTTGCCTAGGTTTCCATTTTCTGGTAAATTTACAATTTTGAAATGATCATTTTTATTATGCTTAATCCTTTGTAACTGTAACATTTTTTAAATGTGTGAAACCACTTTGTCATCATGTATTCACCACATACTGTACAGTATGCCAAGTATTATAAATCTCCCTGTGCACAGAACAGGTGATTTTACTAATTAGTTCTCACCTATATGCCTGAAAAGGCTAAAACTAGGGAATTCTCACTCACTCACTCATCATACCGCTTAATCCTGTATTCATGGTCACGGGTGGGGACTGGAGCCTATCCCAGGAGACTTAGGACACATGGCAGGGTACACACTGGACAGGGTGCCAATCCATCGCAGGGCACAGACACACTCATTCACACACTACGGGCACTTTGGGGACTGTGGGAGGAAACCGGAGCACCCGGAGGAAACCCACCAAGCACGGGGAGAACATGATAACTCCATGTACACAGAGACGGGAATCGAGCCTGATCGGGGATCGAACCCGGACCGTGGCGGTGCAAGACCACAGTGCTATCTTCTATACGAGATCTTCAGAAAGCAAGATTTTGAAGAATAATGAAGACTTTCTATTATCTTACAGTTTCATTGCATAAAATACATTTCTTATTATCTTGTCATTATTTTACAATTTGGAGAATGTCAGCAAAACACTGAATTTCATTTTCTCCTCAATACGTTTGTCCACTACCTTATAATGTATGTAGTCCAGTTATGCACCTAATAATAAGACTATTTCACATAAACAGGACGACTTAGGAACCTTTTAAAGTGATGGCCAAAATCATTCTGCATGTTATTTCTAGACCTAATAAAACTCATTGCTTAATTACTTAGCGTATTAAAACAGACACTACATAACTGAGATTTATAGCTTTGAGTATAGCGTTAAACATATATACTGAATAAATACCTCATAAAAACAAGCAAAAAGCATGAAAGTTTCTAACTTTGCAAACTGAATGCTGATTCACTTGCTTACTTCGATGGCTCTTAACTGCAGAATATCTGATCAATGGTTCTGCATGGTGTCATTAAAATACTTTTAAAAAATATATATATATAAAAAAAAAGACGATGACTATATGCTGCGTCATTATCCATGTGGGCTCACAGGCCCTCCACTGCCTCTGCTGCCCTACACTCGTGCATATGCAAGCAAATAAAAAGTATTTTCTGACACATATCTGATGTTCTAATGGTCAGGTGAGCATTTGCACTAGTGCCCAGGAGGGCAACGTTATGGTAATGAGAGAGTAGTCAGGCATACACGGCACAGGTAAGCCAAGAAGTCTTCTGCTCAGCAAATACAGGCATCTCATCCAAAAACAGGAAAAATTACAATCATAGGAGAGTATTCGGCTACTATTTTACAAAATGACCCAATAACCTCTTACCATGTAGTGCTCTGTAGGAGAAATATTCCCCTCATGAACCATTCTCAAGAAATATTGCACAAGACTAGTATTGCCGAATGCCGCTGTGATGGCACTATGATGGTCGCCATTTGAATAAATGCCACTTTGAGAATTGAAAGGCATTAAATGGCCATTATTGTGATTGATGTCCAAGACCCTGCTCTAGCATTTATCAAAAATAGACTGGAGACCTTGGCAAACATTAAGAAATCATTTTTAAAATGTATTTCAAGTTTTTTTTTTTTTTATTATTATTATTACTATTTTTTCTTTTTTTTATTCAGAACTGAAGAGATCAAGCACTAAAAATTTGATAATAATAACCCTGTGCATGATTTGTTTTGAGGGGATCGTGTTGCATCCTGCGGGTAAGGATGGGACAGAGGCAGATGGCCTTGTTCATCTTGTGCATCTGTTACTCCCTTTGAGGCTTTTGTTCTGAGTTTTCTCTTTATAAATGACCTGTTGGCTTTGAACAAGTTAATAAAATAAAACATTGTAATTAGTTCAATTATGCTTGATCGACACTTTTTATTAGATTTATTGAACTCCAGGCCAAAAGACAGACATGCACTATATTGCAAAAAGATGTAATTGAAACATCATAACAGGGACAAAATAAATACTGTATTTCTAAATAGTGAATATTTATTAATGCTTTTCAACTCTATGGGTTCTTTAACTCCGGAAGTGGTGTTTCATTTGATGCTGTACAGTAGCTAACCTCTTGCAAGCTGGCCTCGTAGTATGCATTCATTGAGGCTTTTTTGCTCATTTCAGTTGCAACGAATGGTTATTCGAATTGCTGTAGCCGTCCAGTCTGTCCATTTCCCCATTTCCTTCATTTTAACTTTCTGGAAGACTGCTAGGATCGATCAGCTACAAAAAGTTCCAAAAGGTATGAACAGAAAAACAAGAAAAAAAAAATAGAAAAGAAGAATAGAAAAAAAAATCTAAGTGTTTATGTGCAGACTTGGGTATGATTGTGCTAAATAAAAGCGATCAGCAGGCTGACATAATTTGCAACAAATTCACGAGTGTTCACTTACGTACCAGTGAGCTAAGACATGGTGTTTATATTAGATCAATTCTTCTCACTGTGACAGCAACAAATTTGGTGAGTCGGGTGTTTAACATTGAATTGTCCTAAATGAATACACCAGATGAGCACACACTGTATGGTATTCGATAATTTAGTAACAGTAGTCAGTTGTCATATTAAGACATGGAAGTCCAACTTTCTAGAACAGTTCTTGCAAGACCCATCAAACACCACGATGAAACTCATGAACACCTTGGAAAACAAGACCAAAACTTACTGCTGCGAAGTACATTTTGAGTTACCAGCCTCAAAAATCAACAATTAACAAACAGCACCTCAGATTAGAGCCATTATGAAGAATTTACAGAGAATAAGTAGCAGATACACCTCAATATCAACTGTTCAGAGAAGATTAGTGCATATTTTGGATTATTTCAGCATTGCTTTACAATGTAGAACACACACACGCTCAAACATACACACACACACACACACACACACACACACACACTATACTGTACTATATTGATAAGCGTTGGGACAATGCTATGCTTCCATCTTTGGCAACAGTTTGGGGAAGACCTTTATCCATCCCAACATGACTGTGCCGCAATGCACAAAGCAAGGATTATAAAGACATGGTTTGATGAGCTCAGTGTGAAAGAACCTGACTGGCCCGCACAGAACCCGGACCTCAACCCCATCGAGCACCTTTGGGATGAACTGGAAAGGAAATTGCGAGCCAGGCCTTCTCGTCCAACATCAGTGTCTGACCTCATCAATGCTCTACAGAATGAATGAGCACGAATTCACACAGAAACGCGCCAAAATCTTGCAAACAGCCTTACAAGAGTAGCTGTAAAGGAGGGACTAACTCCATATAATCCAAATTTATTTTGTCCATATAATGTGTGTATTTATATAATAGAGACACACACACATGCTAAAAATACATACACGGGACACTGTGCACAAGGGGTAGACTACAATTATTCTAAATGTTCACCAGTTCCCCATAGGGGTTGAGGGGGTGGATGTGAGGAAGATGGAAATACCAAAAAAAGAAAGTATTTAAATGACCATTTTAGACCTGACAACCTTTATGCATTCTGCATAGGAGCTCCTCATTTAAAAGTCCCATATATGACTGGTACATTAATACATTTACATAGGTCTCGGAGCTCCCCAAAGTGTGTCTCTTAATGCTCCAGCAGAAATACCACTCAGATCATACATTTTTCATACTTCTTCTGTCTCCTGTACTAATGTGGCTCATCAGTGTCTATTCCATTGCGCCAGTGCTAATATTACTGTGCTGGGTGGGGCGGGGTGGTTCTTACCATGAACATCTACCTGGCGTATTTAAACCTTAGTAGGGAAGGTTTTTTTTTTCTTGGAGTTTTATTTTATGTTTGTGCACACACACACACACACACACACACACACACACACACACACACACACACACACACACATACTGGAAGCCCATCTGAATGTCTAAAAATGACTACAAAGTGTATTACATTCCATACAGGTCTCCTTTAAACAATACAAAAATAGTTTTCCTTTTTCCGTAAAAAAAAAATGGCAGATGACACAATCGACATATGAATCCGAAAATAACTGACAGTTGAGAAGCTCTCTTGAACTCTCTGCTAGAAAGACGCGCTGATGTGATGCCATTGCTTTCTGTCATGGTTAATGGGGGTTGTTGTTTATTTTAGGTCATTAATGTCACACAAAATCTCTCAATGTGTGTCTAAGCAAACCATAATTAATATTTTATATATATAATATTAATTATGGTTCGCTTAGACACATAAGCGAACCATAAATATATATATATATATATATATATATTAATTATGGTTCGCTTAGACACACATTGAGAGATTTTGTGTCTATATATGTGTTTAACAATATATGTGTTTAACTGTATAACAGTTGAATACAACTGTTTTAACTGTTTTATATATATATATATATATATATATATATATATATATATATATATATATATATATATATACACACACACAC
The DNA here is from genome assembly GCA_030347435.1 of Clarias fuscus. Lineage (NCBI taxonomy): Eukaryota > Metazoa > Chordata > Actinopteri > Siluriformes > Clariidae > Clarias > Clarias fuscus. The sequence goes on from CM059218.1 coordinate 9,145,738, forward strand.
ATATACACACAGTGGAACCTTGGATTACGAGCATAATTCGTTCCGGAAGTGGGCTCGTATTCCAAAACACTCTTAAACCAAAGCATCATTTACCATAAGAAATAATGAAAATTCAAATTATTCGTTCCACAGCCCCCAAAAATAAATACATAAAAAAAATTAATACAATCTATAAAATGAAAATAAAACAAATTAATCTGCACTTTACCTTTAAAAAAAGTACAAATAAATCCTGACAGATAAGTGTTTCCATTGGTGCGCGCACGCTCCATGTGTGTGTGTGTGGAATTAGCCCCTTCCCTCGCCTCGTTTTACACAGTAACATTCCTCCTCCCTCTCCCCACCTCCCTTGTTCACAACAGTTTCACAACAAACACACGCACGCACGCGCACACACACAACGGAAACACCGTTTTAACAGGAAAAAAAGAAATCTCTCTGAGACTGACATGGGCGTATATTAACAGACACACTTTTTAAGTTTTACAACAAGCGCATAAACACAGCGGAAACACCGGTTTAACGGAAAAAAAGCGAGACTGGCACGAGCGCATACTAAAGGAATCACTTAAGTTTCACAACAAACGGACACACACACAAACACGGAAACACCGTTTTAACAGAAAAAAAAATGAAATCTCTCTGACCTGGCATTAGGAAGGTGAGAGAGTGACGCTCGGTGTCAAAATAAGAGTCGCATGTGTGAAGCATGATACTCGGCGCTCGTAAACTAATACTTGCTCGGTTTCCGAATAAAAAATTATTTAAAATCTTTGCTCGGTTTGCGGAACACTCGTAAACCATGTTACTCGCAATCCGAGGTTCCACTGTGTATATATATATATATATATATATATATATATTTATTTATTTATATATAATGCTGCCAGTTAACTATATTTATTAGGGATGCTGCCAGATTTTTTTTTGAAAAAAATTAAATAAAGCAATTACTGTATAATTGGGAAGTTATTTTAAAATGGAGTACATTTTCTTTTCTTTACTGTGACTACCAGAAATCATTTATGGCTTCATGACGGACACTAGGGGGGGTGGGGGGTTAAAGGGGGAAGTGGGGCTTAATGAGAATGTGTGAATCTGTGGTCGATCATGTTTTTTTGTTTTTTTTGGTAATCTGGCCTTGACTCTGCACTAATTTACATTTCCAGTACATTTATGACATTTGGCAAACAAACACTTACCCAAAGCAACTTAAATTTTAGTCGAAGGTTAAGGGCCTTGCTCAGACTTTCAGATAAGTAGTCCAACGTCTTAACCAACAAACTATCCCTGCTCCTACAATTTAATTGCTGTTTTATTGATCACATTAATTGCATGATTAGAATGCAAAGTTGTATCAAGAAGATTTGCGTGATGCAGAACAGAATGCTTTCGCTGGATATTTGTACTGTACAGTACAGACCAAAAGTTTGGACACACCTTCTCATTCAAAGAGTTTGAATTTGTATTATGGCAAGAAAAAAGCAGCTAAGTGAAGAAAAAAACGAGGTGCCATCATTACTTTAAGAAATGAAGGTCAGTCAGTCCGAAAAATTGGGAAAACTTTGAAAGTGTCCCCAAGTGCAGTCACAAAAACCATCAAGCGCTACAAAGAAACTGGCTGACATGCGGACCGCCCCAGGAAAGGAAGACCGAGAGTCACCTCTGCTGCGGAGGAGAAGTTCATCCGAGTCACCAGCCTCAGAAATCGCAGGTTAACAGCAGCTCAGATCAGAGAGCAGGTCAATGCCACACAGAGTTCTAGCAGCAGACACATCTCTAAAACAACTGTTAAGAGGAGATGGTGTGAATCAGGCCTTCATGCTAGAATATCTGCTAGGAAACCACTCTAAGGACAGGCAACACGCAGAAGAGACTTGTTTGGTCTAAAGAACACAATAAAGAAAACTCTTTGAATGAGAAGGTGTGTCCAAACTTTTGGTCTGTACTGTATGTCCTCCCTTAGACGCCTTAAAATATGTCAGTAAAGTTCCCTATTGACGGTCTAGCCCCTGTGGACGAATTCTCGATTAGCATGCACTTGGTCGAGCTGACGACCCGCCTCACGGGTCCTTTTTTCGGACGTGGAGATAATGGGCTCCTTCACTATGAAGACTGATGCTTCGTCTCAGGGTTGTATCCATACACCCAAGTTTCGCTGGTAATCATCCTCGACCTGAACTACTGTACGAGTTCTTAGCAGACTTGGACGTGATGTTACTTCTGCTTCTGGGTCAGCAGCCTGGGAATGAACATGGCAGCGACACGGCGCATGTTCAAATCACACGCGAGGACTGTCCCGTATGACACACAGACAATGGCGGCAATGTTGTAGATTGTTCCCCAACAATCTTCGCACACAAGTTGCCGGTAAACTCAAACGTCGCTGCGGCAGTTTGCGATTTGCCAACTTTGCCACAAGAGCATCGACGAGGTAGGTTATGATGTTTACGAGGTGTGCTCCTGGTGTGCTGTCTGTGGTCTAAATAGGTATGGCGTCCGCATACTTTTGGCCATAGCGTCTAAAACAATCAAGTATGCTGCATTACATAGAGTTCAATAGCTCATTAATGCTGACATTACTCCACAGGATGATTACATATAAAATATAAAATAGCTTTTTTGAATTGCATTTACAATTAAATGGACCTCTTGATGTGTAATTTATGCATAATTATCAAATAAAGTGGATTCCAAAATGCCAGTGTCCTAGAGGATTTTTAATGACACCACTCACTGTTTTACTCCACTCATGTCAGTGCTGGCATGTTTCTAAAAAAATAATAATAATAATAATAAAATAACAGGGTGCCAGTGCAAAATGATTTTTATACAGTCAAACCAACCAGAAAATTATATGTATGTGTACCTAATACTAATAAATGTATAAGACCATGTACACTCCACTTCAACAGAATCACCTGCATGTGTAATTATCCAATCAATCTGATCTTTTTCTAATCTTTAACTGTCCAGTTTCAGCAAGCCCGCACATACAGGAGACTTGGAAGAATGACTGCTATTTTCACTTTATGTTGCACTTTTCTGGGAAAAAAAAAAAGTCAGAATATGTTAGGTTTTTTTTTGTCGCAGCCAACTGTCCTCAGTGTTCGATGTGTTGTTGCACTGTGAGATTCCTTTTCTGTCTGGCTACTCTCCTCTGACCCGTCTCATCCACAAGGCATTTACACTCTCAGCACCAGTGCTCACGGGATGTTTCTTGTTTTTCCACACCATTCGGTCTAAACCCTACAGATCTTGTGCCTTGAAGAACCAGAAAATCACAGATTTTTAAAATGCACGAACCAGCTTGTCTTAACCATGTTATGGTCAAAATCACTAAAATCACATTTTCCCCATTGTGATGTTTGACGTGAAAATTAACGTGACGTTCTTTCAGCTGAATCATTTTATGCACCTCCTACACGATTTGCCAAATGGAGAATTGCATGAATGGGCAGGGTTCCAGGTATTGCTATTAAGGTGGTCAGTGAGTATATATTATACTATTATTAGCATAAAAAAAAAATGGTTACAGAATGGCACATTTGAATAGGTCCATTAACGAGCAGAACGAAGGAGGGTGATAAACGAGTGGTCTTTTAAGTGAATATTCAATATTACCTTCCACATAGAATCAATATTGTGCTGCAAAATTAAATGCATAGAGTGTCACGAGCAACCGAGGGATGAACAGAAAAGCCTTAGCAGTTAGCCCGTGTAGCGTGGATGGTAAACCCAAACGCGGAAGCAGCGCGAGTAGGCAGGATAACCACGCTATTAGTTTAAGAACTCTCTTACACGAAGAGCAAGGATCTACACAAATAAACCCACGTTCTAGCAACACACACTCAATCAAAGAAGCAACCCAAATTGGTGAGTACTCACAGAATAGTCGGCGTAGCGTCAGCAAAGGCATGGGCGAACTCGATGACTGAGCAATGTGAAGCGCCATCTTGTTTCCTTTTATGCTTCCTGAAATCCGATTGTATTATTTCCGGGTCCTAGTGCCGGTCGTGTTACGAGTGTGCATGACAGTACCCCCCTGTCCAGGATCGACTCTCGACGGTCCTGGGGTGGAGGATACCCGACGACGGTAGTCCCGGATGAGTTCGGGGTCTAGGACGAACCGAGCCGGAATCCAAGATCGCTCCTCGGGACTGTAACCTTCCCAATCCACCAGGTACTGGAGCCCTCTGCCCCGAGGACGTGAGTCAAGAATCCGGCGAACGGTGTAGGCGGGACCACCCTCAATGATACGGGGAGGAGGAGCAGGGTGGGTGGGTGGAACCATTGGTGAAGTGATGAAGGGTTTGAGCTGGGAGGTGTGGAATACCGGATGGATCCGGAGCGCCGCAGGCAGCTGGAGCCAGTAGGTGACAGGATTGATACGGAGGGTGATGCGGTATGGACAAATACGGGAGTCCGGGGAGGGCCACCAGATGCACAGCTTTGGAGAACCGATCTACGATGGTCAGAATGGTGTTTTTTCCCTCGGCGACCGGCAGGCCCGTGATGAAGTCGAGGGCAATGTGCGTCCAGGGCCGACGGGGGACGGGGAGTGGTTGGAGCTCCCCGGCTGTTGGTTGGTTGGTGTTCTTCGCCCTGGCGCACACTGGGCACGCCTGGGCGAACTCTTTGATGTCCTTCGTCATTGTGGGCCACCAAAAGGCGCACTGTATGAATGTTTGTGTGCGCCCCACGTCCGGGTGGCCCCATTGGAGGACCTCACTTCTTAGGGCGTGGGGGACGTAGAGTTGTCCAGGTGGCACACCTGCCGGTTCGGTCTCCGTGGCCTGTGCCTGGCGGACACTCGTCTCCAAATCCCAACAGAGTGGGTAGATGATTTTGGATGGTGGGAGAACAGGCGCGGGGTCCGCCCGGGGGGCGTCTTCCTCACGTTGTCGGGAGAGGGCATCGGCCTTGGTGTTCTTCGACCCCGGACGGTAAGGCAGATGGAAATGATACTGTTCAAAGAACAGTGCCCACCGCGCCTGTCTTGGATTAAGCCGTTTCAAACTCCGGATAGTGATTAGATTTTGGTGATCGGTCCAGACGATGAACGGCTCTCCGGTGCCCTGGAGCCAGTGTCGCCATTCCTCCAAAGCCCACTTTATGGCCAGCAGCTCGCGGTCCCCTACTCCGTATCGCTGCTGAGTGGGATCAAATTTTTTGGAGAAGAAGCTACAAGAGTGTAGCTTCTGATCTGGACCTCGCTGTGAGAGAACCGCCCCGTATTACTTTCGGGTCCTAGTGCTGGTCGTGTTACGAGTGTGCATGACATAGAGTTGTAAATGCATGACTCTATGAAATATTGACATGAATTTTAGAGTCTGTTAGTGCATGGTATGTCCTCTTTTTTGCTTTAATGACAATTGTGCTCTCGAGCTAGCATGCATGTGCATCCATATGAACTAGATGGAGTTTTCTTTTTAATTTAGGTTAACACATATTGACAATCTCCAGTGAATTACACCATAATTCACCATTTCGTTTTTTTTCTTTTAAATTATATTGTTTTCAATCAGGTATATTTTTATTTCCCGGACCAGCGGACTCATGTGGAATGAGTCCAAATGCCCGTAATACCCATCTACGCAGGCATGCTATAAATAGAAGTATGAAATAAATAGACTTACATAACAAGTAATTAAAGTGGACTCAGTGTCTCCCAAATGAACAGCAATAGTACCACCCGAGAAAATGTGCTCAAAACCAGCTATGAGGACAAAATCCCGGGTTGCTCAGATAAACAAAAAATGTATTTAAGCAAACTAAATTTATTAAGCAGACACATAACCCAAACAAGAACTCAGTCTGTGTTTGCCTATAAGGGGAAAAAAAAAACCTGGAACAGGATTCGCAGGAAACGAGTGACTGATTATAATTAACCTACAGCACCATCAGACAGCAGCCAGGAAAGAATGTCACAGGTTCTGCAGTGATATTTACAGACAGATTTAGTTTATAGGCCTGCATGATGATGGCTAAAATAATAATGAAACTCATTATTTATCCCAATGAAAGTGTGGATTGTCCATGCATATCAAAATGTTCAGATCTTCTTGTATAAAAACATTTAACTTTATAAATAAGAGCCTGCACAACACCGGTGACAATTTAAATGAAGAGAAAACATCTCATAATAAGGCTTAGGTACTGTGCATTGGAAAACATGTCTCTTGAACTGTATTTGATGGATGACCACCATTCTTCCAAGTGGTACATCACTCAATTATTTCTTCATTTTGAAAAAGAAGAAGAAGGTGGTGGAGAGTGCTCACTCACTGACCAGCCTTATCTTTTATTCAGGGTCGCAGGCGGCACAATGCGGAGTACACCCTGGACAGAGTGACAAGCCATCACAGGGCGCACACATACACACACTCATTCACACACTATGGGCGATTTTGGGAATGCCAATTAGCCTAACCTGCATGTCTTTGGACTGTGGGAGGAAACCGGAGTACCAGGAGGAAACCCATCAAGCACGGAGAGAACATGCACTCCATGCACACAGAGGGGGAAATCGGACCTGGCCGGCAAGGCGACAGTGCTAACCACTAAACCACTGTGTCCCTAGTGGAGAGTGCTGTTTAACAGAAATCTCCTGTAATGTGTTAAGATTGGGTGCCTCTAAAGGCAGTATCATACAAATGTACATTATTTTTACATCCATTGAACCTGAACACCTCAATAGTGAGCCCTTTTGTCCTGTGGATGGCGACACCACCATCCTCGAAGAGACTACCCTCATAATACTGTTGGAATATACATATATGAAAAAATATTTCAGGAGGATAGGAATAAGAGATCAGTCAGTATAACTGGATTTGCAGTGACCTTTCCCATACCATGGCTGTCAAAATCTCTCCACTATAGTTTTTCCTTTAATGTTTCACCCGTTTGTATAAATACATACATACCTTAAAAGGGCAGAGCTATTAACATCATATCAGTCGAAACTGACATTCAGAACCTGTGGGAGGAAACCCACCAAGCACGGGGAGAACATGCAAATTTCATGCACACAGAGACGAGAATCGAGCCTGGCCGGGAATCGAACCCAGACTCTGGAGATGCAAGGCGACAGTGCTAACCACTACACCACCGTGACGCCCAATGTAATCTTGCCCATGTCAATTACTTTAACAAAATACTCTTAATTCTGTCCCCACCAGGTGTTAAGGTACTGCCCAGTTAAATACATACAGTACTAACATGTGTGTAGTCACATGACTCTGGCATGTCCTGTCTACGATATACAGTAGAAATAACATGGAGAAGAAATCTCATTAGAAAAAAAAAAATCCCAGCTTTTATAGTTAAGCATATTTACAGTACAAAGTTTACCCTTGAACAGTGAGAGCAAAACAAACAAACAAACAAAAACAATTGCCCATTAATCAAAATCGAGGTAAAATGTTCAATGAATCATGATATTGATTCCAGGTCATATCGTCCAGCACTTACAGGTATAACATACAAAGACACACATATACAGATTAATTGTCAGACCCATAGATGTCATCACTATGAGCTTATAACAATGATAAAACTAAATTGAGAAAGCTAAAAAGCATATTAAGTAACTTAATTAAATTTACTAATTGCTAGTGCTGTATTATAATTTTTTTTGTCTCAGCCATTAAGGAAGCAGAACTACTTAAAATTTTAAAGAGGAATTTCAGAGCTTCATGTTCCCACTCTTGGGGCTTCCAGGAATAAATTAAAATCTAAACAGCATATTAAGACAAAAAGGAATCCCAAAACACTGAGCTTGTATTAATATTAGGTGGTATTTTAAGGGCATAATAATGGGTCTCATCTTCTACTGAACTGAACATCAACTGAAATACTGTTTTACATTAATAGACCGATTTGCAGACACCATTTCCAAGGCTGCCAGACTGAGTAGGGAAACATGGCCTTGGCCTGGCACATAGCAGATTGGCAAAGTTACAGCTGGGGCCGGTATACAGTGAATTGAGTGACTTTTAGTCATTAGTTGGGCTCAAAGCATTGTATCTAATCTGGCAAGACAGCCACATTATCATTCTGCAGTAGCACTCGAGTTCTTTTGGAGCATAACATTACTTTCTCATAGTGATGCTTTATGGTGATGCAATGAAATATCTATACTGTATATCTCCTTTCGGTATGGAGGATATGACCAAATAACATCCACACAATACTTTTACTATACCACATGACATGCATCATGATATAGAGGTCCAGTGCTATTATATACTGTACACTGCCTGGACAAAAAGATTACACAGAACACTAGCCAGTTCATGTATGAAAATGCTCCCAGAACCACTCTCACAATTAGAGTCCTGGGATATGCCTGTACCATCAGTGAAGGAAAACTCCACTTGTCATTCAGAACATTCAGATCATGAGCTGACTTTTATGGTCACATAATGTTGCTGAGCCTAGACCTGACCAACTGAAGCAACCCAAGATCATACCACAGCTTTCAAAAGACCTGCACAGTGGGCACTATGCATTATGGGTGCATCGCTTCATGCGTTTCCCTTCTTACCCTGACTTACCCATCTTTTTGGAATCTGAACTCATCAGACCATTTGATCCAAAGTCCAATATTTATGCTTCCAAGCAAGTTCAAGCCCTTTTTTTTTTATATCAGTCTCACTAACAAGTGGTTTTCTTATAGACAGCTGTTTAATCCTGAGAGTTCTCATCACATTGTGTGTGTATGAAAACGCTCTTACTTACACTGGTAAACATGGCTGTTTTTTTTTTTTTTACTGTTGATTTTTTACCATGCAATACCAAGTGTATCAGTGTTCACCATTCATGTTTTTTTTTTTTCACACAAAGTTGAGGGCTCAATGCTATCCCTCCAGGTTTTTGCTTGATGCGGGTCAATAATTTGACCCTTCCGAAACAGTGAACTTTTCGGGCCAAGCAGTCTACAAGGATAGTTTTTTGTTTTTTTTTTGTGCAAAAGTGCAACATTTGAAAGATTTATTCAAAATACAACCATCTAATTAGCTGTTTCCATTCAGTGCTTGTAACTGTTATAAATGATGTGAGGCGGAACAAAAAAAAAACATGCTGACATAATTTATCACATTATCAATGTAATATTGTCACATTGCTCAGTCTTGCTCTCCATGGTATCATTTAAAAGGCAACCAGATAATTGTAATTGACATGGGAAAATTGAGTTTTCAGCAGTGTTTTCTCTTTTTTTCCTAAACCAACACATGACCATAACGAGCTTTGAATACCACAACTCAACGTGGATGTATTCTCACACAGCCAGCTTTAACATTCATGCAAGAACGTGTGTATAAGAACATACCGTATAAATGTGAGCGACAACTGGTAGTTGATGAAATGTTTCAGTCTAAAAATTAAGTGTTTTGTACCAGGAGCATCTGTAAAACCAATTCCAAGCTTTCCTTGATTCTGAAACAGTTTCTTTTATTTTGTAATGCTTGTAATGCTTGTTGCTAGCTGAATCAGCTTGCTAAAGGCAGTAACCTTGGCTGAGTAGCAATATACTCATACACATTAGTTGACTATAAATAAATATTTCCTGATTTTGTTTTTTTTAAGCTGTGCAGTGCAAAGCTGCTCATCAATACCATAGCACAAGCATAACAACATGCGTTATTATGATTATTATCATTATCATCAACTATATTGATAATAGAGGAACAGCGGCTTAGTAATCAGCACCTTATCTTATCTTAGTGATGTCTTGCACCTCCATGGTCCAGGTTCGATTTCTGTCTCGAGTCTGTATGCATGGAGTTCGCATGTTCTTGTGGGTTTCCTCCGGGTATTCCAGTTTCCTCCGACAGTCCAAAAACATGCAGATTAAGCTAATTGGCGTTCCCAAATTGACGAGTGAGTGAGTGAGATAAAGAATAGAATGTAAAGAAGTTTAGAAACCAACAGGTAATTTTGACGCAGGCTCTCTTGTTTTTAACAGTTTTACTCGAGTCAGAGCCATTTAGGGAAGAATATTAGCTATATACTGCAGACTTCTAGTATATTATCAGTTAATGGTGGTACTTTATACAGTATGAACCATGTCACAGGTCCTGCAGTGGGAAACTGCTATTTTGATCATGCACAAGTAGAAAGAGAGGCCTTATAGACTACTTGTAACTGTAAGCATCATTTAAATGAATTTATTCCGCCTTGAACGTTCTTTTTTTTCCTTTCAACGGACATGCGTTTCTCCATTCCCGTCTTATTTATAAAGGTTAAACAGCGACTCCAGGGAGAAACGCTTGCATGCTGCGCCGCGACCGCGCACACGCACATTGCCCTGCGCACGCACATTGCCCTGCGCGCGCACGTTGCCAAATTCAACAAGTAATTCCAACACCGTATTTCTAGCTCGAGCCGGTGTTTTTACACTCGACTGCTCATTTTTCGGACGCTTTCTCTCTTTCACGTGGGAAGGAGATATAAACGCAAAACAGTTGCACCATACATTCAATTCCGCACTGTCCGTCTATCTGGGTAATAATAATATATATAATACACAAAATAGACTGAAACCGCCTCATTAGGCTGTGTGTAGTATGGTGGAATAAACTAAAGGGAACGACTTCATACACGTTTCATACAGCTGACAAGTAAGTAAAGTGGACATTGTTGCAACACCAGGTTCTTGTTTTCATAAATCAAATCAAATCAAATCAATCAGGTTTGCACTGGAACAAGTGTGAAAGCTTTATTTTATTTTAGCCAAACATCTTACCTGTAGTAATGCTTTCTTTCCCGCTAGTTGCTCGTCTTGCCGGGGAGCGAGAGAGAGAGAGAGAGATGCTGATTATCCCGAGAAAAGATTTCTTGATATGCAGGAAGAAGCTCTTAAGCGCTACACCGGGGTTTCTTCGTGCCCAAAGCGAGCAGGCGCTGAATGAACGAGTGAACGAGTGAATAAATGAAGGAAGGAAGGAATAAACCGACGTAACGTCCACTACTCTGGAAAGGGCACTCAAAATTTAAAAATAAATAAATAAACAAATAAAATAAAATAAAAAAACCTTATTTGCCTCCTTAGTGGGTTATATCCGTAAAACGCCGGGGATGCGAGACGAGCGCGCGCTGTCAGGAAAAATCCCCATCCCAGCCTGAAATACGCCACTTGTCCTTTCTGTGTCCAACAAAGTCCGGATCGTGTCTCTGCCTCCCCGCCTAGCGGAGAACTAACGGGATTTAAAAGGCTGGGTTGGTTTGGAACGCGAGCTCCGTTCCTCGCCGCCACGGCTTCAAGAGCAGCTCACTGCTTGACGCTTGTTCGCGTGAGACTCAAACCTCTCCCACTCAGCGTCACCTACGCACCAGAATCCATCTACACTTCGGCATCCGGAGGTGTTCGCGGTCATACGAACGGCGTGACGTGAAGCTACGAGGCTGCGTAAATGTGTGCTCCGAAGACAACCGAGGGGCTCCGCGTAACGCTCCTTGCATCTGCGCGCGCGTGTGTGTGTGTGCGCGCGCGCGCGAATGTGTGTGTTTGAGCAGCACTTTTTGTACACAGCCACGTACACTAGAGCCTTAACCGATTTGTTAGACCTGACTGTGTAGCTCGCTAGGGGATCACAGAGCGCTCTAGTCATCTCCACAAAGCCGCATAGAGAGACAGAACAAACAACACCTTAGTGTCATTGCATGATTTAATGTCTTTCATATCCTACAATATTCTCACCCCGATAGAGTCGATCCTATACTTAGACAGCTTCTTCTGATCAGATGCCAAATCACCTACGCTAACTGGTTTTATTAGACCGTTACTTTACACACTGTAGGTCTGAACACTTCAAAACTGACCCTCACTTAAACACCTCTAGTGTTATACTTAACACACAGTATGACTGTTGATCAATCCCTGCTATGATTGGGTTCCCTGTTGAGTCTGGTTTCTCTCAAGGTTTCTTCCTATGGTCATCTCAGGGGTTTTTTTCCCCCCACCATGACCCTCGGCTTGCTCATCAGAGACAATCTGATAATTATTGTTTATACATTTTTCTTTAATGTATAACTTTTATATATGTATAACTCTTTTTTAAACTAATTTCCATATAGATATACACATACACACGTTTTATTCTGTGAAAGGTACTTTGTTAAAAGCGATAAATAAAACAAATACACTTAATGAAGGCTATAGCCGCTTCTTTGGCCGCTGTGCTTGATTTCATTTCAAATTTCGCTTTTTTCCCTTTGGCATAGCAGCCAGGTTTTCATATGGTCGTTTCTTTTGATAACTCTTCAAATACAGATCGGGTGTTAATTTAGCTTGAACAGGAACATCACTCCAAAGGTTTATGTGGTCCATCACCTCACTACTGTATATCACCACTGAAATCCTCAGGTCACTGCCATCCTCCATTTTTCCTAGCATGTTGACCAGGACTGATATTGAATTCACAAAGATTCAGATTATTTGGTTCATACTGAGAGTTCATGCCAAATAAAATAGACTTGTATCTGAAAAGTTTGGTGGTACTTGTGCTGTTGACACTATTAAAGATGTAGAGGGGAAAAAAAACACAGATTCATATTAGCAAACAATCTGATTTGGGACAGTGTGAACATACTGTAACCAAAGTGAATTTATTAAGGGCTGTTTTAAAACAGTCTAAACAAGGTCTGAATGGTGCACTGCCGCAAACTCCACCCATCAGCTTTGAAAATCTCATGCCAGGCCGACCAAAATATCTGGTAGCGATATCATCTAATTTCCATCTCCGATTTTTTTTTTTTTTTTTTGTATTTAAGTGCCTACTGGTCTAAAAACAGCTGACTAGCTTGCTGCTGCAAAACTACACGTGGAAGGTGTTAATCTGTTATACTATACTGTGCAATATACTCAATTTATTTAGCAGCTTTCTTGAATAATATGTTTTTTCTAATTGCCTTGCCATTTTGTTAGTTTTTAAAAATAAAAGATCTTTTTTACAATTGAAGCCTCAGTAGCAATCAACATGCGATCTTGCAAAAACGGTCTAACATCTGTAATAGTTGTTAGTTAAAGTAACATTACTTAGCTAGATCACATGTTTATGATGATAGCTTTCCTGTTTAGTTATCCGTACTGATTTTTGTGAATTTTGAATATCTAGGTATGCCATGTTAAAAAAAAAAAAAATATATATATATATATATATATATAGGAATAGCTGAAAATGAAAAATATTCAATCAATATGGCTATGCAAATTTTTTAATGATTTATATGTACTTAAGCAGCGTCACATGGGAGGGCATGCTTTTGTGTTGGTTATCAGCACAGCTGTGATGTGGTCAAATGCAGAAGGGATCACAGCTATGCTGATAACCAGCGCAGCACCACTCCCTCTCGTGTGATATTGTTTAAGTAGAAATCATAGAAACACTTGAACAGGGATTGGAGAGTGATTTAGGATTCAGATGCTAGTTAGCTTTGTAGCCGTAAATTAAAGAACACCAGGTATGCAGTTTTCCTCTCCTCAGTATTGCAGGTCGTACCAACCTACTCTCACCCATGCCAGCAAACGGCAGTGTAAGTAATTGTTGGTCGATGAAAATGATCTCAGTGCTGTTATTGTGTATTATCACCACCCAATCAGACACAATCAGACAGCTCAGTCGGAACTAACCATTGTATAATGTGATTGCTGCCATTATTTACTGGGACGCTAACATAAGCATGAGTACAATTTTAAAAAATATTGTTTTACATTATGCTTTCAGCTCTGGTTTTAGATTTGGTTCTTGATCAGAAGCACAAAATGATCATGTAAATATATTTCTGCTCCAGTGTAGATGCATGAATATGGCCATCACTGTCAGTTGGAAGCAGGTGGACCTGTCATGGAGTCAACTTCTCTGTGGGGTTTAGGCTCATTCATTCACTTTCCTCTTAACTCCTGGCGTCCTGACAAGTGCAGAGCACTCGTTTCTTCATTTTCCCAACAGGGGTGAGAAATCAAAGTCTATACTGATTAACATAGGTGCATCCAGATGGTTGACAAATTAAAAGAGGGAAAAACCTAACAGACTGTGTCTATACTTACAGAGCACTTTATGTATTACTCATGGATGCAATCATCTAATCAGCCAATCTCGTGGCACCAGTGCAATACATAAAATCATGCAGATATACAACAGCAGCTTTGGGTAATGTACATCAACCAAAAGAATGGGAAAATAGGATATCATATGATGACTTTGTCCATGCCATGATTGCTCGTGCCAGATTGGCTGGTTTAAGTAGGCCTGGGATTTTCATACTCAGTCTCTGGAGTTTACTCAATGGTGCAATAAAGAAAAAAAAATCCAATGAGTGGCAGAAATAATGCACATGCATTGTTGATGCGAAAAGATAATGGCAAGATTAGAGTAACTCATAACTTTGTACAGATGTGGTGAACAGAAAAGCATCTTAGAATGCACATGTTGAACCTTAAGACAGATAGGCCACAACAGCAGAAGACTGTTCTTCGGGTTCCACTCCTGCAAAGAACAGAACACAGGGGGTTGCAGACAAGTGAACACTGGAAACGTGCGACAAGGCACACAGATGGTGGGGTCAGAATTTAGCACTGAGAGGAGGAATCCATTGACACAATCTGCCTTGTGTATACAGTCCAGGATGGTGAAGGTGGTATAATGGGGTGGAGAATGTCCTGTTGGCACACATTGGGCTCGTTAATACCAATCTTTGAGTGAGTGCCATAGCCTATTTGACTACTGTTGCTGACCTTGCGCGTTCCCTTCATAATTTGGCTATAATTTACTCATTCATACTCTTGTACTTCCAGCACGACAATGCACCATGTCCCAAAGCAAAATTCATTACTGATTTTATGAACATAATAGGGTGGAATGTTCTTAGTCACCGGATCTCAATCCAGTAGAACTAACTTGGGATCAAGTAGAACGGGACATTTGCAGCATGCAAGTGCACCTGGAAAATCTGAAGGAATTGTGTGATGCCAATGCATGTCATGTCAACAGGGCATGGATACTTAATAGACGGTTTCCAAATTCTAGTGGAATTTATGCCAAGAAGAATTTGTGTTTTTAGAGCAAAGTGAAGCTGTCTAACAAAATGGCCTAATTTATAACATACTATAGCTGGTAATTTCACACTCATCATATTCAGTAAACCAATGGGTTGTAATGATCCTGGAATCAAGAAAGTATAAAGATTTCAAAAAAGTATAAAATGTGATGTGGTGATTTCTAGTGATCCTTCCCTCGTGGTAGATACCCTAATTCGTTATTGGGTCACCACCACATTTACAGACAACAGGTTACATAAAGTTGTTGCAAGACAACCTCCCTTTGCAGTTGAAGTTTTTATTCAGGGCAGCAAAGCAGGGGAGTAGGCATTATTCCCACAAAGATTCAGAGCCCCACTCTCATGAGTTTTTGTCAGATTTGCGAGGTCCCTTCCAACTCCCAAAACCATACCAGTAGGTGGATTCTCCAGCGAAAACTTCCCAACAGGTGAAAGTGCATACATGTACAATATTCTGTAAATGAACTGATGTGCATTTCAGGGTGTATTTCCACCTTACTCCATAATAGACAAGATCATGGCTGCAATTCAAAAATCAATCCTCCGTCGGCATCAAAACACTTAACATGCTTTTACACTAGGGACTCATGCACAGATCAGAGCACACTTGACTCCAAGGTCTGGTAGATTTACATAATGTAAATGCTCCGTACTGTGCCCGAGCACGGATCAGCGTACCATGCTGGAGTCCCCTTGAAAAGGTTGCCTTGAGCACGGTACAGCATCCTCAGGCATGGATCCAATCAAATATGAAAGCCAACCGTACCTAAACACGGACTACGCTTTATAAGTCATCAACAACATCTGGTGCTTCTGATATCAGTGTATGCATGCAACATGCACAGATGTTCTTCCTCTGAGCTGCACGGTCATAGCTGATAAAGTGGAAAAGCAAATTACAGGGTTGTTCTTGGCATTTTCGCCAATATCTCAATAATGTTGGATGGGAAGGTCTGATTCCTTGTGTTCTTTTATTTGTCGTTTTTGGCAGATTGCAAACCAACTAGGGGTATACCGCTACTTGCTGCATCACAGTGTGTAGATACAGTACACCAGTGCTCTAGTGTAAAAAAACAATAATAGTTTGGTGAAAGCAGGCCAGTGAGGGAGGGGCGATGGAGGAGCAATTGCACCCGAGCATGGTAGGAAGTAAGCATTCAGGAGTATTCAGTGGAGTGTGAAAGCATTCTTAGCCCTAGATTTTGTATCATTATTATAATAATTATTATTAGAATCCCCCTTCATGCAATTTGTCGAACTAAAATTTGGATTACCAACATTATTTGGTATTTTACTCTTTCAAAGCGTACCAGCGAAGCCTCAATTAGTACAAGCAGTATCTTGTGTAGCACACCTTCTACTAGCATCTGGCTCAGTTCATAATGAGGTAGTTAAATATTAATGTGTTGCCCGAACCTCAAAGGTTCCAACATAGGCATTCAACTATGAAGGCATTAAGTTTTTTGAAAGGTGTGTGAGATTGGAAATTTGACCCCTTAAGCAGCGTTATTGAATACAGTACATATCCCTGGTCTTCTGAATAGGAATGTCTTCCCAGTATGGAAGACATGGTTCTTACAAAGACAAGTTCGCTTTTTTGTCTTCAAAACTGGCAATAGATCAGTTAAAAGATCAGTTTAGAAAGTGGCTATATATGGAACAGATCTCAACCACAACATCATCAAGCTTGAATGACCTTCTCGAGACTTTATTTTTTAAATTCCACCGCGAGGGTTTGACGGCAGCGCTTTTCTGGACGTAGCAGTTTTGTGACTCAGCTAATGCAGTAGTGGAATGACTATGACTGGCCTTCTTTACTCTCTCTCTCTCTACCAGTGTGTGTGTGTGTCTGAGAAAGAGAAATAGACTTTCACAGCTTACTTAACTCATCCTCTGAGGTCCTTTTAATATTAAGCCAGGAAAACACACCTGAAAGAGCAGGGAATTGAAGTTCAATGTATAGTAAGTCTTGAACCTGAACTGTTAGCCAACAGAGAGAGAGAGAGAGAGAGAGAGAGAGAGTAATTTACAAGGCTCAGTCATGCCTGGTTCAATAACTCCTAAGCAGGTCAGAATAAAACAGGGGAAAGAGAATAAATCATTAGTTATGCATAAGAAGGTACTGGTGCTTGTCCATTATTTGTGGCCTTAATACACTGCTGTGTTTTTATGTTTGCAATAACTGACTGTGATCTCTTGCAGACAGAAAACTCTGGTACACACTTACCTTCAATTGCATGTGTTTTGATGCTTCACCATGGGGAGCATTTTTTATTTTAACAGCCCAGCTTTTGAAGCTACAAAAGAGTACAATTACATCATGTACACGATATAAAGCACTATAGGTGGTGAAGGAGCACATCATGTGTCACTTTCCCAGAAATCACGAGTGCAGTCGGATCGCATGGCCACCAGCTAATTGACTTGTTTGCTAAAAGATATGCAAACATTCCTCTCATCAAGATCTTACTGTACTGGATATGCAAGAAGCCATATCCTTGTTAGTCTTTTAAAAAGCTCCCGATAAATAATTGTTGTAATTTGAATAGAACATTCAAACTAAATTGGTGTAAATGTGGAAACTCAAAGTTCACTCAAGGTCCAGATGTCAGGATACAGTAAGACCTGATTTTGGTCCATCAGAGGTAATCAGTCATTAGAATACAAAACTGAGAACATTTGTATTGGTCTACTTCATTGGAACTTTAGTCCTCTGAGAAATGCATGTCCCCTCTTGAAGGAAAACCCCAAGCCTATATTACCTGCATACAGATCTCGCCATTAAGAATGCGCGCTTTTTCCCGCGAGATCCCGCAATTTGGCTCATGACATGCTGCGAAATCCCTTAAGCAACATTCGGGAATTTAAATAAATGTGTTGTGCTTCACGGAATATCCGCCAAATGGCGCATGGGGGGACTTTATCTAAAAACCAGACCAAGTACAACGAAGAATTGTGTTTAATTAGTTATCCTAAATCAATATTGTTTCCAATGCTGAAGCAAACATGAATTTTATTTTGTTTTACAATAATAATATTTTATGATGAATGTGCGTATATCTGCTTCATATTATGTTCATAATGATGAAAAGAGATGTGAGGCGCCGTATAGGGCTTAAATCAAACTTCACTCATGCACACACATGTGAAACACTTGCATACACATATATGAAGCAGTCACACATCTATGTATACTACTAATGGCGAATGTCCTGATTCGTGAATATGTCAACATGTCTTCGTTAAAACGTAAAAATGTGTCGAGCACCACCAGAAGACATGAAGGAACAAATATAAACATGAAGTGCTTCGGGCTTTTTATAAAAATAAACACCTGGCTTTTTTGCTGTTTGTGTCCAGCATTGATTAATTATTTCATCCATTATTTGACCACGGCTGGAATGTGATTGTGGATTTATGACCGATATAAAGCTGTTCATCGGCGTGCGTGAACCCGCGGCTCATACTTTCACTTTACAAAAGGTGCAGACATACTCCCCCAGAAAGTCATCGCCTCTTGCAATAATGCAGATCAAACATACTACACCAGTCCATAAATAAAAAGGAATATTTAAGCATATACGCAAAATGTATTTCACTTACATATTACAGACTAAAACAAGAAGGAAACGGGTTTCGTTATTTTACAAAATCTGAATATATTCAGTAAATGTATGAATTACACTCAAAGTATCAAATCCAACTATGAAGTCTGATTTAATTGATATCATTAAACATTTTATTTGTTTCTATTTATATTTATGGTTTGCTGGTGAAATACATTTTAGACAGAGACGTCTGCTCGGTCTTGTTCATTCTTTTTAAACTCCCCCCGCCCCCCCATCAGTGAAACCGGTTTGATAGGTTCACACCTATCATGAATGAAAGGTGAGAAGAGGGATTACAGTAACTGGGGGTCTGCATGTGTTCACCTCCGAGCGCGCTGTATTCAGCGAGAAGACTAAAACAAAAACAAAATAATGTTTGCTTCAGCATTGGAGACAATATTGTTTTAGGCTAACTTTTAATAAAAATTATTCACTTTTGTATTCTTTGTTTTACTTCGCCTTTTGCACACGCGTGCATCTTTAAATTCGAATAGAAAATAATAGTGGGTGGTTGAATAATTGCGTTTGCTTTACATTTTTACACTCATATGTGTAAATAGCTTTTTCATTGTATATACTCCCATATCATATATGTGTGTCTAGTACTGTTTTATTCATATTTTACATTACATGCAGTTTGTAATTTACTTGCAATTGTACTTTTAAAATATAAGCTACGTATCTACAGTATAAGCATGTTTAACTACTTCAGCGGTGAATGAGAAATTTGGTCTGGTTTTGATAAAGTTCTTATTTGATATAATTGTATTATTTCATTAATTATCTTATTAGAAATACTATTCTTATTCTCTATATTCTTGTCGAATATAGTCCTTCAGAGCAAGCACGGTGTCAGAAGATTCTGCTGAATCTCTTTTCACCTTTCATTCAAGATATGTGTGAATTTATCAAACTGGGTGCGCTGTTGGCAAATACTGTTTTAGATGGGTTTTAGATGAATTAACAAGACAGTGCGGACGTCTCTGCCTAAATTTTATTTCAATAAAATTAGCAAATGAAATCAGACTTCATAATTGGAGTTGATACTTTGAGTGTAATTCACGATTGATCTGTATATCAACTTGATAACTAGCGAATGCTATTAAATGCCGCATATGTTCACCCATGGGTGAACATGACCAAATTACAGCATACAGTGTGTATATATATATACACACATACACACACCCCCTCTTGCTACCTTCACTAACATTTAAAACTATTTATAAGTGGTGCAGAGGTGTATAATAAACCGAAAAGATAAACACAAAAAAGATGGACAGCTATTTATTTAATTATCATTTTAAATATTTATCAACAGCATCCATCCATCAATGCAGTATTGTTATCGATAAATCACATGCGTTTATCACCTTTTGATCAAAACGCTGCCTTTTGTAAAGTGAAAGTGCGAGCCGCGGGTTTGAAATGAATTGTAGATTAATTTTAAAGCACGATCTCATTTCATTATTATAAACAATTTATGAATTACACTCGAACGGGCGATAGAGCTCTGATTAGACTACGTATACTAGTAAATAGGCTCAACATCCCGGAGCCCAAGCCTCATTTAAAGAAAAAAAAAATTAACAAATATTGTAAGTAAACAACAGTAGCACAAGTTTAAAAAATATATTTAGACTCTAAATAGATGCCGAATTATTTTCTAAGGTGTGCCAGCTGGCACTATTCTTCTATTGCTCTTTGTCAAGGTACTGTACTGTAAATCGGTCAGTGACAACCTCGTAAAATTCCATGTACTGTAAATAGGTACAGTACAGTACTGTCCATCTGTATGAATTAACTGAGATGCCCACCCCCGTGAAAATGGCGAATTCAGGGAAAGGCTCCTCCGCGAGAGGTTTTGTCCGGACCACTGAGCTTCTACGGATTCTAAAATTGACATTATTACTGTTTTTTAATACCTGCAGTGGAAGAGTCTGAGAATTTATTTACCATAAGCTTTGTTGTATTGTTTTTAATCACTATACACAACCTATGATTTCACCTATGCTATTTTACAAATGGAATATTTTTATGTTACACACTAAAACTGCTGGGTTAAATGTTAAAGTGCTGGGTTATTTTATCTATTTATTATTATTTAGTAGATTGCCTGTTAGAAATACCCCAAATGAAATTAATCTGCTGTTTTAACCACTGCAGAGATAGTTAATCAGCGGTAGTTTTCACTACTACTACTAATGATAATAATACTGAATGGAGAAAGCGCAGTCAAAGAAGTATCATCATTGCAGGAGAGAAGAAAATGAAGAATAAATACATATCAGTATTTAAAGTTTGAGCTTGACACGTTTATGAGCTCTGTCGCTTCCTGTCAATGGGCGCCTAAGAGAGAGAACACATTTTTGGCTTCAGTAGACACACAATACTTCAGATTGAAACACGACTGCCCCCTACAGGCAATGAACGGCATTTACACAGTTTCCCGCGAGCTGCCGCGGAAGCGCGCGAGATTCCTTTTCAAGAAACGTGCGTTCTTAATGGCGAGATCGTCTCGGGTTACTTGGCTGTAACCCTGTTCCCTGATAAAGCGGGAACGAGATGCTGCGTGAAAACGCTATGGGAACATCTCTTTGTTGCCCGGTTGTGAAGCCTGTGCATGTCAAAACCGCCGAATACCTTCGGCTTATAACCTCTGCCAGGCATGACGTCACCGAAAAATGGGGAACCTGCAGGTTATAAATAGGAGTGAACCGGAAACATCCTCAGGTCAATTTTGTCTGAAGGACATCCAGGCACGCCGGCAGTGCGGCATCGGAACGCAGCATCTCGTTCCCGCTTTATCAGGGAACAGGGTTACAGCCAAGTAACCCGAGACGTTCCCTTTCAAAAGCTACACTCGATGCTGCGTGAAAACACTATGGGAACGAGAATACCAACGCCGCCCCACTGCAAGTGTCTGAACCCCCAGGTTGTGTAGCGTGTGCGCACAAGCCGAGGAGGTCTCAGACCTAGCTCTGGGATGCTGACTCAAGGATCCGCGAACCCAGAGTAGCATTGACATCCAGACTATAAAATCTAACAAACGTGTGTGGAGAGGACCAGCCCACCGCATCACACACCTGCTGCAGGGGGATGCCTCTTGCCAAGGCAATCGATGAGGCAATCCCCCTGGTTGAGTGAGCCCTGATTCCCAGAGGCGAAGTGTGGCCACGCGCCTCATAGGCTAGGGCAATGGCATCTCTCACCCAGTGTGACAGAGTCTGTCTAGTGGCAGCCGCCCCCCGGTTGCGACCCCCATGGCAAATAAAGAGCTGCTCTGACTTGGTGGACGTAGATCCAAAGAGCACATACTGGACACAGTAAGTGAAGTCTTTCCTGCTCGGGAGCTGTGAAAGGCGGAGGACAGAAGGCTTCGAGAACAACTGGGTGCATTGTCGAGAATGGAACCTTGGGAAGATAGTTCGGTGAGGATGCAGAATAACTCTGACTAGCCCAGGGGCAAAGTCTAGGCAGGATGGGGAGACTGACAGAGACTGCAGATCCCCAATCCTCTTCAAAGAAGTAATAGCCATAAGAAAAACCATCTTAAGAGACAGAAGCCTGACAGGCGCTGACTCTAGTGGTTTGAAAGGGGTGTCGGCCAAGCCTTCGAGTAAGATAGTTAAGTCCCATGAAGGGACTGTCGCTCTAGTGGGCGGCTTCAACCGTTTACCTCCACGAATAAAACGGGCAAATAAATGGTGCTTGCCCACAGAAACCCCATCATTCAGAGCGTGACAAGCCGAAATAGCGGCTACGTACATTCTGAGCGTACTAGGGCATAAGCCCGAGGACAACTTTTCTTGCAGAAACTCCAGCACTGAAGTTCACTGGCAGTGAACTGGGTCTACATGTCTTGCCATGCACCAATTTTAAAATACACTCCATTTGAGGGCATAAGTTCTTCTAGTGGAGGGAGCCCTGGCACTTAAAATGGTTTCAATGACGCTGGCTGAAAGCCCAGCATGTCTTAGTTGGTCCCATTCAGGGGCCAGACGTGAAGGTTCCAGAGCTCGGGCCGGGATGAAGTATTGTCCCCTGCGCCTGAGACAGAAGATCCCTTCTCATTGGAATCACCCAGGGTGAGCCGTCGAGGAGAGATATTAGATCTGAGAACCACACTCTGGTCGGCCAATGGGGCACTATCAATAAGAGGCGCAAACCCTGTTAATGGACCCTCACCAGGACCCCTGGGAGCAGAACTATAGGTGGAAACGCATAAAGGCGTAATCTGGGCCACGTGTGGGCCATTGCGTCCAGACCCAGGGGAGTCTCCCAGGGGAGTTGGAGGAGTCAGAGAGTAGTAAAGGGGGCATTGTGCTGCCTCTTGTGAGGCAAAGAGGTCCACGTCTGCTACGTAAAATCTTTCCCAGATTTGACTGACTACTTCGGGGTGGAGTTTCCATTCCCCATGTTTTACAGCTTGTCTGGATAGCAAGTCTGCTCCTACATTCATATGCCCTGGAATGTAAATCACCCTGAGGGACAGGAACTTGTCCTGTGCCCAAAGCAGAACCTGGTGCGCTAGCTTGTTCAAGCGGCGCGAGCGCAGTCCACCCTGGCGATTTATGTACGAGACTACCGCAGTGCTGTCCACCCGCACTAGGACTACTATGGTAGCCTCTCAACTGCTAGAGGAAGTGTTTCAGGGCCAGAAACAGAGCCATCATTTTGAGGCAATTGATGTGCCACGCGAGAAGATGACCTCTCCAGCTCCCTTGTGCTGGACGACCATCCAAGACCGCACCCTAGCCCGTGAGGGAAGCGTCTGTCGTTAGCATCTTGCGACGACAAGACAGACCTAGAGTGGGACCCAAAGTCAGAAACCGGGGTCTGAACCACATAGAAAGGGTGCGAAGCCCCCGGCGCGTAACCCTTATTAGCCTCTGGGGGTTGGCCCTTGAATGAAACCCCCTGGCTCTTAGCCACAGCTGAAACGCTCTCATGTGCAGAAGCCCCAAAAAGTATCACCATGGACGCAGCTGCCATGAGGCCTAAAGATTTCTGAAAGTGATTAACAGTGACCTTCTGGCCCAGCTTGATTTCCTTCAGGGTGTTGAGAATGGATTCGACACGAGCAGGAGACAGCTGTGCCCGCATTGTGACCGAATCCCATGTGACACCCAAATATGTTTTCCTCTGAACAGGAAGGAGAACGCTTTTTGTGGCGTTGAGTCTCAATCCTAAAGAATGAAGATGGGCTAGGACGACATCCGATGTCGAAGCGCTAGCTCCTGAGACTGGGCCAGAATCAGCCAGTCGTCTATGTAATTCAAAATACGGATGCCCTGGAGTCGTAAAGGAGCCAGAGCTGCATCCATGCATTTTGTATATGTGCGGGGTGACAGAGCTAGGCCAAATGGAAGGACCCGATACTGGTAAGCTTCGCCCCCAAAAGCGAACCTCAGGAACTTCCTGTGCTGTGGCAATATTTCTATATGGAAATATGCGTCCTTGAGATCAATTGTCACAAACCAATCCTCTAGTTGGATTTGAGAAACTATCATTTTGACAGTCAACATTTTGAATCTGGATTTCCTGAGATAGCGGTTCAAGCCGCGAAGATCCAAGATCGGACACAACCCCCCCCCCCCCTCCCCCCTCTCTTGGGCACCAAAAAGTACCGACTGTAGTAGCCCGACTCTCTGTCTGGGTGGGGAACATGTTCTATGGCCCCTTTGCCCAGCAGAGTCTGCAACTCCTGGGCCAGCAGATGTGCTCGGTCCGGTTTCACGGAAGTGGAGACCACGCCGTTGAAACACGGAGGACGATATGCAAACTGAATCCTGTAGCCTGTGCCTACAGTCCTTTGTACCCAAGGAGATACGCCTGACAGTAGTTTCCATGCTGCCAGCTTCTCCGAAAGGGGCACGAGCTTTGACACTTCGGCTGGATCGGGGGGGTGTTAGGTGTTGGGTATCCTGAAGTATGGCAGGAGATGCCCGAACACCCAAATTTTCGTTGGAGACCGGCGCTCCCCGAAACACTAGTGGTGGCGGGGATTGAACACCGGCCTCCCGGGAGTGCCAGGGAGGAGGCCCTGTTTTGTGATGAAAATCCAGACGCCCCTCCCTAGGGGGGAGACATCTCCACGGCCCCAGGCGCACGAACCTCTTTGAAGAGCTTCTTTGAAGAGAGGAAGCTCCTCAGATCCAGTCTTTTCGAAGTAAATTTTTGAGAAGAGCAGCGAGCCCCACCCCAGTCTTTACGAGGGGGTGCGCGGCTGGTCACGCTCTCCTTCTGCACCTCACGACTGATAGGGGCCAGACCTGGCCGGGGCCGGGTGGCCGACGGTCCCGGTTCTTGAGCACGGCGGGGAAGGAACCTCCCAAAGGCCTGTTCATATAGCTTCGCCTCCCGAAACCTAGTGGTGACGGAATTAACAGCGTCGCCAAAGAGGCCGGATGGCAAGACGGGGGCATCAAGGAGGACAGCACGATCCTTATCCTTGATGCCCGTGAGGTTCAGCTACAGATGCCTCTCCGTGGATACCATGGCAGGCATAGAACGGCCCACAGCACGGGCCGTCTGCTTGGTTGCACGGAGAGACAGGTCTGTGGCTCGGCGGAGCTCTGCAAACACCCTGTCATCAATAACCCCGCCGGTGCTCAGGTCCTACAGCAGGTCAGCCTGGTAAGCCTGCAAAACTGCCATGGTGTGCAGTGAAGCGCCAGCCTGACCTGCTGCCTGAAAAGCTTTCCCCACCAAAGCAGATGTCAATCTACACGGCTTGGAGGGGAGAGTAGGCTTTTTCAGGGAGGATGATGTCCCAGGAGAGCGATAGCCCGCAAGCGTCTCTTCTATCTGGGGCATCATCATATAACCGCGTGCTTTCGCATCAACGATATTCGAATAAGTCGAAGTCGATGGCACAAAAACACGCGATGAATACGGCTTGCTCCATGAAAGAGTTAATTCATCATGGAGGTCACCAAAGAAGGGGAGAGAGAGACGTTGAGGCTCCTCCCCCCGGCCACCCGACAGAAACCTGTCGTCCAATCTCGAACGCTTGGGGGAATCTCGCTTCTGCGGCCGCTCGACCGCACGCGTTATAACCTCTAACCTCTAGGCTACTTCCATGGAAGCGAGAGAGGAGGATTCTTCCGCTCCTTCACAAGAAGCGCCGGAGCGCGCTTGCGAAGCGGAAGCTAAAACTTCCTGATCCGGAGAGAGCGCGAGAGAAAGGGGAAATTCCATCTCGTGCACGTCTGCCAGATCAGCATGCGAGCCCCAGGAATGCGCGAGAAGCACCTTAATAGGGAGAAGATCACAGTACTCACAGTCTCCCTGAAGCCCGAGGCGAACGTGTTCTTCCCCCAAGCACTCGAGACAAAATTCATGAAGATCGCCCTCCGAAAGAGATCTATCGCACGGAGGCACGCATCTCTTAAGCAACTCCGCCATATCGGTGAGTTAATGCTGTTATTTTATTTTTGCTTTCATTATGGCTTGCACATGCACACGCAAACACAAAGCGGTCCTGAAGACAAAAAGATCTGAGGATGTTTCCGGTTCACTCCTATTTATAACCTGCAGGTGCACCTTATTCGGTGACGTCATGCCTGGCGGAGGATTTAAGCCGAAGGTATTCGGCGGTTTTGACATGCACAGGCTTCACAACCGGGCAACAAAGAGATGTTCCCATAGCGTTTTCACGCAGCATCGAGTGTAGCTTTTGAAAGGGAACTGTATTTACCTTTATAATTAAAATGAAATCTTCAGTGGCTTCCGAAATTCATTAAGTAAATCACATTGAGTTGACTTTCTTTTTCTTTTATTGACATCATGATCCATTTTTACTTTGGTTAACCGCATTTACTTTAATTAGCCGCATTACCTTTGATAATGACATCACTGGGCACTAGCTCTTTCTTCATCTTTATGTGAAGACGGGAATGAAGCAGTGCGTTAGTCCTTCAGTCTGTCCAGCTTTCACCTTCCCATCTGTGCTCTCTACTCACACAGATCAGTTTCCAAAGCTTTAATCAAGAAAGGTGCTCTTGTTATTTTAAGAGCAAACAGTGACTTTCACTTGTAATATCTTTCTCATATTAAGCATCATGGTAATTGCATTAGCAATTCTATCCAGGACCCCTACCTCCCCCCAAAAATGAGTACCAGAATCGTTAAACACACCATATTCACAAAGCTTCTTAGAATTCTCTCAGAGAGCTCCCATCTTAGCCTAAAAGTTCCTAGCTGGGTCTTAGACTAAAAGTGATTTAGAAAACCTTAGAGCAACTCTGAGTAAGGAAAGTACAAAAACCTTTATCTTAGTGAGGAGGTGTGGTCTACCCCGTTACAAGGGATGATGCAGCAATTCAAGGACTGTGATTGATTGAAAAAAAAAAAAACCTCTGATCTCTGCAAAGGTCTTCAAATGCGCTCTTTGTGAAAATAGTACATGATAATAGAATAAACAGTGAAATCATACTGTTTGTATATAATGAAATTGTATAATCATGACTACAGACTACTTTATGCAAAGTTTCTAGTATAGGCTAAATATCTTAAAGCTAGCTAAATATCTTAAAAAAGCAAATGTTGAAAATGTGTCGACTTTTGAAGCAATCAATTTCCACACAGTAGTTACTATATTAAAGTTCTTACATCTATTTACCATACTGATTTTATTACTTGTAATCCATTTCAGATTGATGAGAGAAAAATGGCTCAGCTTTTACCAATTTACATGATTGCAGGACAGTCTATTTAAGTTGCACTTTTGGATGGTATGTAGCCAACAATCCAAAAGAGATGAAAGGAAAACAACAAGAAAACCAAATTGGACAGAAGAGCAGTGTTTACTTTTAGCTTTATGTTTAGTATTTGGAGAATATTTCTTCTTTCCGTCATTTTGTCCTCTGCTGTAAAAACTCTTAAGCCTCTTAAAAGTCCTTATTTCTACTCTTAACCATTTTTGCCTTAGGAGCTGTTTTTAGGACTAAGATGTTTCTTAAATAATTTTAATCTTTATTAAGATTTAATCCTAAATTTAAGGGGAAATTCTAAGAAAATGTCATAATTCTAAGAATTTTCTTAGAATTCCTTCACTAGGAGCAACTTTTAGGCTTAAGAAGCTTTGTGAATACGGGCCCAGATCATAGTCGAGTTTTCCTTTAAGGAGGAAATTTCACAAAACATGCAAACCACCTCAACAGAAAAATCTAAAACCCTTAGCCAGTCAAAGGATTTTGTTGGCAAGGTTTACAGTACGTGTCGCTATAAATAAGAAACAGGTCCACGATTGGAAATTCCGTTTTCCTTCGGAAGATATGAATCTGTTCAAATGTTTTACAGAAAGAACCAGGTTGAACACGATCCAGGGCAAAATCCAGGATACAATCTCATTTCTCAATTTGGTGTCAGCCACTTCCATTGCTGGGCTGAGGATTCCCCTCTACAGTATTCTTGGCCCTGGCTCGGTATTGATCGAACTTCTTTGACACTGCTTTGGGTAGATCAGATTACATTCTCTGATCAGTAGAGGGTTTTGGAGACCAGTCACAGCTCTCAAATGGGCAAAGTTGAAGCTTGCACTTTTTCTAGCTGACAAACTAACCCAAGGGGCATCAACTGAAACAAGCATTTTAAAAATACAGAAGCAAAGCTTAACAATAGGGTGGCACGGTAGCTTAGTTATTAGCACTGTCGGCTTGCACCTCAAGGATCCGGGTTCGATTCCCGCTTCAGGTCTGTGCCCATGGAATTTACGTGTGTTGCCCGTGCTTCCTCCGGTATGGTCCAAATTGCCCATAGTGTGCAAATGAGCATGTGAGTGAGTACTGTATTTGAGTGTGCCCTGTGTACCTCCTCTCATGGATAAAGTATCCTGGGATGGGCTCCAGGCCCACATGACTCTGTATACAGAATGAAGCGGTATAGACTAAATATAAATGAGTGAGTGAGCTTATCAATAAAAGGAAAGAAGAAAAAAGTTTCATGATTCATATTTTCTAAGAATTTGCCATCACTACTTCTGTAACAGCTCCCATCAAATTCATTTATGCAAATTATTGGTGTACAGAAATGGACTAGAGCTATTGGACTAGAACTAGCTATACACACAGCCATCATAAAGGATTTCTCCTTTATTTAGCCGTTCTGATCTGTTTATGAAGTGCTAATCAATTATTTCCATTGATAAAGAAATAATTCCTCCTATTCAAGTTCTAAACAGATGTGTCAGAATAGAGGTGTGTATAAGGATAAAAGACTGCGAAAGTGGGTGGGATTTAATTTAACACAGATGATCAGAGATGAACCTTGCTGGAGAAAGAAATGCCATGGTCATTAAACTGGGATACAGGTGACACATTGGTCACACTCACTCAGCCATCTTCAGCAAATGCTTCATCCTGGTCAGGGTCATGGTGGTTTAAATTCCTTACATGATTACAGAACAAGTTTATTACAGTATGAAATATCATGGGCAGGTACTGTAAGATAAGAAATAACCGACTGATCCAATCCTTAAAAAACATCCATTAAAAATAAAGACTGGCAGAAATTGATTAGTTAAGCCCCCCCCCCACAAAACCTCCACTCTCCACTTGGGTTCTCATAAGAATTGTAGAAAGGAGAGCATGTTTTCTGATTTGCAACTTGATGAGATCTTGGCTATGCTTCTGGGTCCAAGGCAACCTGGTGAGACTTGTTCGCTGTGTGGATGATTCATCACAGGGGTCAGTATGTGTGCTTAATTATGTGCTCCGATTTGCACATGTGCGCATTATCCAAACCATCCCTTCCGCACTAATTACACAGTGCTGCACCTAGCCAACATGTCATCGATTTCTTACACTATCTGAGGGTAGTTAGAAGGCTCTGAGGATCACTCGGTGCAAAAGGTCATATCATTCTTAAATTCATTCTTTCACAGCAAAATCATTTCCTCACCATGCATAGACAATGTGCAGAAAATGTACATAAAAATAAAAAGGTAGCACAAACCAGTCACTGTATATCATGCATTCTCCAAGCAGCTTACTCATAAGAAATATCCCTATGGTAAACTATAGTACATACCACAATGTACCATAATATTACCATGGAACTCCTGTGATTACCATGACAGTACTACAATGTACAATACTTCAATACACAAAAAGTGTACTTCAATACTTTGGTGAATAGCATGGATCTTATTAGAAACCACAGTAGGGGTCTATTATGATCTGTACACATACTGTACCATATTAGATATGTTAGTACAACTACTGGTATGGTATAGTACAGGCAGTACCATACTACTGCATATTATACCGTACTGTTTCAACATACTGTAGACAATTGTATTGACTATATATATATATATATATATATATATATACACATACATACACACACACACACACACACACACACACATATACACACACACGTGGACAAAATTGTTGGTACCCTTCAGTCAATGAAAAAAAAACTCACAATGGTCACATAAATAACTTTAATCTGGCAAAAGTAATAATTAAAAAAATTCTATGAATGTTAACCAATGAAAGTCAGACACTGCTTTTCAACCATGCTTCAACCTAACAGGCCTGGTCAAAAATGATGGTACCCCTAGAAAATACTGAAAATAATTTGACCAAAGGGACATGTTAATTCAAGGTGTGTCCACTAATTAGCATCACAGGTGTCTACAATCTTGTAATCAGTCAGTGGGCCTATATATAGGGCTCCAGGTAGTCACTGTGTTGTTTGGAGACATGGTATGTACCACACTCAACATGGACCAGAGGAAGCGAAGGAAAGAGTTGTCTCAGGAGATTCGAAAGAAAATTATAGACAAGCATGTTAAAGGTAAAGGCTATAAGACCATTTCCAAGCAGCTAGACGTTCCTGTGACTACAGTTGCACATATTATTCAGAAATTTAAGATCGATGGGACTGTAGCCAACCTCCCTGGACGTGGCCGCAGGAGGAAAATTTATGACAAATCAAAGAGACGGATAATCCGAATGGTAACAAAAGAGCCCAGAAAGACTTCTAAAGAGATCCAAGGTGAACTTCATGCTCAAGGAACATCAGTGTCAAATCGCACCATCCGTCGTTGTTTGAGCCAAAGTGGACTACATGGGAGACGACCAAGGAGGACACCATTGTTGAAAACAAATCATAAAAAAGCCGGACTGGAATATGGCAAACTACATGTTGACAAGTCACAAAGCTTCTGGGAGAATGTCCTATGGACAGATGAGACAAAAATGGAACTTTTTGCCAAGGCACATCAGCTCTTTGTTCACAGACGAAAAAATGAAGCATATCAAGAAAAGAACTACTGTGAAACATGGAGGAGGCTCTGTTATGTTCTGGGGCTGCTTTGCTGCATCTGGCACAGGGTGTCTTGAATCTGTGCAGGGTACAATGAAATCTCAAGACTATCAAGGGATTCTAGAGAGAAATGTGCTGGCCAGTGTCAGAAAGCTGGGTCTCAGTCGCAGGTCATGGGTCTTGCAACAGGACAATGACCCAAAACACACAGCTAAAAACACCCAAGAATGGCTAAGAGGAAAACATTGGACTATTCTAAAGTGGCCTTCTATGAGCCCTGACCTCAATCCTATTGAGCATCTTTGGAAGGAGCTGAAACATGCTGTCTGGAAAAGGCACCCTTCAAACCGGAAACAACTGGAGCAGCTTGCTCATGAGGAGTGGGCCAAAATACCTGCAGAGAGGTGCAGAAGTCTCACTGACAGTTACAGGAATCGTTTGATTGCAGTGATTGCCTCAAAAGGTTGTGCAACAAACTATTAAGTTAGGGGTACCATCATTTTTGTCCAGGCCTGTTCCATGAGTTCATTTTTTTTATAATTCTGTTGAAGCATGGTTGAAAAGCAATGTCTGACGTTCATTGGTTAACATTCATAGAATTCTTATTTATTACTTTTGTCAGATTAAAGTTATTACTGTGACCATTGTGAGTTTTTCTTTCATTGACCGAAGGGTACCAACAATTTTGTCCATGTGTGTATGTGTTATATATATATATATATATATATATATATATACACACACACACACACACACACATCATTATGGTACATGAAAGTACAACATTTTTGACAGTATGGTACGTGTTCTGTAGTACTATATTATGGGATGTGGTAGAACATGTACCTGCTGAAGTATGTTCCATGGTAGAGCTATGGAACATATTGTGTGACATGTATTATGTCAGCAAATGAGCAATATAATAAGTATAATAATATAATAAGTCTGCTTTACTCATAAGTGATATATAAAAAAATACCATGGTACTACAGTATATAAGACTGTAAAATAATAATAACAAATAATAATAATAATAATAATAATAAATAATTCCATTTACATATAAATCCACATCATGTATATAAAAATCACCTATTGCCACTATCTGAATGTATTTCAGAAGTGGCCTCACAGTTGACACCTCACAGCTCAAGCAAGTTTCAAGGGTTTTTGTAAAATTTTTGTAAAGTGTCTGTGCATGTTCACTGTAAGTCAATAAAGGGATCAGCATGCAATAGCATTCCCATACAATGGACTCGGGCGTTCCCACCTCATTCCTGTACGGTGCTCGTGAGAATGATTCTGGTTATACAGTGACACCGAGCAGGATAAAGTGCTTACTGAAGGTGAACAAACAACTGAAAGAGCGATTATGCCCAGTGTTTCCAAACGTTTATAGTTCCATGAGGTTTTTCAGCAGCATCATGCACAGCACAGTCAGACGGTGATTCACACACACTAGGTCTGTTATGTTTAAAGTGCATAAAGATGCAAAAGACTAACCCCCTACCTGTGCCGGAGCTAGATAAAACTGATGTTTCTTCAGGTGCTAAAAGAACAAAAATCACACCCGTCAGCTGAAGTAAATATCCAAAACAAATCATTTTGGATACATTTCAAGTATTATAAATACATAATAAATTCCAATGTCAGCCAGGAGTCTACAGCAGAAAAGGAACAATCAGCTTGGCCCTGAGCAAAATGTACATGGCATGCCTTGTTTGCGATCAAAAAACAATTGCAATAAGCAATCAGAGAGTATGTGCCTTCATCACAGTGGATGCATTCCCAGGAAATAGAGAATCTACCCATAGCATTTCTAAAAGAATATCTCACGTGAAAATCACGACATTTTCTATGCATGCAAAACTGCACAAATTTCGAGAGATGCAAAGTACATTTTAGCGTTTAAATATCAAATTATGATATATGGGGAAAGTAGTATTTCAACGATTAGGGCTTTGAGCAACTGATCAGCGGGTTGTGAGTTTAAATCCCAGCATCGCTACACTTTCTCCGTTGGGCCATATAAAGTTCAAATCCTCATTTGTCATAGCGCAACTGTACAGTATGCCACTCTGGAAAATTGCATCCAAATACACCATATGGGCAAAACTGGGGACACCCAAGTGTCACAACCATACAGAATGATGAATAAATTCCATGTCATCCTACTTCTTTGATCACCTGGGAAGATTTTCCAAAAGATTTTTAAATGTTGCTGTAGGGATGGGCGTTGTCATGCTGGAACCTACTGTACTGTATGTGGCCCTCTTATTTCCAGTGAATTAAAATTGTTATGCTACAGCATACAAAAACATCCTATACAACTTGTTGCACATACAGTACTGTACACTGTTTTTTAACAAAACAAAACAAAAAAAACATCTGGATTGAATTAATTGATTTTCTGTCTGATTGGGGCAAAACAGCTGTGTCGCCTTAAGAAAACCACTTTTCAGTGATGCTATTCAGACAAAAGGCTTGGTTAGTGCATAGTGTACAAACCTGTGGGGGCAGTATAACGAACTGGGGTTGCTTCTGAGTCAGGTCTTGGTTCAGCAATGGTATGTGCCCAAAAAATGAGGTCACCTCATCTGAATATACTAAATGACCAGGTTTTTCCCCCCATCAATGGAGTTTGTCATCCCTGATGGCACAGCGATATTCCAAGATGACAATGCCAGGATTCATCAGGCTCAAACTCGAAGAGTGATTCTGGGAGCATGAGACATCCCCTGCCTTTTCACACATAAATTGAGTCCAGATCTTAACCCCTTTGAGAATCTTTGGGATGTGCCGGAGACGATTTTTTACGCAGTGGTTTGACTCTCCCATCATAAATCCAGGATCTTGAAGAGAGATTACGGTGGTCCAATTAAATATTAGTGTGCACAATTTTATTTTTTATTTATTTATTTTTTGCTTGAGCAATGTACATTTGGCCTTATGGTGTATCTACTGTATGTCACCTTGGACATCAATGAAAAAAATCTCTATACTGACTGAAATCTTAAAAAACCTATTAATAATGAAGTGCTCAAAAACAGGCTAGAGGGTAATTAGATAGTTAACTAAAATCATTGTTGTATTTGTTGCACCAGAACATAAAGCCATGTTTAAGAAGCTCTGTCCTAGAGCTAAGGCTAATTTTTGAACTAAGAAACTTGTCAAAACATAAAAATGTCAACTGATGATACATGACTGTGTTCGTACTCATAATGTACAAGCTCTACGTTAATGCAAATTACTGGAGCAGCCCACGACGCTAGCGCTAAGCTTTTGCAGTATGTTCTCCTCCTTCTGTCCAATTACTCATACCAGAATGCATGATTTATGTGATGCTGTCAAGGACAGTGATACTTACATGCCAGATAGTATCGATATTCCCCATTCTGTTGCGTGAAGGCTGCTGGACAAGCGGGAAAAAAAGAAATAAAAATTCTATATTTTGTCTATCAAATCACTCTATATTTGCAGGCATCATTGACTGTAAATGCAAATAAAGTGAGCATCAGTGACTGCAAGCAGAAGAATAAATAGACTTAGCTTCACATCACTCACTCGCTCGCTCGCTCTCTCTCAGACACATTTATCATCAATTCATTTCTGTGCATGCGATAACTGTTAAACGACTATGCAAGAGCCATGCATATACAGGAGAAATCAGGAAATAAAGTTCTTATGCTGCTCATAATGATGTTCTAAAGAGCTCCAGGCACACGCTGTGTTGGTTGAAAGTGAGCTGGAAGCATCGACTTGTCTTGAGGAGAAAATTGAAGCTCAAATTAGGAGCAAACACACCAAATCCTTACTGGTAAACATGACATTCTATGACTCAAGGCTTGCACAAAGCCCCTGAAAAAGCAGAGCAGAGGACTGATCTCTCTCTCTCTCACACACGCACACACACAAACACACAGCAGCAGCACCGGTTCTGTCCTCTCGCTGCATTTTTTTTTTTTTTTTTACTTATGCAGGTAAGTGGCTTAGACAGACTGGATCTCACACAGCGCAGACTTTTGGACAATTCTAACAACCCAAACATCCTGGCATGGCTCAGATGTGACTTCCAAAGGAACCACTAGCCTATGTAGGTGTATCTCGAGACCCTGAAGAAGAAAACAGGCCGTGGTAAACAAATGAAAAATTACATGCACAAAAAAAGTAAATAAAAAAATCATAATACCTGGAAAAATGGACATTCTCTCATATGGTTTAAAATGTAGAATGTTTTCAATTGGTAAGCAGCTAAAGGAAGGTGAACCCTGGATTAAAGGAATGAATGGTGGCCAGGAAATTCACCATTCAACCTTTAAAGATAGCTCAGTGATTAAAAAAAAAATCATTTGCATGTTACACACAATTTTGACTAAACGTCTAAATGCCCTCCTTGGGAAAAAAAAAAGGAACACGAGCAGCCGACAGGGCAACGCTCTAATGAGGCTTGAGCGGAGATAGAGATAAGAAATGACAGTCATCAGCCAACCTTCCAGCTTTAATTAGGTAATAGGTGAGTGTGTTGAGTACAACCATCAATTATACACTGCCCCTTCCCTTGCGTTTCGGTCTCCTGACCAGCAATGTGGTTTTAATCTAAGGCAACAAACCACACAAATGTCCTCAGGTTGAATCGGTCAGACATTCCTATCCTTGTGGGAGACATATGGTAAGAAAAATAAATAAATAAATAAATAAGTCCTATACACATACTGTACACACTTACAGTATCCCTCAGAGATGAGGGATGAGGATTTAAGTACTCCCAAACTACCAGAGTAAATCCTGGCTCTTTGTCACAAAGAACAAAAGAGATGGATTTCACAAGATTTTTCGCAATAATGTCCCAGGGCAAGGAAGATGTACAATCATTCTATATTCTATAAGAGAGACAGCACCTGAACAAATGGGTGTCTTTCTTGTACAGGCAGATTCTCAACAGAAAGCAAACTATAGCTGCCCCCTACTGGCCATATCAGAACCTATTTAGGTATTTGTTTGTTTGCTTGTTTGTTTGTTTATTTGTTTGTTTGGTTGGTCAATAATTCATTCAATCCATTTATTGGTTCTTAAAAGGAACAATTATGGCATTTTGACAACTGGTCTCCTCCTGGACAAGTAAAAAGTTAGAATGAAATGCAGTCATATACTGTAGTATAAACCCTCAAGAGATGGCAGTTGCTTTTTCATGCGTCAGTCTTTTACAGGTGATGGCTCATCTACTTTTACTAAACACTCTTCTTACATTATTCCCCCCAAAAGTGAAACTAAAGTATCCCTTATAATGAAAAAAAAAAATGTAACAAAAAAAAATTTATATAGTCTATACCAGGAGACTTGGGGCACAAGGTACACTCTGGATGATGTGCTAATATTTAGAAAGATTCTTTTTTTTATACCTGCATGCAAAAACTGTCTGAAGTCTATAACCCATGGGCATCTCAATCACAATGAAACTCTTACCTTGAGCTGCTTTGATATATAACTTTACAGCTCTGCAGCCGTCTTCAGTTGCTGCTTGTTTGTGGGACCTTTAGGTGACCCTAATTTGTGCACAATTGGGTTGAGGTCACATGACCTCACATGACTTGGCCCATTTAAGAACAGTTCATTTGGTGTTGCCAGATTGGCCAGGTTTGCTCCCAGATGGGTGGTTTTGGCAGGAGAACATGTTTGGTGTGAGTTTGAGATCAAATACATTGTATAGGATTGTTTGAGGATGTTACTTCACAGACCAGCCCACTCCCTGAGTCATCGGTTAATGGTGCTGAAGATTTCCTTCTTTTATTTAGCAAGTTCACTAAAAGCTCACTGAAACTTTGCAGCACTGACATACAGACCAGCTTGCAAGATTAAAAGGACCATGCCTGATGATGTGATGCAATGCCTGCTCATGATTCATCCTTTTAATATATCTCCAGGAAGTAAAGCTCATGCAGATATTTGAGACATTTGACAATGCTTTGAACTCAACAGCAACATACCTTCCTTGCCACACATCTGTCGATGCCATGGATGATTATCGGACATTCAGGATGCACAGTGCATGTATTATGTGCATGTTATTTAATCAATTCTGGTGCTGCATTTTAGAGAAGAACTTTGTTTACATCTTCATCTTCTATACCGCTTATCCTGTGTGCGGGGTCGTGGTGACCTGGATGAACCAGGAGAATTAGGGCAAAAGGCAAGGTACACCCTAGGCAGGGTGCCAATCCATCGCAGATGTTCCCTTTAATAATTAACACCGACGTTACGTACATTGATGAAGGTGCATTTGTTCAAAAGGTGTAGTTTTTTGACTGATAAAATTTTTTGTCCATGGAACCACTGGGGAAGCCATCCTCGGCTTTCTTCAGGCTAATACTGGACATAGCTACAGTAATATGGTAGTCATGGCAACAGATTGAGCAAGTGTCACGGTAGGGAGACATGAGTACTGTATGTGCAGACATTGCTTGAACAGATGCAGCCTCATTTTCAGTTACGATGCCATTTCTTGGACACTGTAGCTCAAAAAGCAATGAAACTTCCTATAAATATTGAATATAATGGAGACTTAAAACTGGTTTGCGCATTTTGCCAAGGGCCAGAGCGACTACCGAACTCTTTTTAAGACAGTTGACAGCGGAGGATGTACTTGAAATTGCTTTTTCCAGTCTAGCCCGTTGGTTAGTAACAACAGATTGCATTGACAGAATCCTTGATCAAGAAGATGTACACCCTTTACATTTCAGTGTGTCAGCAAGCCCTGGACACTGCTATGTAGCTTGATTTTCTCCGCCCTGTATTTTTGCAGATAAAAGCTGTCAGCAAGCGCTTTCAATTAGTGGCAAGGATAGCCCTGCGGTCTTTCAAGGCCTCACCTGGCTTTACATGACCACAACGAGATGTGGGGGAAAATTATCCGCACTCTAGTTATAGAATTTATTTTAGATTCTTAATTCTTAAATTTTTAGAAAAGTCAAATGTATCATTTTTCAAAATAATCTCTTTTTTTTTTTTTTTTGCTTTTGTATTCCCTCATTAAAAAAAATAAAAAATAATTATAGGCTGAGCTGTGAGTCAAGAATCCATCGCTGTCTTTCAGGGAACCAAACAGGTGTGTCACTATCACGCAAGATCACAACGCCCTTGAAACGCAGTCCTCTGAATTTAAATTAAAGTTTAGGCTTAAGCTCATTAATAAACATCTCACTGTAACAGGCGGTGTTGATTGTTGAAAGTTTTTCCTGGTAATGTCCCAGAATCCCAGAAAACTCTAAGCATCACTTTTCCAGCTGATGGCTGACTTTGGAATTTTTTCTCGGTCAGCGATGTTTCCATTCCTCTATACTCTGCCTTTACTCTCAGGTTCATGGTGATGAATACATGTCTTGTCACCAGTAATGATTCTCTTTGGGAAACTTTCACCTTCCTTAGAGTATTGGTCCAAATTTTATTTGCAGATATCCAATTGCTTCGTTACCCATCTTCCAGAAACATTTCACAAATGGGGCATCCATTTTTGCTTACACCGCAGTACATACACAATTAACTGATTAACTCTTTCCTGTAGTTGCTAACTTGGCGACGACATTTAGTTAAAATTGGATGCAAGCAGAAAAAGCAAGCAGTTTAAATATATTGTATGGATGTTTTAAAAAAATATTGGTCAAGTGTTTGCCTGCTGACAGTTAAAGCTAAAAGTTAATTCATATAAGTTGATCAGCTTTAATGTAATCAATGATACTTTTATTTCAGGATGAAACCGACATATTGTACATGTCTGCCTGTTTTTCTTAAGTTATTAACAGAAAGAAAAAAAATTGTAACGTTGACTATCTTACGCCTTGTTTACACCAAGTTTTACTTCTTTCGTCGTCAGCCAAATACACTCCCTGTTTTGTAATCAGAGAGCGAATCACAGATGAGAAAATGAAAAAATAGCTCGGATCATGATTTATCTTAAAACCACTCCGGTGTGTTAAAATTCATTTACTGTGCTGTCGTTTCAGCGGTTAAAATATTAGTTATAAGTAATCCCAATAAAAATATTCAGTTATACCTTTGCTATTGGTGTGGGTATATACAGTATTGACATGAGCAAGTAACTTTTTAGTTGCTTATATTAAAGTAGATTATTAAAACTGTTCACAATATTGCTTTTACTCCACAATCTGATTTCAGCGCATAACACAGGGCTCTCTGTTCGGGTATTTTACGACCCATGTTTTATCTCATAGCGGCGCTTCACATTACTGCTCATTAGCACCACGGTTTTGGAACATATGAAACAAACATGTTTTTAAACATCCCACAGGAAGAATAAACATACTTTGATCTGTCCATTCATCTTTGAAGGTTCACTTTTTTGGGTGCATTATAGGTGCATTACGGCCATTTCTTTGTCTTCCGTATATATGTTCGAATTGATTTTCAGATTGATTGGCTCTGTTAAGTGAAGCGTATAGCCACGCCCACCTTCAGGGAAAAAAGCTATATTCATCCAAAAAAAAAAAAAAAAAAAACCCCGCTAGATGCTATGACATAATCTTCCACAAAACTGCTCATAACGACCCTTCTACTCAACATTCATTTTCATTTATGACGTAGGTTTAACTTCAGGGAAATACCGAAGGACTGGCAAAGTTTCATTAAATTCTGTGAAGCCAGTTTTGTGTGATTCTGTGACCAAATTGACAGAAATTTTATCATTATCAATGATAAAGTGATGATGATAAAGATAACAAGTTATCATTGAAAGATGTCCTTTCTTTTATTTATTTAGAAGGTTGGCAGGCAGCAAGGCAATTTACAAAAAAGCAAGTTATAGGTCTAAAGTATAAAAGAGAAATATATGTATCAAACCAGAATATTTATACAATTGTGATTCTTATAGAATCGAATAAGAAGCTAGGTATCTTGATAATTGGATGTGCCCTGACAGAGACTGGACTTCGGCTTCTTTTCTTCCAGCAGCTTTGGCATCTCCATGTAGTAGACAACTCAGGCAGACTGTACACATTTCAACAAAATAACACTGAGATATTCAGCTTTGTTTTCCGATGGCGCAAGACTGTTGCAAGAGACATTAAAAAAACACAGCTGAACATCTGAATGTTACTCTGAGATTTCGCCTTTAATTATTTAAAACTGATTTTATTGTCATTCTCACGACAAGTGGCATTTATTTGTATTTCTGACCTCAATCTCGACCTCGCGATAAACAATATATACTCCACTCATTTACACCATCATCTCCTTCTCAGCTAGATCACAGCAATATTTGACTTTAGTGCATACATTTCCAGAAGATTTTTTATAATTGAGAGTAGCGTATCATTGATTTGTCACCATGCGCACACACATAGTTACTTGGTCCTACTGTATAATTGCCAGTAAGTGAGCTGTTGTTTAAAAAAGTTATTCAAAATGACAAACTAAAAAAAAAAAAAAGCCTCATTGTAAAAAATCTGCCTTACTTACTGTGGCTTTTGCTATGGTGATTGCTGCTGCTGTTACTACTGAGAGAAGTATTTAGTGTAGTTCGATGTTGGACATTCAAAGGTCCATTCTAGTTAGCCAATGGTGGGCGTATTAAACTGGAAAGTAATCATGACAGTTAATTTTTATATATATATATATATATATATATATATATTTTGGGGATTTTTATGGGAATTTACATTTTTTTTTAAACTCTTTGAACAGTTTCAAGCTGCTCAAACGCTGTCCTGTCAGTTTTTTGGCATTTGACGGAATCTGAGTAGAAAGTAGAGCGCTATACTGTACACTTCAGAATTAAGCCCCAGTGACCCAATTGCTTTTGCAGTCCTACATGCTAATGTGGACAATGCATCCTCCATGTTTGATGATGACATGGTATGCTTTGAAACCTGAGCCCTTCCCTTCTTTTCCTCCAACCATTTAGGTAATAGTTATTTTTGTATGGGAACTGCACAGTCCTAGTGTGGCCTTTCTGTTCTTGGCTATATATATATACTTCTGTACATGGCCTTTAAGGCCTTGTAGATTTATTATGCTCACCAATTCATTCCTTTCCAATGGGCGCACAGACTAGCCCTCAGGTAGCTGTAGAAGGTCTTTAAACCCAAGAATTCTTAATATGTCTTTAGGACTTCTTTAAGATACCTAGTATAGGGACTGAAGAAAATTTGTCCTGAAAAAGTCTGTGGTGTTAACATTTTTACAGCTTTAATGGGTCCCAAGTAGATTTTTAGTTCTGAAGACAAATTAGAGTCCTATCTGTGCCTATTGGGTTCTTTTTAAGAATGTACCAAATTATTGATCTGGCCTCTCTCATGATTCTGCTGTTTCTCCTAAAAGTCCATTCAGTTTTTTCCGCCTAATGATGGACCTCACTTGCATTGAGACCTCTTTGTGCTGAATACTGTATAGAGAGTTCCATGAACAGCTAACAAAAGCAAATTTAATACCATTTATTTAATATCATTAATTTGTCATGATAACTGTTTAACACTCAGTTGCCCAAATTGCTTTTCCAGTGTGTAAAAATGGAGGGAGGTTGTAAAAAATGACTGTAATTCCTAACTATTAATGTAATATTTTTGCTAAGCCCCTTAAATTAAATCTCAAATTTTATACCTTAATGACATCTTGATTGTTTAAATATTTCTAAACCACTGTGGTGGTGTATAGAGGCAGAATTACAAAAAAGAAGTGTCCTTGAGAGTGATTACGTGTCTTTACATGTCCACTAGATGCCGAAAATGAAAACTAAATGACGAAGTCTTTATTGCAGTATGATCAGATAGAAGAACAGCATCAGTATTGTCCTATGAAATGTTGTTTGGTTGTAAAGTCAGGCAGACAGGAAATGGTTTCTAATTTTAATTAGAATTTGTCCACAGTCGAGGGTGAAGGTGGATATTATGCATTAAAGTAGAGGATCTAATAAGCGCCTACTGCATGCTGTCTTGGAAATGCACAGTTTTTGTCAAACTTCCCATTTAAATATAATTATATACTGTACTGTATATCTTTACAGATACAATTACAGAAAAAAATTACAGATACAGAAAAAAATAAACTGTCTGGGCATGCATTGCATGTTCACAGTCAAAAGCGAAGAGCAGCTCAACATTTTCTCCATCTCCCTTATTTTTCTGCAGCTCAGCACTTTTTGGATTCTTTGAACTTGTTTGAACTCTGCATTGGAAAATTACCAGGTTTGCTGGGGGGTGATTAAAGAATTATATCTGTAATATTATCCTAAAACCCTTGGAAAAGAGGTCACAATATTGGGACACACTATTTAAATATGTTTTTTTTTAAATCTAATGCTATTTTTGGACTAGGCACATGTTTAATGTTTATATGTGGGCATATTTCAACTATTAATCAAAAGAATCCTTCAGATCCTTGGTTTATTCCTCCCCTGAATGTTTAAAAAGTGGCCATAACTTTTTTCATACAGTAACCTGACATACTGTAGGCCTTAGACAAAAAAAAAAAAAGTTTAAAGAAGAGGAACTAGCATTTGACTGAAGGTTTTTTAAAAAATATATATATAATTATTTTCCTACAGATTTTCCAAGTTTTTCTCCCCAAATATCCAAATATTCATAGGGCACTCCCCCATCAAGGCTACAAGTACCAACTTGGGAAGTCAAAGGCTCTCACTGTTTCCTCCAAGACACGTCACGCCGGCCAACCAAACTGGTTGCTCACTGTAGGTAGTGGTGCAACACCCTCAGAGCAAAGTGCTATCCGCTCCTTCCGCTTGTGTGAGCTCACAGATGGCCATGATTGCATCTTGATTGATGCGAGAGCGCTAGAGTCTCACCCATCCCTCCCAGAGAGAGCTTGGCCAATCAGTGCTCTCTAGGCTCCCCTGGGAGGCTACAGCATCACCAGCGATTCAAACCTGCCATCTCTGGCTGAAAGTGTGAGCCTATTACCACTGCGCCACTAGGGGAGGCAATGGAGACTATGTTAAGTAGTAATGCTGAACAGATGAAGAGTTACGCCCACGTTTGCATTCATTTTGGTATCTTCATGTGCTTACAAATATCAACAATGCAAGCTCTTTTAATAACCACACTAGTTAAGACTGCTCTCTTGTTAATAATTGAAAAATTCTTGGAACTGCAGGACTTTTAAGATACAGTATTTGGCAGCATTAAAGGCAGAAAAAATGTGTGCATAGAAAATCAGTCTCAAAACATGCCAAGGTCATTGAAATTTCTCCATAAAGTTCTTATGGACTATCTGTACCGGATGTAAATGCATTTCACAGCAAGGCATTTCTTCGTTCCACGAGCTTCCTATCGGATCATATCTTATAACCTTATAAATATATATCTTA
This sequence comes from Clarias fuscus, assembly GCA_030347435.1. Taxonomy (NCBI): domain Eukaryota; kingdom Metazoa; phylum Chordata; class Actinopteri; order Siluriformes; family Clariidae; genus Clarias; species Clarias fuscus. The sequence goes on from CM059218.1 coordinate 9,189,022, forward strand.
TAATCTTATAAAAACCTCCTGCTCACATAAGGTCTCAGTGCAGTTCTCCAGTGTCAATCATATTTCCACTTTATAAGATTAAAATATGAATTCTGCACATTGTGCATTTGTTTGAATCCTGGGTCTGTATTTGTTTCTGTTTTTAATAATAACTCATTCCAAATAATGTATTTGATTTGATTTGATATTATATTTGATAAAGTAAAAAAAAAAATTTCAAAATTAAGGAAAGAACTTCACAACCCTTTTATTTGTCACATGTCTGCTACCTGTAATGCAAGGATACATTTACAAAGGTTTTAATAGGCAGAAAGAGTTTTAAAGCCAAGAAACAATCCTTAAACCAGGGGAGTCCACATCTGGAGAAAAGAGATCTCCACCACCAATGTTTAATTCACCAGCATGTTAATGCGCCATCCAAACACGGCAATGAGCAGATTAGATAAATCAGATACTATAAATGAGCGAAAATATCAACAAACACTGGCCCTCCAGCACTGCAATTAAACAGCTCTGCCTTAAACTCACATGATCTCTTTCCTTGATACCAGTGAACAACATAACGTATACATTATGTATTAACTGTAAACATGTTAAAAAGCAATGATTCCTGATATAATAGTCGGTTTGTTGATTGACCCTTGTTAAAATGACAAACCCCAAGATGTTTCCCTGGGAAGTTGTAAGAAGTTTTTTTTTTCTCCATAATTTAGAAGATTGTGATCAGACTGACTAACCATATTCACATGCGTCACTCAAAAATATCTTTTCAGAGCAAATTAAATTGAATATTGATTGAAAAAAGTTCAGTCTCATAGCTTATCCTGGAGTTTTGTTTGAAGAGCTTAGAGGTGGGTAAACATAAAACTTTTGCAACGTTGCCTATATAATTAATTTTCTTTCTTGAAATTTTTAAAAAAAATTTTTATCAAAGCCAAATACAAATCGTCTCCGTTTTTAGCAGCACAGAATATCCACTGCTTGCTTTTTTTCTTGAATACTGATAAAGTTTGTGGGTGTGTTTAAGCTGCCTCAAAACCCTGCACCACAATGATGAAACATAAATTTTCAATACAATTATTTTGGTCAAAACTATTTGTTCAGCTAGGAGGAGGCTGCGATACTTCTTGAGGGTGCTGAAGCACGGACACGCCTCCTTCTTGTACCGCCCATGCTTTATGCAGACATAAATGACTTCTGAATGATATTACCCAGTGGGAGGATATACAGTGAGAATAGGAATGAGCTTATATAGATCCTTGACAGACATTGCAATAATGGTGGCACCAGATTGAAGAAGAAGGGAAAAAAAGAAAAGCAAACATTAGCTTTCAAGGTCCTGTAAGAACATAATGATTAACAAAAGCTCTAGCAGACAGGGACTGATACAAAGACATTAAAAGAGGCACAAAGAACGACATGAAGATCATTAAAAGACAAAATAGACATACAAAGACATTAAAAGACAGATATAAAGACATTTAAAAAAGACATTAAAAGACAGACACAAGACATAGACAGATGCCAGATAAAGGCATTAAAGGGGCAAAGATATGGTAGTCTTCTATACATTTCAGGAAAAAAGCAGTGCCTTGAATAATAAGCGATAAATATTTTGCTTGCAAGGCCATGTTAAGTTGATTATACAAGTAATAATATGATGTGAGATTCCTTCACTATGCTGTTTAATTCCTTGTTGCTACATAGGGAACTTCCTGCTTTTCTACAGCACTCGAATACATTCCTCTTTCACCTCCCCAACAAAACGAACCCAGCTTTATTTAAAACTACTTAAACCCTCATGACTCCTGCTGACGCGGCTCAAACGCCAGATGGGATCTAGTGCTCCGGTCTCAGTGAGATCAATCAGTGGGCTGATAAATTTTTGAATTTTGAAGTAAATGGACAATAATATACTGCCAGCCCAGCAAGTGTGTCACCACCATTTTTTCTATAATTGCTACCGTCTTATTGCCCTAAGTGGATTTTATTTTAGCTCGGTGCTGTCAACTCCAACAGGATTTCAGGACACATGTACTGCATGTGCATGTACTGTTGGCGAATTATTACCGTTATATAATTAATATCATTAATATTTAGGAAAGCAATTCTTCTCCCTGATAGGAAAAAAATGGCACACCATTGAAATAGTGATTACCCAGGGTGGCTATTTAGGATTTAGTAATTAATACAATGCTGACCTGTCAGTATAAAAAATGTTTTTATTATTATTACTATTTAATAAAATGCGTATTTTTTAACACGTATTTGTTTCCTAATACATGCCAATACATAGGGTGAATAAAATTATTCTACTTCCGATATAACCTTAAATGTGCAGTGTAGCCTGATCTGAAAAGTCCCAACTAAAGCATGACAAATCATTGTAAACCAAACAGTGTTGTGAGTGTTGTGGACTTTTCGAGGTAAATGATCTGCCAGTAGCGGCTGATGAAATCCAGTGCTGGATAAAACTAAGTTGTGCCTAGCTTTTCAAATAGTGAGTCAATAAACATATAGATACATCAGATTTCAGACACACATTGTGAGTCAAGCACAATGCGAGTGTTTCGATCAATGTGCAGTCCCTCTATTACTCTCATCCCCAGAAGTTTGAACCAAATCACAATGAACCACTTTTCATTTGTGTTCAGGGAACAGATATGGCTGGCAGTGGACAAACACATCACGGGTGGTCTCGAAGTCCTTATGATGTCAGGGCACCCAGGCAGGGAAGCAAACACATTCAATAACACAGCTTGCGAATAGAAAACTCAGACCGAACTCTCTCACTCTCATCACTGTCACCAGGGCCTAAGGAAGCACCTCACTTCATTTTAAGAAAGTAGAAGTTGTTATTCTGACATGTCTCCCCTGTCCGTTTGCATCAACTCACAGTTGACTTCCCAGACGAGCATTGCGACAGTGATGTCTGATTTGTGAGCGCATATAAACCAGTATGACAGTAGGCTTGTACAATAGTTTGTTTAGGGGTTTAAGGACGCTTGCTATAAACTATATATATGTTTATATTGTCATAGGCTAATAAAGCCTATCAGCTTATTAAAGCATATAAAGCCTATAGCCTAATAAAGCCTATGAAGCCTATTAGCTTAGAAAGCATTGTACTGTAGCTTAGCAAGCATATATATAGTGTATATAACTTTGTTGGTTAGTCATGGTCTTCTTACACTATGTATATGAATCAGAGTAAGGAGCTTGATAAATACACACAGTATATAAATATATACACATAACATTTTACACATGAAGATTGTGCATAGAGGCACTGTCTCAGGATATCATATTGTGGAAACCACTAGGATTTAAAACAAAGCGGCACTCACATGCTCATTGACCATGTCAGTAGAAGTGTTGTGAAGGCAGACTTGTTGTGATCAGGAGATTTACCATCTAACATCAGCAGCACGACTCACAGGAATAACGTGCTTCAGTGCAAATGCACAGTTTGAAATATGTCAACAGCCAGTGAAGTGCTATATCAACCAATAACGTGATAAACTGCATGGAAAAGTATTTTTTGATTCTCTTTGAAATACGCAACTGTGTTGTAGGGTAACCTGACGAGTTGTTCTGACTACGCCATTACCATTTTGAGCGTAAAAAATATGTGAAAATGAGAACGGTAATGCAATCTTGGTTTACACATATACCCTATAGATGATTGAAAGCATGCATGCAATTTTTCCCCCCCTGTCTTACACAGAAGTACCATGCAATGATCATTATGCTGTATAAACATCAGTGACTGGGGCTGATAGGAGGTGAGGATCTGCCTAATCCAAAAATAAGGCATAAGGAGCTGCCAGAAGATCCGCAGTCAAATATTTTGGTGAGTCTAAGTGGGAGTATATTTGGGCTCATAGGGCAGTGGTAAGGGAAGTGAAGTGTATTTACAGAATGAGACAAGGGAACGACATGAAGAGTGGTCTGGCCTTCATTGGCTCTACTCACTGAGTGATATGCCTCTGCCACCTGAGGGAGGGATGGAGTTTGTGCAGTGAGAGTGATTGACAGAGTAAATGAAAGAACTGGTAGCGAAAGAGAAATCAGGAGAGTGACAGGGAATGAGCTAGAGAAGTAAAGTGGCAGATAAAAATTTTAAAAAGAGAATGAGAAAGACAAAAAGATAAAGTGAATGATTGTAGCAGCAGCCACGTATTCTCTGTTCAGACAATGTAAAGGCCATGGGCTAGGCCACCTTAATGCACAGGTTTATCTGAGCTGAAGCCTCAGTGCTTATGAAGATCAGAGGCCCATCATGAGCCAATAATACAAAATAAAAAAAAATCACTGTTTCTTTGGTATTTTTTGTAATTTGTCAAATTTTCTGTATTTCACTTGATATTCACGTTTGTGGCTGGTGATTGATACAATTAGCATTGTAACCCACGTAGGCACCATGACACAAGCAGCCTGTCAGAATGTAAAGGAATCGCTTTGACATGTGACAGCTGAAGTTTGTGGCTACAGTAGCTAAGTCTAAATGCTGGACATGAAGAAATTTGTGAGTGATGCTTATATGAGAAAATTGTTATAAGAAGAAATGCTTCATAATAAGGAATATGAATTATTAAACATTTCTGAAACGTATGTTATTCTTTCAAGCTTTTAATGAGAAGAAAGCTCATCAAGAAGCAGAGGCGGAGCGATGAATACGTGTGTAAGTGTGTACAAGATTCACATGGCCCCGTCGAGGCCAAAGAATAAGCTATTGATTTGATTTGTTGTTTATATGCTGTTATTATTATTGTTTCTATAAGACAGGCTTTCTTTTGGTGTGGATACATGCACTCACCCTGATCATCTGATCTACTCTTTAACTTTATAAGTCGCTGTGTGTGTGTTTGTTATTATATAAAATTATAGCACATTCCCAGGACATTTCCACTTAAACTCTACTTCATCCAGTTATGTAGAACAAAGTTTACAATCTAGCCGATACTATGTCTCTATATTTTCTATATTTGTATATAGATAAGTATATTTTTTATTTCTTTTTTATATATTTTTATATTTTGCTCTATTTTCTACGGTATAGTTATGTTTCCTATAACTAAAGTCTTCTCTACTTATTTTTAGTTTATTCCATAATTTATTTCTTGTTGTAAATTGTTCTTATTTCGGTGTTATCCAGATAATAGTGTGAAAATATCATGAAATAACATGAAAAGATTCTGTTATAATGAGAAAATAATTGAATAAGTTATCATATTATAAATCAAAATATTTAAATATTATGTTATTTCAGGATAAGATATTTTCATGTTTTTACATGAAACGTTTCATGTTAGAATGTGACTATATATATATATATATATATATATATACACACACACACACACACGTGGACAAAATTGTTGGTACCCTTCGGTCAATGAAAGAAGAACTCACAATGGTCACATAAATAACTTTAATCTGACAAAAGTAATAATAAATAAGAATTTTATGAATGTTAACCAATGAAAGTCAGACATTGCTTTTCAACCATGCTTCAACGGAATTATAAAAAAAAAAGAACTCATGGAACAGGCCTGGACAAAAATGATGATACCCCTAGAAAATAAAATAGTTTGTTGCACAACCTTTTGAGGCAATCACTGCAATCAAACGATTCCTGTAACTGTCAATGAGACTTCTGCACCTCTCTGCAGGTATTTTGGCCCACTCCTCATGAGCAAGCTGCTCCAGTTGTTTCCGGTTTGAAGGCAGCATGTTTCAGCTCCTTCCAAAGATGCTCAATAGGATTGAGGTCAGGGCTCATAGAAGGCCACTTTAGAATAGTCCAATGTTTTCCTCTTAGCCATTCTTGGGTGTTTTTAGCTGTGTGTTTTGGGTCATTGTCCTGTTGCAAGACCCATGACCTGCGACTGAGACCCAGCTTTCTGACACTGGCCAGCACATTTCTTTCTAGAATCCCTTGATAGTCTTGAGATTTCATTGTACTCTGCACAGATTCAAGACACCCAGTGCCAGATGCAGCAAAGCAGCCCTAGAACATAACAGAGCCTCCTCCATGTTTCACAGTAGGGACAGTGTTCTTTTCTTGATATGCTTCCTTTTTCCGTCTGTGAACATAGAGCTGATGTGCCTTGGCAAAAAGTTCCATTTTTGTCTGATCTGTCCATAGGACATTCTCCCAGAAGCTTTGTGGCTTATCAACATGGACAGTAGTTTGGCATATTCCAGTCTGGCTTTTTTCATGATTTGTTTTCAACCATGGTGTCCTCCTTGGTCGTCTCCCATGTCCACTTTGACTCAAACAACGACGGATGGTGCGATCTGACACTGATGTTCCTTGAGCATGAAGTTCACCTTGGATCTCTTTAGAAGTCTTTCTGGGCTCTTTTGTTACCATTCGGATTATCCGTCTCTTTGATTTGTCATCAATTTTCCTCCTGCGTCCACGTCCAGGGAGGTTGGCTGCAGTCCCATGGATCTTAAATTTCTGAATAATATGTGCAACTGTAGTCACAGGAACATCTAGCTGCTTGGAGATGGTCTTATAGCCTTTACCTTTAACATGCTTGTCTACAATTTTCTTTCGAATCTCCTGAGACAACTCTTTCCTTCGCTTCCTCTGGTCCATGTTGAGTGTGGTACATACCATGTCACCAAACACCACAGTGACGACCTGGAGCCCTATATACAGTATAGGCCCACTGACTGATTACAAGATTGTAGACACCTGTGATGCTAATTAGTGGACACACCTTGAATTAACATGTCCCTTTGGTCACATTATTTTCAGTATTTTCTAGGGGTACCATCATTTTTGTCCAGGCCTGTTCCATGAGTTTATTTTTTTTAATAATTCTGTTGAAGCATGGTTGAAAAGCAATGTCTGACTTTCATTGGTTAACATTCATAGATTTTTTTTAATTATCACTTTTGTCAGATTAAAGTTATTTCTGTGACCATTGTGAGTTTTTCTTTCATTGACCGAAGGGAACCAACAATTTTGTCCACGTGTGTATATATATATATATATATATATATATGTATTTTATAATGTAAAACACACCATGTTATAACAAAAATATAATATATTAATGCAAAAACATTTTTATTATTTTTCCATGGAAATAATGTGCTTATGTACTTTTATGTGATTAAACAGACTTTTGTGTTTTCTGAAATATTCATACATACATACATACATACATACATACATACGTACATACAGTCCATCCATCCATCCATACAGTACATACATACAGTACATACAGTGCATACATACATACATACATACATGCATACATACTGTACATACATATAGTACATGCATACCGGTTTTTTGCGCTTTTTGAGAGAACGCGCCGATCATCTGACCAACAACAAGCGAATCCATCAGCAAATAATCACAACTCCGTCAGTCAGAGGTTAGCAAGCATAACTTTACAGAGGTGTTTAAACTAGCGAAGGCGATGTCCGAAGAAGTAGTTTGCTCTGGTCCCATCCCAATGAGACGTGGCGACATAGCTTACAGCAGGTTATGGTCGCTGAACCGCTGGATGTCCAGGTGCTGCTCCGAAAACGACGTGGGCTACACAGACAATTGGAAGACCTTTGAGGGCAAAACTGGCCTTTTTGGGCGGGACGGTGTCCATCCCACTCGGGAAGGTGCTGCTCTCATTTCTTGCAGTATAGCACATAGTCTCAGAAGAGGCCTAGTTAATCGGTGACAATCCAGAGCCCAGGCCAGGGAGCAGACAGACAGGCTAAACCAACCGTCTGCTAGCTGCAGAGAGTCGTCACTCAGGGTTCATCATATTGAGACTGTGTCTGTTCCCCGAGCTAAACATAAACATAAATTTAGAAAGACTCAGAAAGTTTGTTTTAGTAATTTAATTAACATAGATACCACAAACTCAGAGTACACTGAATTCGCAGCCAGCACCTCTGATCTGAAGCTAGGACTGTTAAATATTAGCATCTAAAGCAATTATTGTTAATGAAATTATCACAGATCAGGAGTTTGATATATTACACGGTTTACACATGGAACATTTGCACACTTGCACATTTTGCTCACTACATTCTGGACTGCACTACATCACATTTCCATTACATTTCATTACTGTATATATCCACTATTTTATTAGATATTCTTTAACTTCTTATATTTATCTTTTCAAAAACTTTATTTCATTTTATTCTTATTCTGTATATTATGTAAATAAGTGTGTTATTTATTTATTTATTTATTTATTTTTATTGTAGGTCAATAGCAGTCGTATAAGCATTTCACTTCATATCATACTGTGTATGACTGTGTATGTGACAAATAAAATTTGAATTTTATGTTTAACAGAAACCTGGATTAAACAGGACGAGTATGTAGCTCTAAATGCAGCTAGTCCTCCTGGATACAGCTACATACACCAGCCTCGGCTAACTGGTAGAGGAGGAGGAGTCGCAGTTATTTATAATGATAATCTGTCTCTCGTACAAAAACACAGTTTTAAATTTAATGCATTTGAAGTTCTCTATAGTAACATAAAGTCAGCTCAGTTGATCCCGCTAATCATCATTTACAGACCCCCAGGGCCGTACTCGGAGTTTCTCTGCGAATTTGCAGATTTCCTCTCAAACCTTGTTGTTTCTGTAGACAAAGCGTTAATTGCTGGAGACTTTAATATTCATTTTGAGAATCCAGAAGACCCTCTGAGAACAGCATTCTTGTCCATACTGGACTCAGTAGGAGTAAATCAGTCTGTAGTAGGACCCACTCATAAAGCAGGTCACACTTTAGATTTAATATTATCCTTCGGATTAAGTATAGGAAATATAACCACAATTCCACAGTCTGAAGTTATCTCAGATCACTACCTTGTCTCGATTAAAGCGTGCCATAATAATAATGTATGCACAGCACCGCGCTTCCACCTTAAACGTACATTTACATCAAATACCGCACAGAGCTTTATCAATAATCTTCCAGAGTTATCAACTTTGATTGGATTGCCATCTGACTTCACAGAACTCGAACAGGCGAATGAATATCTAGAGTCAGCACTTCGTTATAGCTTAGATAATGTAGCTCCAGTTAAAAGGAAAATGATTAGAGATAAGAAACTCGCTCCTTGGTATAATGATCACACACGTGCTTTAAAACAAACAAAAATTTGAACGTAAATGGCGCCAAACTAAATTGTTAGTATTCAAAACAGCTTGGAAGGAGAGCATCCTGAACTATAAAAATGCTCTCAGTGATGCTAGATCAACGTATCTCTCCATTCTTATAGAAAATAACAAAAACAACCTGAGATTTTTATTTAATACCGTAGCTAAATTAACTAAAAACAAGACCACTGCAGAAATCTCCACAACAACATCATGCAGTAGTGAGGATTTCATGTACTTTTTCAATAATAAAATCATAAATATTAGGCAAAAAATTCAGGCTTTGAAACCAGACAATTTAAATAATTCAGATGAACTAACCACATCACATCAGAACTTAGAATACTTTACTCCCCTTGAAGCGAGGGAACTAATTTCACTCATCTCTTCTCCAAAATCATCAACCTTGTATATTAGATCCTATACCGACACATTTTCTCAAACAGATAGTACCAGCAATAATAGAACCCCTGTTGAAAGTAATTAACTCTTCACTAAATAGTGGGTATGTCCCCAAATCCTTTAAATTAGCCGTTATTAAACCGCTAATCAAGAAACCTGACCTTGACCCCAGTCAGCTTTCTAATTACAGGCCGATATCAAACCTTCCCTTTATCTCCAAGATTCTGGAAAAGGTAGTATCACAGCAGCTATGTTCACATCTACACAGAAATAGCATAAATGAACTGTATCAGTCAGGATTTAGGCCTCATCACAGCACAGAGACAGCACTTGTTAAAGTAGTAAACGACCTCCTATGGGCCTCTGATCAGGGGTGCGTCACTATACTTGTGTTACTGGACCTCAGTGCAGCTTTTGACACCATTGATCATAGTATTCTCCTTCACAGATTAGAAAAGGTAGTAGGAATTAAGGGAACTGCCCTCTTGTGGCTCAGATCCTATTTGACTGATCGTTATCAGTTTGTAGATTTAGATGGTGACCATTCCTCATGTTCTCAAGTGGAGTTTGGTGTTCCACAGGGTTCAGTTTTAGGCCCCCTGCTTTTTTCCCTTTACATGCTTCCTGTGGGCAACATAATTCATAAACATGGTATTAGTTTTCATTGTTATGCTGATGACACAATTATATGTCTCAGCAAAAAAACCAGATGAGAAAAACCAGTTTGCTAAAATTGAGCAGTGTGTGCAGGACATAAGAGATTGGATGTTAATTAATTTTCTTCTGCTTAATCCTGATAAGACAAAAGTTCTGGTCATAGGACCACAAGTAGCTAGAAGTACTGTAAGCTTTCTGATCACACTGTAACTTTAGATGGCCTTTCTGTTCCATCAAATGCAACAGTAAAAGACCTTGGTGTGATTATAGATTGTACATGTACAAGCACATGTAGATATTATTACCAGGATAGCTTTCTTTCACCTTAGAAATATTGCCAAGATTAGAAACATATTGTCACTAAATGATGCAGAAAAATTAGTTCATGCCTTTATCACCTCTAGGTTGGACTATTGTAACGCCTTACTGTCTTGTTGTTCAACTAGGTGTATAAACTAGGTGTAAAGCTTCAGTTAGTACAGAATGCAGCAGCGAGAGTCCTCACTAAAACCAGAAGATACGAGCACATCACCCCTATCTTATCTACACTGCATTGGCATCGATTTTAAGATTCTACTTTTGACATTTAAAGCACTAAATGGTCCCGCGCCACAGTATTTGAGTGAACTGCTAGTGTCTTACGATCCGCCATGCCTACTTCGATCAAAGAATGGAGGCTGCCTGTCAGTACCACGTATTATTAAAACTACAGCAGGGGGCAGATCTTTTTCAAACAAAGCCCCAAAGTTATGGAATAGTCTTCCTGTTAATGTTCGGGACTCAGTGTTTAAGTCTAGGCTAAAAACCTATTTATTTAGCCAAGCATTTTTGTAAATAGATTAACCTTAGGTAAAGGCGCAGATCTGGGGGACTCATGGACGTAGAGTATTCTGGTGAACTGGTATGTTTAGATGCTGTCTTCCCCACTCTCATTGATCACTCAGGTTTGTTGACGGTGAGGTGATTGGTTGCTTTATATCACAGGGAGCCCTCATGTCTGTGTTTCCTTCTGGCTCTCTCTTTTAGTTATGCTGTTTTAGTTAGTCCTGCCGGAGTCCCTGCTTGCACTTTGCACTAAATATACATTCACCTTATACATGTTGACTGTGACCATACCTAACTGCCATCTCTCCTTATTTTCTGTTCTCTCCTCTTCTGCTCTCTCCTCTCTCTCTCTCTCTCTCCCTCTCTCCTTTCCCTCTCTCTGTCTCTCTGTCGAGCTATACATGTTTCGCTCCTGAGTTGCCAGTGATCCAAACCCCTCTGCCCTCTGGAGCCGTCTAACCCATCCTGGAGTCCTACTTCTGGTTGGAGATCTCGTCGCATGGATGCCCCGTGTGGTCTGCCTGGATTTGTGTGGTGGCTGGGGATGGTTCCATGAAGACTGTCCTGTCATCGATTGATGCTCTGGGGACCTGTGACTTCAGTTGTTCGATAGCTCAGGACTGGAATCTCCTACAGTCTACCTGAGCCTCCAGGAACAAACTGGACTCCTTTTAATTTTAATTTTAAACACATCTCCTGTTATACTGAACTTCCAGTACACATTATTATGCTGATCAATCCCTGCTATCCGTTATCACCCAGATGAGAATGGGTTCCCTGTTGAGTCTGGTTCCTCTCAAGGTTTCTTCCTATTACCATCTCAGGGAGTTTTTCCTTGCCACCGTCGCCCTCGGCTTGCTCATCAGGGACAATCTTATCATTTTGATTCATACACATTGCATACAAACTTACTTCTTTTATTGTGTAAAGCTGCTTTGCGACAATGTCTATTGTTAAAAGCGCTATATAAATAAAATTGACTTGACATACATACATACAGTAAATACAGTACATACATACATGCATACAGTACATACATCCATCCATCCATCCATACAGTACATACATACATACATACAGTACATACATACATACATACATACATATAGTACATACAATACATACAATACATACAAACATACATACATACATACATACATACATACATACATACATGCATGCATGCATGCATACATACATACAGTATATGGATACATCTATCTATCTCCAATAGGAAATGTCCTACCAGACAGCTGATTGTTTCCAGCACATACAGTATATATCTGATCAGCCAAAATATCTAATCAATATTTATTTCTGTATTCTAGCTGCCACGATTTCTTCACACTTTGATACTGCAACCAACGTTAATAGCACTTCACAAAGATAGTTTTCTCTCTACTATTCAGAAATCAGCAGCTCAGACACAGCTAAACAAAACAGCTACAAACAACTGCCACGTTTCATGAGCAAGCAGAATAATAATATTATTATCCATTCACATCAAGGCGCCTCTTTGCATAAACCGTTACAGCATGTTAAGTTTACACACATACACACAATGGACTTTCAAAGGGTGAAAACTATTTACTTATTTATTTATTTATTTATTACCATTTTAAGTGAATCATTAAAAAATCCAAGAATTCACAATCATAATTTATGGACCTTAGCTTTAAATGCAGACTCACTCTCTCATTCCTTTCTATTATTTTATTCCCCAGATTAGCATTTCAACAACAACTTGATGTGGTTATCTTCTCCTTAAATTGCTCAAGAAAGAAAGGAGGAAAGAAATAAAGCACAACAGCCTGTCAGCACCAGTTTCTGATAAACTCGATGACAATGACTGATTAGAAGGAATTAAGGCACTCAGGTTAGGTCTTGTTCCAAAATATCAAATGAGAAAAGCCAAACATCTTCCAAACAAGCCTCAAATTTGTTTACCCACCCAAACCACAATCTAAATCGAAACCCAATTAGGCACGAAACCGCCCAAACTGGCAACACTGCAGTGAGGATCTAGAGTCTCCTTAATATGGCCCACTGAATATTCCCAATATTAGAAATTAAATGAACAAAACCAATTAATGTTCAGGACTCAGTGCTGAAGTCTAGGTTGAAAATCTATTTATTTCAACAAGCCTTTTGTGAATAGATTTGTCTTAGATAAAGGTGCACTTCTGGGGGACTGATGGACGTAGAGTATTATGGTGGTACGTACAGTATGGATGCTGTCTTCCCCCCCACTCTAATTGAATATTCAGGTTTGCTGCCGGTGAACTGACTTTACATCCTAGGGAGCCCTTATGTTTATGTTTCCTTCTCGCTCTCCCTTTTAGTTATGCTGTCATAGCTAGTCCTGCTGGAGTCGCTGCTTGCACTAAATATACATTCACCTTATACATTATGTGACTGTGTCCATGCATAACTGTCACCTCTCTCTGTCGAGCTACACATGGCTCTCTGGACCTGTCTGACTCATCTTGGTGCCACGTTGCTGGTCACTTGGAGGCCTTGTATGCTCTGCTTGGGATGCAAGCACCTCTCTTCCTCTTATACTGAACTTCCAGCTTCCTACAGTAGCACACGGTATGACGGCAAAGGCTCCGGCTTGCTCATCAGTTATCTGATCATTTTGATTTATACAGTACATTTTCCTCACACATTTTAAACTCATTTTTTAAAATTCTGTAAAGCTGCTTTGCGACAATGACCATTGTTGAAAGCGCTATATAAATAAAATTAAACAAAAGCCTTTGCTGGTCACGCTCATGACACCCTCCTTTTTTACTTTAATGACACCCTGCTCTTTTAGTGCATTCATGCACAACACTAGCAATCAGTGATATTTCAAGATTTACTGTAAGGATTTTGGAGAACACTTGCAGAGGGAATTTTTCTGAACATAAAATAACACAGTATTCAAGTTCTTAATCTGTAATCTCCAATTTATATGACAGGTTTTCAATAGGTTACAGAACTGAGAGTGAGCTGGTCGTTGCACAGAATCGATTTTGTGTTTACACAAACAAATACGAATCAGTATTTCTCATTTTCTCCATTTGATCAAAATTATTTTTAAAAACAAAACAATTAACTAACGAAGATTCTTTTTCAATGGAATCATAAAGCCCAAAGGGTCTGGAATATCTCAAGGGTTCGGAAGGTCCTAGGTTCAAATCCCATGACTGAAAAGTCAACTGCTTACAGTACATCTATAATGAAATACAAAGGTAAATTTGCCTAAATGTAAAACAGCCTATTGTCCTACTTGACTTGAGTAATGTGGTCAAAGATATTCCAGCATAGCCTCCGAGTGGCGCAGTAGTTAAAGCGCTCGCCCTATCATCCGAAGATCGCTAGTTCGGATCCCGGGTGGTGCTGTGGCCTCTCGCAGCCGGAGGTCTAGAGGGAGCTGATTGGCCGAGCTCTCTCAGAGGGGAGGGATGAGAGGTACTTAGTGCTCCCACATTAATCACGGCTCTACAGCCAATCAGGGGCGTCTGTGAGCTCGCGCAACGGAGGGAGTGGATAGCGCTGTCCTCCGAGTGTGTTACGCCGCCCCCAACGGTGCGCGAGCGAGCAGTTCGAAAAGATGCAGTCGGCTGGCGTCACGTGGTTCGGAGAAAACACGTGATAGTCTTCGGCCCTCCCGGCTGAGTGGTAGTAGTAGCCTTAATGTGGGAGCCCCCTAGTGACGGGGAGGAATTGGACACGACTAAATTAGGGAGAAAATCGGGGAAAAATCCCAAAAAAAAAAAAAAAAAAAAAAGATATTCCAGCATAAATCAGCTGCTGTCCTCCCTTTGTTTTGTTTTTTTTACACTTTGCATACTGTATGCAGACAGGCAGTCACGCTACACAAAATAAATAAGAACCAGGCCAGCCAAATGGCTCATATTTCCCCAGTGCATGTACAGATTGCTTAAACAGATTCCATTTCCAGCCTAAGACAAATGAGAGGGCATTAGTGCCTCTTAATTGCAGCTCTACATTATGTTCATTGTAGTTTGTTCAGAACACCAAGTTGCCAAGTGGGCAAAAAAAATTAAACTGGCAGAGCAAAAAAGACTCCCACAATGTGCATTAGCCCCTTTCAGATAATTTTGAAATAATAACGTCTGTTTAAGCACAGCTTATCTGTAATTTAGAACGGTTGGGCTAGTGTTAATGCAGAAAAATTATTAGTTAGTTAGAGCCGGGGTGGACGTGTGCAGGGCATTGTAAGCAAGCTGTTCATGGCAGAGAGTGAGATGTATAACCAGAGGGATAAAGAGAGAGATTTGGATGTCTGTGTTTGTGAGGTTGGCTATATGTACAAGTTAGGAGAGAGAGAGAGAGAGAGAGAGAGAGAGAGAGATCTACACTCAAATAAAAAGGAACACCTGCATCAGAGTAAGGAAAAATATGATTTCAGTGCGAGACAGGTTTGGTTATTTCAGAAACTGCTGACCTGCTGACCTCACAAAGGTGCGGAAAAGAAAAACACCTGTGAGCTGTTAGTGGAAACTGTCAAAGAAGAAGAGCCAGACTAACTCAAGCTGGCAGGAAGGTTACTGTAACTTAAATACCCACTATTCACAACAGCGGTGAGTATAAAAGCAGCTCTAAATGCACAGACAACAAACCAAACCTTGAGGAAGATGGACTACAACAACAGGAGACAACTTGAGTATCTTCTCTGAAAATCTCAGCAAGAAACTGGATAGCTGAAGATGGGAAAAACATTCTGATATTTTGTATGGATGAGCAGGTTTACAGGTGTCGTCTTCTTAGATCCTAGACAATATGACACTGTGGGTGCCGGTGGATTCCGAACATCATTCACCATCCACTTCCACTCTTGTCAGTCTGTAGCCTTGCACTTCAATGGCCTCATCAATGGTCAGTCATTGGCTCTGCAGATCTTCTTCGATTTGTTTGATCCATTTTTTCTTTGGTGCTGCTTGTTGGACCCTTCAGTGGTGTGGCCGCTCTCTTGACATGATCTTGTAGCCTATTGGTATTCATTCTGCAGATGTGCCCAAACCATCGGAGTCTGCGTGCCTGGATTTGGTCTTCGACTGCCAGCTGATGGTCGCACCAGATTTGAATTGTCTCTTTTCGGTGATGGTCCAATAAAGATATGCCTAGAATCTAGCGAAAGTGGTCTTGGAGTATAGTTGCCTGGGAGTGTATACACATGACAGACACCTGTTGATATTTCAGGAGGTGGGGGGAAATCACACCTGTAGCACATTCATAAAGCTTACTTTACTTAATACTCATTTATTATCTATATAAATAAAAGAAAGGGTCTGTGTGTACATGGGTCAGAACTCCCATCTCATATCATCTCATCTCATCGTCTATACTGTGTAATCCTGTAACCAGGATCACAGGGGGCCTGGGCAGAGTGCCAGTCCATCATAGGGCAGACACACTACATCAATTTGGGAATCCTAGATTCGGATCCTTCTTGGCATGTGTTTGGACAGTGGGAGGAAGCCCACAAACCATAGGGAATTCAATTTGAACTTCAAATGTTATTATGCCATGCATGAAGTGTGTTTGGAAGCTGGAAGTTCAGTATAAGAGAAGAGGTGTGAAGTTAATATGGAGTCCACTTTCGTTAGGTAAAACTCAGGTACAAAACTGTTTGTAGGAATTTCAGGCATAAAATATAGAATAACTGCAGTCACAAGTCATCAGAGAACTGATGCTATTCGGCATCAGCAAGTGGAATAGTCCCCAGTCACCATAGGCATCTCAAGCAAACCACACGGAACCTCCATGCGCTTTTTGAGGTGGATTCATTCAGAGGTGGACATGGTGTGGATCAGATCATTGTCCTCCTGCATAACCAAAGTATGCTTGAACTTGAGGTCACAACCTGATAACTTGATATTCTCCTTCAGGATTTTCTGGCAGCACGCAGAATTTATGGTTTCAACAATTATGGCAAGTAGTCCAGGTCCTGAAGCTGCAAAACCACCCCAGAGACTATTTGTTGAAAAGTCTTGGGAATAATCAAGATATTTTGCAAGTGAGGCCAGTTCTTTAAATGTTATTCTGAGCCCTTTTATGAGCACCTGGATAAATCATCAAATGTTCACCACTGTTCTAAGTTTTCCTTAAATTTCATTAGATCATGTTGCTTTCTTAGATCTTTTAGAGTGCTTCACTTTGTCTGTCAGGTTCTATTTAAGCAATTTCTTGATTCATCAGGTCTGGCAGTAGTCAGGCCTGGGTGTGGCGAGTGAAATTTAACTCGGCTTTCCAAAAATCACAGTTCATTCATGATTTAGCAAGGAGGGCAAATACTTTTTCACAGAGGGCTAGGTAAATTTGGACAGCTATTTTCCCTTCATAAATTTAATCTTCATTTAAACAGCTTTTTTTATTTATTTCACTTTGTATTTATTCGGGTTATCTATGTGTAATATTAATATGTTTAATGATCTGAACCATTGAAGCGTGACAAATTTGCAAAAAAAAAAAAGTCAGGAAGGTTCAAACATCTTTTCCAGGCACTGTACAGTCGCACCATTACTAGTTCGTCTCCAGTATCCACATATCGCTAATCACAGCAGTGCCAAAAATAATAGCAAAAACAGCCAAAGCTTTTTTTTGCCTTCTTGGCCTGATCATGTAGAGCTGAAACCCTGTTTGCTGACCTTCGGAGATAATTGTGTCACTAGCGTGGACTACTAGCACACTCATTTGTTGATTCCACTATTATGGATTCTTGGACTAATAAAACATTCCCATCATTTCAATCATCCAAAATGTTTATCATATATCACATATCTTGTCTGGAACACCAGGGTTTTTTTTTTTACTGTGCTCTCCAGGATATACTTACTGATTCTTTACATCTTGGCAGACATTATATCCTTCAGAGATCATAATGCTCCAAATGACTTGTTGAGAACAAACACATTCTAATGGACGAGAAAACCCACTTCAACACACTTGATCCAACAACCACCTCTAGAAAGT
Organism: Clarias fuscus; assembly: GCA_030347435.1. Lineage (NCBI taxonomy): Eukaryota > Metazoa > Chordata > Actinopteri > Siluriformes > Clariidae > Clarias > Clarias fuscus. The sequence continues at coordinate 9,207,037 of CM059218.1, forward strand.
CATAATAATAAACACTGATTACTCACTTTTGTCCTTCACTGAAGGAGGAATCATGCTGCAGTGAGTTAGATGGGTAGCACTGGGACCCATTCTTCCTACATGGAATACAGATGTAGTTGTTCTGGACTGCTGCCAATATGACACATGAATGTATTTGCTTGTATTTTACAGCAGTTGTTGGACTAAGTAAAGAATCAAGTCCCCAGGTCCAATAGCAGGCTTATTCAACTCCTGAATAAGGGCTCCCTAAGGGTGCAGCAGAAATGTGACTTGTTTATCATCAGGAGCTTGCAAGTTTGAGTGCTGACAATTCCACAGCATTATATGACTGATAGCTCAAAAGAGGGTCTGCTGGGAGAGATGGCAATCATACATTTAATGAGAGCTCAGATACTGTATGTGTTCGAAACTCTATTATGTGCACACACCAAACTACTGCCATATTTGTATATAGTATGGATTTTGGTATGCGGCTCATGTATTAGAGAGTTAAACTTACATTCAAGATAGTAAGCCTAACCCCCCCTTAGTAATTAATTAATTTAATCTGAATTCATGCATAATAGCCTGTATAAGCATATGACCTAATTAATCTTATCTATTTTGTCATTATAACTATTTAGTATTTTAAATGAGATTTTTCATATTATTTTGCATAGAACATTCCTGTATTTACAGTATGGCTAAAGGTATCTGTGGAGTTTGGTGGTGGATATGTTAATAAGTGCCATCAAAGGATAAGAAGCTGCTGACTAAAATGCATGATTTTCAGAACTCATTTTGATTTTTTTTTTTACAGATAATTCTACAGTAGCTATTTGCACTACATTACATAAGTGAGTACACACAACTTTTAAAAATGCACAACAATACAGACTTAGTTTTTAACTTGCATGTACAAGGAATAAATAATTACTCCACTACACATCTTATTTATTATGATATTTTCTTTCATACTTTGTTGGGCTTAAAGAAACTTGATGTGATTTTATGTGCATTTCAGGCATAATGCAACTTTGCCTTCTAACTACCATATGTAATGTTTTTTTTTGTCTGCTTTTCTCTCTTATTCTGTGCTTGGCCTATACAGTACATTTACAATCATATAAACTGTTCTAAAGCTAGATGGTATTTTACATGCAGTATGTGGCCTAAATCATTGTAAATAACAAGTCTTTCAAGATAAAGAGTGGGGTTTCTTTAAACTGTTTAGCGGCTTGCTTGCTGTATCGATATCCGTGCACTCTGCTGTAATGTAAGTAAACAGCTTTGACTTAATTTAAATCCTTAATTTACATTCACAGCGGGTCCTTTAAATTATCATGCTATAATTAAGCAACATCACACGAGCAGGAATATTGGCAAAGCTGTAATTCAGCTGTAGGGATGAGGCTGCAGGTAATCTCAGCCATGCCAATATCAAGTACAACATCACAATTGCGTTTGGTTTTTACACAGCAGTTAAGAAATTACCATTACGTAATTGATATTTTGGACATAGTGTGCAGAAAATGTGTTTATTTTTGTTCTGTGAATAGAAGCCACTGACAGAATTTGTTCATTGATGCATACAGTGAAATTGCCTTCACTTTTCTTCCATTTCACAAGCTTTCATTTTTGAAAGTCATACATTTTATTCAAGACAAATGTCCAATAATCGTGTTTCCATCTCTACTATAGTAACTGTTTCAGTGGAACTATGGCTAGAATTGAAATTGTACATGGCAAACACAGAGAAGCAAAGTAACATAAATGTGGTTAAACTAAATATACTGTAAGCAATTCTCCTGCTTATCCAGACATTTTGATTAAATTGCTTAATGTTATTGATCGGGCACTTTTAACAATGGACATTGCCACAAAGCAAAAATGTTTTACAGAAATAAAAATGATGAAATAAATAGGTGGTTGAAAGTAAAACCCGCCTAGTGAGGAATAAACCTTGAGAGGAACCAGACTCCAAAGGGAACCCATCTGCATTTGGGTGATATTGTATGACCATAGAGACTTGGAGCTCTTGTGAGATTTGAGACAAAACTGTTTGCGGCTATTTCAAACAGCAATCATATGACATCGTCGCTTATAATTTGTATCATTGCAGTCCAAAGCCATCTGAGTTCTAAGTGGAATCACCCTAAGCAGTCACATGTATCTTTAAGCAAACCATATGGAGCCAGCAGTGAGTGCTCTCCATGTGAAATGAAATCCAACCATAAGTGGGCACCAGGATGGATCAGGCAGGTCCACACAGTGAAAGAGGTCAGGATAACTGGTAACTCAGGGGTGCCATGTGTAGCTTAGGAGAGAGAGACAGTCATGGGCAAAAGTTTTGAGAATTACATAAATATTGTAAATTAGAAAAGTTGCTGCTTAAGTTTTTATAAGAGCAATTTGCATATACTCCAGAATGTTATGAAGAGTGATCAGATGAATTGCATAGTCCTTCTTTGCCATGAAAATGAACTTAATCCCGAAAAAAACTTTCCACTGCATTTCATTGCTGTCATTAAAGGACCTGCTGAGATCATTTCATTAATCGTCTTGTTAACTCAGGTAAGAATGTTGACGTGCACAAGGCTGGAGATCATTATGTCAAGCTGATTGGGTTAGAATGGCAGACTTGACATGTTAAAAGGAGGGTGATGCTTGAAATCATTGTTCTTTCATCGTTAACCATGGTGACCTGCAAAGAAACGCGTGCAGCCATCATTGCATTGCATAAAAATGGCTTCACAGGTAAGGATATTGTGGCTACTAAGATTGCACCTAAATCAACAATTTATACACACGTGGACAAAATTGTTGATACCCTTCGGTCAATGAAAGAAAAACTCACAATGGTCACAGAAATAACTTTAATCTGACAAAAGTAATAATAAATAAGAATTCTGTGAATGTTAACCAATGAAAGTCAGACATTGCTTTTCAACCATGCTTCAACGGAATTATAAAAAAAAAATGAACTCATGGAACAGGCCTGGACAAAAATGATGGTACCCCTAACTTAATAGTTTGTTGCACAACCTTTTGAGGCAATCACTGCAATCAAACGATTCCTGTAACTGTCAATGAGACTTCTGCACCTCTCTGCAGGTATTTTGGCCCACTCCTAAGTGGCTCGGGGACCAAAACGTTGAAATTTTGGGTCCATGGTCTGGAAACTCCCCAGATCTTAATCCCATTGAGAACTTGTGGTCAATCCTCAAGAGGCGGGTGGACAAACAAAAACCCACTAATTCTGACAAACTCCAAGAAGTGATTATGAAAGAATGGATTGCTATCAGTCAGGATTTGGCCCAGAAGTTGATTGAGAGCAGCCCAGTCGAATTTCAGAGGTCCTGAAAAAGAAGCACAAACACTGCAAATACTGACTCTTTGCATAAATGTCCTGTAATTGTCGATAAAAGCCTTTGAAACGTATGAAGTGCTTGTAATTATATTTCAGTACATCACAGAAACAACTGAAACAAAGATCTAAAAGCAGTTTAGCAGCAAACTTTGTGAAAACTAATATTTGTGTCATTCTCAAAACTTTTGGCCATGACTGTACAATGCCCAATTTGCTTTTCCGACAGCTAACGCTCCAGTCCTCAGACAGAAAAAAATGGTTTCATGGTGACACCAACACTTTGCTGAGTTACAAAAAGGACATGTCAGCATTACCATGACCAACTAAAAGTTTGTGACAATCATCTTTAAAACGTGTAGTATCTACCAAAAAGATAACAAAAATGGACTCAGAATGTCAGTAGATAGAGCTTCCAGAACAGACTCAGTGGTGCTTTAAGAAAATGTTTATTATTATATATTTTTTAAGGGTAATTTGCCTCCTCTGTTAAAGTATCAATTAATGCAGCTCTAATGTCAACCCCTTTAGTCTTCCAAAACACATCTCCACAACAGATCGTGCACTGCTCAGTCTATAGTTGTAGGTGCATTGTTCAGGGATAAGTCTGCTGAAAAGTGTCAGTGTATGAAAAGCGCTTCATGCCCTGGGCTAAGCAGGGTCACAGGTTAGGTAATGCAAAACATCACACGGTCACTTTGTTTATCACTATTAAAACACTCACTCAGGGTATTCCTCAAATGTAGCCACCGTAGTACCTTTGCCTGGTGCATACTGCCTGGATAACTAACACATACAGTATGTCCCAGAAAAGCCCTTTTCAGAACAGCTGAATGGCATCCTCTCTGAGGTCTCGAGCATGCTACGCTGATGTTATTATTAGAATGTGGCTTCCATCTGTCACACCAACACACTGTGGTAGGTACTCTGCATTTATTAGAGAAGAAAGGGGCCATTTCTACCAGGAAATCTACCACAGTCACAGTTAAACACAGTACTCAGGCCTACCACAAAAAAATGGTTGATGGTCCTCTATTCACTGCTGGTGTTCAGCCTCCAGATGGTGATTGCTACCTGCTTTCATATTGGGACACACAAACGGTACTTTGTGTTCCTTCTTACTATAACATGCCGACTCGACTACAGACGTGTTCAAATGAATTCCACAACATTGAAATTCCTTACAAAATCTTGTGGGCTGGAATCCAGAACAATTAGTGTATGTCTAAGAGAGTTAGGGTGTGCCAAGCTAACAGGTGACTTCTGTGTTCCCTTCAGCCTCAAGACAAAATGTAAAGATAACAATACAGTATGTTATTCAAATCCAAGAGAGCTGCTCACAAAGCCATGTTGTAGTTTGCCATTGTTGTGCTTGCTACTAAGGTTGCTGAGAATATAGAGACGTATGCAGAGAGAGAGAGAGAAACATAATTCGGTTGGCTCACAGTCAGATAATGGATAAGATTGATGTATACTCTGTGCAGAGTGCAAGACACTATGCTAAAGGCAGCATAATTAAAATGGAGAATCAGAAGGAAACATAAGCATTAAGGATCCCTAAAAAGTAACACAACCAGTTACTTCATCATGAACACACCTGAGTGAGCTCATGAACATCGGGGAAGACGTCCAGGTTCACCATAAAACTCTATGCCCATGAGTATCCCAGCTCCACTCCGTCACCTGAAGGAAAGAGGCTTGATAAAAAAGAAGTTTTAATAAAATCAGGGTATTACATAACTCTGAGGCTTTGTAAGAAAGAGCTTTGGTCCCTGTTGAAGTGTTTTTTTTTTTTTTACAAATAAGTATGGCAGAGATGAGATAGGGCTATCTTAGCAATACATGAGATTTAAATGAAAGGCTAGAATCAATTATCATGCCAATGTCATGTGTCAATGCCATGTATTTTGCTGTTGTACATGATGAAACAGAAAGACTATCCAGAGTCAAAAAGGAAGCATCCATTTTCTAATGTTCTTTACATATTCCTAAACTTTATTAAGCTGGTATCTCTCATCTGGCTTTGCTGAAACATACAGTATACCTATGTGGGAACTGATAATATTTTCAAGAATAATTTCACCCGAAAGTATATATAGACAAAGACTTTGCAGAACTTTGCAAAATACCTAACTTTAATTTAGTATGCGTTGAGAAGTCACCATTTACATGATTGTAATAACAATCAGTCAAAAATGCCCTGAGCAAGGAAAGGGCTATTCCCTGAACTACTCCAACATTTCCTAATCTGTCAGGGAGAATAGTATGATCAATAGTGTCAAAAGTGCCCTAAGATAAGGCAACACAAGCAGAGAGACAAAACATTGGGTTTATTTGCATAATCACTGCTCTCTGTGTAGCATGAGAGAGGGTCTCACATTAGGAAACACCATTTCTGTGCGCTCATCCACACCCTAAAAAAAAAGTGCCCTCTTACTGCAACTTGATTAAAAACATTTTTGCTAGATTAAAATCTTAGTTTTGTGGATTAAATAAACATTTTAAATTGACAACATTATTTTAATGGGTTGTAGTCACTTAAAAATGTTAATTATTTCCTCAACTTAATTTAACAAAATTTAAATTGTGGTATTGTTAATCAAATTGGTTCAATTAATCAATTTCTCTCTACGTTGAGGCTCCACCCTCATCTATTTAGACATGTTGAGGCTGCATGTTGGATCTGCAATCTGAAAGTGCAATCTGAATATGGCAAAAGACATTCTCAAGATGAGAATAATTTCTCTGACAAAGAAATTTGCCTAATGGAATATTTTATGTATTTAAAGTTCAAGTGCACTGATGTTCAGTGTTACACTGGCTAACGCAACTTAATGTAAGCTGTAGGTTTACTACAAATAGCAAACTAGTCTCCTGAAATGGCCGGGGATGGAATGCACAGTTCTTTGAAGGAAGTGGTTTGGGATACTGCTGAGAACCTCCGGCAACAGTGAATCCAAGTCCTTCATGGTGCGATGCTTTTGTCTTGTACACCTTCTCCTTTGCGTAGCCCGACAGAAAAAAACATCGCAGGGAGTGAGATCTGGACTTCTTGAAGGCAGTTCAGGAGGTCTGTGTTGTCCCAGCCAATGTCCTGGAAAATGCTGGTCTGACCATGCACGCACAGCAAGAACAAAATGCCATTAAATATTGCCTAGGTAATTTTCACCCAATGTGTAGTTCAAGTACAGACACTGATCACTGATCAATCAAATTCAGTAGCCTTTGGAACATGGATATATCTGAATGAGAGATGAAAATCTACAGTGCCTGGCAAGATCAAGAGCATACTTGGGTATGATGTGTAATGTTTGTTTAAACCCATCTTATTGTCAACCATTCAGATGATATTAACTGATCCTTTCCGCAATCATTAGCATAATATATTTGAACTATACAGAGAGAAGGCCATCTGCTGCCTTATATGAACCTTGTGGAGAAATATCTTTTAAAAGGGGTTTGTTGTAAGAAAAAGCTATATCTTGCAAAAATGATATCCTTACAGACATATAAGAAGAACTGCTCTTTGTTAGTGTTAATTCTATATCATATTCTCTTTCTGTCCACTTCTTAACCAATTCATCGTATGACATTAATTTCTTAATTAGGATCAAGTTAAAATATAGTTACTAATTTCTGGCCAAACTGGAATTTTAGTGATAAACAAAAAGTGTAATTTCTGTGTAATCTTACCATTATGTCCTGCCTCTTTCTTGCTCATCATCTATACCACTTTATCCTGTATTCAGGGTTCTGGGGTTCCATTATGTTTTGTGAAATTGATCAAAAATCATTCCTTACAGTTAATTTTTCTCATACTTATGGATTAAATACAGAACTGCAGTGTGAAATTAAGTTATTGTATAACAATTGTAGTGTTGAATGTTTAAATTGTATTGTATTGAAAGTGTTGTAGTGTAAAAGCTCACTCACTCACTCATCGTCTATACCGCTTAATCCTGTAATCAGGGTCGTGGGGGCCTGGAGCCTATCCCAGGAGACATAGGGCACAAGGCGGGGTACACCCTGGACAGGGTGCCAATCCATCACTGGGCACACACACGTACACACACTCATTCACATACTACGGCCAATTTGGGAACGCCAATTAACATAATCTGCATATCTTTGGACTGTGGGTGGAAACCAGAATATCCGGAGGAAACCCACCAAGAACGGGGAGAACATGCAAACTCCATGCACACAGAGACGGGAATCGAACCTGGCCGGGAGTTGCAACGCGACAGTGCTAACCACTAGTGAAAAAGCTAGTAGATTAAGATGAATAAGATTAATTAAATTGGAAATCTAAAAACTACTGAAGAAAATTGAATTGGACCAACTTCACTTGTAATTGAAGTAATAAAGTATATGTTACTCAAGCAGTTTCTTCTGCACACTGGAAAAGCTAACTTAAGCAACTTACTATTTAGGAGCAGTATACTTAAAAATATCTGTTTGCACTGCTAATACAGTGGAACCCTCGGATTGCGAATTGCGAGTAAGCTGGTTTGAAAGCGTTCCGCAAGACGAGCCAAAATCTTTTTACAATTTTGACTTGATAAACTGGCGAGTCTTGATATACGAGTACCAAGTATCATCGAGTATCATGTGGCATGCATGCGATTCTTGTTTTGACAACTGAGCCAATGGTTCTCTCTCTTGCGCTGCGGAATTGTGGGTCATCGTCTCCCCTGCTCTGCATGTGTACTGTTTGTGTTTGTATGTGTGCGTGCTTGTGTGAGGTGTGTGAAAGTTGTCCTACACAGCAGTTGCCTTTCCATTATTTCTTATGGGGGAAATTCACTTTAATATACAGTACGAGTGTTTTGACATACAAGCACACTTCCAGAACGCATTATGCTCACAATCCAAGGTTCCACTGTAATTAAGTATGTGGTAAATAAAAAGCATTAAATTCTATTGAAAAAGTTACTCAATGTAGTTTGTTTTGGTTCAACTTAATTTTGTCAGAAATTTCCCTAACATAAAAAAAGTTGCCGCGAACTCGCGTAAATGTCAAAACATTTGTTTTTAGAGTGTTTAGAAATGCTGTTCTCAAAGAGCTGTTCGGAATGCGGAAGAGTAGCTTCATTTAATGAAGTGCATTAAAGTCCTGAGCAGTAGTAGTTTAATTAATAATAAGCACTTTCGATACAAGTGATGTAACATTCAGCACTTCTAACTTTATACTGATCAGCCATCACATTAAAACCCAAAACATTAAGCCCCATATAGTGTGGGTTTTTCTGAGGATTAAAGGAGAACAATTAAGGCTGTATTTACTGGGTTTCTGATCATCGCCTCTGTTTAGCCCTTGAGCAAGGCCCTTAACCCTATTTGCTACAGGGGAATTGTATCCCGGCTGCAATATTCCTGCTTCCTAAACTATGCAAAAAAAATATTTCACTGTGCTGTACGGTATACATGTAACAAATAATTGACTCTTAATCTTACATTGAGCATTGAACACTGATTCTTACTGTATGTTCTATTCCTTTGCTATCCAAATGAGTATTTTAAAAAATGCTTGTCAGTTCTTAATTTGAATTTTGTGTCTGTCATGTACATTTTCCATGCATCAGCATGAATAAATAAATGCATAATTCAACTCAGTAACACAGTGGCCATCTCACAGCTACAGCAGACTTGTTTTTCAACAAGTCAAACCTGAGCTTTGATTACGATTTGAATTCTCCTTGTGTCCATGTGGGTTTCTCTGGGTTCACAGTTTTTCTCCCAACTCAAAAACTCAAAATAGTAGGGCCTCCGTGGATTGCACTTGTTTGCCGAGGGCATTCCATGGATGCTCTGTCGGAATGAGAGCTAGGCAATTAGGAGGGCAGATCAACTGGTCACCTGAATCAATATCAGACTAAGCCTCTCTGATGAAAGAATCAGTTCCTTGTGCCTTCAGACCTAACCTTTGTGGAGCACTAAGCAAAAGCCACGTCAGTAAAAATGGCATATATATATATACCAAACTCTTTCTCTCCTTTCTCCCTTATTTTAGTAACTCCTTTAGTTACTATGTCCTTTCTCCTTTAAATCCCCCATTAATTACATTTTATTCCCAGCCCCTCCACATAACATTTTACACACTAATATTTTGTTTACTAAAATTTGTCAGAGACTTAAATTCTTAGTTGAATCACAGTAATTCTAGATGAGGAAACAGCTTAATAAGGTCAACAATTAATTAGGTTTTTGCAAAGATACACACAGAGTCAAACCCATTGGAGCTTATTAATGTTCATTCACCTAGAAATGCCATTTCTGAGTGTGTTGACTCAGAAGAAAATGGCATGGCACTGCACAATAACTCTTGCTAAACGTATTCTATTTCAATTAGTTGAGCATGAATAAAGCTTAGCAAACCATTAATTGTTGTTGTTTTTTGTTTGTTTGTTTGTTTTAAATAAATGATTGCAGTGGTTGAAATCAACCCAACATTCATTGCTAATTTAAATGAGTAAAATATATAGAAATAGTGATAATAACAAAATTAACAAAAGATACCAATCAGCAGCTATGTTAATAGTATATTTCTTACTCTTATTTGGTGAACAGAACTATTGTATTGAAGGATGTGATAATATATCAATCAATATGTGTGATGTGATAATATAATATCAATAAATTATAAAAATATAAATTATACTAGACTGCCTTTAATTGGACCTTTCAATTAAACATCACAAGCATCATCCAAGATAGTCTTTACAGGCCTATTCAGGATTCGTTTCCCGATTTAATGTTTATCAGGCTGTGTACCATCATGACCTGGTGGAGAAATAGATGGTTTAAGTGGAGAACTACAGACCATGTCAACCACAGGATGCACTATAAGGGCATAGACCAGTTTCAGGCATACAGTATTTGGCTCACAAGATGCAGCAGCTTCAGTCATGTGAGATGCCCTTTTTCCACAATGATGTAGCCGGTAGCAGGAAGCTGACTATAACCCAGTTCAAAGCACTTTAACATCCTCTATGGTCTTTGTCTCAGAAACGTTATCAGTTACATATTCTACAATCCCTTAGTTTAGTGCTGGGGAGTGGGCTTTTGGTACCTGCTTAGGGCAGTTTTTTTTGTAAATAATATGACTGCTCTGGAAAGCTTCCTCATAGAAGGATAAAGAAATACTCAGTGCATCTTTCCCCTCCACTTACACACCAGCACTTCACACAGAAAGATTCTTTCATTCCTGATCACAGCATGTCCCCAGAATCCAGCTGTTCTTGGAATACCATGACTATCCAGCCATAACCCAGCAATTTCATGGAATGAAAACAAGTCCACTGTGTCTCTATTTAGTGTGTCACTCTACCTAGTAGGAAAGTTGAGATACCATAAAAGACATTCATGTTCCAGAATTGTATCATGACCTAGTTACAGTCTTTATAATTCAACTTCCACCACACTACCCTTACGGTTGTTTTGTTTATGTCCTGTCTCTTCACCGCTAAGGAGCAGTGCATTGCTGTGAATAACTGAACAAAAAGTCATGGAAGAGCACATCCCTGAATCATAGTATCAAAGCTATACAGTATAAGGCTATAGTATCTCTGTCTCCCGCAGTGGCATACACACGTGGACAAAATTGTTGGTACCCTTCGGTCAATGAAAGAAAAACTCACAATGGTCACAGAAATAACTTTAATCTGACAAAAGTAATAATTAAAAAAAATTCTATGAATGTTAACCAATGAAAGTCAGACATTGCTTTTCAACCATGCTTCAACAGAATTATTTAAAAAAATAAACTCATGGAACAGGCCTGGACAAAAATGATGGTACCCCTAGAAAATACTGAAAATAATGTGACCAAAGGGACATGTTAATTCAAGGTGTGTCCACTAATTAGCATCACAGGTGTCTACAATCTTGTAATCAGTCAGTGGGCCTATATATAGGGCTCCAGGTAGTCACTGTGTTGTTTGGTGACATGGTATGTACCACACTCAACATGGACCAGAGGAAGCGAAGGAAAGAGTTGTCTCAGGAGATTCGAAAGAAAATTATAGACAAGCATGTTAAAGGTAAAGGCTATAAGACCATTTCCAAGCAGCTAGATGTTCCTGTGACTACAGTTGCACATATTATTCAGAAATTTAAGATCCATGGGACTGTAGCCAACATCCCTGGACGTGGCCGCAGGAGGAAAATTGATGACAAATCAAAGAGACGGATAATCCGTATGGTAACAAAAGAGCCCAGAAAGACTTCAGAGATCCAAGGTGAACTTCATGCTCAAGGAACATCAGTGTCAGATCGCACCATCCGTCGTTGTTTGAGCCAAAGTGGACTACATGGGAGACGACCAAGGAGGACACCATTGTTGAAAACAAATCATAAAAAAGCCAGACTGGAATATGCCAAACTACATGTTGACAAGCCACAAAGCTTCTGGGAGAATGTCCTATGGACAGATGAGACAAAAATGGAACTTTTTGCCAAGGCACATCAGCTCTATGTTCACAGACGGAAAAATGAAGCATATCAAGAAAAGAACACTGTCCCTACTGTGAAACATGGAGGAGGCTCTGTTATGTTCTGGGGCTGCTTTGCTGCATCTGGCACAGGGTGTCTTGAATCTGTGCAGGGTACAATGAAATCTCAAGACTATCAAGGGATTCTAGAGAGAAATGTGCTGGCCAGTGTCAGAAAGCTGGGTCTCAGTCGCAGGTCATGGGTCTTGCAACAGGACAATGACCCAAAACACACAGCTAAAAACACCCAAGAATGGCTAAGAGGAAAACATTGGACTATTCTAAAGTGGCCTTCTATGAGCCCTGACCTCAATCCTATTGAGCATCTTTGGAAGGAGCTGAAACATGCTGTCTGGAAAAGGCGCCCTTCAAACCGGAAACAACTGGAGCAGCTTGCTCATGAGGAGTGGGCCAAAATACCCGCTGAGAGGTGCAGAAGTCTCATTGACAGTTACAGGAATCGTTTGATTTCAGTGATTGCCTCAAAAGGTTGTGCAACAAACTATTAAGTTAGGGGTACCATCATTTTTGTCCAGGCCTGTTCCATGAGTTTTTGAGTTTTCTTTTTTTTTTATAATTCCGTTGAAGCATGGTTGAAAAGCAATGTCTGACTTTCATTGGTTAACATTCATAGAATTCTTATTTATTATTACTTTTGTCAGATTAAAGTTATTTCTGTGACCATTGTGAGTTTTTTTTCTTTCATTGATCGAAGGGTACCAAAAATGTTGTCCACGTGTGTAGCTGTTTGTTGTGGAAAAAAACAAATAGCCATGGTCTTTTCAAAGCTTTTGTTTTCCCCTAATGCACCTTTTATTACCCAAAATTGAACATTCAAAGATCATACATCCTAAATTATATTGAATAAGGTGATGAAAAATTCCTTCATCACCACCTCTGGCTCTTCATTTGTATTTCCTAATGCCTTATGGGCCTGTAAATGCTGCCTCGATTTAAAAAATCTATCCATTAATTTGTCACTGTGTGTATCTATGATATACTTTTCAACATATTCATTCGCAAACATGTTCAAGATGAACAGCAGGTTTTCAAAAACATTTTATGAGTTTCAGTAGTCATCCATAACATTTTTTATATTACACCATAGAAATTATAATTTATTGTACAGTGGTGTGAAAAAGTATTTGCCCCTTCCTGATTTATTAGTTTTGCTTATTTGTCACTCTAAAAAAAAATATATATATATATATATAATATATATATATATATTATGACATGTCATCGTATGAAGTGGCTGCTGTGGTGGTGCATGCTTATATAGTAAAGATTTTTTGATGATTTCATTTACTGTAGTAAGGGGAAAAATGCTGTCAAACCTGCCCTGAGTGGCCCAATGTGAAAAAGTTACCCAGTCCCTCACCCCTCTGTTAAATCATGTATGAAATTGTGATTAACCATGTCACGATCCATAGAAATTCAAGAACAGAAGCGAAACAAAGTAATTAACGTGTTAGTCAGGGAAAGGTTACAAACCCATTTCTAAGCCACTTCTATACAAATCAAGGTGATGGGTAATTAAGTTACAATAACAACAGTTGTGTTTTTAAGACAAAAGTCAGCAGTTCTGTAATAGTCTTTGCAAGAACAGTACTGCCAAATGCATCTGCAAAATCCACTAAACACCATGATGAAACTCATGAAAGCTCTCATGAAAGAAGGACCAAAACCTCTGCTGCAGAGGAGAAGTTCCTTTAGAGTTACCAGCCTCAAAAATCACCCATTAACAGTACCAATGACAACTTCTCAAAAGAGATTACTGAATATCCTGGATGCCTTCAGCATTGATTTACAATGTAGAAAAAATAAATTAATTCAGAAAAGAATATGAGTTAGAAGGTGTCATCACTGAAGACCCAGGAACTGCACCCACTTCACCCTTTTCCCTGACCCTCACCTTCCCTTTCTATCCCCCATTGAGTTTTCTTTAATAAAAGAACACGTCCGTACTTTATCTCTGCCTCCCGGTGTCTTTGTTCTGGCTTGGTCCGCCAAAAAATCTTTACTATATAAGCATGCACCACCACAGCAGCCACTTCATACGATGACATGTCATGGTTCTTCACCTCTAGATTGAGACTCAGCTGCTGAAAGTCCATACAGGCCCTGAATAACAGGCCCATGTGGAGTGGAAACATGAACCCTCACATCATTCTCAATTTCTCTGCACAGTGATAACATTTCTCTGTGATTTTCTTTGGCTCATATATACCACAGTGTCCTAGACTTCTTCTGGCTTCACAATTGTTTGATCTTGTGGGCAGACAACGAAATCATGGCCTGAAAAAATCAGTGTTAGACCACTGAAATGCAACGTACGCAAAACTAATACTGTACCACTACCGGGTGAACTGACTAACAGTGATCATCAATTATATACCAGTAACATTGTGACTGGATCATAGGCAATCTACTGTATGTGTGCAGTGACCAATGACTAGCCTGTCTTGGGCCAGTCCCATAGAAATCCAATGTTGGTCATAATAGAAAGGCACCAAAACACCCAGTGTACTGTACAGTATGTATAACAGCCTGCTATGTTTCTGTGGGTTAGCAGGCAAAAAGTTCAAAAGTGTTCATCTGGTCTCCAAATTCAAAAATCTCAGTGTTAGGATCCATCAAACACGAAAAAAATCAACAAGTCAGCTCCATACCCACCCAAAACCCACAAGGATCCACCATTAATGTTCCAGTGCCAGACACCACAGCACACTCCCAGGGGTCTTGTGGGGTCTTAAAGGGCACAGTAGACTATGTTGGGCTTAATGCTTTGGGTCATTAATGTACAGGGTGGGCCATTTATATGGACACACCTTAATAAAATGGGAGTGGTTGGTGATATTAACGTCCTGTTTGTGGCACATTAGTATATGTGAGGGGGCAAACTTTTCAAGATGGGTGGTGACCATGGTGGCCATTTGGAAGTCGGCCATCTTGGATCCAACTTTTGTTTTTTCAATAGGAAGAGGGTCATGTGACACATCAAACTTATTGGGAATTTCACAAGAAAAACAATGGTGTGCTTGGTTTTAACGTAACTTTATTCTTTCATGAGTTATTTACAAGTTTCTGACCACTTATAAAATGTGTTCAATGTGCTGCCCATTGTGATGGATTGTCAATGCAACCCTCTTCTCCCACTCTTCACACACTGATAGCAACACCGCAGGAGAAATGCCAGCACAGACTTCCAGTATCAGTAGTTTCAGGTGCTGCACATCTCGTATCTTCACACCATAGACAATTGCCTTCAGATGACCCCAAAGATAAAAGTCTAAGGGGGTCAGATCGGGAGACCTTGAGTTTTTCTTTCATTGACCGAAGGTTACCAACAATTTTGTCCACGTGTGTATATATATTTTTAGGGGGCAAAGTATTAGTACAAAATGATTGTGTTACAGAATTCCCACAGAATTATGGAAAAGCCCTTAAGTATCAAGCTGATAAAACAATGCTTAATATCTTTTAAAGCAGGCCAAAGGGCTCTGGGGTCTCAGGCACCTCATACAGAACATAATGGTTAATGAACAGTATGTTTGATAGTCATTTTAGTAAAATTGATTTATGGTTACAAAGGATGATGTTTGAAAAACTGATCTATAACTGATGTACTGTAGCGATTGTGTTACTGTATGTCATGTCAGAGTAACATGAGTTAATATTTGCTGACATGGCATGTCTATGATATGATGCTGTATACTGATCTGATGTACTTAAGGCCAAACATCTGAATCTTTGTTGGCGGGGCATATGAAAATACAGTACTTAATTTGTTCATTTTGTCTAGCATGTTTCATCTGACCAAATGTATAGAGTAAGTGAAGTGCCAAAAGAGTCAGTGCAGAGTGTGAAGGAGCAGGTCGACTCTTATCTGAATACATGGCAGCTGTCAAATACCTTTGATCAGATTTACTACTGAATTTGAACATGATTTGAAAATACTTCATCTATATATATTTTTTTCTTGTATATTTAATTAAAATTTTGGAGACTTTTTGGTGTTTTCTTACATCTTTGTTTTAAATAAGATTTTCTATACTGACTTTTTAAAATTTCTATTTAACATACTGAATTGAACCCACGTGTATTACACTGAGGTCCGTGCAAAGAGTAGCAAGAGGAGTATAGAATGAGAAGCGTGATTCTCAATGAACTTGGTTGTCAAGTTAAATCACTTGACACAGCATAAATGGCTTCAGGGCAGAAAGTAGTGGCTTGGAACATCAAAGCGAATCAAACAGAATTTTAAAATAAGATCTATGGAGAATTCGGATATGGTGAATTTTCGACCCTGCAATGGAGCACCTACAAAGCTCTACTGCCCTCCTATACTACAGGAATAAGCAGATTGTAAAGCTTGCAAATAAAAGGCAGTACTGTATGTAGACTACACATCATTTACTGTATATTTTTAAATACACATTCTCACTTTCCCTGCTGAACAGAAGAAAACCAGCCTGTGTTGTGAACAGTTCGGGATGATGTGCAGTGATGATACAGAGTGCAGGTTTATGACTTACAGAAGCTCAGCCACTGGCTAACAAGCACACCTCCAAGATCTTACAATACAATGTATGTTATGTAATTTATGGCACTGTGCATCACACTAATTGAGGAGACAAATGTGGACGTTTCAAAGTCAATAAGCAAGCTGTTTACGTCTGTTTTCTGTATAATTTGGACTGCATTGTTCAGCCTTGGTTGGGTTTTAGGTAAAGGTATGTCACAAGTCACACTTAATTATTTGGATTCAATCTCATTTTAGGCACTTACTGTCCTTTTCAGCCTGTAGAAATTAAAATTTGGTTTTAGGAAATTAAAGTGAGAAACTTATAACCGATCAGATAAACTATATGTATATACTAAATCAATATATTGTAGTGAATAGTCTTACAATCATAAATTAAATTAATACTTGGAATAGAGTATTTACAGTATTAATAAGCTACGGCTTCTTTAACGGGAAGGCTTACATGGTTTACTTAGGAACGGATACGATGCACATGTGAAAGAGATGACCGACAGGTTTTTACCATTCGCAGATAGTTTATCAGACTTCTGTTGAGTATTGAGTGGTTATCACATTCCGGCTTTGGTTCTCTTCCTGCATACAGTAACCAACACCAGCAAGAGGCGACATCAGCATTAGCAATTAAGCTGAGTCGAGTACTCCATTAGATTAAGTCATTTTGATGCAGAAAAGAACGAAAATACAAGACATCAGATAAATGTTTAGGTATTTTATTGTAAAAGATGAATGAGAGAATGCAGGTAACTTTAAAAGCCTGAGAATGAAGAGCACTGGTGAGAATATGGATTCAATGCAGAGGGTAAGGGCTGACTAGAGGCAGATAGGGCTGAAGACAGAAAGTGGCAGCATGTGAATTGACTGGGGTAGCACACTGGAACTGAGTGAGAGGATGGTCAGGGACAGTGCAGGAACCAGTTCAGAAAACTAGACAGAAGTAGCAGGGTAGAGAGAGTTAAATCTCGCTTGGCAGGCCAATATCCAAAATCCAAGAAAAAAAAAATCCACTGATATGTGTAATGATGAAATAGCCAGCAATATCCAAGCTATATATTAACAGGCAGACAAGATACGGACATGGGGCTGGCTGAGACCAGGTTCACAAACAGGTGAGGACACAGGTACAATCAGGTACCAGCAGACAGAAACTAAAAATCCAAAACACACCAAAAACAGTCCAAGGGTCAGATATCCAGTAAATATATATACAGCATAATTAGGCGGACAGGATTACAAGGGCGGACTAAGAAGAAGTCCACAACAGGCTTGGTCAGGTACAACAGCAAATTCTGAAAACAGACTGAAGGCTGGAATCTGGTGACTGATATATGAGCCAGATTTAAATAGCAAAGGATACCAAGTTAATTGAACACAGGTGCAGCTAGTTACTGGAGCATGCTGAAGGAGAGGAAGAAAGCAACTGGGTTGGTGGTGCTTCTTCAAAAGTGGGCAACAAAGTTTGGCCTTCATTCCCCCAAAAACAAGGACGCAAAGGTGTATACTTAGTAACCCAATCAACCCAAGATTATTTGTAAGCTGGGAAAGAGACTGGAAGATATGATGGCAAATGTAGGACCCAAGGATATTGAAAATGAATATATTATCAAACAAAATATATTATATACAAGAACAAAATTTCCAAAAAAAACATCCAAGGGGAATATGTGAAATCCGCTCCCGGTCCCAGCAGCAGCACAGCTGCTTGTATCCAACTTGTGCCTCAACTTTCCTCTTTTTTTAACCATTATCATTGTAATTAAACAGATAATTTATACTTCATATTATATTGATGAAAGTAAGGTCAGAAACAGCTGGTGACTAGGAAACTAGGAAATCTTCCGCAGACTAGACCATATAAGCATGGCCAGATGCAAACTGTGTGAAAACCTACAACATCTAGAACAGTGGTTCTCAAACTTAATCCTGGAGGACCACCTGCACATTTTGGCATGATTTAACTTGTTAGCTAATTAACAGCCTTTTCTCAATTGAACTGGAAGTGAACGAACAGATAAAACAGTGAAATGTGCAGGGCAGGTGGTCCACCAGGACCCGGGATGAGAACCACTGTTCTAGATGGTTGCACCCATGGATGTCTTATTATAGCTCTATAGCAAAGCTTAGAAAGTGAACTTGTATAATTTATAATGGGCCTATGGCTTATTTTGTCACAGAATTATATTTGGAGACCCTTATATTAATTTCAGATAAAATGAGTTTTGTGATACAAAAAAACAACAACAATCCATCTGCTGGAAGAAACCAAAGTAGCTAGAGAAACTATGAGAAGGGAACACTGTATGCCTGCTGTATCACGGTGCTGCAGAAGTACAGTAACTATTCATAGCACCAAATGACTACAAAGTGATGGATTATGAGTTTGGTGCAGTAGAAAAGTATATTTGTCAACCTAAAGAAATTTAATTGATAAATGGAATTTCTTTCACACACCACATGAGCATTATATTCACCCTTGTGTATACAAAATAACTTGTTTCTCTGGTTAGAGTCCTTTGAGCAGCAGTTAGTGTTTTGTAAATAAAAAATAGTGCATTTTCAGGAACATACTTTTATATATTCTATAACATTATAATTATATACACTAACAATTATTATTAATTCCTACCTCCATTCGTCTGATCATAATGAGGAAGAATCATAGCTTGTGTTCTCAGTTTATTGGTGCCCATTTGTTTCAAGGAGCATCTGAAACTTGAAACCCAGGCTGTGCCCGGTGAAAATCCAAATGATAACCTTTTGGATAACAGGAAGGTTTCAGAACATATTATAGGAAAAGAGGGGGCGAGACAGAGAAGAAGTTATCCTTCACGGGACAGCCTTTCCCAAGAAACTCGAAGCACTAGGCAGGATACACCATGGACGGGGTGCAAGTCCATTGCAGGACAATCAGTTTAAGATGATAGAGAATGGTGTTTGAGGCAGCAAAGGTGAACACGTGAAGGTTATGTAGGGGTTTCAGCAAACTGAATATGATATTATTGGATAGCACATGTAAGGGTGGTTGCAGCTGATCGTTCTCACATAAACCCTCTTCGTATTAAATGTACACCTACTCCAGCACTGCAGTGTAATGCATTATTACCAAAGAAGATAAAGTACACTCATTGGGAATAAGTATACATCTCATAGGGGAAATCAAACACTGATTACATTCCTGTTTAAATAAGTAAAATATTGTACAGTATATGCAAGCAATACACATGGATCTCTATCTCGCCTCTCTTCTCATTCATACTTACACAACATGCACAGCACAAATAGTTTAACTAGTAATTTGTCATATTTCATGGAATATAAATGTCTTCTATGAGCAGACCAAAATGTTTCTTTTGTTGTTGTTGTTTTCCCCCCCATCTAAAGTCTCCTCCTCTACATTTCTCCACCATCCTTCTGCTCTTCATCATCGGCATTGAGCAATTAGCTGTAGACCTCTATCTCGTGCAAATATATTTTAAGATAAATTGCTACGCATGAATCAAATGGTGTAACTCCAGGCATCCCTGTGAGCAAATGACACATGATTCAATGAAACAGAACTCTAATTACAAGAAAATGGGTGGTTCAGTCACACTTCTCCTGCTGATAGCTAATTTGTTGAAATATGTTCCAAGGGGTGAGTGGAGAAAAAAACAGATGGCATCACTTAAGTGTTACAAATGATGGAGGTGTCAAATGATTGAGATTTAATTTACCAAAACATCAACAGGTTTTAATACTACCAGATCTTCAAAGAGCAAGCAAAGAGAAAAATTGCAAAGCATGTCTATTTCTTCAATAAGACTAAAACCCTATTTGCTTAAATGGACAAATATACTTTGAAAGGACTTAAAAATGCAATTTTTATTTTATTTTATTTTTAAATAAAATCAGTTGTGTGTTCATCCACCTCATGAGAAATTCGACTAATTAAAAATTCGACTAATGTGTGTGTGTGTGTGTGTGTAAAAAGGGATTATATCACTCATTCACTGCGCCTACCTGATTTGTGTCGAATAATTAGTGTCTCAACAATGTACACAGCGGCACTGATGGAATAAAAAGCCGCACTGTCTGACTCGTTGGCTATCTACAGCAGATCGTATTTATGTAGATATAATGGCTTAATAAACCGCAAGCTTTCACACTAAAAAATGCTGGGTTATTTTTGCTACCCAAACGCTGGGTTGCCTTTCTTGGGTACTTTTTCTGGGTTATTTACAGTGAATTGGGTACTTTTTGTTTAACCCAGCTTGCTGGGTTGGAGTTGGGTTAGCTAGTAACAGCTAACATCACAGATAAGACCGCCCCTCCCCCGAAGTTCACCGGTGTATTCAGAGGCTGTGTCAGCTAAGTGTCTTTTTTTTGGACTGCTGATGAGAGTGCTTCCTCCTCACACATTTAAGAGGAAATATAAACGTTAAATACAAGGTCTGTATACACACTTTCACTCACCTATGAGAGAATTTGTTCACTGTATGTATCATTTATTAATGTTACCGTGTTAAAGTTACACTCAAACTTTCAGCCTGAAAAGTTTTTCAGGCTGAAAGTTTTGTGAGGTAGAATAGCATGCTAGTTTATCTGACAATGGCTGCTAGCTAGCCAAACCAAAAACCCCACCTGTGTATGAAAGAAACTGCAAAAATGTCTGAGCATTTTAGCTTTCTTTGTAGAATGCTTGCGGGGTGTATGAAGATGGTGGAGTGATGAATGAAAGCTAAACTGTTAACTGTAGTGCCAGCATGATGCTAGCATTTAACTAGGTTGCTAGAGTTAGCAACCACATATAAAAAGCTGAGGTGTTACAAAACACTAATCTTCTTACAAATATGCATACTAGCCAACTCTCTCGATTTTTCCATAAATTTTTAATTTCTTTCTTTCTAAGGTGGGAATGAACACTGTGGAATATCTCCAGCAGGCTGAAGTGTCAAGGCCGAATCCCTACATCCTGATGTTGGGAGATAATGACCAGCACTGCTCTCAGGCATTAGTGCTTCTGAGTAATAGTATCGTAATGATGTCGCTGTTGAACTTGTTTTGTATTATCTGATCTTGTGCTTTTGAAAAATAAATATAAATATTTTTCTATGATTTGTACAATTAATTGGGTGTTGCATATATGTATGGTTTGCAAAACTTAGAGTTTTTTTTGTGTGTAATAGACCAGCATAATTTAACTGTTTAAACTGTTTTACCCATAGACATGTAAAACATAAAAATAATAACCAATTTATGAGGTAGAATTAAAACAGCATTATAGTTAAATATGACCTAGCATTTGGATTGAATATTTTACCCATCTTGCTGGGTTAAATAAATAACCCATTTTGCTGAGTTAAATTAACCCAGCATGTAGTTGGTCCAATATTTATCAAGCAGCTGGGTTAAAAACCCAAACTGATCTCCATCTCGTCAACATTCTCACCTGAGTTAACAAGATGATTACTGAAATGATCTCAGCAGGTCCATTAATGACAGCAATGAAATTTCGGGATTAAGTTAATTTTCATGGCAAAGAAGGACTATGCAATTCATCTGATCACTCTTCAAAACATTCTGGAGTATATGCAAATTGCTATTATAAAAACTTAAGCAGCAACTTTTCCATTTTCCAATATTTATGTAATTCTCAAAACTTTTGGCCACAACTGTACAGTATGTAATGCATTCCATAATGTAAATATCTTAATACAGTCTACTTAATACATCTTAATACATGGCTAGAACATGTGCATAATAAATTTCAGCCTGTTAGATCTTGCTAACAGTGTCTAATCTAGACGCAGTCTGTCTGTGATTCTGCGCTCTACCGTGGTGTACAGTCCTACGTATATAGTCATTCTTGCAGAGAAAGTGCTGAAGTGGTTTCATCCAACAATCATAGAAGCAATCAGGAAGCAATCAGAGAGAAAATGAAACAGCTGAAGAGGTCATTTAAAATCTGCTTGGCTGGAATGCAAACATTGAAGCTGGTTGAAGATAAACACGACATCTTTTACAACAGAGGAGAAATGACAACAGAACAAATATCATGTGATGTCAGCTAGATAAATACACTCTAAAAACTGCTGGGTTAAAAAACAACCCAACCATAACCCAGCTGCTTCGTCACTATTGGACAGAACGCGTGCTGGGTTGTACCATTTAACCGAGATTTCTGGGTTGGTCATCTGACCCAACCGGTGGGTTAAATTGACACTCTTGCTGGGTTAAATGTTAAAGTGCTGAGTTATTTTATTTGACCCAACCAGTGGGTAAAATTAACACTCTTGCTGGGTTGACACATTCCATTTGATTTTTTTATTTTCAAAAAAGACAAAATGTACACAACTTCACATAATGTAAATAGATTGTCACAGAATAAGAAAATGTGAATAACTTAATTTTGACCAAAATGTCAGACAAAATCATATAAATCACAAGCTGACCATTTGTTAAATATAAAATAAATGTACGATATCAAACACTCTGTAAAACAAAAACAAGAGACCCCTGTAAGTCTGATTTGAATTGCATTTTTTCAACAATGGAAAAGGTCCGTCAGGTTCCTCGTCTCATCCCCAAGGAACAAAACATGGAACAATGCTCCAGTCATCTCCATATTTTGCAGATATCATCCTCATCATGTTGGTCCACTTATGGATTATACAGCATAACTTACTGTAGTGTTGCAATATAACTAACATTTACGTTAAGCTTTTTTTTAAGGGCGTACAGCTACATATGCATTTAATGCAAAACATTTTTTCTTTTGTCAATACACAAAAATACATAACGTGAACATGAATTTAGTGTATATTTCTGACTAATTTACCTCACTATTTAACATGAGGGATAACAGGATACGGCGCTCCATCTGGATTTAATACAAAACATTCACCCCTTTTCAAATTCTCAACAAACACTAGAGGAATATGATATTTAATGATGAATTTACAATAATAAATATTTCATAAGGATAAAGAAAAAGCTTGTTTTAAACTCCGACTTAACCATGACGCCTTCTCATTTTTTGAATAACAAAACAGAATGGGAAAACAATATTAATTCCACACAATATTACTATTAAAGCATTTATTTTAAACAATAAAATATGCTTGCTCCTACCACAAGTTACAAAAAAAAGTAAAAATTTACTTACCATAAAATACTGAGTGCTCTGAGCATGATCCAGTCAGAAGTGAAGAATCCAGAAAGTTCTCCAAAGAATAAACCAACTGCTGGGTCAAAATAACACAAACAGTTTTTTTTTAAACAGACAGAAACAGAAGACATATTAAGACTGTCATTAAACATATCCCAATAGCTTCCTCTGACACCTATTAAATATGATAAAATATGCCGAGAGACTTTCCACACACACAGCTTTAGCGAAGATTACTAGTAATTTAACTAAAATTACATTTAAGATTACATTTAGTATTTTTTTTTATTTGTGTGAAAAAACACACAAATAAATAAATTTTTATTTCTTTTATCATAAAATACACTACAGCCGACTGTTGGCACAGAATATTAAAACATGAACTCCTCTCACACCCCGATATCAAAGTGCGACTAAAAAGGTGGAAAAGCGAATAAACATGAAAATGAGCTCCTACCACAACTACAACATTTAAAATTTAGCTAAAAATTCATATAAACTTACCATAAAATACTGCCAGCTTTAAGTGGCCTCGTGCCCCTCGCCTCAGAAGTGAAGAATCCAGAAAGTTCCTCATGCTGTGTCTCAATTCCAAAAACGCAAAGAGCGGACTTGACTTGGAAGTGCACACTCGAGGGTTTGAGGACACCGGGTATAGTGCAAATAGAACGCAGCGTACAGGAAGCTTCTCACAGCCGCAATATATTATACCATAACCGTATTATACCAAAGATTACCTGTTAGGAATACACAAAGTGAAAAAAAAATCAGCTGTTTTAACCACTGCAGAGACACCACAGCCAGCGGTCGTTTACAGAAGTTTCTGCCAAGATGAGGCTATGTTGAGCGGCCACATGAGAGCGGAGCACCGTAGGATTGTGTGGAGCTCAAATCTCCAAAATCATTCAGGCAATTTCTAAAATAGACGCTATCTTTAATAACCGATTGATGTTTTGAGCTATACACACATACATTCTCGCTTAAACAACTCTTAAAACTACACTTTGTGACACAATAACAGTAATATTTAAACAATTTTGCAGGCTGCCGTTTGGAGAAATAAAGAATAAACCAGTTGTTGGGTCAAAATAACCCAACCAGGTGTTCATCTGTAAATGACCCACTACATCTCATTTGACCCAGCATTAACCAACCCAACAATGTGTTTAAAGTACCCGGAAAAACCCAGAATTTTGACCCAGCATTAACCAACCCAACAATGTGTTTACAGAAACAACCCGACATTTTTTTAGAGTGTAAAATCTAATTTCTGGCTTTTAAAACTCTGGACTGTATAGATTTTTTTTTTCATAACAGATGGAATGTTTTTTATACTATTTGCCAGACTTATATTCTTCCTTTTTCCTTAACCATTGCTTAGCCTTAAAAGCTGTTTATATGAGAACATTCTGTAGCCGCTGTCTTTGCAAAGTGCCAAAGTGCTTTTGTAGCCTACCTTTTTCATATTAGGAATCTTTTTTATTTCTTTGCCTTTTTTTTCTTTCTGCATCTGCAAGGTAAAAATATTAAACTTTTTAATATTTGCGTTAATTAACACCTCTTTAGATTTTTGAGCTACAGATGTGGCCATTAATAATGCACGTTTTTCCCCGCAAAATCCCGCAATTCTGTGCGCGCCATGCAACATTCGGGAATTTAAATAAATGTGTTGTGCTTCACTGAATATCCGCCAGATGGCGCACGGAAGGACTTTATCTAAAAGCCAGACCAAATACAACAAAGAATTGTGTATAATTAGATAGCCTAAAACAATATTGTTTCCAGTGCTGAAGCAAACATGACTTTTATTTAGTTTTACAATAGATCTTCCATGATGAATGTGCGTATATGTGCTTCATATTTTGTTCATAATAATGAAATGAGATGCCCTAAATCGTGCTTTAAAATTTATAATAAAAAGTTCTTATATAGTTTTTGTAATGTCTTAACAGGGACAAAACAATGAAAGACATGGCAATGCCTTGGTTTAAATGGTCTTAAAATTAATTTCATTTCCTGATAGTAGGCTATCTGAGAGTGTTAACTATGCGAATGTCTTGATTCATGAATATGTCAACATGTCTTCGTTAAAATGTAAAAATGTGTCGACATTGAGCACCATCAGAAGACATGAATGAACAAAAAAATCTGGCTTTTTATAATAATAAACAATGTTTTTTTGCTGTTTGTGTCCAGCATTTCATCCATTATTTGACCACAGCTGGAAATAATAGCTGGAATGTGGTTGTGAATTTATGACTGAAATAAAGCTGTTCATCGGCGTGCATAAACCCCAATGTGTGCGCAATCTTTCACTTTACAAAAGGCAGCGTTTTGATCAAAAGGCTGATAAACGCGTGCGATTTATCTATAAAAATGCCAGAAAGTCATTGTGTCTCGCAATAATGCAGATCAAACATAATACACATGACCATAAATAAAAAGGAATATTTAAGCATATACACGAAATACATTTCATTTATTATTTCACAATATTACAGATTAAAACAAGGAAAGAAGACATGCTGAGCTTCAGTGCATTGTGCTGGCGAATTACATTTTAGGCAGAGACGTCTGCTCGGTCTTGTTAATTTGATTTAAACCCTTCAATTCTGCCAATTCCCCTATCAGCGAAACCGGTTTTATAACTTTGATTTTGATACTTTTTTTTTTACTTCCTGTGTGGACAGTTTGTCTTGAAAGTCTTGGGCCGTGGAGGACGGGCCATCTGCAGCACCATGAAACATTGATTGAAATGCAATTCTTATGCACAAAAAAAAAAAAACTACACAGCAAAATTATGTTATATTATATTATGACTTGAATAAATCGGCTCACATCGGAGCGCGCTCTCGTGTTGGAAAAGCCAGCGTTATCTAGCGAGTAGCCTATATATTTGTGCTTTTTTCATTTCTGGGGGAGTATGTCTGAATTTTTATCCATAAATCACACACGTTTATCAGCCTTTTGATCAAAATGCTGCCTTTTGTAAAGTAAAAAAAAAATAATTCGGCATCTATTTTAGGTGTGCCAGCTGGCACTGTTCTCTTATTTTGCTCTTTGTCAGGGTAAATTTTCATATAAAACTGGTAAAACAGGTACATCTGTATGAATAAATCATGATGTGTTTCTTAGCCCCACCCCCGTGAAAACGGCAAATTCAGGGAAAGGCTCCACATGCCCCCCCCAAATCGCCCCTCCATTTCTTTTTCTGTTTTTTTGCATTGAGTTTAACCATGTAGCACTTTTAGCATTCATAGCAAAAACAAGCCAACAGTGTGATTAAAGTACCCGAAATAACAGAATTTTGACCCAGCATAAACAACCCAACGATGTGTTTACAGAAACCCAGCATTTTTTAGAGTGCAGTACTACTAATAATAATGAATGGAGAAAGCGCAGTCAAAGCCCAGGGATTCTGCGTGCTGTCACGTTGTATTCAGCGAGTAGCATATATTTTTGTGCTTGTTGCATTTTTGGTGGAGTACACACATGGACAAAATTGTTGGTACTCTTCCGTCAATGAAAGAAAAACTCACATTGGTCAAAGAAATAACTTTAATCTGACAAAAGTAGTAATAAATAAGAATTCTATGAATGTTAACCAATGAAAGTCAGACATTGCTTTTCAACCATGCTTCAACGGAATTATTAAAAAAATGAACTCACGGAACAGGCCTGGACAAAAATGATGGTACCCCTAACTTAATAGTTTGTTGCACAACCTTTTGAGGCAATCACTGCAATCAAACGATTCCTGTAACTGTCAATGAGACTTCTGCACCTCTCTGCAGGTATTTTGGCCCACTCCTCATGAGCAAGCTGCTCCAGTTGTTTCCGGTTTGAAGGGCGCCTTTTCCAGACAGCATGTTTCAGCTCCTTCCAAAGATGCTCAATAGGATTGAGGTCAGGGCTCATAGAAGGCCACTTTAGAATAGTCCAATGTTTTCCTCTTAGCCATTCTTGGGTGTTTTTAGCTGTGTGTTTTGGGTCATTGTCCTGTTGCAAGACCCATGACCTGCGACTGAGACCCAGCTTTCTGACACTGGCCAGCACATTTCTCTCTAGAATCCCTTGATAGTCTTGAGATTTCATTGTACCCTGCACAGATTCAAGACACCCTGTGCCAGATGCAGCAAAGCAGCCCCAGAACATAACAGAGCCTCCTCCATGTTTCACAGTAGGGACAGTGTTCTTTTTTTGATATGCTTCATTTTTCCGTCTGTGAACATAGAGCTGATGTGCCTTGGCAAAAAGTTCCATTTTTGTCTCATCTGTCCATAGGACATTCTCCCAGAGGCTTTGTGGCTTGTCAACATGTAGTTTGGCATATTCCAGTCTGGCCTTTTTAAGATTTGTTTTCAACAATGGTGTCCTCCTTGGTCGTCTCCCATGTAGTCCACTTTGGCTCAAACAACGACGCATGGTGCAATCTGACACCGATGTTCCTTGAGCATGAAGTTCACCTTGGATCTCTTTAAAAGTCTTTCTGGGCTCTTTTGTTACCATTCAGATTATCCGTCTCTTTGATTTGTCATCAATTTTCCTCCTGCGGCCACGTCCAGGGAGGTTGGCTACAGTCCCATGGATCTTAAATTTCTGAATAATATGTGCAACGAAGTCACAGGAACATCTAGCTGCTTGGAAATGGTCTTATAGCCTTTACCTTTAACATGCTTGTCTATAATTTTCTTTCGAATCTCCTGAGACAACTCTTTCCTTCGCTTCCTCTGGTCCATGTTGAGTGTGGTACATACCATGTCACCAAACAACACAGTGACTACCTGGAGCCCTATATATAGGCCCACTGACTGATTACAAGATTGTAGACACCTGTGATGCTACCTAGTGGACACACCTTGAATTAACATGTTCCTTTGGTCACATTATTTTCAGTATTTTCTAGGGGTACCATCATTTTTGTCCAGGCCTGTTCCATGAGTTTATTTTTTTAAATAATTCTGTTGAAGCATGGTTGAAAAGCAATGTCTGACTTTCATTGGTTAACATTCATAGAATTTTTTTAAATTATTACTTTTGTCAGATTAAAGTTATTTATGTGACCATTGTGAGTTTTTCTTTCATTGACCGAAGGGTACCAACAATTTTGTCCTCGTGTGTACATCAGCAGGTTTATCGATAAATCTGCTCATATCTGCGCGCGCATTTATCAGCCTTTTGATCAAAAAGCGCACATGTGCAACTCACTTTCACTTTCCAAAAGGCAGTGTTCATTGTTTAGTGTATATTTAAAGCACATATACACAATAAAATAATACTGTTTTTGGCTAAATTATCATACACTTTTGTATTCTTTGTTGTACTTCGTCTTTTTGCACACGCGCGGGTGCGTTACAATAATAATAATACATTCACAGCACTACTACTACTACTAGTAATAATAATAATAAATATAGTTGCAAGCAACGATGACGGGCCCAAGCATGGCGCCACCGCCATCCGGGCGCATCAGTGAGATGGTGGGCAAGGAGGGCACGTGCACTTATAGGGGAATGGCTAAAGGACAGACCTGACAGTTTGGGTTGAATGAAACAGATTATAAGAATGTTCACTGATGTCAAACGGGACTCAGCATCTAAGCTCTAATGTCTCTACTGTGCGTGTATATAAATATGCATGTATGTGTGTGTGTGTGTGTGTGTGTGTGTGTGCGCGCCGGTAGTAGCCACTTTTCAGCATGAGGCATCGCCATGGCTAAACTGTCTGAGATATCAGAAATCCCAACATAGTATTCCATCCTCAATGTTTCGATATTATATGGGTCGGTTTGGTGAAAATGATAATGGTGCAGGTGTTTGGACCGGTCACATTTTTTGTGGGATGTGCAGTGTGTTTAGAGTGTGTGTGCGGGTCTGTGTGTGTGTGTGTGTTTTGTGTGTGTGTTTGTGTGTGCGGGTGTGTGTTTGTGTGTCGGATGGTTAGTGTGTGCATAGTGTTTATATGTGTGTATGTGTGTGTGTCTCTGTTTCCAAGGTGCGTGTGTGTGTGTGTGTGTGTGTAGGGCATGTAGTGTTTGTGTATGTGTGTGTTTGAGTCTGTGTAGGATGTGTGTGACTGTGTGTGTGTTTGTATGACTTTATTAGCCACTTTTCACCACGAGTCATCGCCTTGGCTAAACTGTTTGAGATATCAGAAATCCCACTGAAAAAATGTTTGAGTTCAGTAGCTCTTCACTATATACAAAATCAGCCGGTTCAGGGTGCTGAGTCACCAAAGACTGACCAGGTGTATGTAAACAACCCTTTTATTGTCAGCACTCTACAGACTGGTTTGTTTGTAGGATTGTAATGTGTCAGGTTGTGTTTTTTTCTTAAAATAAAACAAGGACATAAATATAAGCATACAACATGATAATGATAATAATGACAATCAAATGTGCAGGCAATAACATAATCCAATCAGTAAAGCTTATTAATGTAAATACTCAGCAGGGGGTTGTAGGCAGTGTAAGGCAGGCTTAAACATCAACATCACGTGATTTGCCCAGCTGTCACATGACACCGTATCACCACGACTTAAACAACTTACAACAAACTTGTTTCAAATGTGTGTGTGTATATAACACGAAATAACAACAGCAAAAGATAATAGTGACAGTCACAATAACATATTGATTCTAGACATACTTACTAAGAATACACACACACACACACACACACACACACACGTATATCGCGACCTCACGGGCATAATAACTTGTTACAGGAACAGATAAAATGTCCATTGTTAATATAATTAAAGCCTTCACACTTACTCTTGCATTCACGCACAAAACTTGATCCAAAGGGCGATTTGTAAACAATTAAACAGTCCATAAACAACTATTCAGCGGAAGCGTTCGTGTCAGTCCGCTTCACCAAAACTCAAATCTGTGAGGGAGGGGGAGGTCACGTGTGTCTGTGTGCGTGGCTTCGTGTGTGTAGGATGTGTGGTGTGATACCTCCATCTAGTGGACATAGTTTAGTACTGCAGGAGTCAGTTTATGCACTTTAAAACAATGAGTTAATAAACATAAAATATTGTTGGGAGGCGTATGAGCATAACAAAATCGTGAAACTCAAGAAATTTACTCAGAACCAGTAGTTCCTTTTCTGTAAAATGTTTGGAGACATTAGGACTTTCCACTTGTTGGATATGAGTATCATAGTTTTCCTTAAATTTTTACCTTGCCATAGTAACATTATTCAGCGCAGCAAAAAGTCCTTTACAGTTTAACATCAGCCATGTCTTGCAATTATTGTGCCTGATTTTGAAGCCAACTTATAGGGAAATGGCAAAAGGACAGACGTGACAGTATGGTTCTCATGAAAGAGATTATAAGAATGTCCACTGATGGCAAATGGGACTCAGCATCTAATCTCTAATGTCTATACTGTGCATGTATATGAATATTTATGTGCATGTGTGTGTGTGTGTGTGTGTGTGTGTGTGTGTGTGACATTATTAGCCACTATTCGGCATGAGACATCTCCATGGCAAAACTGTTTGAGATATCAGAAATCCCATTGCAGTACTCCATCGTCAATGAGGTTACATGGGCCGGTTTGGTGAAGATAATGGTGCAGTTTGTGTGTAGCGGATGTGTAGAGTGTGTGTGTGTGTTTGTGTGTGTGTGTGTGTGTGTGTGTGTGGTTGTGTGTGTGTGTGTGTGTGTGGTATGGTAAGTGCGTGTGTATTGTGTGTGTATGTGTGTGAGTGATGTGACTGTGTGTGTGTGTGTGTGTGTGTGTGTGTGTAAATAAACGCCCTTGTCCATCTGACTGAATGTTGCACAGTGGGCAATTTAAATGTTTGTATTGTTTATATTTATTATTTCTGCATATGCTTAAATTGTAAACATGAAACCATAATAATATTGTGCGTGTGTGTGTGTGTGTATGGTTAGTGTGTACATATTGTGTATGTGTGTGGGTATGTGTGTACTGTATGTGTGTGTGTGAACGATGTGTGAGAGTGTGTGTGTGTATGCGTGTGTGTGTGTGTGTGTGTGTGTGTGTGTGTGTGTGTGTGTGTGTGTGTGTGTGTGTGGTGTGTATATCACCGGTCTTGTCCACCTGACTGAATGTTGCACAGTGGGCAATTTAAATGTTTGTATTGGTTATTTTTTATGATTTCTGCATATGTTTAAATTGTAAACATGAAGCTATAGTAAAGGAGAAGGGCAAATACCTGACTGCAGAATACCTGCCTGCAGAATAGCTCCATCTACTGGACATATTTTATTACTGCAGGAGTCAGGGCAAAAACTTCAGGCCAAGGCTCATAAATATACTGTAAAAAATTGTTGGGAGCTGTATGAGCATCACAAAAACATGAAACTCAAGAAATCTACTCGGAACCAGTTGTTCTTTCTACCTAAAATGTTTGGGCAAATTAGGACTTTCCACTTGGTGGATATAAGTATCTTATGTTTGCTCAAAATGACATGTTGCCATAGCAACACTATTCAATGTATCAAAAAGTCCTTTACAGTGTGACATCAGCCATGTCTTCCAATTATTTTGCCTGATTTTGAAGCCAATTAGCTGAAAATTAGTCACAAAAGAATTTAATTTCTAAAAGTAGACACTTTCTGCTGCCAGTTGGTGGCGCTATGACTGAGACTCATGGGACCCATGTCACTGTGAGAAGGTTTCTTTTCTTAACCTACAGCTGAGGTTTGATGAACGTCACACAATGTATACAGAAGTTATTAGCCACTTCCTGTTTCCTGTTATTTGCCATAGGTTTAAGGGCTCGCCACGGCCGACCCGTTTAGGATATCAACCAGCCCTTCACAATATTAGATCCTCAATGTCTTGAGATTATATTAGACCCTGTTTGGTCAAAAACATATGAATCCTATAAGAGTAGTATATCACATTCCAATGGGTGCGTTTTTCAAAGAAAGTAAAATAACCGACTTCCTGTTCAGCGGATTCCATGACATGGGCTATGCAAGTTGCACAGGCCCTGTGCCACGCCCGGGCTCCAGGCTCTCAGGGCTGCCTCCTAGTCAGTTTGAGTCTAGACCCATAGAATTTTGGAACCGTAAGTCTTTCCACTCGTAAGATATGTGAAGAATAATTTTTTTCGAGTTTTTCTTTTGTTAAATCGTTGCCATAGCAACACGATTCAAATTAGAAAAAAAGCCTTCATGGTGTCAAATGATCCATGTCTTTTCATTACTCTGGCTGATTTTGAACCAAATCAGGTGAAAGTAAAGGCCAAAATATTAATGATTTCCAAAAGTGACACACTTCCTGCTGCCAGTTGGTGGCGCTATAACATAGACTCATGATTGTCATCTTATGTGATCAGCTTCCTACTCTTAACATACCTGTAAAGTTTCATGTACATAACTTAATGTACACAGAAGTTATTAGCCACTTCCTGTTAAGTTTTATTCGCCATAATTTTAAAGCATCGCCACGGCCGAACCGTTCGAGATATCCAAAATCCCTCCGCAATTTTGCATCGGCAACTTGTTTAGATCATATTTGCCTGGTTTGGTGGAAATTGTATTAATTCCCTAGGAGGAGTATTTCAAATTCCATTGGGTGCGTTTTGCACAGAACTCAAAATAACTCACTTCCTGTTGATTAGCCCAGATGACATGCACTGCGAAACTTGTTCAGCTTGATGAGATCTAAATGTACACTGAGTTTTTGTGAGTGTGCGTGCAAGTGTCTCTGAGCTATGAGGCATGATTTTCTAGGGGGCGCTGTGACGGACGTGTGCGACTCCCCGAGCCGAGCCCCACTGAGGACCTGATGGCCATGGATTCCAATCTGTGTGCAAATTTTGATGAGTTTTTGAGTATGTTAAGGACCCCAAAAGTACCAAAAGTGTGGGGGAAAAAATGCATACAGAATGCATACAGCTGGCCTCCAAGAAGAAGCAAGTTATATCCAGCAAGTTCTGTAATGTCTCCTGAGGAAGCACATAAAATTAAAATACTCTCCTTGTTGGGGTTCATTATTTTGCATATCATCTAGTCATGTTTCGGTTGCTTTTAAGAAAGCAAGGGATATTCCCATCCTCAATAAACTCTGCGTGGATCCAGCAGACATCAGCAACTATCACTCGGAATCACTGTTTGCAATCAAATATCTCTTCATCTCTTGCAGAACAAGCCCAATGATCCTTCTGTCAGTCACTGAGAAGCTACATGCTGCTAGATTAGCCAAACCAACATCTG
Organism: Clarias fuscus; assembly: GCA_030347435.1. Classification (NCBI taxonomy): domain Eukaryota; kingdom Metazoa; phylum Chordata; class Actinopteri; order Siluriformes; family Clariidae; genus Clarias; species Clarias fuscus. The sequence goes on from CM059218.1 coordinate 9,240,769, forward strand.
TTCTCATCCTCCTGGACTTTCTATCTGCATTTGAGACAGGGAACGTCTTATCTATTCTTACAAGCTTTGTAATCTGTGGCACGGCATGGCAATGGTTTGCTTCCTACCTAAAGGACAGGTCGTATGAGGTGACATGGAGAGAATCCTGCCCCACACAGGCTCTCTACTGGTATTCCACAGGGCTTAATCCTCTCCTGTTTTCTCTCTATACTGTGCCTCTTGTCATATCATTGCATGGTTCTTTTCAAACCATTGTTCTGTAGATGACACAACTTATTCTCTCCTTTCCCTCCTCATACATTCAGGTTCCCACCCGGATCTCAGCATGTCTGGCAGATATCTCTCCCTGGATGATCAGCTGAAGGTCAATTTCAGTAAAACCAAACTGCTGTTCATTCCTGGTGATTTATCACTCTGTGAAGACCTTGTGATCTCCCTGGAAAACAACTGAATCACTTGTTCAGTCACTGCCCACAATCTTGGGCTAACTCTGGACAATCAACTGTATTTTTTCCCCCACACATTGCTAACTTACTCGCTCTTGTTGATTTCTTCTTTACAACATCATACGAATTCGCTCATTTCCTTCTTCACAGGCTGCTTGTTCAGTCCCCTATTATTTCAAGACTGGACTAATGCAACTCACTCCTGGCAGGTCTAACTCTGTCCACTATTTGTCCAATGCAGCTTATCCAGAATGCAGCTGCATGTCTTGTGTCCAACCTTACTAAGTTCTTCCACACCACCCCACTTCTCCACAGTGGCTACAGGAAGCGGTGGCTTCCTGTAGCTGCTTGTATCAAATTCAAAACCCTGATGCTTGCTTACAAAGCTAAAAACGGCCCAGCACTTAATTACCTCTTAGATCTAATCACACCACACACTGCACCACGATTCCTCCAATTCTCCAGCACTGCTCGGCTGGTCCCACCATTTCTCAGACATTGAGGAAGACATGCATCCAGACTCGGATTTTGTTCTGGCACTTAGATGGTGGAATGAACTTCTGAAAAAACTGAAAATTGTTTTTCCCCAACAGTGTTTGACCGATGGTACAAAGTTTGTAACATACAGTAGTAACCCAGTATAGGATCTATCCAATGATGGAAACTTAGGCACTTTTGTAAGTCACTCTGGATAAGAGCATCTGTCAGATCCCTAAAGGTAAATGTAATTAAAAGAAAGTAGCAAAAAGAAAGTATGCAGATTAATCCAACAAAGAATAAAGCCATATGAGATTTACCTAAACCCTCTTCTTTGAAAGAAGACATTTCAGAGGCATTTGGGAGGTGCTGTCTCAGCTATCATGTGACAACAAACTTCAGTTGTGTGCCTTATTTGCCTGTCCCCAACAGTACAGAATTGTGATGTTTTACAACAATCCTGTTCCCAAGATCTTCAAACCCCTTTTTTGGTTGGTTGGTCTATCAGCTAGATCAGACCCTGAACCCTAAATTAATGTATTTCCTTCATTGTAACCACAGTTTACTCTGTAATTGAAATGGTTGGACCAATGGCACAGAAGGGAGAGCCAACAGTAGGGAGAGCCTACTTCCTGTGTATGCTTAAATACTGCAGTATGGGCATGGTTCACATTTAGCTGGTCACCTAGGTGCAGTGAGGAACCTAGACTTAGGAATGCTTCAGGTGACCCAACAGCAGATTGACATGGTTTTGTGGCTGCTTGTATCACCTGTTTTAAGAGTAGTTTCCTTGACAACATCCCAAGAGGCTACTACATCCACTGGCCATCCCCAAACCACCATTGTCCCACATATTTATAGATTCCATAACAGAGCAGGGTACATTCGGTACCCATCTCTGAAGGGAATTTTTTAGTAATAAATGATAGATTTCCCAAGACATGCCATTTAATTACCTAATCTAATTTCCCCTCTGCCCACGTCTCTGCTGAATTAATGTGTACACACCTGTTTCCCATAGTACCTAGTGTATGATTAAGGGCTGATCCTCTGGGTCAGCCAGCCTCTTCTGTTTTCCATCCTGAGTCCATTGGCCACACAGAACTAGGACTTAGAGACAACTTTCCATCTGGGACCTTTCTTTGTCGATATACTCAAAGAAACCACACCTTCCCAGGTCTTACAGCCTTTGGATGATGCGAGGGTTAATCGATAGGCATGCCATCTCCTTCTTCTACGGTCCATATGGAACAATCACAATGCCCATGTTTCCAATCTCAAATCCCTACTCAGCAGGCATTTTTCCCTGGCAAATATGCCCTCCTCTTCACCTATATTTCACCCATAGCCAGTCTGCCTTTACTGTTCTCCACGTATTGCCCTATTGTGTACTCTAGTGGCACTCACAATACTTGGTGAACTGGGAGGTTTATGACTTTTTAGAACACTCTCTCAGAACATTCCCATTGTCTTTTGTACATTGTGATTGTTTGCACCTTTGGATGAGTTTGCTCTTTTGACTTCCTTGGATTTTTTGTTTATGTATTTGTATAATATGTTTGCTATTGGCATGTTGGACTTCTTGTCTTCAGTTTTACAACTGGATGACTGGTTGCTCTTTTTCAATTACGAATCATTGTTTAAGTTATTATCACCAGCATGACCTGTATTCAATTCCCATCAAGATTCACCAACAACTACAGTAGTTGAAAGGGAAAGAGTGGGCAGTTGGCCCTTGTCATTGTTTCATTGTCCTACATTTGTTTTGTTTCAGTCATACTGTAGGTTAGCTTCTGTCTTGTTAATCAGTCAAATATGATGCTTTACATTAGAGCTGTCAGCAATGAATTGCTTCCATGTCTTGTCAGCCCCTCTGTCTCCCTGCTCACATCCAGCTCCATGTTTTAATTCTGTTGAGTTATCTAAAGTTTTTACCTTCGTGATGAATGCATTAGCTTTTGGGTTCTGTACTGTAATTCTAAAGGACTTTTCTTCAGTAGAAATTGATGTTACTGGATTGCATACGATTTCTGCTATTTGTGGCACTCAATCCTTAACACTAGAATCCTTAAAGCTTAGGAACATTTTCATACCAAACAAGTTTAGTAGCCATTCTTTCTACTGCCTAAACCTCTCTTCAAAGCAATTAACAGCTTTCATGGCTGAAATGATTTTTTTGGTTATCACAGTTACTTTATCAACCCCTAGCCAGAAATCATACCTTTAACTCAGCTGCAGTTGCAGTCTGAAAAATTCCCACTGTGTAAATCTTAAATATAAGAAAAGCAAATATATAAAAAAATTAAAATAAAAAAAAAAGTTGTGTGTACATTCAGTGTGAGTATCATATTCAGGGATTATATCTATAAATGCATACTTTTAATCTGTCTGTAACATTATGGACATTTATTATATAGGAAACAAAATTAGTAATTAAAGTTAGTGTGAGAAACAAATTATCTGTGAACCTTTATAATTATCCCAATACGTGTAATGAGAGTATGTAAGAATTAAGTGTGAAAATATGTGTTTTTATAACTGTTTATGATGTTCTGAGTTCCACTAACGCTTGCACATGCTGAAGGTGGAAAATGTGGTCGTCCTAGCTGGATGTGTGGATAATATCATCATCTAGATGGCGGAGTAGGGGAGATGTTTGCAGAGCACAATGTCTTTTTGTTTATGTATTTGTATAAACTCTACTAACCCATCTGTCTGTGGATGGTAGACTGAGGTATGGGGATGCTTTACCTACAACAGCCACCATTGATCACACATTAACTGAAACGGTGTACCTTGGTCAGTGTGAAGCTCTTTTGGTAGCCCCACATGACTAAAGAGCATCACTAATTTGCATGTGATATTCTTGGCCGTGACCTTTTGTAGTGGGAGGGCTTCTGGATATCTTGTGACATAATTCATGATTACGAAGATACTTGGGGAGCGGGCTGATGAGGTCTTGAATCTTTTCAGGGTATTATTTATTCTGAGGTGGCCACCGAGTGAGTGTGAGTGAACCAGGTGCATTATGGTGTCTACCTTGCCCTGGGGAACCACTAGTAGTTCACCTCGGCTAATTGTATGGTAGTAGTGAAGACCCCCTCAAACTAGTAGAGACCTGACTCCTGACTCCTGCAGTGTCTTAAACGCATATTCGCTTTTTGCAGCTGTGGAAAGGAGAGAGGTGTGTTAGCGGGTCAAAGTGGCTCACCTTCAGCTTCGGAGTCTGCACTCTCTTCCTGTGTCTAGGCCATCCAGGCGTAACAGGACGGCGGGTTTCTTCTGCTTTTGCCAGCGCTCCACTGGAGAATCTCTTCACATCCGCCTCCTACCAGATGTGGTTTTTTTCCCAGAGCCCCGGGCAATCACGGCCTAACAACAAAGGGACAGGCAGATTAGGAACAATACCTGCTAGTGATGAGCACTTGTGTGTAATCTACAGTACCCAGCTGAGCGCGGGGCAGCACTTGAATATCATGAGAGGTCTAAGAGTCCACACCTTACAAGGATCTCACCTTTGAGTCGGTCAACCTGATTCTCTGTGGGCGAGAAGTAATCTTGTTGCACTTTGCCAGACAGTAGTGAAATTGCGCTCCTGTCCTGCCGCAGCCATCCCTCCTGTTCGGCAGTGCGTTCAAATGTTTGGAGATATGCCTTAACGTAATCGTGAGATGAGAGCTTACTTATTAAATGCTGTGCCTCCTTACATGGGTTGGACAGGGGAACGTGTCCACCTTCTTGCTGCTGCAGCCACGAAAGCTCTGCGGTAGTGGCTTGGAGCCACTTGTGCAAATGAACTCGCACAACAAAATTACACACAAACAAAATAACCATAGAAAAATAAATCTCACAAATGTATATTGTTGATGTTGGCACACAGATAGATACAGATTAGGTAACATATAGGTGCAGGAGAACATGACGTATAGCAATGAATTTAGTATTATAATATATATGCAAGTTTTCTTTTCCTGTAATGTGTATACATTTTTTTAGGTGACTGAGAAGATGAAGGGCTCAGGTGCAGGAATCTGTTAAGAACCACTGTGTCACAAAGGGCTTGTACTAATGGTGCTTCTTTGTTTGGAGTATGCCTTTAGTTTGCAGCTATTACTCAAAGAACTCTGATATTGCAGTCTTTTAAGGTGAAGCATTTGGCTTCTCCATTTTTTAAAAGTTTCCCTTGTAACTAATTGTGCAACACTCTTGTGTACTCTCTATCGAGCACCATATAAATTCTTACATTTTCTGCCTTAGCATCATCTTGTCACACTTCACCTTCATTAAACCCATCAAATCTATTGTTACTGCTGTGCAAGATCGCATATTTTATCATTTCAGCATAAGGTGCTGACAGGGATCATATATTTCAATCTCTCACTAGACTCCTCAGCCCTTCAATAGCATCCATCATGTCACACAAGTCTCGGTCAAAGCACTCATCCCCAACTCTGATAAGTTTAGATCTGACTTGTTCTTCCAGCTTTGCATTACAGACTTGTGAATTTTTGCCCAAAACAATAACTTTTTTACAAAACATAACACCCCAGCTATCTGCTGCAGCGATTGTGCATCCTCCTTTCTGAACGTGTGCCACTCCGTAATTTAAACTTTTGGCAGTACATTTTCACTGTAGGTCCAGTGAAGTAGTGGCCATGAATCGTACAGCTGTAAATATGCATTTTATTTCTCCCATTTGTTTTGCATACACTGTGAAAACTATAGGAGAAAAAAATAAATGAAAACATTTAAAATACACTCACTGGCCATTTCATTTTGTATACATTGCTAGAACTGGGCTGGACCTTTTGCCTTCAGAACTACCTTAATTATTTGTGCCATCGATTCAACAAGGTGCTTGAAACATTTCTTAGAGATTTTGGTCCATGTTACCATGACACTTGTAGATATCGTATAATCCACAGTTAGATTAGTCAGCTGCACTTAGTCCATGATGTGAATCTCCCGTTCCACCACACCCCAAAGGTGCTCAACTGGATTCAGATCTGGTGACTGTGGAGGCCATTTGCGTACAGTAAACTTATTCAAGTCACCAGTTTGACATTATTTTAGCTTTGTAGCATGGCGTGTTATCCTGCTGGTCATAGGTAGAAATACATGGTCAGCAACAATTCTCAAGGAGGGTATGAAGGTATGTGAATGATGCTCAATCTGTACTATGTACAAATTCTGACCCTGACATCCAACTGTCACAACAGAAATTAAGACTGATCAGACCTGGCAACATTTTGTCCAGCCTTGTATGGTCCAGTTTTGGCAAGCCCATGTGAACTGTAGCCTCAGTTTTGTGCTCTTAGCTGACAGGAGTTGTCTTCTGCGTCAAGGTTTAATGTAATCAGAGCTGCTCTGTGGCATACCTCGGTTCTAACAAGATGTTATTTGAGTGACCGTAGCCTTTCTAGCTAAAATCATCTGGCCATTCTCCTCGGACCACTGGGATCAACAAGACATTGTGACCAGATAACATATCCAATGAGTTGCAGTTATCTTTTTCAGACCATTCGGAAAAAAAGAATTCTGAAAATTCTGTTAGATCAAAAGTTTCGGAAATACTCAGACCAGTTTATGTAGCACCAGCAACCATGTCACGTCCAAAGTCATTTAAAATCACCTTTCTCAACAGATCATCTTGACCAGGTCTACATGCCTAAATGGATTGCGTTTCTGTCACCAGAATATTTGCTTTAAATAGCATTTGAGCAGGTGTACCTAAAGAAATTGCCCGTGAGTGTATACAAAGGCATTCCTGTAAGCAGCTTGCAATAGCACTTTTTTTTTTTTTCAGAAAAGACTAAAATGATCATTTATCATAAAAAATATTTTCCTAAATGTTTAAATGCTGTTTTTGCCAAAGGCTTCGGTAATGGTTTAAAAACCCTTACTGCTATTAACTGCACAATTCACTAGCAAAGCAGATGGCCCATTGTGAATAGAGCAGTCGAAAGCATTTGTGACAATCATCAGAGGCTTTAAATTAATGTGAAATAGAGAAAGCTGTTAATCTTTACCGAGTTTGGCAGTAGGACCTAATCATGTGTTCTGTAATGAAGTACCTTGTCAGAAGAAACCAGTATTTTTCCTATCAGAGAGTTTCACTACTTCTTTAATTCCCTTCTCCAGATGAAAAAAACAAAAACAATTTAAAGATATGTACATGTAGAGACACTTTTTAACAAAATTCTGTATGAGTCATATGCTTACGTATGTGAGTGCCCTTGAACAGGTTGTAAACTTGCTTTTATGTTGTGGTGCCACCCTCCATCCATTAATCTGCTTGAAATAACTGAGTGTGTTTTAATTATAATAGACTTCATAATCCACTCAGACTCAGACACTGTCTGTGTTTTATTGATACTGCAGTGTACACTGTAAAAAAATTTCCCTGTTAAAAAACAGTGAAGAACAGATGTTTTACTGTTAATTATAATTACAGGTATCTACTGTTTTTTAAAAAACAGTAAAGAACTGGCAGCACGGTTGCCAGCAAAGTTCTGTTAAATTACCTTTGTCTTACTGTTGGTGAAATTTACAGTTAAAGACTGTTTTTGCAAATACAGGATAATTGTGTTTGTTTGTTTGTGTGTGTGTGTGTGTGTGTGTCTGTGTGTGTGTGTGTGTGTGTGTGTGTGTGTGTGTGTGTGTGTATGTGTGAATATACTGTACATAAATAAACATTCATACAAAAACAAACAGTATTACTAGTATATAAATGTACCCTTTGAAACAGTGACTTAAAAAAGTAACAGAAGAAAGGCAGCTTAAAGTATTGTTTTTCAAATCATGGATCATGGCTTGATTTATTACACTTTTGAATAAACTTTGAAAAGGATAAAGTACTGAAATTTCAGACAAAATGACAAAATACTGAATTTAAAAAAATGTTTCAGATGACTATCCAAGTCCTCCAAGCTGTCCAATATATGAACTGTGGACACAGCAATTTAGTGAAACACTTAAGCTATTTTTTAACATAAATATTTGTTCTTTAACACCTTAAAGAATGGAGATCAAAAGACATAGTGTGCGAATAAATGTGTTTGTGTGCGTATGTGTGTGTGTGTGTGTGCGTGTGTGTACAATGTGTGGTCTGTGGTGTGTAGTACTCAAAGTCCATCAAAAATCCATCAGTTTTTTGAGCAAACTGGAGACACGAGGGTTCACAGTTTTCTTCCTCTGGGAGACCTTCCCCGTCCTCTTTGAGATGACTCCTCCAGTCTGGGTGCTTTTTTCTGGATTGATCCCGATGAACCGCCTGCAAAACAAATTTGCAGATTTAATGTGAAGCATATAAAAATAGAGCAAGTCAATTATTTTATCAAGAACACTGTGCTTTTGAAGAGAGGATAAAACTCCAGCATTCAGATATGTTCGGCTGAATGATGTTTTTCAGTCTAGGTTAAAGAGATCTCTTTGTACAATCACTGAAATAACATAATATACACATCATATTGTAGTGATGACTGAAAAATGATCACAACAAATGAACACAGTCATTATTTTAACACTAAAATAGAGTCCTGGATGAGGTTCTCTTCCAAGGTTTCCACCAACAACTCACCACCAATGGACATTTTATTTCCAGTCAATTTTGGCAACTTATTAGGGCTCAAACATTTGATAGGAAATTCCATATTTATTCCCTGTTTATTAGAGCAAAGTGTTTAAATGAAACATATATTCTGTAAAGCTGCTTTTAAAGTATATGTATGGTAATAAGTTATATACTAATAAAATGTAAAGTGAATTGAATGTATAAATCAAAGTATCTTACCTTTGAATATATTCCAGTATGCCTGCATCTTCTGGTTGGTATTGAAGACTGAAAGTGTAGTAAGTAGAAAAAAGAGCTGCAAGTCCAGACAGGAAAGATGGTTGGACGCCCTCACAAATGATGTGCTCCTCAAGACTAATCATCCAACTCTGGATGCTGCTTCTTAGTGTTTCACCTGAAAGTTTAAAATAAAATAATTTTTTTTTTTTTTTTTAAACACCATTTTAGCATCGGCATAACATTAATTTGACATTTGCAGATTACAAATTAATGAAAGAAAAACAAAAATATTTTAACAGTGCTGATCAGGACAGACCATTAAGTAAAACTGTGTATAAAATTATAACTCTTAAATGGTTAATTTGTCAAAATTAAGCCATCATTTATTAACCTGTTGTTTTGCTAAGTCTCCATAGGTTATTTTCTGACCACACAAGAAATATATATATTTTAAAAAAACTTGGCTTGCTTTCGTTCATGTAAGGGCAGTCAACAGTGACCAGCATCAGGGTTTTGAAAAAGAAAAAAAAGCTGTAAACTCAAACCGTACAATCCCTGTGCATAAAAAGAAAATTTCATCCCAACATTTTATCAAAAATATGTCCATACGAATTCAATGCTGATCAAAAACAACATTGCTGAAGCAATACCAAAACTATTTAAGTGAATTCCTTTAAATTAATATGTTATCGCATGAATACAAAACTAACTTGAGCTGATGCAAAAATATAACCAACCTGAAAGTAACGATCAAAGCTTGACAGTCCTAAAATCTATCTCGGAATATATGTACATCATGCTTTTCCAAATGTACAATCACAACGACAACGAAAAAAACAAACACCTCAGAATAAAGATAGCCTAACGTTACTGTTATATTAAAACATGCTTACCTAAATTCACAATCGCAATGACGAATTTTTTTCCCCTCAACTCTGGAGGTTCCATGGATTAGCTGCACAAAAAAAAGGTTTTGTTAATGATATTGTGCAAAACTCACAAAAGTATGAAGACGGTTAAAAGTCCACATGTGCTCTGTGTAGTTTACCAAAAATACTGGCCCTTCCGGTTTTAAATACAGTTAAATGCCGTTATATTTTGTCTATAAAACATAAAAATTGTCTGCTTTTAAAAATAACAGGAATATAAGAAATTCCACAGTAAATTAACAGCAATTTCTGATTGATGCAAAAGAAAAAAAAGAAAAATAACATAAAAATAACCAAACAAGCACAACGGTATTAAAAACCACCTCAGAATAAAGATAGCCTACTGTATGTAATATTAAAACATGTTTACCTAAATTCGCAATTGCAGTTTAGCAATTGCAAACTCTGGAGGTTCCACGGATTATCTGCACAAAAGAAAGATAGACTTTTAGTGATCAACTAGGATGGTGCGTTTTTAAAGCAACAGTGTTTGGATAATATAAATCGAAGACGAATTATCGCATGCAACTCACTCTGTAATTGTAAATGACAATCCAAAAAATCCACACCATCAGAGTTTCTCACTGAAAGAGAAAATTAAATATATTTTCAGTTTCAGTATACACAATACAGTCGCTGAAGCAAATTTAATGCATTTTGTTTATGATATTGTGCAAAACTCACCTAATAAAAGTATGAGGACGGTTAAAAATCCACGTACGTTCTGTGTATTTTACAAAAAATACTGGATGGTAATGTTTTTTCCTTCGGGTTTTAAATACAGTTATATGCCGTTATATTTTGTTGATAAAACGAACAAAAACAGAAATGAACTGCTTTTAAACATAACAGGAATATACTGTTGAAATTCCGCCGCAAATTAACAGCAATTTCTTAGAGTGTAGTATTGAAAAACATTGGCAAACAAAAAACTGGCAATTCATGTTGCAGATACTGTATGATGTATGGTAATGATTTCTGTCAACTATGGATCTATTCAAACCCCCTAAAAAAGGATAGCAGAAGTCTCTATACCGGAGTACCATAATCTGAATTTTCAGAGACTGTGTGACATTTAGTGCATGGGGAAAAAAAGATTCATATATCAACACATTTAAATGAAGGCCAGAATTTCCCCTCAAATAAAGATAAGGTAACTTTCAAATATTTGTCGGAGGTACCTTACAGCACAGTGAAATGATTTTGTTCTGCATATGCCAGATAGGAAGCTGGGGTCAGAGCACCGGGTCAGCAAATAGGGTTAAGGGCCCTGCTTAAGGGCTCAGAAGCGGCACCTTGGCAGCGCTGGGTCTTAAACGTCCAAGCTTCCAATCAGTACCCCAGCGCCTTAACCACGTGAGACACCACTACTCCTGTAAGCTGAACAAAATCAGTAATGGCTAATAATGTTATGTTTATATAATACCTCCACAAGACCACTGGGGATGTGCGGTGATATCCGGCACCAGGACGTTAGCAGCCGACCTTTTGTGTGCTGTACGTTGCAAAGTGGGGCCTTTGTGAATCAAACTTATTTATCCAGCGAATCTAGATAAACCGATTTTTCTGCTTTTTTTTTTCAAAAATTTTTTTTTCAAAAATTTTTTCCCTACAGCGGATAGTGAGGACAGCAGAGAAGATCATCGGGGTCTCTTTTCCCTCTATAGAGGACATCTACACCACACGCTGCATCCGCAAAGCCACCAGCATTGTGGTTGATCGGACACCCCCCTCTCATACACTCTTCGCCCTCCTGCCATCTGGAAAAAGGTACAGAAGCATTCGGGCACACACATCCAGACTGTGCAACAGCTTTTTTCCACAAGCCATCCATCTCCTCAACAAAAAAGGACTAGACTGATAATACACACACACATACACAAACATTTAGACTGGACTGACTAATCAACACAAGCGCAAACACACTATTGTGCAAAAATAAAATAAAAATAATTTAAAAACCTAGATAGTTCCTCTCTAGTTACTTTTTGCCAATTTACGGTGTTAATTTGTGTTGTCAGGTCAAGCTGTCTCATCTCCGCTAGCCAGCTAACTAGGCCTCTTAGTTAGCTAGTTAGTTTTTAATTTATGTTGTAAATTTATGTTGCATGTAGCACCTTGGTCCTGGAGGAACGTTGTTTCATTTCACTGTGTACTAACTGTATATGGTTGAAGTGACAATAAAGCCTACTTGAACTTGAAATCTCTTGGATGTTCAATTGGATTGATATTTGTGGAATTTGAAAGCAATTTGAAAACAACCTTGAGCTGGTTGCCTGCGCAGCTCCATAAGCAGCAAGCTGGGATGCACTAAGTGTTCTGATACCTTTCTATCATAGCCAGCAATAACTTTTTTTTCAGCAATTTATGCTACTTTAGCTTTTCTGTAGGATCAGATCAAACAGGATGATATTTAATTGATAATCAATGTTATATAATGCCATATACTGTATAATTGATAATTCATTTGGTGGTGGTGTTTAATGTTATGGCTGATTGGTGTAATATCATTATATAAAAGCTAAATACTGTAAGCCAAAACTCATTTTTGTGTAAACAAATCTAAATATTAAATCTAAATCTAAAATTATATTTTCCATTGGATATTTAAACTACTGTGATAATTGACTTAGATTATTATAATAGGCAATCATTGTCTTTGTCATGCTTTTGAGCCATTAGACAGTGATACTGGCTTCATAATGCTGCCTGATATACAGTATAAGCTGTGTTGCATTGACCTTACTAGTTGTTGCTTGGATTGATTCAGGGGTTTCTTTGCACTATCTGCACATTGGGTTCTGTCTGATATATTGGGTTTAACCATCACTGAGAGCTTGTTAGAGTGCTTTCATAATTAGTGCTTTCATGATTTCCTCTAAACTGACATAATTCATAATTTTGGGGGCAGACATGTAAGGGGAGGGGTATTGCCAGTGTTCTGCATACAAGAGAACATACTGTAGGCTTATCCACCAGAAAAACATTGATTATTTATTCTTGTGTTCCAATTCCCTCAGTTCTGTGCATTATAATTGCTTGCAAGGCTAAGACTTTGTATCTGTCCTATCTGCTTATATAGAGTGAAACAGTGACTGTCAGTATTGCAGGTGTCCATTGACAAACAATGTCAGACAAGCAGGAATACAAGAATCTGGCCATCTGTGGGGAAACCAATATCTGTGCAGGTTAGGGATTATTGGATCCAGCCCTGAAGCTAGGACCTGTAAGGGAATTTGATGAACCAGACCACCTAAACAACCTGCTCAGGCAATGTGGTGCTGTCCTGTGGGCTCACCACGAGGGGTAGGGGTCAATTGTAATGAGTTGCGATTTGGCAGACAGTCAGGACTGGGGTCTTTAATCTTATCCAGAAAGGGCCAGTATGGCTGGAGGCTTTCATTCCAGGCAAGCAGGAAACAGACCTGATTTTACTCATTTAATCAGTTAAGGTTGGTCTTCAACCAGCTATCAAGTGTGCCTTTGGCTGCAAAGCAAGCCTGCAGCATCACTTGCCCTCTGTCACTTGCGCTGTGCCACTCTGGGGGCCTGAGTTAGTATTTGAACTGGATAGGGCATACCTACTTGCCCTTACATCCCCTCAAAAGAAGGCTTCCGTTTCAAATTCATTAATACGTGGAGGGTTCTGTCCAAATTCAGAGTTACTCTGGAAGACAAAATGATGAGTGTCACACTACTGTCAGGAGATCAGGGTTCAAATTATAACATGACATATTACTTTCTTCAAAGTATCTAACAGAGTATTCAGAGTGTTTGACTGATAGTACTTAGTTACTTAGTTAGTAACTTAGTAATCCAGTGTACGGATCAGAAGAAAACATCAGTTAACTATTGACCTGTGGACATATCCAGGAATTATTATGAATCAAGACATTATGGTACACACACTTTCAGCTTAATAAATGACAATTATGAATGAAGGACAATTACAAATGAAGTTCAGTCGAAGAGAATATATGCATTTACATGAATATTTATTATTTATATAAAAATAAAACAAATATTCTTTATATTCTGTATACAGGGTCATGGTGGACTTGGAGCCTAACCCAGGAGACTTACTGCAGGACATGAGGCAGGGTATATTCCGGATGGGGTGCCAATCCATCACAGGGCACACACATACTATACATACATGCACACACTACAAGGAATTTGGGAACACTAATTTGCCTGTCTTTGGACAGTGGGAGGAAACCAAAGTACCCACCAAGCACAAGGAGAACATGCAAACTCAACACACAGACGCGTAGCAGGAATCAAACCCGGATCGTGGGGGTGCGAACCGACAGTGCTAATCAGCAAGTCACTGCGCCGCCTATTCATTTATTTATTATTTAATATTATTGTTACATACAGTATTTTCATTTACACATACAGTCACTTTTCTGCTTCATTTGGAACACCTCAGTGTCTGCTCATTCCTGCAGTCATTTAAACATCAGTGCATTGCAAAACCATTATGCAGATATAGGTCAAGAGCTTCAGTTAATACTCACATCAAACATCAGAATGAAGGAAATGTGTGATTTCTTTGATCGTGATATGGCTGTTTTACCAGAAGGGCTGGTTTAAGTATTTCATAAACTGCTGATCTCCTAGTATTTTTTACATACAGTACAATAGTCTCTAGAGTTTACATAGAATATTGCAAAATGAAAGGGAAATGAAAGTAGAAAGCGTAAAAATTCAACCATTGATGAAAACACAACAGAGATTTGAAGTAAGCATTCCTTTCAAATGAATCCATCAATCTATACATTAATTGCTAAACTACCAGAAAATGCGCACATGACCAACCTAGATATTATAGCAGTAAATGATGTATTAGGCATCCCTAAAACATTAATAAGCATGAAATTATGCAGGCTGTGTGTGGGAGAGAGATTGTGAATGCTACAGACATTTGTCAACAGCACAAGCTTGTGGCTTTCCATCATTACTGTGGGACAGCATAGCCATACACCGTCATAAGTCAAAACCTGCATGACACTCTCATGACACATTGATGGCTTCTTCTCTGGCACTTTCCAGATGGTTCAAGCATGTCTATGAGCTCTCGATATATTACTATACACTGATCAGCCATAACATGCACACGTGGACAAAATTGTTGGTACCCTTCGGTCAATGAAAGAAAAACTCACAATGGTCACATAAATAACTTTAATCTGACAAAAGTAATCATTTAAAAAAATTCTATGAATGTTAACCAATGAAAGTCAGACATTGCTTTTCAACCATGCTTCAACGGAATTATAAAAAAAATAAACTCATGGAACAGGCCTGGACAAAAATGATGGTACCCCTAGAAAATACTGAAAATAATGTGACCAAAGGGACATGTTAATTCAAGGTGTGTCCACTAATTAGCATCACAGGTGTCTACAATCTTGTAATCAGTCAGTGGGCCTATATATAGGGCTCCAGGTAGTCACTGTGTTGTTTGGTGCCATGGTATGTACCACACTCAACATGGACCAGAGGAAGCGAAGGAAAGAGTTGTCTCAGGAGATTCGAAAGAAAATTATAGACAAGCATGTTAAAGGTAAAGGCTATAAGACCATTTCCAAGCAGCTAGATGTTCCTGTGACTACAGTTGCACATATTATTCAGACATTTAAGATCCATGGGACTGTAGCCAACCTCCCTGGACGTGGCCGCAGGAGGAAAATTGATGACAAATCAAAGAGACGGATAATCTGAATGGTAACAAAAGAGCCCAGAAAGACTTCTAAAGAGATCCCAGGTGAACTTCATGCTCAAGGAACATCAGTGTCAGATCGCACCATCCGTCGTTGTTTGAGCCAAAGTGGACTACATGGGAGACAACCAAGGAGGACACCATTGTTGAAAACAAATCATGAAAAAGCCAGACTGGAATATGCCTACATGTTACAAGCATGTTACTACATGTTGACAAGCCACAAAGCTTCTGGGAGAATGTCCTATGGAACTTCAGCACATCAGCTCTATGTTCACAGATGGAAAAATGAAGCATATCAAGAAAAGAACACTGTCCCTACTGTGAAACATGGAGGAGGCTCTGTTATGTTTTGGGGCTGCTTTACTGCATCTGGCACAGGGTGTCTTGAATCTGTGCAGGGTACAATGAAATCTCAAGACTATCAAGGGATTCTAGAGAGAAATGTGCTGGCCAGTGTCAGAAAGCTGGGTCTCAGTCGCAGGTTATGGGTGTTGCAACAGGACAATGACCCAAAACACACAGCTAAAAACACCAAAGAATGACTAAAACATTGGACTATTCTAAAGTGGCCTTCTATGAGACCTGACCTCAATCCTATTGAGCATCTTTGGAAGGAGCTGAAACATGCTGTCTGGAAAAGGCACCCTTCAAACCGGAAACAACTGGAGCAGCTTGCTCATGAGGAGTAATACCTGCAGAGAGGTGCAGAAGTCTCATTGACAGTTACAGGAATCGTTTGATTGCAGTGATTGCCTCAAAAGGTTGTGCAACAAACTATTAAGTTAGGAGTACCATCATTTTTGTCCAGGCCTGTTCCATGAGTTCTTTTTTTTTTTATATATATATATAATTCCGTTGAAGCATGGTTGAAAAGCAATGTCTGACTTTCATTGTTTAACATTCATAGAATTCTTATTTATTATTACTTTTGTCAGATTAAAGTTATTTCTGTGACCATTGTGAGTTTTTCTTTCATTGACCGAAGTGTACCAACAATTTTGTCCACGTGTGTAAAGAATGTACATTAAAACCATCTTGGTTTTGGGTTCCTCTTGTGCCACAGGGGCAGTTCTGGCTCCTTGGGTTGTGAGTGCGCTGTGTTGTCTGGGACCATTATGTGGCATTGGGTTGCACTTGTTTGTCCAGCGAGTTCCATGGATTGGATTGAGAGGGAATTTGGAGGCTGGATCAATAACATTGATTGGGTGTTCTGCTACCTTTTTATCATGACCAGCATTGAGATCTTAGACATTTGCGCTACATTGGCTTTTCTGTGTCAGACTAGATGGGCTGGCCTTTGGTCCCCACAATCATAGATGAGCCTCAGGTACCCATGATCCTGTCACCAGTTTACTGGTATTGTATATGATTGATAATGTTATTTTATTTAATTGGTGATGGTTTTAGTGTTTGGCTGATCTGTGTACATGAAAACACATAAAAGGGATTGGTCTCTTAGCTAAGATATTTTTTTAGTTAAATGCTCAGAAAATTTACTTCTTTCTCTTACGTTTACTCAATTCTCTAGCATGGCACATTAAATCTTACCCTCATCTTCAAACAGCTACATGCTGTGAATATGTGAAGAGAGATCACTATCATGAAGTAAATGGAACTGTTGTCTGAACAAAGACAGACATTAATATTAGAATATACAGACACAAACCTGAGTTCAAACCTGATGTGTTGATTCTAGCTGTTTCACCGAGACTGAAAACAGGCCGAGAGTACATAAGATTTACCAATAACACATTAGTCAATACATTCTATAGTTTAAACTATGTACTTAATTTTAAACCAAGAAATTATGCCGATGAAAATAAAATAATAACGATACGAACTAACGCATGCAATGATGCAGCTTCCAGATGTGAATTCAAACTAGGAGCGGACGAACTGGGGAGCCAATTAGAAACAGACAGTCCGAATCTGCCCGCCTCCAGTTTCTGATTGGCTGGTGTTGCGCAGATTCTAGTCTCTGGTTCGCTGGAATAGTTGCAGAGTTAAAACGTTGCTGCAGTTCATGCAAGTGTAGCTTTGTGATAGTGAGCGCACAGAAGAGATAGAGTTCAAACACATAAATTATCTTGAATGAGTGTAACGGGTTCGCCTCAAAGTTGCACGGGCGGCACAATGAAACACAGACATGAGGCGAAATCTTAGAGGAAAAGGGTTATTTATTTATGATAAATAGGGGAAGGAAAGGGTAAAAGGAGGGAGGACGGAAAGAAAGGGAAGGGATGATGTGTGCACGTGCAGGGTCCGAGGCAGTGCCCAGCTGGCATGCGGGCACGCGGCTGGCGGCGGTGGGCGGAGTGGCCGAACGGAGCACGCGAGGCAGCGCTCCTGCACGCTCCCTCTCGGTTCCTCCCCGCTGTCGATGGCCGGCCTGGCCCCTCCCAGCTCTCTGTGGGCACGGCCTCAGACGGGAGTCTCGCTCGGACGTCCTTCGGCTGGGCGGCTTTCCCGGCTGGGATCGGCGGCCTTAACGCTGTCCTCCTTGCGGCCTTTTCCTCTTCGGCGGCGGGGACGCGAAGGCGGGCTTGACGCAGGAACATAGGATGCCGTGGGAGCTCGTGCAGCTCTTTCCCGCGCTGAGGACAGAGATCAAAGGGAGGAAATCCAATGTCCTTTTAAGTCTCTGGGGCACGTTCCATTTTCCCCACTCCCATGCCACTCTCGGGCTCCACCGCGTTACGCTCTTCTCGGACCCTGGACTAAACTCCGCGCCTTGCTTTTATAATGCGGAGCAAGCCCGAGATCCTATTAATGTTAATCACTGCCAGCCGGCCCGCATAGGTGGCCCCGTCCCTTTGCACACCTGCAGAAGGGGTGCCGCCTACTTAAGGAGCCTACGAAGTGAGCGAGGGGCGATAATAGATTTGGGCGCACACTGTGACAATGAGCAAAAGTGATTTTTAGCGCACAGAAACGAGTTTGAGAGCGCGAGAGAGATTCAGCATGCAAAAACAAGTCTGAAAGCGTGCGTGAGAGTACGAGAGAGTAGTGCACTTAATATAAGCATAAATAAGTACATTTAAATTTAACTAAAAACATACTGAGACTACCGTATATTAACATTTGTATTCTAATGTGAGTATCATTAGAGAGAATTATTTTTTTCCTGTTAAAACCGTGTTTGCATTGTGTATGTTAGTTGTGAAAGGGAGGGAGGAGGAGTTTTACTGTTTAAGACGAGGCGAGGGGCTAATTCCACACAAACACACACACACACACACACACGCTTGTGCGCACAAACAGAAACACTTTTCTGTCTGGATTTATTTTTACTTTTTTTAAATGTTAAGTGCAGGTTAATTTGTTTTATTTTTACTTTATATGTTGTATTAATTATTTTTGGGCTGTAGAACAAATAATTTGAGATTTCATTGTTTCTTAAGGGAAAAGTCTATTTGGTTTACGAGTGTTTTTGGAATACGAGCCCGCTTCCGGAATGAATTATGCTCGTAATCCAAGGTTCCACTGTATGTTTAAGGTTTAATTCCAAAATTTGGCAAAAGCATGATGTTTGTATACTATTTATATATTAACTGATGGTACAACTTTTTGTTAGTATATTTGCAATGTACTATCGAAGATTTCAATATATTTGTAATACACTAAAGTGATGATGTGAAGAATGGTCCATAGACCCCAAGGGTCCATTTTGATATAAATTCATTATAGTACTATATTCATTTTCATTTTTCATACTTTGAATTCAAAGTTTATATTATTTAAAACAGAGTGATAGTGGAAAGAAAAAACGACGCTGTAAAAGGTGCCCTTCTGGCGTTTTATCTGATAAATGACAGCATTACTAACCTGTGACCTTGTACTACAAATTTAGATGCTGCCAGAAGCCCGTTGCCGTCAGGTAGAGCAGCTCTGGTTGGTTTTTAATAGTTTACACAGTATTGTGTCTAAGAAGATTCACAGTCATCCAGGTCATACCTATGCCAAAGAGGCTATTCTGTGGCAATTGGACTTGTTTAATTTTCTAAAGCCCTCTGGTGAAAGGTTTCACCTTTCATCAGAAAGGTTTTAACAATTTTAACTAACTGGCTTTAAGTGGCAGGTATATGATGTGTTGGAGACTCTGTTTAAGTTGCAGAAATGGGGACCAACTCAATAGGCAGGTGACCATAATGTTATGGCTAATTGGTCCATATAATAATACACATAAAGACACACTTGTAAAGCCTTGAGCTTGGCAAACTGAACAGACACAGAGACAGAAAAAGGAGCCCTTTCATTTACATAAAAAGTTGAGGAGGGGAAGGGGAGGGAAGGGGAGAAACAGGGAGGAAAGTCCAGAGAGTTCAGTTCCTTGGCTGGCAGCGACATCCTGAATCAGATGGATGGATGGCTTCCTACTGATGTGCTGCCAGCTCAGGTGAGATCATACACCCTGCCCCTTCTATACAGATATCTATAGCCAATATTGCAGGTATTGTGCTTCCTTCAGAGCCAGGTGGTACTATTTTGAGTTAAGCCATCAGGTTTACTTTATGGGGTCCCTCGGACAGAACAGAGGTGATGCAGATGGTTGTGCCAGTCATATAAATGGATAACCACCTCATCTAGGTAGGCTGCTGTGTGTGGCTGGTGGGTACATAGCACAATGTTCATGAGCCTTTGTAAGGTTGCAGAGGCTAAGACTAGGCAGAAGGTTGGCACTTGATAATGCCAGTACCCACACTGTGTCTTCTCTTTCACCTTGGGGGTAAGGTTGTCCACTTGCCAGGGCCTTCAGCCCATCAGCTGGAGTGTCCTAGTGTGACAGCACGTGATTACAGTGAAAAGGGGAAGCGAAGAGAGACAGAGATGTAGGTGCAGAGAGTGTAGTCCATCTAGTAGTGTCTTCTGCAGGTAGCAGTGGATGTTCTGAACCTGGGGATGGTTGCGGCTGATGGAGGCTAAAGGCAAGGAACCAAAGGAGATGGCAAGCGGGGGATGTGGGAGCGTTTTCAGCACGATCAGTCTCTGGAAGCACACAGACACAGACCAGATTAAAGCTTTGTGTTTTAAGGCAGCTACTTACCACACTGATGGGTGCAGTATGGTGGAGAGTGATTTGCTGCCAGCCCAGGCAAGTTGAGGCACCCTGCCCTTCTAAACAGGCTGTGGAGCTGGCCATGGTGCTGAGGGATTTCCATGATTTCTTTTGAGGAGCATGATCATGGTAAGAGGCCCTGGCTATAGGCTATGTATACTCATATATTTAATTTATATCATATATATGCCATCATTTTTTCCAAACACATTTATTAATCTTTTTGTTATGGTTGTTTAAAAAATTAGTAGCTACTCACTGCATTAAAATCACTGCAGTAATTTTTAAATCAAAGGTGCATGAAGGGGGAGCCTATTATAAAAATTAACTTTTTGATCATTAGGACAATCTCTAGTGTAGAAACTTGTTCTTTTTTCTGTTCAAAATACTTTGTTTGTGACATTTTTGTTATTCTTGATGAAAACTAAAAGGTAATTTAGTAAACAACCTCCTCTGGCTCAGGGCTCATCTTTGCCCAGGAGACAACCTCTTATTTTATTTAATTTTATTTAATTTGTTTGCAGCTAAATATTCATGGCTAGTAAAGAACTATTAAAAAGTTAATGACATGGGCAAAAATTAAATCATCCACTTTTGCAGGATATCCAATGTATAGCAGTATTAATAGTCTTTTTATTTGCTTTTGTATTTAATTTTTTGTTGTTGTTGCTGCACCTCTCTAAAAACAAACAGAAAAATAAAATTAAACAATTTCATAATTTGCACTCTATACTATACTCCATTCTTCCAAAAGATTTTGCTTGATTTTAAAATTTATCTTAAAAGAGAGAAGTAAACATCAAGACTGGCTAAACATCTGTTGTACAAACATCAGATCTGGAGGAGATATTTTACATAAATGGGATATCTAAAAGGTTTTATAACAACATACTGTATCCTGAGTAGGAACATGACTCTATGGCTCCCTATATACCATACATATTATGTATAAATACATAGTTATTAGAGTGGGACACAGTATAAAGTATGATGTTTTTTATATCCTATCCTGGCTATAGAATCCACTGTTGATGTTTTACAGGCAGTGACTTTTTTTTTTTTTTTTTAACTAACCTTGGGCAGGAACACAGAGAGAACTAATTTAAAAGGTCACAGTCAGCACTGTAATCAAGTGGACCTTTTAATTCCCAACATAATCACAGTAATTTAATGATTAATTTCTTGCAGGTCACTTGTGGGCAGACATACTTCACATTCATTAGGTGGCTTCCCATAATGGCTTACATAAAAAGAGGCCTACGTATGTATCTTGTAAGAAAATGTGTACAATTTACAACAAGGAATTTGCAGCCTTCACTTTTAATCTAGTTGGTTTAGTAGGGAAAAAAAATCAATAAGTGTCAGAGATTTCATTATGTCAGAGAATCACTAGACTCCTTGGCTAGAGGCCTTTAAACATGGTCACAGAATATTACAGTTCCCATCACTCATGAACAATCATCTGCCAGACATCAACCAGAAAATAGCCCAATTCCAGCCATCTCAACCTCCCACCCACTGCCTACCTAAGTGGTTGACAGTTTGTGCCAATAGCCCTTGGAGAAAGACTTACAACATGGGCATACACCACCATGGGTACCACTTACGTACCCTTAAAACCTCCTGAGAACCAAGTATTTTTGGACCAACATGAAAGGTATGTATAGTCATAGAGGAGAAATAAATGCCCTTGTCCTTGTCTTAGTGAGCTTGGGACCACATAGCTGTTGATTTTATCACGGATCTCTCCATCTTGCAAGGTAGCTCCACAATATTAGTCGACAGATTTTCAAGGTCACTGGGTTCATTCCACTATCAAGCTTATGCATCATCTTTAAAACTGCTGAGCTTCTCTTCCAACATGTGTTTTGCTATCTTGAAATTTTGAAGGACATAGTGAAGGAGTTTGGTCTGGTTTCATGGAGCGGTTGAGTGTACCGGTTAGCCTAAGGCCCACAAGCTAACAGGCAAGAATGTGCCAACAAGAAGGTCTGTCATTTCCCACAACCTATTACTTATTTAAACCATCCAGACTGGTCCTAATCGCTGCCACAGGCCAAATATACCTATGAATTGTTACACCATGCCACTACTTGTTTCATTAGTTTTTTAGTGTGTGTTATTTCATGAGTTTCCTTTGTTTCCTTTAAATGCAAACCCAACAGAAGTACCAGCCATGGATTACTGGTTCAGATGAAACAAACAGGATTGGAACAGTACCCACCTAGAGGGTGTTAAACTGGATCTAGAAAGGGCCTGTGTGGGTGCAGACTTTCAGTCCAACCAAGCAGAAGCCACACATGATAATCTATTTAAAGCCAAGATTGACAAATTTAACATGTGTAATCAGGTGTTGCTTCTGCACCCACACAGGCCCTTTCTGGATGCAGTTAAAGATCCCTGATCTAGTCGAAGTGACTCAGTCGAACAAGAATCTGCCTGAATGAGCACCCCAATATTAGCATGTTGAGAGAGTATGCGTGGCAACTCCCTGGGCTGCAGAAAGCTCATCAGTTGGTATATCAGTCTTTTTAAATTCCTTAAACAGATCATCACCACCATAAAACTGGATGCCTTACAGTATGTCACTGTTGCCTTGCATCATCGTTTTGCAGATCTGTAAGACGTGGGCCACTAGCTCCAGACATTGCATTCACAGCCTCACTTGACTCCTTGGAAATTGAGGGGACAACTGGCTTATCTGGTTAAGAAAATCCTGAGATCTAGATGAAGTAAAGGCAATCTAGAATATCCAATGGCAGATGTACAGACCTGAGGAACAACGCTGGGTTCCTGCACAGAATATCCTATGCTGAGCCTCCAAACCTCTACAAAGAAGGAGGGGTAGGCCTAGGAGAAACCTAGGCAGAGTTGATAGCAGAGTTTTGGCTACTCACTCATCATCTATACCGCTTAATCCTGTATTCAGGGTCGCGGGGGACCTGGAGCCTATCCCAGGAGACTTAAGGCACATGGCAGGGTACACCCTGGGCAGGGTGCCAATCCATCGCAGGGCACACACACATACACACACTCATTCACACACTACGGGCAACCGTAGTGTGTCTAACCTACATGTTTTTGGACTGTGGGAGGAAACCGGAGTACCTGGAGGAAACCCACCAAGCACGGGGAGAACATGCAAACTCCATTCACACAGAGACGGGAATCGAGCCTCGCCGGGGATCGAACCCGGACCCTGGCAGTGCAAGGCGACAGTGCTAACCCACTACACCACCGTAGAGTTTTGGCTAGAAAAACAAAAACAAAACGAACATTTATTGGTCAGTGCACTCTTTAATTGTCCCACCTAGAAACATGGCTTTTATATATGCTGTTTGAGAGAATCCCACATCTTAATCATGAAAATGGCAATTCCACAATGCAGATGAGGCTTCTACTTCTCTCTATTTATGCATTCAGGGATGCTGCTATGATTGTGCGCTATATTTGTTGCCTTTGTCCAAGAACATTAAAAAGCTACTTCTTATATTTTTGCATTCATAACACAGAATTGTTAAAAAGGTCTATTGAGACATTGAATATATGAAGTTATCTTATATATTGTTGTACATGTACATAATTGCCTCTGAATATTCTTTTATTCACTTTACAAAATGACAGTGCAGGCACAAAAACAAGACATTGTATATTGTATTATTTTGTATTAATTTGTGCAAACAGTACATATGCCAGCATATGCCTGTCTGTTGTTGTACAACTTGTTTAGAAGCTACTGGAGCTTTACTAATATGTTTTAATTGTTATCTAACAAAATCCATGATAAAGCCAGTACAAAAGAGAATCCATCAAAAATAAAGGAACAGTATATGTCTTTAAGAAGATAGGTCACCTATATTTTTATGAGTCTATATTCTTTTTTTTTTTGGAAAATGTTATTATGTTTCTTAACTGGTATAGCTCAGTGGTTAAGGTATTGGACTATGGTTCAGAAGGTCCCATGTTCAAATCCCATGACTGCCAAGTTGTCCCTGTTGGGCCCTTGAGGAAGGCCCTTAACTGCTCACATGTATAATGAAATTCAAATGCAAGTCGCTCTGGGTAAGGGCAACTGCCAAATGCCCAAATAAAATGGATTAAAGGGTTTTTTGTGTGTTATTTAGAAGTAAACTAAGAAGCAGGTGGTACTTCAGTATTGGACTCGTTTATCCCAAACTTCAGTTATTCCTTAAATGCATGTGAACATACCATGCAATCAATGTAAATTTGATGGACGTGAATCATTCCAAAGTCGTGTATCCTGGTCCTGATATTAAACTAGAATACCTAGGAAATAAGCTGTTGATGAAGCTCCAGGCTGGATGTGCATGCGGGATGTGTAAAGGATTCCAATCATATATTTAATGACTCTTGAGGTTAATCACAGCCAGGTAGACTTGTTGAGTGGGAGGGGAAAAGGTGACACTTGAGTTAATCTGGTGGAGAAGAAATGAAATTAGGTATAGGCTGCGTGTGACATTTGCGGTTCTGTGTGTGTGGAGTGGGGTAGAGTAAGTCTGTTGAAAGTGAAATATCATGTGTTTATTTAGTTAGGCTTTCATGTACCCTTTCTAAACATTTGTCATATTTTTGTACTATTTTCATGTTAAATTCCAAATGGTAAATAAAATATAGTAGACCTATTACAGTATGTACAGACTAATGTTCAGCAGCAGTGTTACCTATTTTTTCCCTAATATATACAGTATGGGTTGCCATACCCCTTAGTCACAAGGTGAGTCTACTGAATGTGAAGAAAAAATATTATCTGTTTATTAGAATATTAGAATGCACTGTGCTTGTCCTTTTATGCCCCATGATGAAGAAGTGTGTTTGCTGCAGGTTGAAAGGGATGACTGAATCAACAAGCTAATTTTTGTGAGTAAAGTCAATATTCTCTGGAATAGCAAAATGAGCTAATGAATTATGGTGATGGTGAGGAGAAATGGAGGAACAGATATCTTACCTGATAGCACTTCTGTAACTAAATAATGCCACAAAAGTCCTCGAGATCATTGTTCCTTAAATTATGCCACATTCTGTGGAGCAACAGAAACAACAACAGTAAAACAAATGCTCAGACAAAGGTAGGAGGAAGAAACCTTGGGTTGACCGAATCTCAGCAGGGGAAGCACAATCACCTCCAGCTGACACTAACACACTGTCGTTAAGATGCCGGACTTGCGAGCAGAAGTTCACTAGTTCAACCGCAGCACTAGAAAGCTTGCCCTTGAGCCCTTGAACCCTTTAGATGGCGAGAGACTGAAAATAACAAGTTTAATAGACTATTTATTTTCCTTTGTTTGGATTAAAATGGGCGGCACGGTGGTGTAGTGGTTAGCACTGTCGCCTTGCACCGCCAGGGTCGATTCCCGTCTCTGTGTGCATGGAGTTTGCATGTTCTCCCCGTGCTTGGTGGGTTTCCTCCAGGTACTCCAGTTTCCTCCCACAGTCCAAAGACATGTAGGTTAGGCTAATTGGATTGCATTCCCAAATTGCCTGTAGTGTGTGAATGAGTGAGTGTGTGTGTGTGTCTGTTCCCTGCGATGGATTGGCACCCTGTCCAAGGTGTACCCTGCCATGTGCCCTAAGTCTCCTGGGACAGAGACTTAGGGCAGGCCTCCCGTGACCCTGAATACAGGATTAAGCAGTATAGATGATGAGTGAGTGAGTGAGTGAGTGAGTGAGTGGATTAAAATGGAAATTAATGCACTGAGGAAAGAACACAAATGAAAAGGAAAATACATAATCAAACAGAAAACGTCACTATGCTCCTTCCCACATACCCTGTGGTTCCACAGATAAAATTCTCCCCGTGGCTGCAGTCAGTACAGCAACAACTCACAGTTTGGTTCATTTAAGTATGGTCAGTCATGCTGGGTTGTCAATTGCTGATTGAAGATAAATAAGTGGTAGGAGAGCTTTAAGCATGGACTTAAACTGCAGGGTTTATTCCATTATGTCATATAATCTATGAGTAAAATCGCACTCTTTGGCAACATGGAAAAAGTTCTTTCAATTCAACAAGTGAAACTCTCATATACTCGAGATTTCTTACGTCAAGTGCACTATTTTAAGCCTTTTTTTTCTTCTTGAATTTTAATGATTATGGCATACAGCTCATGAAATTCCTTTTTTGATTGATAGTTTAAAATGAAGACAAATAAGGCTTAGATTTTTTTTTTACTGTGTGTAATGAATCCAGATTATACAAAATAAAAAAATATATATATATTGCACTGTATTTTCTTTGTTCTTCCAACAGGCCCCTAAAACACACACACACACACACACACACACACACACACACACACACACACACACACACACACACACACACACACACACACTTAGCTGGAAGAATGAGATTAACAACCAAATCTCTGTCCATTACTGCCTCATAGTGATTAACAAAAGTGGGCTGTCAGAATGCAGGGGAGGGGGGAAACAAAAAATCAGTCCCAGCTTGCATTCCTCTGATCACACTTGACAAGACTACTGTACTGCAGTGTTTGAATACATTCCTCATTCACCATTTGGCATGCAGCTGTTTTTAGTGTTGCTTGTTAGATCTTGAGCTAAAGATGTGGCAAACATTTTAGAAGACAATGCTCCTTAGCTGAATCTTGAGCCTTTAGGACAGGTGGGTTGAAGACTGGCAAAGAGAGCTTGAACAACAGGGATTGTAAATCAAAGTGCAGACAGGATCTTGTTAGACACATTTTTTTTTCTTTTGAGAGGACAGGCTGGCAGAAGCACACAGTTAACATTGATCCGAGCTCCTGATATTGTTTCACATACAGAATTATGCAAAAGTCTTGAGCCACACCTTATTTCTTCATATATACACTCACCTAAAGGATTATTAGGAACACCTGTTCAATTTCTCATTAATGCAATTATCTAATCAACCAATCACATGGCAGTTGCTTCAATGCATTTAGGGGTGTGGTCCTGGTCAAGACAATCTCCTGAACTCCAAACTGAATGTCAGAATGGGAAAGAAAGGTGATTTAAGCAATTTTGAGCGTGGCATGGTTGTTGGTGCCAGACGGGCCGGTCTTAGTATTTCACAATCTGCTCAGTTACTGGGATTTTCACGCACAACCATTTCTAAGGTTTACAAAGAATGGTGTGAAAAGGGAAAAACATCCAGTATGCGGCAGTCCCATGGGTGAAAACGCCTTGTTGATGCTAGAGGTCAGAGGAGAATGGGCCGACTGATTCAAGCTGACAGAAGAGCAACTTTGACTGAAATAACCACTCGTTACAACCGAGGTATGCAGCAAAGCATTTGTGAAGCCACAACACGCACAACCTTGAGGCAGATGGGCTACAACAGCAGAAGACCCCACCGGGTACCACTCGTCTCCACTACAAATAGGAAAAAGAGGTTACAATTTGCACCAGCTCACCAAAATTGGACAGTTCACCAAAGGCTGGAAAAATGTTGCCTGGTCTGATGAGTCTCGATTTCTGTTGAGACATTCAAATGGTAGAGTCAGAATTTGGCGTAAACAGAATGAGAACATGGATCCATCATGCCTTGTTACCACTGTGCAGGCTGGTGGTGGTGGTGTAATGGTGTGGGGGATCTTTTCTTGGCACACTTTAGGCCCCTTAGTGCCAATTGGGCATCGTTTAAATGCCACGGCCTACCTGAGCATTGTTTCTGACCATGTCCATCCCTTTATGACCACCATGTACCCATCCTCTGATGGATACTTCCAGCAGGATAATGCACCATGCCACAAAGCTCGAATCATTTCAAATTGGTTTCTTGAAGAGGGCAATGAGTTCACTGTACTAAAATGGCCCCCACAGTCACCAGATCTCAACGTAATAGAGCATCTTTGGGATGTGGTGGAACGGGAGCTTCGTGCCCTGGATGTGCATCCCACAAATCTCCATCAACTGCAAGATGCTATCCTATCAATATGGGCCAACGGTTCTAAAGTATCTTCTAAGATAACTGAGAATAGCTCATCCACCACCATTTTAACCACATTTTGAGAGCATTCTGCACAACCGATTTCGGTATCGCAAGACCTTGCACCAGACAGCTGAGACGACCACTGGGTTCTCGCTTTCTCTCCGTCACAGACATTTACACCACACGCCGCATATGCAAAGGCACCAGCATAGTGGATGTCTCCACACACCCATCACACAAACCCTTCACCATCCTGACATCTGTCAAAAGGTAGCGAAGCGTTCGGGCCAAGAGAGTCAGACTGTGTAACAGCTTCTTTCCACCCACTACCAGACTTCTCAATATCAAGGGACTGGAATGACACCAACATGCAGGCACAGACAGACAGACACAACACTATTTGCTATTTTTTTTGCACATTTTACTCTGATGAGCTGGCTACTCAACACTAAATCCTTTGTATTGTGCTGTAATATGTATGTCACGTTGACACTTACCACATTTGTGTTAGATTGCAATGTCCCTTTTCCTTTGTTCATCATTCAAAGGTTGTTTGGTTGTTCGTACCTTCCATAGTGTAGATAGAAGCACTAAATAAGAATTGCATTATTCCAAGACAAAGCAGCAGACAGGACACTGTAATTGTAACACCAACATGTGAAGAATGGAAAAAAAGGGAAAATGCAACTGAACAAAAAGTTGCAGAGTTGATCAGGGACACTGCTTTCCTGTTAACCCGCCATCTGCTATAGACAATGAGGTAATGAGGCATTCAAACACTAGTGTTTTTGTTTTTTAATATACCTTTAATGCATATATCGAATTTATATTTACACAAAATATTTTTTCATTTTGGACTTGTAAAAAAAGTATGTTTCCAAAAGTTTAGACAGTTATGTAAAGGTATGTAAAAATAGTGCAAAATAGGGAAAAATTCAAACACAGACAAACTGACAAAATTACATCTTTATTGCAAAACTGTTGTTGGCAAGAACAGTATGGAATAATTAGGTTTTTACAGAATTGTGCTTCAATTTAGCTCTTGTTCTTATAAAACGTCTTCAATTCCCCAGTCCCGCTGATAGACTCAGTTTTAAAATCCTTAAGTGAGATTCATTTCAGAATATTGTCCGGGCCATTCATGTTCTTCCTGAGCTATTTGGATTGATTGTCTTGGTGAAACTTCCATCTTCTCCCCAGATTCAGTTTTTTTTTTTTTTTTACTATGAGATTAAATTCTCTTCCAATATGTCTTGGTACAGTGCTTCATTTATGTTGCCTTTAATGATGTGTAATGTCCCAGTACCGTTTGCAGAGAAGCAGGACCATATTATGGGTCATTAGTAGTTCACTGTGGGAATGGAGTACTTGGGTTTAGCCTTCACGACCCTTCATTTACCAAACATGATGAGCTGAATTTATCATTTGTCTTGTG
This sequence comes from Clarias fuscus, assembly GCA_030347435.1. Taxonomy (NCBI): domain Eukaryota; kingdom Metazoa; phylum Chordata; class Actinopteri; order Siluriformes; family Clariidae; genus Clarias; species Clarias fuscus. The sequence continues at coordinate 9,270,565 of CM059218.1, forward strand.
AAATCTTGCTCAGCAAACTCGTCTTGAGCTTCTGTGAATTTCTCACCTGCAAATGCTCTAACAAACTTTACTAACCGGGATGTTAAAAGGTGCTCTGTACTTTTTCCACTACAGCATTGTTAAATAATGTTTTCCCTGAAAACTTTAGGAAACTTCTCTATCTTTACATTTGCGACCTGAAAGCTTGAAATCTCCCACGGAAATATATATAAATGATGCAAACACATTTTCCGCATCAGTTTTAAACCTACACACACCAAACATTTTAAACGGAAAGCTGGAACACCTTCACATTTATGCAATTGTCTAATCAGCCAATCTTGAGGCAGCAGTGCAATGCATAAAATCATGCAAATACGGGCCAGCAGCCTTGGATAATGTTCACATCAATCATCAGAACGGGGGGAAAAAAATCTTACCGAGACACACAAAAGTCTCAAAAGTTTTGTATTAGTACAAAATAAATAAATAAATAAATCCAGTGAGTGACAGTTCTTCAGATGGATAAGCCTTGTTGATCCGAGAGTCCAGCTGAAACCGACTAGACTCGTTCAAGCTGAAAGGCTACAGATAACCGCGCGGTACAATTGTGATGAACTGACAAGAATCTCAGAAAGCACATCACATTGAACCTTAAGGAGGATGAACTATGAGAGGGTATGGCTAACAAATGCATCCCTTTAAGGGCCACAACTTACCGATCAACTTACGAACATATCATGAGGTCGTCCCAAACTGGTTTCATGACCATTACAATGAGTTTAGTGTGCTTCAGTCACCTTCTCAGTAACTGTATCTGAATACTGTATAACAGAACACCTTTGAGATGGGACAGAATGAGAGACTCATGGCATGAAAGAACATGAGAAATTGCACGATGTCAACGTGGACCAGAATTTCAAAGAAATCTTTCCAATGTCTTATGGATTCCATGCCAGGTAGAACTGAGGATGTTTCGAGAGCGAAGAGAGGCCCTTCTCAGTATTAGTTTAGTGTTCGTAATAAAACCTACATTACACACATGTCAAAGATAGGCTGTAGAAAATGTATCACATAGAATGCCTTTTGGCTGCACAGTGGCTTAGTAGTTAACACTAGTAGTTGCCTTGCACCTCCAGGTCCTTGGTTCAATTCCTGCGTCGGGTCGGTGTTCATGGAGTTTGCATGTTCTCCCCGAAATTAACTATTTTTTAAATATATTTTTTTACAGTTAGTATAATGCAAGTGCTAGTAGGAACAAACTTGTGTTTCACTGATGCTCCGCAATATGCACAATATGCAACTATTGTAATATTTTTAAAATATTAAAATTTACAATCTGAAAAAATATAAAAATCAAAAACTGGAATGGAAAATTGCTGTGGTATGAGACTTCAGGATTTGCAGTTATTTGAAAATAATCAAATTCAGGGAGGTGGCTTCATGTCAGCCCTCATCACACCACCCCAACATGGATTATTGTGCTATAAAAGCACACCCTATTGTGTTTCATTCATTACACAAAGGACACTGGGACAGCACGATATCAATTTTACCATGACATTTAAAAGTCATGGCTTCTGTGCTTTTGATGACGAAACAGAATGTCACAGTGGAGCCACAGAGGAGCAAAATCCGTGGTTCTCAACTCCAGACCTGCAGGACCACCTGCCCTACACATTTAGTGTATTCCCAGCTCCCGGCACACCTGATTTTACTAATCAGCTACTTAAAAGCGTGTCTTTAATTGAATTGGGTGCAACAGAGCAAGGAAAATACTAAAATGTGCATGGCATAAAAATCACCGAGCTGAACTACATTACCCACCGAAGTAGGCAAGTCACATGTGCTTGATCTCTTTCGCCTGTTTGTTTTTATGTCTCTTACAGCACCAGATTTAAAGCTCCGTTAACTGCATACGATTCCTTGTGTTCATGCCGCTGGTGGTTTCGGTCGTACTTCGCCGAATAAACGTAAGAACTGTGCTGGCACCTGCCATCAATTCAATTCAAATTCATGAAACGAGAGCAATATTCTATTCAAAATCAAAATGGGCTCCAAAATGATGCTCTTGCAACAGTAGACATTTTCATTAAACAGCACAAAAGAAATAATAATAATAATAATAATAAAAGAGACATACAAAAAACTTGGTCACTGCATCTTTATTTGCAAGTTTTGCATCACTAGCCACCTCAACAGTTATATATTCTGTATTTGCAGGCAGTTATTAGGATTTTACAGGTTTCATGCTCTCCTCATCTCATCTCGAATTTTTTAACCTCTTGAAGCATAAGAAGAGGAGGCAATCTAGTGCATTTTTATACAAGGTGTGAGTAGAGAGCTCTCAGAGAGGATGTCAACAGCAAACACACTGCAAACTTAAGAGAAAGTTGCATCCAAAAGCACACACAAAAAAAAAACAACAATCAGAAACAACAATAATTTTTTTAAAAAAAACCCTTGCAAGTAATTTGGGAAGGAAATAAAATAAATATATCTGGAATTAAAAAGTGACATGATTACTTAAAAATGTTTAATGGTTCATAAATATATACACACCATATATATATATATATATATTTGTAAGTACATATTTGTTCATCATTCTTGTTGATCTAGCTACTGTAGGGTGATGGACAGGACTGGACAGTCTAGAGAGAGGCAGTGCTGCAGGAACAAACTAGGTGTAGAAAGGACCGCCCGGCTTCCCTAACTGACTTAAATTGAGGGCACATACTTTGATGCACAAACGCTGCTCTGTTTTACTCTTCATCACTCGCTTTCTGTGCAAGATGTTGCGGAGTGTACTGAAGGCTGAGGTTCCCTCAGGTTATCTCGAGCCAGGAAGCTCTCCCGAGCTATTTCTTATCTAGATGATGAGAAGTAGGAAGAATCATAAACACGTCCGTACAACACTTTGGAACTACCTGGATGTCTGCATTAATTTTGCATTCGACTTAAACGCTTATGCAGCCTAAATTTTTAACCCACAAACATTTGTACTCTTCCTGTCTTTATTAAACACGCCGATTAATAATTCACTGCACAGGCAGGAAAAAGGAAACGAACCCTCATATCTAATACCTGGTGGCTTCCTTTAGCAGCAGTGACCTCCAGCAAATGTTTCAAGTAGATGCTACAATACCATGAACAGAGAAAGCGGACGAGAGGAACAAATTCTTCTAAAAATTCATCATTTTTTCATGAACAGCCTTCTTGAGCTCACATCATCGCAGTTTAAGAGTCCCAACTCTGACATGAGTCAGAAAAGAGTTTCTTCTGTTCAGACAATCTGTTCAGACAATGTTTTCTGTTCTCTTGGTGTGATTGCGCGATGCCTTTTTTTTACCCTTCAAGTACGGTGGTGTGAAATCAAAGCCAAGAACATTTTTGTCTTCTTTCCACACAGCATTTGTTGTTTTGTAAAACCATAAAGTATTCTCTTCACATTTCTTTCTTTCTTTCTTTTTTTTTTTTGGAAAGAAGTGGCATTCTGTTAACAACAGTCAAATTTTTGCTTAAAGTGGACACACATCCAGTGCCTTCAATACGTTCATCTTTTGCATCATCTTCATCTTTTGCTGTTACCCGTTGGTTCTTTTAACATTGTGCTGTGGGATGATTTTCCTAGGCAGAGCACAAAAATCCTCTATTTGTGGACAATTTGTCATCTTCTCGATTGATCATTCATCCATCTTCAGTGAGCACTTTATCTTGATCACGGCTGCGGTGCTTTCAAGGCATATGACAGTGCGAGCGAGGCAGAAGCACACCCTGGATATGACGTCCACTGCATGGCACCACGCGTACACAAACAATCATTCAAGTTTAAAATGAATTAAAGGAAGAATTATTGCTCGACATGCTTGCCGACCCAGAATTGAGGGACAAGCATGCAACCACGATGTGTGTCAACGTTCTCTCTGGTTTACTCAAAGAACAGACATGGTATTTTAAGTAAGTTTTTAGCAAAATGTCTTGACAGACACAATAAGAACCATAATTGCTTGTTCCAGGGGAGACATATTAAGTATTACCATATAAGGAATAAGAACGCACATTGCGCGGATTGCTCGGAACAAAAAGAGACATAAGATATAAAGAAAACCCTAGCATTCACCCATAGCCTGATGAAACTGGACAAGAGGGGAAACTTGGAACACACAAACATGGAAATTACATGCAAATCTATTCATGCTTTTTAGATTTCTCTAGGTCTTCATTTAATATTGAATGAAATCTGCTTGGAAGTCATCTGCTTAACTGGAAAACCTGACAGCCAGTTTTAACATCGCCAGCTCTAAGGTTCACTTTTTTTTTTTTTAACACAGATCGTAAAACTTTTTTTTGAGAAAAACATATTTACTGTGATTAATGCAGAAATCCTTGTAATACCAAAGGGTTCACAAAATATTTTTGCAACTCTATTTACAATTCTTTTTGTTAGTAGTGTTGGCCTGTGTTTGTTTTATGCAATAACATATACAGTGGAACCTTGGATTGCGAGCATAATTCATTCTGGAAGCATGTTCATATATCAAAATACTCGTAAATCAAAGCGAATATCCCCATAAGAAATAATGAAATCTCAGATTAATCATTCCACAACCCAAAAAAATAAACACATAATTAATACAAAATATAAAGAATTTGAAAAGAATCGCGACAGAGCCTTGTGTGTGTGTGTGTGAAAGCGAGAGGAGGGAGGAAGGAACACGGTGTCCAATGACTCGCGCGTACACACACACAATGGAATCAGTGCAGGCTGAGAGAGAGAGAGAGAGAAAATGGATCTTTAACCTCTCTAATGAGACTTGTTTTTGCTTTACACAGTAGATGCGCGCTGTTTACACACACACACACACACACACACACACACACACACACACACAAAAAAAATATAACATGTTTTACGCACACACATGGTCACAGTGGTTATAGTAAACAGTACACGCGTGCACGGATGTTGATTATATCAGGGTGAGACACGCACTAAGACCGAGCAGGGGAGACGATTACCCACAATTCCGCAACACAAGAGAGAGAAATACCATTGGCTCAGCTGTGATCACATGACGCTCGTCATCAAAACAAGAACCGCATGCGTGCTACATGATACCTTGCTACAAATCAAAATTTATTAGAAATTTTTGCTAGTCTTGCGAACACTCGCAAACCGGGTTACTCACAGTCCGAGGTTCCACTGTAATTATTTATATAACTTTTTAGTATATTAATATGAATTTATATAAAGGCAAAAACGACCCAAGTATAGAACCCAAGGGCAACACTAAGTAGGGAAATTAGTACTTGAAATTATTGATGCTAAAGGTGGATCTACAAGCTATTCAATCATGGGATGTGCTTAGTTTTGCCCAGATATTTTATTTTTTTTGGATTTATTTGAATAAATAATGACAGAGGGGAAGAACTACTGTTCTAGTAAACTTTTTTTTAACAAATTATTGCTGTTCTTATTGTTATTCCTATACTGTACCTTTGCTTCCTCCAGTGTCCTGCTTTTGCTTTAACAGATAGTATCTGCTCTCTACCTCCTGAAAACACATTAATCAGAGTTAACACTCGAAAAAATCCATCAAAAAAGTGTTATTTTAACTTTGTCATCAAAAGACTATAGGCATGTGTTTGTGTGTGGATAGACCTTGAGGTGACTGAGGTTGGCTTGCAGAGAGCGCAGGTACATCAGAACCTGTCTGCTGATTCCGCATAAGCTCTCTGCTGAGGATGATGAAAACCTGAGACTGATACCCGAGTCAGCAGCACAGCCACGAGAAAGCCCCAACTCCTTCCTCCTGAACTGTACGTTATCATCAGCGCTGCTCTCAGAGTCATTCGAGCCTTCCAGCACCAGGTAGCCTGCTTCTTTTATACACATACACAGTATTTTTCCTCCACATCCTAAATATTTTAACTCCTATAGGCTGGAAATTAAATATAGTCCTGTTTAAGACCTAAGCCATTTCTGGTAGAGACGTGGCACTCACCATAATCCTCAGTCCCTTCAAAAAAACCCGTGTCCCCTGAGGAGGCGTCCTGAGTCCTGCATGATGTGCGCAAAGATGTTGTCCTGAGAAGTCGCCGGCCCATCCGCTCCCCATCGTTCTGGGCCATCAGCTGAGTTACCAGCACCTGCTTTAAAGCTGCCACTGAGAACGCAAAGGAAAGCACAAAACACAAAAGACATATTTTTAAGCGCAGTTTAAGAAAATCATTATTTCAAGTCAGAGCGTTATGCTTTTTTTTATCCCTAGAACAAAATTTGAATCGTGTTTTGCCTTTTCTAATATAACTTTCTCTGGATGTGGGCGGGACTGGTCAAACTTTCCGCAAGAATGTCAGGCTTATTGCTCAATAGTGTGTACCAGTGCTTACAGGTTTTCAGAGCTTCATCTGCTCTACAGGAAGAGGATGGAGACTCTACGTCACAGCCTCCCAGCAGCTCTGGCCCTGGATAAGAGCTTTGGTCATGGCCATGTGTTTGAACTTGCACCTGCTCCTGATTGTTGGAGGCATGATCAGACACTGCGCCACAGGCTTTACCTGAAAGCACAATGTCCAGACACACACAGTGACTGGTACAACAGAGGCCATGATGACTGGAATCGACAGAAAGACAGACAAGGATCTACACCTACCTGAGACCTCAACATTGCTAGCACATTCACGCTCTGGAGATTTGGGAAGTTTAGCACCAACTTCAGCGCCATTTCTCTCCCCTCTAAGAAAAGTTTAATTCTGATGTAAATACATCTTTTCATTGGAAGTTGCTTGGAAGCGTGTGGTGAATGAAAGTGAACTTACGAAGGCTGAGGCAGGGGAATGACGCTGTGTGGCCTGGACTTCATTGCCTCTGCTCGCTGAATGATATGCCTCTGCCATCTAAGGGAGGAAGAATAAATCAGAGAATAAAAATAAGAGGTGCTGTTGAGTAAATAATATGGTAGAAACAAGATGAAAATGAAAAATGGAGAAAATGGAAAAAATCTAAAACTTAAGTGGACAAATGGAACGCTCAGCACTTACATTCTTTGTTCAGACACTGTTTGGGCCATCAGTTCGTAGATCTGAGCTCCGTTATCCGACATGGAGAGCACAAAGAAGGACCTATTGTCTGTTTATGAAAGGCCAGTGTTAATTGACACCATCTCCCACTTTATTGTATGTGTGTGCGCGTGCATAAGAGCGTACCCGTGGCCACTGATCGCACCAGTACAGTATTGAGCTTGACGACAGGGCTGAAGATGTGCTGCACGTCGGCCGAGCCTGCGCGGTTTTTACTGTGGCATTTCAGAATGAGCCTCTCGTCTTGCTTCTGTAACAGCACCAGGATGTCCTCAAGGAGCAGTGTGTATAACTCTAACAGAAACAAACACATGCCCAAATCAAGTCATTGAATACTACATACTGCACGTCTATCTTAAAGACAGCCATCATTAGAAATAGTGTGCAATAATGATCTCTTATGTTGCCCTACCAACTGTCTTGTCTTTATTCAGTTTCCAGGTCAGTGGACCTTCATGAATCAGCTTGCTCTTGGTGAGATCTAAATTCTGAAAGATGAGATTTAGTTATGAATAATCTCTTACGTACACACATACACAGTGCATCTTAAAAATTGTATAATAATGAAAACAGACATTTTCTTTCAGGATTTTATTACTGTCCATAAATAAATCGTAATTTATTCCTAAATACCCATTTATTTATTGGTACAGTTCAGTACAAGCATATCGAATACTGCTGACTTGATAGTTTTCCAGAAGACAATCATCAACGCCCTCCACGAGGAGGCCAGAAAAGGTCATTGCTGAAAGGGCTGACTGTTCTCAGAGAGCTGTATCAAAGCATACTAATGAAAAGTTGACAACAAGGGAAAGGCATGGTAGAAAAAGCTGCACAAGCAACGGGAATGACCGCAGTCTTAAGCAGATTGTCATCCAAAGTCGATTCAAGAGTTTGAGAGAGCTTCGATTGAGAGGCTGGAGTCAGTGCATCAAGAGCCACCATGCAAAGACATCTTCAGGTATTTGCCAATAAACGTTGCATACATGAGACTCCTGAAGCAGAGAAAATGTCTTATCTGGCTAAGGAGAAAAAGAATGGGACCGTTGCTCAGTGGTCTATAGTCCTCTTTTCAGATGAAAGTTAACTTTGTACTTCACTTGGAAATTAAGATCCCAAAATCTGGAGGAAGAGTGGAGTGGCACAGAATCCCAGTTGCTTAAAGTCCAGCGTGCGGTTTCGATGATTTGAGGTTGGTGTCGATGATCTGTTGGTGTTGGTCTACTGTTTTATCAAGTCCAAAATCAACGCAGCCGCCTACCAGGAGAGTTTTGAGCACTTGCACATGCTCCTGTCTGCTGATGAGCTTTATGTCAATGCCGATTTCCAACTGGCCAAAACTACTACTAACTGATGTGCTGACCATGATATTACTGTACTGTTCACTTGACCTGAACAATACAGACAAGCTGAAGGCTGATGTCAAAGCAACGTAGTCTTCAATAAGATCTCATTAGTGCCACAGGCTGATCTGATTCTATATTGATATAAAGTCATGCTACAGAAACACCAACCAAGTCCTGAGTGCATAAATTCACATACTTTATTGGGCATTTCTGCGTTGCAATTGTTTTTGATTGACCTTATGAAATTTTCTACAATTTGGAGATACTGGATTTTTTTTTTCATCAGCTATAAGCCATAATTATCAAAACAACAACAACAAAAAAGCCTTGAAATATTTCCTTTATGTGTAATAAATAAAATAACACATATTGTTATATACATATATGAGGCTTTATTCCAGTATATTCGCTTTTCACCTGATTAACAAAAAGTAAATATACTGAAATAAAGACCTGCCAACGCTGAAGAAACTATTTTTTTCACTGTTAGAATGCATTGTTAATTAGTCTAATTACCTTTAACGTAAAAAAAAAATTGTAAAGGACAATTTGGTGCATCACTTAAGAAAACAAACTTAAGTAACTCCCTATCCTCCTCCAAACCTTTTTCTTAATTTTGGTTTAAAGTAATGGCAGGTTTTCCTAACATATGGCAGCTACTAAACAAGGAGGGTAAAGGGTGACAACGTGCATGCATTACTCATCACAAGACAACATAACACTTTTGAAGGAAAGAGCTACTGTATCCGTCCTCTTCTACATATACTGTATGACCTCATAGATGCCACAGAAGAAAAACTCACACGTGGATAGCATGGCTAATTTTGTTCCTTTGGGTCCTGGCCAGAGATGGTTGTGTGTAACTGTGATTTAAAATCCTAATTTATGGGGAGTAAATTAAAAAAAAAAAAAAAATATATATATATATATATATATATATATATTTTATATATATATATTTTATATAGTACAAAGCACTCATAGAATAATTTGCCGTTTTCTTGGGGGGGAGCCCTCCTTTTTGTTATGTTTTATATGTAACTCCAGTTGTAAAATGCGGCTATGAAAAATGTATGAAGGTTGGCAGGTCTGGATTAATATCAATACTATGGACTAAGCCCAAACACATTTTAACATGGCTAACCTTGAACTCGGAAATGAGTGGAATTTCACTCTGCTTCAGAGAGGAGAGGTCCAGGCGTCTCTGGTAGTCCTCCAGATGCTGAATAATTCATAACACCACAAAGATTTCACAAACATTTCACCAGTGGATGGATAATAAAATGGGTAATAAATCCAACACACTTATATAAAAATCACGTGTGGTTAAACACGGAAATGGGGAATTAAATAAACAAACAAACAAAAAACAACACGTGTAAAAGGATATACAGTATGTAGTGTACTATAATACAAAAAGGTCTTAAATGGCTGGATTATTTTGGGCAGCTCTGGCTCATCATAATGTGGTTGAGAGAAGAATTTGACAGGATTGAGAATTGTAAAAAAAAAAAAAAAGAAAGAAAAAAAACTTGTTTGCAAAAATACGAGCAGAGGCCCAAATGACACTTCAGAGTTAATCTAGTGATGTGTTTGCATTGGTTTTTATAAAGGAGGTTCGGACGACAGATCAATAAAACCAAAGTGATGACCTGTTTATTCTCAGACTCCTTCACTGCTTGGTTAACATGGTTGAGGATCTTGCGACAGCAGTCAGCTGCTTTCCTCACCTTGTCTTTCTCCTCTGGATCACCTGCAGACAGACGGATAGATGGACACAGAGGAAAAATATTTATTTTTTAAAGAACCTCCAGGCCTGCCAAGAGGCAATTTTTTCCCCCTCGCTAGCTTAGAGACAGATTGCCTGAGTTGAGATCATCTCCAGGCTTAGACAAATGAGACAGCATTAGTATCTCTTAATTGCACATTTTACATTAAGGTTATTGTGGCACTTTCTGAAAGCGCGCGGGCCAGTCTAAATGCTCCAAAAACAGCCTCTTTAGGTAAATTCCGAATTAATAATCTAAAAACAGCCTATTTGCGATTTGGAATTGCCTGGCTAACAGCCAACACGAGCACTAAATAAGCCTCATTACTGAGAGCTGTGCTGGAAAAGGCTGAGAGTGTCTGGGGCGAGCGGCTCCTCTGGCAGCCCTTTCCACTGCTGGCGGTCAAAACAGAGGAGGAGGCCAGGAGAAGGACAGAGCTATCACTCACTTCTCTAAACGCCTCACACCATACCCAGAGAGATAGCACTGTACACAGAGGCGTATGTAGCTGCATCGAAATGAGTTCATTTATATTCATGTATGTGCGGGAAATGATTGCATATCTGTGCAAGTGAGAAGTCAAATACGATATTTTTTGGCAAATTTTTTTTTTAAGTAAGTATTTTAAGTAAGAATGAGTGTTTTTATGCGTGATGCGATAATATACGTGTGAGGAATGTACTGCACATAAAGTTTGGGATCACTTTTGAATTATTCTAAATAATCGATGTAAATGAGTCTGAATAGAAAATATAACAAAAGAACACGACGTACTGACATCGTCAGAGTTAGAAATAATGATTTTGAGGGAAATGATGAATGTGTTCTTCAAACTTTGCCTTCATCAAAAAGAAAACACCTTTTGCAGCGATTACAGCCTGTCAATTATTCAAGCTAATCTGATGAGATTTCACCCCATGCATCCTGGAGCATCTCCCACAAGATTGATTGGTTTGATGGAGTCTTTCTCCGTACCATACGGTCAAGCTGCTCCCACAACAGCTCAATAGGGTTTAGTGCCGGAGACTCTACTCGCCTCTCCATTACAGTCAGAATTCCGGCTAATTTTAACTGCAATGGATAAAATTGTTGGTGAATTTCATGAAAAATGTGTTTTTCATTGTAAAACAAAGAAATTTGCAAGAAATTTGCAAGTTTTAAGCGGTACTGCATGTTAACTGCATAAAAATATGAGGGACTTTCAAACTGGGACTTGTGATTACATTTCTAGTGAATGAAGATTTTGTGATGTAAAACCGATTTACATTTACAGAAGCCCTAAGATACGGTGACAGTATGGAGATAAGACTCTTAGCCACAGAAACACTGATGTGAGCCCACTATTGTTGTTCCCTTCGTGATGCACTGACGGATAACTTGTCAATAACTTGTGAAATCGATGCATCTGTCTGTAGGAACTGTACACACCATCATTCACGTGGAATACCACTTGTTGCCTCGCCTGCCCAGTCCTGACCTCGCTCCAAGCTATTCCCACATGTCTGGGCCATTAAAGGAGCCAGCGTTTCAGACCTGAACCAGGGAGTGTGATCACGGCTCTAGCATACTGAGAAAATGTTCCACCTTGATGGTATCCAAGCACTTGTGAAACGCTGGGATAAAGTGCATTGAGGTAACTATTGGGCATTAGGAAAATAGGAAAACTTTGTTCTGTTATCCTGCACAATCAAAAGTCCCGGTTTGACTTGAATGCCCCATTACATATTAATGCTGTAGTACCAGTGTACTTGGCGATGTTCTCCAGCAGCAACGGATACTTGGTGAGTCTTTGCATCTCTGCAGGGATGATGTCCTTCAGCTGCAGCCTCCGGCACATCCGATTACTCTCTGCCTCCTGCACACAGAGAAAATAGCAGCTCCAGCTCCTCGGTCTGGGAAACAATGCTAGTAGATGACAGAAGCCACACCTAACAGTGCCTCAAAAATCAAGTCATTTCTTATCTTTCTGTCAGAATTCATTTGAAAGTGATTTCTGCCGTGGCAGATGGCTAGATCTCCTCTCCGCTTGTGAAACGTTCATAGAAACTGAAATATAAACTGAACATATAAACAGACTGACAGCGATTGACATTTTTAAGCTTTGACATTTACCCTCTGGCCAGTTTAATATAAATCCATACAACCGCCTTATTTATAATTTTCCATAAGATGCATAAAATCATACGGAGACAGACAGGTCTAGAGCTGAATGTCTCATATCAGTTCATCTTAATGTTCCCAACAAATACATACAAGTCATTGTATAAATGAGTAATTTTAAAAAGAGAATGCATGTTATTACCAGATAGACTCGCCCAAGTACAGTATTTCATAAATCGCTGATCTTTTCCAAACCACAACTAGTTTACTTGTATAGTTTTGTACTTGTGTACTGTAGTTTACTTGTTGATGACAGAATGATCCGACTGGTTCAAGGTGACTACAGGCTACAGGAACTAAAATAATCACTCAGTCAGAATGAGCAGGAAAGCATTTCAGCGCACACATCGAGGCAAACCTTGAGGCAAATAGGTTACGAAAGCAGAGGCCCGAATTAAACTCCACTCCTGTCAGTTATAGTTATGTGTAAAATGCAGTACCCTTTCTTTTAATTCTTTGTGTGTCTGTATAAAAACATAATAAAAAAAAATATTTAAAAAAATCACCTGATCATATTACTAGATGTTAGTATCAGAAAAACAAGATATAACTTTTTTCCATCATGCCATTACTTATTTAACAAGTATGAAGACAAATAACAGAAAGAAAGGGGAAAAAACAACAACAACAACAACAAAAAAACATGGGCAATACTCAATACCCTGTGATTCTGTCTTTAGCTTGAACCAAACGTTTCCTGCATGACTATATCATCTCTTACATGTTTTTTGGGAAATTTTGGCCCATTCTTGTTTACATCATCCCATCAAGTCATTGAGGTTTTTGCGGATCTGCTTATGCGCAGCTCGCTTAAGGTTCCGCCGTAGCATCGCAGCTGAGGTTTTCATCCGCAAGGTGCGAAGATCATTCCAAATCATCACACATCCACTGCCATGCTTGATAGTGGGTATAAGGTGTTTCTGCTGAAATGCTGTTTGGTTTTTGCCAAACATGACACTGAGCATTAAGGCCAAACAGCTCCACTTCGGTCTCATCTGTCCATTGGACATTGTTCCAGGAGCCTTGTGGTTTGTTCGGGTGAGGTTTTGAGAACCTCAGTCGTACTACCATTCTTTCTAGACAACCTTTCTAAACGAACTGTACATGTTCAGTCGTCTTCTAATTGTACTGTCATGGACATTTAGCACGCTCAAAGAGGCCTGTAGGGTTTGACATTTGTAAGGTCTGATCTTGATGTGAATGTCCTGGGATGTCCACTCCTTCCTGGGAAAATTGGCAACTGTCTTGAATGATTTCCAATTACTATATAATTTCTATTAAGCTTCCAGACAAAAACACATCAAATTAAAAGAGGGGGATATAAATCTTACATAGGACTGTACCAGCAGAAATCTACGACTACAGTGAACAAAGGCTAACTCAAACTGGACAGCTGAAGGTTGATTACAAAAGAATCGCATATGCATATTATACAACAAGAAAACTAGTTCATTTTTTCTCCAAAAAAAAACTGAGTAAGAATGTCGATAATTTTACTGCTTTTTCAAACATAAGGTTTTATTCAATTTTAAAAAGAATCTTGGGAAATTTATTTTTGTTAAAGATGGTAGGAAATGGAGTGCTGTATGTGTTCTTGACTTTGGTCTGTCTGGCAAATGATCAAACAAGTCTTTGGAAAGAAAACACCACGCAATAAAATTGTCAAGAAAATCTTCCACACGAGCATCCCCTTGAACTCTTCAACAGGCATAGTGCTTAAATTACAAACAGTTTACACACACATACTCCACTACAGAACTCACATTCTTCTTGTCACCAGGAAAAAAAGAAAAAAAAAAAAAAGAAAAGTTTTTGGACACAAACACTTTGTGAACGAACTGTCAGTCAAGACGCTTGCAGTAGATTTAGATTCAAAACAAATAAGGCAGCAGAGAGGGAAAAAAAAAGTTTTCCAGCCGGCCATATGCAAATGTCAAGAAAAGGCTCTAGCTTTTTCATTTCCATCAAAAATAGCCTGAAAGCAAGAACAAAAATTGGCATTCTTGGTCTCAATGCAAATCGAACAGACGGAGTCTTAATGTAACTCTGGAGCTGTGAGGCGGCTACCTGCTGCACCACCGCTCTGCCTCTAGGGTAAATATAAATCCTGGCTTATTTACAACCCACCGTGTCAACAAGTGATGATGCCTTCGGCTCTGTGTGTGTGAACATACAGTACGTGCGTTTGGTGACATGCTGCCCTTACATGCATGAAGCTGAGGAAGCGTTGGTCCTTCTTTTGTCGGCTCTTGATGAGCTCCAGAGCAAACGGCTGGTTGCTGCAAAAGGTGCCGACAGCATGCTTCATCTTTTCCTCCTCTTCTCGGCTGAACTGAATTGAAGAAGAAATTCAAGCGGGGCTTAATAGGACAGATTGGGTCCGCGGTGAAACTTTGTCATACTTCCCACTCCTTGTTAAACCCCTGCACTTACCCAAGACAGCAAATCATCTCCAATTTGGCCAACCACTGACGTTTCATTCCTTTTGCGTATTGCTGCCATCTTCTCGGAAATTGTCACTAAAGTGAAGAAGATGGTATGGAAAATGGAATGAGAGAAGATAAATTGGAGGATGAATGTACTGTAGTCATACTGTATACTGAAGCAGGTGTGCTTGGTACAGTACCATGGAGCTGGATGATCTCTTCCAGGTTGCTGAAGATGGTTTTGATGTCGGCAGGTGGTAATATGTTGTCACGGGTCAACTTCTGGTAGAAGACATTGTCCAGGACTTTCAGCATGCGCACGTGTGCACGCTCTGTGTAGAAAAGCTCTGAGACAATAAAACAATGTATAGGTTAATACTTCCTTTTTATGGTTTAAAAAAAATATGTAAGTTAAATTCAGTGCGCTTTCAAACGTTCCTAAAAATCAGCGCTATATTCACGTAATATCTCGTAATCTTACCATTAATAACTTCTTGTCTCTTGATCTCCTGGGGTGTCAATTCAGCCAGAACCTCCATCTTCACAAGTTGCTGCCAGTTTGGGGGATCCATGTCCGAGTAAACACCATCATCCTCACTCAGTGCCTCCTCTAGCCTGAGAGATCCGCAGAGAATAAGAACGAGGTAACTAACAACAGAAGTGCTCATCAAAAACTGTCTGACAGCTCAGTACAGTGCATCAAAGTCAAAGATTAAATGTTGACATAGAAAAAGGGCATGCGGCAGAAATACCTTCTGCTCAGCTTAGGTGTGCCTATATCCACAAATCTGAAAGAAAAATAACATTTTAAAAAAGAACCTACTTATTCCTCTGACTTATATCTAGCAGACTTTGAACTGTTTTATTAAAGCCGTTTGGCCGATTGTATTTTGCATAATACTTGCTACAATGTATGACTTTCTGCCTGATTTGCCGTCACAGACAAAAATCACACATGTTCAAGCAATCCTTTGATCATGCTTCGAAATCGGCGGCTTCGGAAAGCATAATGAGATATGGTTCTCGCGGTGTCAGAAATATTTTGATGAAAATCTCGGTGTGTAGTGCCGCTACGCTCATCTAAAATCCATCAACAGGAAGATGCCGAAGGATAACACAAAATGCCTCTAAAAATATTGTAGTGTCAATGGTAAAAATCCATCAGCAATACAAGATTTAAAACAACAGTGGGTTAAAAGAATTGTGGCAAAGGAGATGACTTGTCTTAGTTCTACAGTACCTTGGACAGGGCAAAAAGAGAAGGAGAAAGCAATTGAGAATAAATTTGCGCTTCTTGAAATGACTCCAAAATCCTTTTAATGACATTTAAAGGTCCCATATGTTGCTATTTATTTAACAGGTTTCTTTAACTCCTTAATGCATTTATTTAAAACCTAAAACTCCCTTCATTTCACTCCTCTGAATACGTCATTTTTTGTCGGAGTTCAGATTAGGGAAGAAAATCTAATTGGCTTGTTTACGGCCCGGGCAAAACAAAAATAAAAAAATCCCTCCTTACTTGTTTTTTGTTTTAAATAATTGAATGTACATTGTCCCAAATTTTGCATTTGGGCCATTTAATTATTTTTCTCATTGCCATTATTACAGGCTCCATATTTCTGCTTACACAAGTCCGTTTCCTAGACCAGCCGGAAATAACATGACGGATGAGATATCAGAATGTAGTTGTTTTCTTTATTCGCAGATCCACTGAGAGATGATTTTTTATCAGACAACCTGACATTTTATCGCACTGTATGTTTTACAATTTGGTGAAGATATATATCGGGGATCATCCCATACAGTATGACGAGAAATAATCTTAGAAAACCGTTAGAATTACACAGTGTAAAACTGTCTGTAAAGTTTTCCACAGTATCCTGGAGGAAGATGTATTTAAATTTGGTGCACTGCTGCATGAACCAGAGCTGAGTGAGATTCCGGGCTGTGTACCTGTCTCCGTCTCTGTCCTCATCAAGATGCTCTACATTGTAGGATATGTAGTCACATGGGGGGTACGTCATGTCCAGACCTTCACCAACCTGCATACCATCACTCAATCTCTGGTGCACGGAGGACTGGTTCACACCTTTAGATAAACAACAACAACAACAAATGTTAAACATGTTGTCACTCTTAACATACATGTGTGTGATTACTTTATCAGTGCTTGAATTTCAAATCCCTCTCATGTAACCTTCTAATCTATGTGCAGCATCAATGACATTTTCACAAGCAATGCTCAAAACACTTTTATTTCATTGCCTTTGGAGATGGCTGAGTCAATACCGTATATAATTATTGTTAATTATATATGAAATGAATTAACAATAATAATAAAAAAAAGTGAAGTACAGGCTTTCATCTTTAGTTTGAGAAAATTTACATCCAATCAGGTAAGCAGTGTAGGGAGTTATCATGCTTTATAAACTTTTACTAGGATGAGGGGAAGAAAAGAATGTGGAGAAAGAAAATAACCTCGTCTTAAACAGTAAAACTCCTCCTCCCACACCTCGCTTTTTAAGTTTCACAACTAACATACACAATGCAAACACTGTTTTAACGGGAAAAAAAGCAATCTCTCTAATGATACTCGCGTGAGCATACTAACGGAATCACTCCTGTAAAGTAAAAAATAAAAAATAACAAATGAACCAGCACCTTACCTTTGAAAAGAATCGCGACAGAGCAGAGTTTTCTGTGTAAATAAAGCGCGTCTGCAGCCGGGAAGATCTGTGTGTGTGTGTGTGTGTGTGTGTGTGTGTGTGTCTGTGTCAAATTACACGCGCGCACGCACACACAAAGTAAGTGTGTGTGTGTGTGTGTGTGGCATGGTGTCAAATTACGTGCGCGCACACAGAAGAGAGAGGGAGATGTTGATTATAAGAGATGAGCACTAAGACGCAGCAGGGGACTCTTATTTTGACACAGGGGATGCAGCAGGGGAGACGATTACACATAATTCCCGCAGCGCAAGAGAGAGAGAAATCATTGGCTCAGTTGTGATCACTTGCCGCTCGGTGTCAAAATAAGAGTCGCATGCGTGCTGCATGATACTCGGCGCTCGTAAAATAATACTTGCTCGGTTTCCGATTAAAAATGTATTAAAAATCTTTGCTCGGTTTGCGGAACACTCGTAAACCACGTTACTCGCAGTCCGAGGTTCCACTGTACTAAAAATGCTCAACTTTACAGCAGACATAAATATGTTTACAACCTGGTACAAAAACGTTTTTTATCTCAATAGCTAGATTTTCTGTTCATGACAATTATATGGAGTGAAATAGCGTTTATTAAGTAGATATCAATTGCACACCCATAAGCATGTATTAAATAATGTACAGAGCCTTCTGTTGACCTTTGAGATGAAATAATATTTTTTTCAAGGTCGATTTTTTAAAGAAAAAAGGGCGTTTCTCTAATTACAAAATTTTAAATCAGAATATCTTCTCTTCCTGTAGGTCGATTGCGATGAAACAAAGCCTACAGTATGTTACCTCAAGCTCGGCCAAATACTCAATCAAAATCCGCTCAATAGTTTTTATTTGATGGTGCACAGACAAACATACAGACAAAAACTCCCCAAACCATCTTGATGTGTTCTATTACTCATCTTACGTCCCCCAAATTATGTTTTCGCAAATAATTTCTCACGCATCGACGGCTCAATGGTAGGTTTATTGTCTGCCACGTTGCATCTTAGCTAATGCCCTAGAGTTGCATCCAAGAAGGGCATGTGGATAAAATCTGAGCCAAAAAAACAAAACAAAAAAAAAATACATGATCTTCTGTGGCAACCCTAGTGCAGCTGCAGAAAAAAAAAACTTCATAGGGATAAACTATCTGTCCAAATTCAGCCAAATGCTTCAAAACTCATTGGATGGTCCTTCATAATGCAGATGGACAATAACCCGGACAAAGAAGTGGAATGTCCTGCAAAAGCCATGTAAATCACCCAAACTGCATCCAACTGAGCATGTGTTTTACTGAAGACAAATGCTACAAGAACTGAAGACAGCTGCGCTAAATGACTGGCAGATCATCAACAATGATAAAACCCAGTGATGTCCGAGTTCCCGCCTATGAGATTTTGTCAATGCTTAAGTTTGCGATTAGCAGTAATTGCTGTAAAAATGGTATTTAAAATGGCTGTACTCTATTGGACCTTTTAAATTTGTGGCCATCATTTTTACAGCTCATAACAATGACAGCAATGGTGTAAAATTTTATAAGTTAACTGCTAGCTCTTCTACCGGATTAAAAATCCCATGCTGCTGTACATGTTACTATAGTTTTACATCCCATCCATGTACAAAAAGTACACAAGAGATTATTTGAATAACGCCAGTGGCGTTATGGGTCAAATAAAAACCTGGCCTAAAGCAACATCTCAGCAAGATCTCAATGTTTCCATTGACTGCCTAGGCAAGTTTGATATGTACAGGGGTGATACGAATTATCTGATACAAGCCCAGAGATTTGTCAAGTCAAACGCAATACACAGTGCTTATTATAGCCTAGAGCTAGTATCAGTGCTCTCAGTGGAATCAATCACTATGTACACAGAGCTCTTTGAACTCTGTTCTGTATTGCTTTTCATACAAGTCAGACTTAAAAAGATAAGCTCACGCAGGTGGTTGTGAGGGAAACCGGAGGTGAGATTGTGCTATTTACAATAGCTGAACACTGTATGGAAATAGTCAGCCACAAACTGACAGAAGGAATATCTCTGGAATTCATCGGAGTTATTAAGAAAAATAAATGACAAACCTATTATATAGTCCTGAAAGTGAAAGTATTGGAGTGGCAAATGGCAATTCATTTTAAAGCAAAAGCTTCCGTGCAATAGACTGAAGACACTTGGATTTGACCTCAGAAGATGTATAGTATAAGATAACATTTTAGAATTTACTCTTTCTCTCTCTATATATACGTATACATATGTGATTGTAGTGAAGCCCCCTTTCCCTCTTCCTCGTCTCCTCTCTCTGGTCTTAATCACTGCAGCATTCTTTTTGAAGTAAAGTGGACTTATTGTTCCCCTATCCACTAGATGGCAGTGGTGAGTAATGGTAAGGATTTGAATGTTCAAAAAGAGCGGAAAACAAGCAGCTGAACGCGGAAAGCAGAGAGCATGCGCGTCATTAGTTTGTGTTTTAACTACTTCATGGCTTTCTGTTTCTGTTGTCAATAAAGGCATAAGTTACAGAACTGTCGGCTCTGCGTTACTACACTTTTCAAAGGTAAAGTGAAGGTTAATTTGTTTTATTTTAACTTTATATTTTGTATTAAGAATTTTTATATGGATAGTTTTGGGCTCTATGATGAATCGACTGAGTTTTCATTATTTCTTATGGGGAAATTCCCTTTGATATACGAGTGTTTTGATATACAAGCACACTTCCAGAATGAATTATGCACGCAATATTTATTGTGTTATTGGTGTGTTAACCAGCTTAGAAAATGCCATGTTTTCTTAAAAAAATAAATAAAAAAATAAAATATTGGAATAACAATTGATGAGCGCTGCTTGTGTTGCTCTCTCACACGCTCATTGTCTATACTACTTATCCTGTACCGGAAAACCTGGAGCCCATCCCAGTTGACTCGGGATACTAGGCTGTGTACACCCATTGCAGGGCACATAATCACACACACTCACTCACAAACTAATGGGAATGTGGAATTGCCAATCAGCCTACACTGTGTGTCTATACAAGTATAAAACCAACATGAAGAACGGAGAGCTGTTTATGGGAGAAAAGCAAGCCCATTTAAAGCTGGGAAAAGAGAGGGAACTGATCATAGTCATCTCACAATCAATGGGCATTACCAATACAACATTTCTGACTGTCCTGAAAAGAAAAAAATGACTGATGCGCTTTTTTTTTTTTTTGCATTGACGAATGGCACTTAAAATTTCGTTGTACTTGTTGCAATGACAATAAAGACTATACTATACTAACAACCAGACACCAGACACCCCAGATATGTGATCCAAGAAAAACAGAATCAGTTGACAAAAGCTTTGTAAGAGCTGTGAAGAAAAACCCTGAAATATTGTATCAGTCAGTGGCATCATGCAGGGGTGAAGGTATCACACAATCCACCATTTGAAAAAGACTCAGGGAATAAAACAAACAGTACATGGAGCCTCTTCTTCACATAGAGCAAAAGAAGATTCATTTTGAATAGAAATGGCATTGGCAGTAATACGACTCTCACTTCTTCTTTGCATCGAGTTAACGGACATGCTGATAATGGCAGGTACAGTATACATGATTTGTACGCATCAGCTGAAATCATCTTCTTCTGACTGAAAACGTTTTTCACTGCTCTTTAAGGTGTAAAAATTATATTCTGGTTCGTCCCTTCTCCAGTACTTATCATTCACTTGACAGGATATATCATCAATCAATCATGGCTATTTCATCATTTTCAGTGAAGACTTTCCTCTTTAAATATTGTTTTTCCCCATTTAGAAATTGTCATTGCAAAGCTGAACTACCTAGCTACTTTTTTTGTGTATTTGGAATTTATCAAGATGTTGGACAATCGATTTGTTTGTTACACCCAGTGTTAGTGATGTATGCGAGTATGTCGGAATGTCACTTTTTTAAGCAGCAATTTTGCCTAATTGAGAAGGATCTTCTTTAAATCTACCTGTCTCTCAGATCTTTCACTCTTTTACTGATAACTAGAGGAGGGCAAAGTCCACAAATCTACTGAGCCCCAAAAGGGACATGGGTGGGACATTATATTCGCATTAGAGTTATATGTGCGTTGTTAAACAGGCATGGAGAGATTGAGAGAGTTTTACTTTCAGCTTGGCCTAAAATATACATACATTCAGTTTGTACTTGGAGCTTGCCCTTTCTGTATTTTGGCGCCGGAAGTATGAGTCACATGGTCTCGATTTCTTTTCCTTCTATGTCCTGTTTTTTTTTCTTCTCCAGTTTTTTTCCCCTCGTGTCTCGTGTCCCTTCCCCAGATTACCCCCTCCATTTTATTTTTTCCCTTTAAGGAATTTTTCATTTGACATTTTTTCCCCTCATCCATGTCCCTTTAGGGGGTCTGTACTAAAAGTAGAAAATCCTTAGGGCAATTATTACTTAAGTAAAAGTAGAAGTCCTCCATTTACATGTGTACTGTACTCCAGTAAAAGTACTCACCTTGAAATTTACTTAAGTATCAAAAGTCTGTCTCCGTCATTGTCTCCATCCTGCTCCACTTCTGATTTTAAACACCAGTTATGTTATTACGGGTGTCTCAAAGGAAAGGCTTTTGAGTGGAGCAAAAGTAAAAACTACTGTATCCTTCAGTAAAACTATTTAAATAAAGTACAGACACATGAAATATGTACTAAAGTAGAGTAACAAAGTACAGATACTCCGGTACCTCCCATCTCTGCGAATAACAAATGATGCACAGACATTTATACAGCGTTTATATTCACTGAGAATAATGTATTGGTTGTAGAATTTCTCCCTCTATACAAAACATAAGAGTCCAGGAACAGGGAAATCTCCAATGTCAATCTTTATTTCATGGTGCTGTTGCTGTATTTCCTGCTCCTGAGTTTTGCTTTCTTTTGGGTGCTGCATGGTGGTATCGAATTACAAGTAGAAATGTGCTGATGCTCTCCATACTGAAAATGTTTCCTGGTTCAAGCCTCTTCCATACATGAGCAAAATGGATGAACATATGAGCTATTATTTCATATTATACAACAGTAAATTCTGGCATAGTACTCTAGTGGCATTCCATGAGTGGTGATACACAGCATAACAGCACTAGGATATTTAACTACTGTATGTTAAACTGTTGGGTGCCAGCATGGGTGAAAGAAGGTCAGCACAGCCCACAGTACTGGACAGATGAGAGAGCAGCTGCCTGCTAAAACCCACATTCAAAAATCAGTCAGCGAAGCAAGAAAGCACATCTGATAACTTTATGTCATTTTAAATAACACGTTATCACCTTAGTAATAGCTTCAAAGTTGTTCCAAATTGCCTTTGTACCATCTACTGTTTTGCTCACAGCTAACACGACTACAAATCTAACTACCTTAAACACAAGCCAGAATCCCAAATCCCTCTCTAACCCCTGATCCATGGGCATTACATGGGTGTGTGGTAAATAGCGCACATAGCGCACAAACTTTCTATTTTACACCCTATGGTATTCGACCTTGCAAGTTAGCCGATATTCTAAAAATGCAAAAATGGGAATAGAAACTCGTGACATACTGTATTCAAGACTACATAACTCCTCCTTATGTGATGGTGCTTAATTATACTTTTAGAAACTGCAACTTTTTCCTTACCTTATTATAACTATTTCGTGGCATACTGGTTGAAAACCAATAGGAACAGATCATTTCAAGTTGATACAGTGGTACCTTGGCATACGAACGCCCTGCCAAAAGAATTTCCGTCCTGAGAACTAAAATTTAGCAAGAAATTTGCCTGGACATAAGAAGCATTTTCGGCAAACGAGCGAATGACCCATGCCGAACCGGAAGCCGGCCAAATTTATATACACAGTTGTGTTCAAAATAATAGCAGTGTGTTGAATAAAGTGAGTAAAGCTCCATATCCTTTTGATAACTTTTAATCTAAATCAACAAATGCATTGGACACCCTGCACATTCGATTCTGAATCACAACATGAAGAAAAAATCTGCTAAATGTATTATTAGCTTACGGAAAGTGAAGAAAATCAAATATTAGTCTGTTAAAAAAATAGCAGTATCATCATTCATCTTTACAAAGTGATGAATTTACTGTTTAAACAAAAATGCTTGAAGTTTAATCTTTCTTGTGCATCTCTGAACTAATATTTAGTTCACACCCGTTCACACCCGTTTACACCTGTGCTGCATGGAGTCAACCAACTTCTGGCACCTTTGAACAGGTATTCCAGCCCAAGACAATTGTACTACATGCCACAATTCCTCTGCATTTCTTGGTTTTGACTCAGAAACAGCATTTTTAATATCAGCCCACAAGTTTTCTATTGGAGTAAGGTCTGAGGGTTGGGCTGGCCACTCCATAACGTTAATCTTGTTGGTCTGGACCCAAGATTCTGCTCGCTTACTGGTGTGTTCGGGGTCGTTGTCTTGTTGAAACACCCATTTCAAGAGGATTTCCTCTTCGGCATAAGGCAACATGACCTCTAAGTATTCTGATGTACTTAAATTGATCCATGATCCTTGAAATGTGATAAATACGCCCAACACCATAGTACGAGAAGCATCCCCATATCATGATGCTTGTGCCTCCATGCTTCACTGTCTTCACACTGTACTGTGGCTTGAATTCAAAGAACAATCTAGCTTTCATCGGTCCACAAAATATTGCGCAATTTCTCTTTAGGCCAGTCAATGTGTTCTTTTGGCGAACTGTAACCCCTTCAGAACATGTCTTTTTTCCGACAATGGGACTTTTCGGGGGCTTCTTGCTGATAGCTTGGCTTCACATAGCCGCCTTCTAATAGTAACAGTACTCACAGGTAACTTCAGATGTTCTTTGATCATGATGGAACTGATCATTGGGTCTTTGCCAATTTTGTTATTCTTCCACCTATTTGAATGATAGTTTTCTGTTTTCTTTCTGGTTTTGATATTCATTTGATATAATTTTAGCAGAGCAGCCTATCTTTTTCTGCACTTCATTGTATGTTTTCAACTTTTCAATCAAAGTACGCTGTTCTTTTGAACAATGATTCTTCTGAACGACCCATTTTAATTTGATTTTCAGAGAGAAATGCACAGGACAACCTTTTCTGCACTTATCCTTAAATTAGGGGAACTTGTTTGACACCTGTTTTTCACAGAATAATTTACCTGATTATTTTTAACTGTATATATCTAAATATGGGGGGGGGGGGGGGGGGAATGCTAGCAAGGACGGTAGTGTAGCAAGAAGATAAGGAAGCAACTGTTCCTTTTTTCTTTTTAATAGCTGGTGCAAAGATGAATCATAAATTAAGCTTAAGTGAGGTTTAATGTCTATTTTTTCATATTTAACTTCATCCATGTCTTTTCTAAATGTTCATTTGCCATAAGAACTCTATATTTGTTTGCTTTAATTCTAATTAAATTTGAATCCCCTTCAATAAATGTGAACTAAGCAAAAAAAAAAAAAAAAAAAAGGTATTATTTGTTAATTAGTTTCATTCTCGGATAGTGTGATTGTTTTGTTGGTTTACGTGGGTCCATTCAGTAGGGTTGGGTACCGAAAACCTATACCTATATAACCGGTATGTGCCGGATCGAAACAGAACGCGAATTTCGGTGCCTCATTTCGGTGCCACTTAAATGCCTGAACTATTGATTAATATATTTGTTCTCTGGGGCTCTGATGATGACACAGTTGTAATAAGTATTAGATTCATCAACACACATGATCTCCAGTAAAATTCATGCATTCATGGGCTGTCAAAAATGATCAGAAAAATTAATTATTTCCGTAATTAGAAAAATCTTGAGGACTTCGGAAAGCTTTGATAATACAAATCAAAAACATTGTTGCAATAATGTTACCGGTCCATTTTATTTTTGGAGATTAAAAGTTTATTAGTTTAGATAAAAAAATGAAAAGCACAAATCATCGGGAAATGAGACCATCCGAGATGCGCGTGAATGCAGCAACTAACGTTACACTTGCTCTGACGTCAGCAGGTGGTCTACCGCTATCTTAACTTGATAAATTAACATTCGTTAAAATGCCTAAAACCAAACAGTCGAAAGTGTGGGTATGTTTCACAAGGATTCCTAAACCGCGACGTGCAGTAAATGTTTTACAGCAGTCGCGTGTAAAGGGGGAAAGACGTCAAATCTAATGAAACATTTGAGGGCACACGGAATAAACTTAAAAGCAGAGGAACGCGCCATGTCTGACGGCTTGCGGACAACAGCTGGCACTATTGGTGTGGATGAGCCCGACACCAGCCCCAGTCATACCAACCGTAGCCAAAAGGAGTCTGCCGATTATGATGACGTCGGCAGCCTTTCCGCAGGTTAATAGTAGGCTAATGTAATGTGAATTACAAAATGCAAATCTTGCATTCATGCTAACAAGTGGTCAAACGATTTGTAAAATACTAATGTAACATGGATTCTGTTTATAATTATGGCTTTCCAGCTAGTACTTAAACTTTTAATATATAGTTAAAATTTTTTGTTCAATAAAAATGTATTCTTGAGCCATCATTTTGTGGCTTTTGCAAAGTATCAATTCAGGCTCCGTTTTGGCACCGGTACCGGTTTAAAAGTATAGATTTGGCACCTGTATCGAAAAAACCCAAACGATGCCCAACCCTACCATTCAGTGAGATATTGTAGCTGGTTTGCCCTTTAAAACCTCCCCGAGCTTCGATTTTATTTCAGGTGGACAGTTTTGATTAGATTCTTAATTTCCTGTTTGTTTTACTCTAGAATATTTTTTAAAAGACCTTATGTATGGAGGGTTGGTCTCATTTTCCTTGCTTTGTAATTCATTGTTCTTTTCTTATCTCACCAACCATCATAGGAGAAGACTTGCTGCTAATAACTGTTAACTCTTGCTAGAATAGATTTACTTAAATAAAGTGTTACATTTTGACTATAATCTATAAATATGTAAAAAAAAAAAAAAATAAATAAATAAATATTAAGGTACAGTATGTTTAACTATTAGCAGCACTGCCATTCTGGACTTGATCGGAACTTTATCATAACTTAATATAGAGAGTTATTATTATTGTTATTACTTTTTTTTGCAGTAGTAGAGTTGCAGTACTCACTAAAGTCTGTTTCTTTGAAGGCTGTGTCTGAGACAGGGCTATAGGGAGGAAGGTTGCTGATGACTGTGGAGTTCTGGATGAGGTCTGAGCCCTCACTCGACTGGCTTCCGCGTAAAAAACACCCACCATCTATCACCTCACATTTTCCCATCCCTGGGTGCGAGAGCTGCTTCTGAGGCCTTGGTTTGCTTCCGTCCACAGTGCGACCTACTGCTTAGACACAAACAGACACACTGATGATGATGATGATGATTCAGAGAATTCGATTAATTTTTTCACTTCTGTTTTGATTGAATTTTTATCAAGTAGTTTGTTTAAATAATTTTTCTGAAAAAAAAAAAAACATCAGATAGAGATTGTAAACAGGAAATTATAATTAATATTACCAGGCGTTGTTTCAATGCGGCTTGGTCGACGTTGCGGCCCCAGGATATTGAAACGAGGCTTCTTTACCTTTTCTTCTACTTCCTTCTCCAGCTTGCTGCTCTTCTACAAATATCCGAAACACAGAAACGTCAAAATCAAAGGCGAGGTGAAGTTCAAAACCAGAAACAGTGGAAAAAGTGGCATGAACGCACCTTGATCTTGGGCAGGAAATTTATGCGCACGCGTTTGGACTCCAGGTTACGCTGCTCTTTGCCTCTTACGCCCAGATGCTTCATATAGATGTAGATCACATATTGTATAGTGGTACTGCAGGAATGAAAATAAGCCCTTTACACAACACATTCTCATTTCACAGTATTGAACTAGAACGGGAGTCCCGGCTCGACAAATAGGAAAATCTGAAACATGCTGATGTTTAGGTCTCTTCATTTACACCACCATATGCTAGCTTCAAGCTTGTTGCTTATGTACATAAAGCCTCCATGTGGCCACATCCTTCTGTTCCATAAAGCTCTTGTCTTACTAAACCATATGTCTCAATTGCACTTTCCATTACTCTTTCTCAACAAATCATGGGTGCTAGATCCAGATGGCACTTCGCATATGTTTCCCTGCGTGTCAGTGTTTGTGCTTTAATCCTCAATGTAAGTAAACAGTTTTGACTTAAGATCCTGATTTAAATTCTCCCATTTACATGCACAGATGGTCCACGGGCTCATTATAATATGCCTTGTCTTTATAATGGTTGTGCAAGGTGGACATGAAAGGTTTTCCTCACCACTTTTCCTCTTCTGCAGCTAGTGAAGTCAACCTGTTGCACAAGACAGATGGGTTAAGTGGAAGAGCAGCCTTAAGAAGAATGTTTAGCCTTTAAAGAAGTAAAAGTCACTCTTACAGAATGTCATCGATTTTGGTGAGGATGCTCTCAGCACAGGACCTCTCTTTTTCCAGAGCAGTGGCATTTTTTAACTGCTCTATGTCCAAATGTGCTGGCTCTCCCTCAACTAAAGTCAGGCCCATACTGTGTTTCTGTCTGCACGGACACACACAGCCAAGCTGAAGTTAATAATAATGAAAATAATGCAGCTTAACACATCAAAAAATAATTGAAATTGGCATATCTTTTAACCAAAATAATAAAATTCCTACTTTCTGGGATTTTTTTTGTTCATTTCATTTTTAAGCTTAATAAGGATGCTGCAAACACCTGTACTATGCTGATTCAAGCAGGTGATCATGTGGCAGCAATGCAATAATCTAATGCATAAAATCATAAGCATATGTACATGTTACATGTACATGTTACATAAGTTCACATTAAACACAAGAATGGTGAAAATGTGATTGTAGTGAAGCCCCCTTCCGCTCTTCCTCCTCTCCTCTCTCTGGTCTTAATCACTGCAGCTAGGATTCTTTTTGAAGTAAAGTGGGTTTATTGTTCACCTATCCAGTAGATGGCAGTAGTGAGTAATTGTAAGGATTTGAATGTTCAAAAGGAGCGGAAAACAAGCAGCTGAACGCGGAAAGCAGAGAGCATGCGCGTCATTAGTTTGTGTTTTAACTATTTCATGGCTTTCTGTTGTTGTCAATAAAGGCATAAGTTACAGAACTGTCTGCTCTGCGTTACTACACTTTTCAAAGGTAAAGTGCAGGTTAGTTTGTTTTATTTTTACTTTATATTTTGTATTAATAATTTGTATATGAATAGTTTTGGGTTGTGGAACGAATCGACTGAGTTTTCATCATTTCCTATGGAGAAATTCACTTTGATATATGAGCGTTTGATATACAAGCATGCTTCCAGAACAAATTATGCTCGCAATCCAAGGTTCCACTGTATATAAATATGCATTTTCACTGTGACCATAAAAAGTCTGTAGACGCAATAAGATTTTCAAACTCATCTTTCAACATTCATGAGACTGTAAAAAGTTTGAACTTTCACCTGCATTAGCACAAGCAACTAGTAGGAATACACACTAAAACACTACAATGACTTGCTGCATATCTTCTGCTAAAGATTTTGTTAAACATTCCTGCTCGAATATTTCACTTTATTATATTTACTAAACATAATTGCCTGTGCTGCCACTGCCAGGAGAAGGCATTAATTGCTGTGAGGAAAAAAATGTGCTTGTGCCAAAATAAACACGGTTATTTCCCCTCTACCAATGTTTCATCAAATAACTGTTTATTAATTTATTACAGTTTATTTCATCTGAACAGAAGATTAGGCAGAAGACACCTCCCGAGTGAAGAGTATCTTTGCCTCAAAGAAAATAATAACCCAGTAGCTGAGTGCAATCGTGTAATCATAACACCACACTTACCTAAAGTCCTCTAGAATTCTGTTCACCTCGGGGAGAAGTGTGTCCTGCATTGTTTGGACATACTGTCTGTGCAGTTCCTCTGGAATCAGCTCTGGTCTCCGTCGGTCTAGAAACACCACAGATGCCACACTGTCATTCGTTTAGAATAAAACTAGGGTTATCAATCATACCATGCTCATTTATGTGATTAATATAGAAATTTTTATGCATTAATATTTTTTTAATGCAAATTAATTATATGACCATGTTTTTGTTCCTAATGGCTTCCTAAAATTGCAGCACGGTTACCTGGCTGTGTGTGATAATAGCATGTTTAATCAGGATACTAAGATGACTGAGGAAACATCAGTCTACAGTACTTATCAGGAAATAGTTTCCCTTGAAGGTAACTCCAGCACACAACATTGGTTTTATCCAAACTTTCCACTAGAAGCTTTTTATTATTGCACTCACAGTTTAGCACACCCTGAAAGCAAGTTTAATTATAAAAAGCTTTTAGATGAAAGTTTGGATAAAACCAAAAAAGTTTTTATCCAAAAAAAGTTTGGATAAAAAAGTTATGTGCTGGAGCTACCTTCAAGGGAAACTATTTTTACAATAATACATTAAATGTAAGATGTGGGAGTGGTGGCTCAGGTGGATAAGGCTCTAGATTGTTGATTTTCAAATCCTCAGATCTGGGTTTGAGTCCCGCTGTCGGTGGGTTGCCACACTCCCAATCGCTGCATGCAGTGCCATTCCCATTTGAGAGATTTTAAATTAACATTTGTTAAATTTGGAAGTTTGCGATTATTATAAAAACTTTTTTTTCTCTAACCAGTTTGTCATGCATTTCTTTATTTCAATGTTGCACATTTATAGTACATTGTGATTAATTATGATTAATCACAGACAATCACCGTGATTAACCAGATTAAACAATTTGAATCGATTGGCAGAACTAAATAAAACATACGGAATCAAATGCTGTTCATTTGAGCTGCAGGCTGTGTACAAGTGTGTCCAAGTCCTCTACAAAGACCAAAGAAAGAATTACATAGATTGGAGGCTAAATTAGACTGAAAACTCAACACATCTAAGTGCAGAACAGCACAAGCTGTCCACTGGGGAATAACTGTTCGCCAGACAGAAATGCTTGAAGAAGAAATATCACTTAAGTCAAACAGCTAATTATAATGCATTCACGCACTGCTCATTATTCTGCACCTATTAAAAGGGAACTTTCAATTAAATGCGAACTTACCGAGTTCAGAAGCGATGGATTCAGGCACAGTTACTTTGAGGTTCTGTTGAATAAAACAAAGAAATGGTCTTGTTAAATAAGTAGCATTGTAATTCTATCTAACTGTGAAGCATCTGCATGCACAAGGACATTACACATAAAACAAACAACCTGGATAGAATGACTTCGGCTAATCTCTTCATTAAAGCGTGCATGCTAATAAACAACTTAAGGCCAATATATATCCAACACAGAAGCACACAAGTACACTAGCGACCATGTTACGAGAGAGGGCTAGTTCCTGCTCTGATGTTCTCTATTCTGGTTTAACATCATGGATGGTCTTTAGGAATACAAGTGTGAAAGCTTATTTATTTATTTATTTTTACTCACAGCCCCCCTGTCAATGAAGAAGGTGAAGATGTCCATGAAGATGCGTCTGGTTTCTTTTGAGTTGGTCTGCTTGTAGAGGTCAGTGTAAAGGTAGCAAAGCTGAAAATGGGAGATAAGATATGAAAACACTTATGTTCAATTATGCCGACTAAAAAGCTGTCTAACAAATAACGCATAAGCTGGAGGGACCAAGGTACAACCAAGGTAGGTTGTTAGAGGACCAGAAACAAATATAAAATGATCTAAAAGCAAAATAGAATTGCATACTTGGTGTTTTTAGTCCTTATGAATTCTAAAATCAAATTAAGGAACATGCTTTGCATTAAGCCAAGCTTCCAAACTTTTTGGCTCAATGACCTGGAACAGACGTTGAGATTAAGAAAGCCTTTTGGTTTCTTTCTTCTTCTTTTTTTAAATTCCAGATCCTGATCTTAGTTTGGGAAACTTTTGATTAACCCATTATGTAACACTCATATCAGGATGCAAGAGGCATGAATAAGTTATTAAGCTTTGTTAATTCATTTCAGTTTATCTAGCACCCATTAACGTGCTTGTTACATTGGCTAGCTTGAGCAGAGAAGGTTTCCAGTGGGTTTTATTTAGGGCTGTCAAGATTAACGCGTTAAAGCATATGATTAATCTGGAAATTTTAACGCATTACTATTTTTTTATGCAAATTGATCCCGTGACCAAGTTCCCATAATAGCTGCGTGGTTCCCCGGCTGTGTGCGATAATGGCATGTTTAGCGCGGATAATTCAAGATGATCTTCAAGATGACTGAAGAACATACCAGCTGTGGTGAAGGGCAAGTTTCATTATAAAAAGCTTCTACATGGAAGTTTGAATAAAACCAAAGTTGTGTGCTTGAGACAATACATTAGACGCAAGATGTGGGAGTGATGGCTCGGACGGCTAAGGCTCTAGGTTGTTTATTTTCGGATATGAGGATCCAGGTTGCCACACCCCATACTACCCCAGCCACTGTATGCAGTGCCGGTTCCATTTGAGAGATTTTAATGCAACACTTGTTCAGTGTTAATGTTTGCATTATTATAAAACTATATAATCTTTTTCCTCTAATCAGCTTATCGTGCATTTCTTTATTCCTACATTGCACATTTACAGTATAATACAAGTACATCAGAGCATTTTAAAATTTGATTAAACGTGATTAACCACAGATTATGACTGTGATTAATTAGATTAAACATTTTAACTGACTGACAGCACTATTTTTTATTTCACTGGACATAGACCTGTAAGTAAAATACGGTTTATTATTTTCACTGTAACATAAGCCTGTCCTTGACCTTGCTGTCAATACCACAGTTACTGTAGCTGCTGGCGATGAAGTCCTCATGATGAGTTTATGTTACAATGATATGCCACTGGTGTGTAGACCCTGAAAGCACTATTGTGCACTAAGACCTCTCATGCCTCTCATTCTTTTCACTGCTCCAGGCGTCTGAATATGATTATACTGTATGCACACCACTTGTGGCACCATCTTCGTATTTCTAATGAGCACTCCGACTGCTCCATGGGTTCAGGATAGCCGAACTATAGTGCATGCTCTTTACTACTTATACTGTTTAGACACTATAAGACGTCATATCAAATTATGTTGTATTGTATGCCAAGTTCAGTTGTAGTGTAATTTCATATTAACGATATACACTAATCTTATATAACACAGCATCTCTTAGTACCAGATGTTGGCATCAGAGCATTTCCTGAATAAATCAGCAGAGACCAATACGGACTCCTGGATCAGCATTCATGCATTAAAAATAAATAAATAAATAAATAAAATAAAATGCAATAACAGATGCAATGAAGATAGTTGTACAAAGCTCATTACCACAGGAGCAGGGTCGAACTGGGACACCACATGGTACAGGAAAGCTGCAAGGTGCGCAGGTCGATTCTTAAGCAGCTCCAGACTCTGAAAACAGTTACACTGGACGTTCGCCTATAATACAGAAGGAGCCGGGGTGAGGAACGACATTTCAAAATAATCCGAATAAAGGGTGCAAGAGGAGAACTGAGAGCTGAAGGGTACCTGCTCCTGCTCATGTTCCGAGTCAAAGTAGTCATCCTCGGCTCCCATGATCTGAGGAGAGGGATGACAGGAGGGACTTTTCACGCTGGGATGGAGGTCCTGCACAAGACAGGGAAGAGTAGC
Organism: Clarias fuscus; assembly: GCA_030347435.1. Classification (NCBI taxonomy): domain Eukaryota; kingdom Metazoa; phylum Chordata; class Actinopteri; order Siluriformes; family Clariidae; genus Clarias; species Clarias fuscus. The sequence goes on from CM059218.1 coordinate 9,303,636, forward strand.
TTTAAAATCAATCTCATTATGACTAGATAATCAGAGCACAGGTTCTGTTTTACCAGGTCAGAGGTGTCTGCAGTCTCAGGTGAAGACCAGGAGTTGAGGCTGTTCCGTTGTGTGCTCTTTGGACTTTTCGAATCTTTCCTAGCAACAGTCTTAGGAGTTGCGGAGTGGTGGAGATGCAGCGCCTGTGAGGCAGCCCGTTACCATGTTTAAACATATTTATGATAATACACAACCAAAGACGCACATATGGAATTTCACTTTGGATCTAAAATGATTCAAAGAGCTATTCCTAAACAAGATGCACTTACGGGACTCCACAAGCCATCTGAGCCAGCCTGGTCCACATCCACTACACCGGCACTCTCACCATCTACGAGAAGCAGGCCGTCCTGTAAAACACACACTGATACGGTCAGTGTTATCAGAAAAACAAAACACAATAAACTGCTGCTCTCTGGGTTCCTTTGTTCCTCCTGTTTGGAAGTGGTGACACTAGTCAATCTTGGACATCCTTAAGCTTGTGCACCATCTGGAAGTACTGAAAAGTTAAGGTGAAGATCGAAAGATGAATATGAGGAAATAAATCAGAATTTCATTTTTCATTCTCTGAAATTTGAATCGAGACGTGTTAACTCGGAACATGGAACCTTTTGCTTGAACTCGATCATGTCCTTTAAGTGATCAGAAATATTGGAACACATGACCGATGGGTTTTCCTAGCTTGAACCGGCTCACTATTCATTATTGAGGATTTATCTCATGATAGTATGAGCAGAACAAATTCAAACTGTGTCTACTGAAACGTTCTGTCAGCCAAGTTACACAACAAGACAAGACTATGACCCAAAACACCCTGCCAACACAGCAAAGGATGTAAGGGGGGAAAAAAGGTGGAAGGTTTTAGACTGGCCATACTGTATCAACCAACAGTCATTAACCCAGTCGAGCATGCATTTTACCTCCAAAAGAGGATCCAGATGGAAGAAACTCTCCAGAACAAATAACCAAAAGAAGCTGCGGTACTAAAAGGGGACTATAAGGGGAAACTGCAGAAGCAACAGTTTGCACAGATGCAATGGATGGCTTCACGTGTCTCCGAGGAAGCATATTGGAAAACCATAAAAATACAACTGCTTGAAAGAATTTTCACAGTACACAATATGAATCCTGATCATCAAGCTATGTCCAAGCAGAAAAATGCCAAGAAGTAGATAAGGAAGTAACCTGATGAAAGAAATATGGCAAATTACTGTATATAATCGTTAAGTAAAAAGTTTAATGTAAAGAAATGTGAAATAGCTACAGTGAATACAATTAAATCCATGTAAAGGCAGTAAAGAGTGGCACTGATTTTAGGGCTAGAGCGCTTCTATGGTTGACGGGTATGCATGATTGCTGCGCATGCTGTCGTAAATGTCCTGAAGAGATGGCAGATTGCATCTAATGATCCCTTTTGTTGTGTTGATTATGCACTCGTTCCTGTGAAGTAAAGGACCCGAACCTTACGGTTATTAATGACTTGAGGATGGACTCAGTGATTGCAGTGAAGAACTGGATCAATAGAGCAAGCTGGAGGTAGAGGTTTTTTTTTTTTTTTTTTTTTTTTTTTCCAAATGCCTCAAGGTGGTGATGCACAGGGAATTGAGTGAGTCCACAGTAAAGACTACAAAGAGAAGCGATAAAGAGCGATGAGGAGAGCAGAGATGTCAACGTTGATTAGAGTAAGGAAGTCGGCACAAGGGGGGGGGGTCATGGGGGACACCACCAGATGTGCATAGAGGACCGGTCAAAAGTTTCGACACAAGTTCGGATTTATTTTTCTACATTCTGGAACAATACTGGATTTTCCAAAACTATAAAATAACGCATTGCAAAAATAACTGACTGTTGATGAAGTTAGAAGCTGTTCTGAAATAGTTCTTGCAATAACAGGACTGTCAAGTGCACATTTGCAAAACCCATCAAGCAGCCTGATGAAACTGGCTCTCGTGAAGACCATCCCAGGAAAGCAAGACCAAAACTTGCAAGAACAGAACTAAACAGCACATCAAGATTAGAGCCGTTATGAAGACTTTACAGATCATGACTAGCAGGCACGTCTCAATATCAACTGTTCAATGGAGATTATTGAATACTTTGGTTGCCTTTAGCATTGCTTTACAATGTAGAAAGAAATTAAAATCAGGAACGACCATGGAGTTAGAAGGTGTGTCCAAATTTTAGACTGGTAGTGTACTGTAGGTTAAATCCCAAATCCTTTCTCCTTTATATCCCTATCTCACCTATGCGGTTTGACTCGCGGTGAGATGCGGTGTTAGGCACCGTGAGCCGCCGCGATTGCCCGCTGACGTGCCACAAGGTCCGCAAGCATCCGCAAGGACCGCCAAGAAAATTAAACGTGTTTAAATTTTTCGCGCGGAAAGAGGGAAACGTTATCACACCGCCAAAACCCGCGGTAAATCATGATGAACCGTACTTACGGCCACCGCACGAAACCGCGTAGGTGAGGGTATAAGTGAAGTTGCTTCTGCTGGCTGAATTTTATGTGCAGTAAAATATAAAGCAAAAATGAAAAAAAAAAAAAACAGAATCGTGGTTGGTGCGAGACGAGAGAAGGAGGAGAAGACTGGCTTTCACAAGCACATACACACACACGTTGGGGTTCCATGGTCGCTTCTGTAGGTTTACAGGTAGCTCTTTGGTGAAGGTGTAGTTGAACCTTGCATAGAAGATGTGAAAGGTGCTCCTCTTTTGAGTTGTTTTATCCCAAATCATACCGTATGTGTCAATAAACCACTGATCCACTGGTTCACAGCATGAGAGCTTCAGCTCTGGGTCTGTGGTGTTAAAACCGAGCTTTGAGAACGGTGCCACGCAGATATACAGTACATGTGTGTGTAAGATGCACCTTGTGTGGACCTGTATGCAATTCTTTCGTCTGAGACTGGCCTGTTTTTCTTGATCGCAAAGTTACTATAAGCGGCTTTTCAACATGGTTTAAACCATTATCAGGTCATAATATTGCTTTGAATTGTATCATTTCTATTTTAAACCATATGTGTCAAGGCATAATAGTGCACATAACAAAAAGAACCCACAAATACTTAATTAAGGTATCATAATGTGTGTGTATAAAACATACAATTTATCATTACACCTTAGTTACATGACTGACTGCCCGTGCTCCTCAGCAGCTCCACCTGTGGTAAGTCACGTCAGTCACAAAAGCGTCTAAAGTACATTGTAATTGTGAGAACTGGAGTACCTGTGAGGCTTTGTGTGCGTTTCTCTTGGCTTCCTGGATGTCCTTCAGGAGACGGATGGTGGGATTCTTGACATACTCTTCCTTCATGTCCTATAAGCCCAGAAAAAAAGAAAAAACCCAGAAGCCAGTAACATGTCAATCTTAAAATATAAGACATATAGAATTCTCTCTCTCTCTATATATATATATATATCCCTCAATAATCTCAATCCGGTACGCTGTAATCAACAGTAATAACACAAAGTATTACAGACCGACAAGCCTGGCAAATATCATAGACTCACAAAAATATAATGCAAGAAACAGACGACCTCCTCCATGATCTTCAACACTGCAGCTTTCAGTTTGACCACAACAGGAAAAGCCTCGTTTCTTATCAGCTGAGGTCATATTTTGAGCTCGGTGGCTACATCATATATTTATAACATACAGTATAACGCAAGTGTGAGAGCAAATGACTGAAAACCGCACAGAGTACTACAAACAGGTTAATACAGTGTAAAATCGATTGCACTAAGACCATAGTGAGTGATGGATTATTTAATAGATTATACATTCATGCAAAAATTCTGCAGGCAATGAAGCCTTAACCTAGAATAATCAACAGGGAAATTCTGACCTGCAACTCCTGTCTATCTTTCGTCAGCGTCTTCGGGCCGCGCATCATGATGTTCTCTTCCTTAATGATTCAGGGATTGTGTAGGAGATCGGGGAAGGGCATCATTACACCGCACACACACAAATGTATTGGATTATGGAATTAAAAAAAAAACTTTTCCCCCCCAAACCATAACAAACAAAAAGCAAAATTTCCAATATAAATGAGATATACTCTAATAAAAACAGTTTCACTCTTTTCGGAAAGTAATAAAAAAAAAGAATGAGCTTAAAGGTACTCTGGTTAGTAGAGATGAAGTGCTGTGGTTTTGCTACCTTGTATTCCCGCCTGCTCCGGATCTGTCGTGGAGAATGTGGGAAAGTGTCTGAGGAAGCCACATTATCCCCTATCGACTCGAGGTTGAGATCAACCTCTGATAGAGGAATCTGGGGTAACCCAGGTGGTCGTCCCAATACGGTGAGGGCCACGTAGGAACCCGCTGAATGGTATAAAGATGTAGAATTAGTGCTCCGGGTTCAGTTTGTCGCACACGTCATGTGTCTCAAAATCTCAGACTGATGACGTGGAGCTCACACTGGTCTCGCCTTTCTCCTGTCACTAACTCTGCTCCTGATTCCACTTATGATACTTTAATACAGAATGCTGAGGTTAAACTGGAATAAAGCACCACCAATGCACTATGCTTTATAGGAAATATGGTGTTCTTTGGGGTGTGCACTTTTGCAATCAAGGCTTGCGGTTTTCATCATGAAAACAAACAAAAAAAAACCTTTCAATTTCAATTAGGTGTGTAGACATAATCGTACAGTAGTATGATTTTTTCACAACTTTGCCCTGTGAACTCATGACCCCAAACAAGAAAGTGGAATTCTAGCCTCACTGGGACCTCTGGTCTCACTGGTCTCCAGGATTGCATTTTTATATATATATTGTTTTGTTTAAATATTGACCTGTTTGCTAGGATTTTCTTTTAAGCAATGTTGGCAGCTCAGAAAACATACACGAGGTGTTCAAGTCAAACCAAGACTTGCAGAATAACAGAAAACAGTTATGAGAGAAAAACTACCTTTATTGCTTTATACAACATTCTCTAGATAATACAGTATAATACACTGGAGCCGTGATCAGACTGCCTGTTTCACATCTGAAACGCTGGCCTCCCAGGAACTCCTTTAATGGCTCCAGTACGTGGAAATGGCTTGGATTAAGGTCAGGACGTGGCAATAACTCCCATTAGAGTTCTTATAATGGGCAAGGGGTGTTCGTGATTGATTGTGTGTACAGTTCTCACCGGCACCCGCGTCTCTGCTGCAAGTTGCTGACAAGTTATCTGGTGATTTTCCTGGATTAGGAAATCCGCTCGCTGGATATTCACATGAACGACTGCAGTGAGCTCAGAGCCGCCCTGGCTGGAATTGTCATTCATGAACGTACAGACTTATTCAAAACGTTCTTTTGCATTAAAATGTCTCAATGCAGTTAAAGAGTCTCATCGCCGTACTGTGCTTGACGTCTTGTGTAAATGTCGATCGATTTTACACCTTTATTCATGATTTTCATCATCAAGTCTCGGTTTGACTTGAACGGCTCTCGTAAGATTTCATTACTTTTTCTACAAACATGTAAGGTAAAACTTTAAACTTACATTTGATTAACTTCACCACTTCTACATGATTTGACTGCGTCACCAAGGTGCCATTAACCTAAAAAAGACAAGCACATGCATAAATACTGAATATTATTACGTTACGTTGCAATACGCACATGGCAGAGATTTAGCCCACAACCTTAATAAAAATTTCTTCCTAATATCTTAAATTCCCTACTGTACTGATAAATTTGTAGTCTATAGCACAGCTGTGTCTTTTTCCCTACATATTTAAAATATATCCAGAAATTGAACAAATAACTATATTTCACAGTGTTGTGCACAAGTCTGGCCAGTAGGTGGCAGCCTGAGCAACAAATTTCATATGGTGATAGAATTACAATGGCAGTAGCCCTGGTGTACTCCAGCCCTGCTTATTTTGTTGTTTCACTGTTTTTACACCGGATGCAAGTTATCAGCTGATCAACAGCCCCGGTATGACTAAACATGGGGGTGTGAGAGTAAGAAAAACACTAAAATTACAGCCGGTGGTACTCCAGGATAAAACGGGGAAACTACTAATCCAGAAAAATAGATTCTCAACTTTTTTTGGGGCCAGAAATACCATTTCATTAGCATCTGATATTTATTTACTCATTATAAAAATGTATAACTGCATGGCAAACCCCACAGTTTCAGCTTCGTGTCTAATGAGGCGACCGGGCTCGTGTGTGACACTTCAGCTTATCAGAGTCAAGGGTTGCAGTCAAACTCAGCTGTTGCAATCTAGATCACTAATTTGATTTAAGGCACACAAAGGTGTTGAATCCTACATCCCATAAATAAGTGCTAGCAAATATTGTATTCAAATATTGCATTGTCATGTTTTTATAAGCTTTCTTTAACTGCTTTGCTAAATCAGGGCTCCAGATGGTGACTGAAATGGTCACCAAAGGGCCCCCATCCGACCCCACCCCACCATCCCCGACAAAAAAATCAAAACAGCATGCAGAGATCTTTAATCCTGTGATAGACTCGCTCCTCTCATCCATCTGCCTGTCTGGCAAGAAAGTACAGTAGTGAGCACTCGTGAACATACAGTACAACAGTTCATCAGACTGTTCAACTGCTGTACATTTGTCAATGATTTGCTGTACTGTCACACTCCTGCCCTGTCCAGAGTTAGCGAAGGATAATGCAAAGCATCATTGAAGCGTTTACTTATCCAAACATCATATTTTGGAGAAAGTTTAAATGTAATCATTTACAATTATATACAGTGGTACCTCGGCATACGCCATAACGCCCTGCCTTAAGAATTTTCAACTTAAATTTGACAAGAAATCTGCCTCGCCATGCGAAGCATTTTCGGCATACGAGCAAATAAGCAAATGAGCCAAACCGAGCCCCGGCTTGCACCTAACGTATGTTGCGTGTACGTCCGGCTTGCGCCTATGGTGCCCGTGCGCATAAGTTGCGCGCACGCCTGGGAGCCGTTCAAAATTTGTTTGCGCCAGTGGAAAGCCAAGCGAAGCGAGTACAAGAAGTAAGCACATTACCAAGAAGAAAAGGAGGCCACTTTCAGTTTCGTTTTAAAGCCAAGACTCTGGTGCCAAGAGGAATCATAAATTTCTCCTTTAATTTTTGATTATTTTCATATGCAAAAATATGAAAATAGTGTTGGAAATTGGTAATATCTTTTGGGTGGCTGGAACGGATTATCCGCATTATATACATTATTTCATGTGGGAAAATGTTTGGCAATAAAAAATTTTGCCTTTTTTTTTCTTTAAAAAAAAAAAATTATTGGCAGCTTTTGAAACTCGCTAGGTCACATGCTAAGTAACACCCATGACGTAGCTTAGCTAACGTTGTCAAGAATCTTTTTACACTGCCTGCCTCCTGCCTCTAAATATTTTGGCATAACGAGCCAAAGGCTTCTAAAGATTTGTGTGTTTCGTGAATCCATGTAAAATATAATGTACAAATATATGGGTATATATCGTAAACATGAATCAACACTCTATATGATTACACAGTTTGTTGGTCCACTAACACAGTATATCCCATTTCTCTGCTCTGTGGTAGGTGCAGTTTTAACCAACACCGGCAAAGACTAAAATATATATAAATAAATAAGATAAATATTGTTGTTTTTGTGTTTCTTGCCAGAAATGATTACTGTGCCACCTAAAACTATGCAGATTTTTATTTGAAATAAACAAGTCTGGATGTTGCCTGCATCTTACAGTAGGTGCTGCTCCGCTATCATCTGAATGGTGAAATGGGTTTAAAATGTGCTCCAAATTTAATAAAAGTAAACAGAACTTTAATAGCAATCAGGCTGATTAAACAGATTGCACTAATCGAATGCATGTGCACACAACCCCAGAGTAAATAACTGTTGGCTGTAAACCTCCAGCAACCCTTTTTTAACACCTCTGGCAAAATGACCATCTACACTGAAGGTGCATTATAGACTCACCTTAATGATCCTGTCCCCTGTCTGAACCCCTGCACGCATAGCAGCTCCATCTACCAAAAGAGGACACACACACACACACACACACACACACACACACACGCACATTAGACATTAATTAGAGTCTAAGTGTCTGAGTCACATTTGATAATTACACATCATTTCTGAGCAGCTTCCTTCATTAGGAAAATTGCTTTCAGGCATTTCTAATGCGCTAATATGCCCCGTACTTGAATGAAATGGAAAGGGAGGGCACGTTCTAGTCACTTCTCACGGCGACTTAAGAGCATACGTGGCTCAGCGCTCCACCCTGCATAGACTGCTGATTATGGGATAACGCTGAGAACAATATTACAGAGAGGCACATTAGAGTGTATCATTACTTACACACACACACACACACACACACACACACACACACACACACACACACACACACACACACACACACACACACACACACACACACACGCACACACACACACACACACACACACACACACACACACACACACAATCCAGACCATAAAACAGCATATGAAATAGAGCAGCTCCATGTGAGCTGTTATGTAAAGGATCATTTTTAAAGAATGAATTTGGAAGGCTGGAGGAGGGGGAGTGGGGGGGGGGAGACGGACGGAGACACTGGCTGTCATGACAGGAATCGCTATTACTTTTTCACCCTGCACTAGGCTCCCTCTAATTGGTAGTGCTCAGAAAGTATCAGCTTCTTTGCTGACCTGCTGCCATGCCACATCATCCTTCACACTGGGATGGAGGGAGGGAGGGAGGGAGGGAGAGAGAGAGAGATTCCACTTACCCTCTTTGACGAGCTGCACAAACACAGGGTTGTCTCCGCTCACTGTAAGGCCAAAACCGTTCTCGTCTTTCTGAATGATCACGCATCTCTGAACCAGTCCTGAAAAGGGAATAAGACAGAATGAGTTTAATAAATGCAGGACGAAGCTGAAATCAGCAAAGACATTAAATGTAACATCTACAATTCAATAAAGAAGAGAACCTCATAGTACAGAATATACAAAAAAAAAAAAAAAAGCTGAAACGTCGGGGTTCTTCTGCCTCTAACATAGTTTGGACTATATCTGGACCAGAGCCACGCACCATTCACAAGCACTTTTCACATACACAGCGACAGTTTATCAAAGCCAGTCTAGATCTATTTGCATCGTCTAATTTTTTCTTCTTTTTTTTTATCGGTGAGGAAACCAGAGAACCTGGAGGAAACTGACACAGACAAGGTGAGAACATGCAAAACTCCAGGATCAAAATGCGGACCGTGGAGCTGTGAGGCGGCAAAAGTGCTTGATGTACCACAGTGCTGTTAATACATTTCATCAAAACATCATGCAAATGTCTTTATTAATTACTTGCTTGGCTGCAGACCTGCAGGGATCATGCTGGGTAAAAAATCCAGTTTAACATAAACAGTGGTAGATCCAATGAAGTCTGTCTATAAGACCTATGCTGTAGTTAAATGGAAGCAGACTTAATCGGGTCACTACGTCTTGTTGAGATACAGGGAAAAACTGATCTTTTTTTTTTTTTTTTTAAGAAAATGCCAAGTAAACGGAAAATGAAAAATGTCAAATTTTCCCCACGTGAAGCATTTTCCCAGGCTGCCTCAAAAGTGGTAATGACAGGCTTAATTTAAAGAGACTTTGACAGACATTTTCATACAGCTATCACACACTGAACAGAACAAAGATCAAAGCTAAAAATATTATCTTAAATGTGCAATAGCTTTTTTTTTTCATTCTTTATAGACAAATAAACTGGAAATATACTATACGAAGAATATAATGAAAGACAACTGGTCAATGATCCAATGTCAGTCCCCCATTCGGGGGTAGACAGACAGACAGACAGACAGACAGACAGACAGACAGACAGACAGACAGACAAACACTAGTACTACCAAATACTACTTGTGCTTCCTCTATTAAAACCTGCTGAATGTATGTAATCTCTCAGAAAGGCAGATCACTGGCGCTTCGTAGTAATGGAGTCAATAAGGGAGCGTCTAAAAAGTGCATAACCTGAGGGGGAAGATTTTAAAAAATTGACCAAGATTCAACTATTTTTTTCCTCTTTTGCAGGATTGTTCGTGTCATACACATTATCAATGGGTATTAATTATTGAACTCATTTTGCAACAACACACACAGGTTAAACTTTTGGTTTAAAAATGTTGGTATTGCGACAACAATACTCCGCACCATGCACCATGCTAGCTCCAATCCTTTAGCACTGATCAACTGTTCTCCAAATGCCTTTAAAGTAAATATAAATGAAACATAATCAATCCGATGTTAATTTCCTGTTGTAATTGTGCAGCGATACCGAATATCTGCTTGCAGCTTCCTGCCAATGGCTGCGCTGATATTCAGTAAAACCAGAGTCTGGCTGACGCGGTACTGCTTAATTAAATATGACACAGATTTAAAGCTATTTTATTTCACTTCATAACCATAAGATGAAGTAGCTGAACTGATGCGCCAACATGCTGAGTTGTAAATGGAAAAGTACGAATATATTTGCATAAACATCAGCACAAGAATAACCTGATAATGGAAACAGCCAATTCTACAATAGGTGTGAAATCTGGGAGCTGACAGAAAATAAAGTGGCCGTGTTGGTAGCTTTCGATTCAGGATCAGTTTCACAATAAACTCTGACACTCTAATAACATGGTTTTAGATTCATACGCTGTTTACTGCAAACATTACAGAAAGCAGCAGGACAAAAAGAATAGATTACACCAAAATAGTCCATAATGTTAAGCACCAAGTCGACAAAAAAAAAAATCATCGAAGCCTGAATTTATTATTTGACTAGATCTGGAAAACTTTTAAGCCAGTCCTACCAAGTTCTCGAGATCTCCCGTACTGCCTTGTTTAATACCCATGACCTCATGTAGGACATGAGCAATCTGCAAATACCAATTAATCTAATCTCCATGTCTTAGGAATTTCGTGCCACAGAGACAACCATCTTGCATTCCCATTACGTTTCTTTATATTTCATTTAAAAAAGTCTTCACTCATGATAACCTACTCTCCATACAGGAAGCCTAATATATAAATAACACTCTTTATTCTAACCCAAATCATATTTATTTTTACCCTTCTCAGATGATCCTTCTACTTTGCCATGTGATCAGCTGTTATCTTAATACGCATCTCGTCTGACAGGCAGGAAATTACAAACTGTGCTCACAGAAAGTTTGTGCTTAGGCTATACTCTCTTGAGATCACACTGAAAGAAAAAAAAAAAAAAACGTTATTAAAGTGTACAGCAATTTTGGTCGTTTTCTAATCATAAAAATCACCACACAGCTTCAGTCACTTTGTTATCACTTATTTTTGTCAAATTTTATCTGGCAAGTAACTATAGAGGTTAATAAATGAAAAAGTTGAAATTAATGAAATTTCATAAGTCATAATATTAGTTCGCTCTTATATGAAACGCCAGAGCACTTCACTCAAATGCCTCTAACACATCACGTCCATCACGGAGAACTGCAGGGGTATCTCAGTGGTTAGTTAAGATGTTTAACAAAAATGACTTCTGACCCAGAAGGTTACAAGTTCTTCTGGCAAGAACTATTCCAGAACAGCTGACCTTTGCGTCTTAAAATAACAACAGGACGTTGTTGGTACTTAATTACCTAATGCCATGTTGTAGGCTTTACATAACATAAGTAGCGCCACATCTCAATATCAACTGTTCAAAGGAGATTATTGCATATTCTGAAAGCCTTCAGCATCGTTTTACATGGTCCTGTAGAAAGAAATAAAAATCAGGACAATGGAAAAACTTTTGAATAACAGTGTAGTCTGTATAATACACATTTCTTGTTTATAGAAACAAGAAATTGCTGAATATATAGACTTAATATAGAATATTGGCCAAACTGTAATTATCTTCACTGCTTGTCCTAATAATATAAATCTCTTACTCATACAATATTTCCTTGGGATTAAAGCATCCCTCAGGCTCAAGGTGAGAATGTAAACCTCAGGCCTAGTTCTCATTTCCAGATCATTTTGATATTTATGTGGAGAACTACTGTAACTACGAAATCAGGTGCATCTGTGTGGCTCTGCTTCCAAAGGCTTTCGAGGATATACAGTACTGATTGGTTGATGGAGGTGTGTTATACACAAGGTACGGTCACCTTTCTTCCGTGGGTTTTGTCAAGGGATTACGTGTGATACTGTTTCAAATTGATTTAGTGCACTATTTTCCAGTTGTGTCTTCTACAGGCTAGAGATGTAGTAATGGTCCTTTACAAAGACGTTATGTTCCAATAAACCAACTGTGTGTTGTAAAATATTGTATGTTGAAAATGCATTTAATACTGTACTCCTACCCTACCTTACACATACTCAGAACACTTAGATTAGTCTACAATTGTGGAAAACCAATCAATCAGTCTATTTAACTGTATATTCATTGATCCATCCAGTCACAAAGACCCATCATTTCACACCAGCTGTCACTGCTGTCGGAGATATATATATGTGCGTATGTGTATATAATAAGATGTGTGTTTACATGCTCCAAGCATTTAATTTCATAAGAATGTAACTTTTTGACATGTGATTCTGCCAGTTATGAAGCATTTAATCGGTTGGAAAATAACAGAAGCAGAATTTTTTTGTTAGGTTAGGCTTCATATCGTTTCGGATAAATCCTGCCTTATGTATTACTATTTGTTAAAATTATTTAGTCTCATCAGTCATTGGTTATATATTTTATTACATGCGAACTGGCAAGCCAATCAGCGCCCCTTCCTCATCAAGAGAGCCAGTGCAAAGAACAGTGGGAGAGAGGTGTCCTTGCAAAGTTCAGCACCGATCAGCAATGGAACTAATCAATTAATTTATTGTTACGTCTAGGAGGGGCAAACATGCGCAAAAAGAATATATTTGTTGTGAGAAAAGAAAAATGATCGAAACAAATGTTTACATGCCTAATGTTTACCTACTGAATAAATTATAAAAGCCTTACACCCCGCCCCTCCTCCCTGTCCTTTGATCGTGTCAAACTTTTCTGATTTTGAGGTCATTCTGATTGGGCTATTATTCCGATTAGAAGTAGAATATTGGCGTGCTTGTGAACTCCCTTAACGAGTGGTTGCGAGAGGATAAATAAAGACGATAACAGAGCATGGAGGTTGTCTGTCACGGAAAAACCCTGCGGCTACAATAAATAGAGAAAAATGTCCTCATTCATTTCTGAAGCTTGCAGGGTGTTACATTCTCATACAAAAAGACTTGCAAAAGCAACTGATAAAAAAAAAAAGATTTAAAAAAAGACTTGTTTATATTGAATCATGTTGTTAGTATAATAAAACATTATGATAAAATATTTCCCAGATATGAAAACTTATAATGTATAAACTCTATACCCGTTTTATACAGACTATGATGCTTCCCTGATGAATGAGAATAAATAATATACCAGTAAACTTGTGATTTTCCCCTCGAGGTGGGCGTGGCTATACGCGTCACTCAACAGAGCCAACCAATGCAATAGTTTACGGAGTATAGACCGAGTGTGCAGAAGAAACAGAAACAAAAGCGTGACAGAGCATGACGGCTTACTCAAGAAAAGGTAAACGGACTATGAAAACAGAACCTTCAAAGATGAATGGAAAGATCAATATATTATTCTTTCTGCGGGAAGCGTAAAACCAGTTTGTCCCGTATGTTCAGAAACCGTTGCGATAACAAAATGCAATAATGTGAAGGGCCACTATGAGATAAAACACGGGTAGACAGGGCGGACATATTCGGAGCGGTCCGCGTTGAGGGCGTGTTAAATACCGGAGTCCTTTCACATTCATTTATTCAATAAAGATTCACTAAATAATGATTTAAATTTTTTTACCAAGATTCAACTATTTTTTTTCCTCTTTTGCAGGATTGTTAAATAAAATCTTTTATTGAATAAAAAATATGTTAAATAAAAAATTTTGTATTCTGTACAAATACGAGGAAACATACACAGCCATAAAAGTTCAATCTGTCCACAAGTTTGGTGTAGTTACTGAAAACTGGCAATAAATATTATTAAAATGCTATGGAAATGCTTATATACAGTACATAGACTTACAATGACTGTGTATATATATATACACATACACACACAGTGTACACAGTGGAACCTTGGATTATGAGCATAATTCGTTCCGGAAGCAGGCTCGTATTCCAAAAACACTCGTAAACCAAATAGACTTTTCCCATAAGAAATAATGAAAACTCTAATTATTCGTTCTACAGCCCAAAACAATAAATACATAAAAATAATTAATACAACATATAAAGTAAAAATAAAACAAATTAACCTGCACTTAACATTTTTAAAAAAGTTAAAATAAATCCAGACAGTTAAGTGTTTCCGTTTGTGCATGCAGGTGCCATGTATTTGTATGTGTGTGTGTGTGTGTGTGTGTGTGTGTGTGTGTGTGTGTGTGTGTGTGTGTGTGGAATTAGCCTCTTGCCTCGTCTTAAACAGTAAAACTCCTTCTCCCTCCCCCCACCACGCTTTTTAAGTTTCACAACTAACATACACAATGCAAACACTGTTTTAACGGGGAAAAAAAAGAAATCTCTCTAATGATACTCGCGTGAGCATACTAACGGAATCACTGCTGTAAAGTAAAAAATAACAAATAACAAATGAACCAGCACCTTACCTTTGAAAAGAATCGCGACAGAGCAGAGTTTTCTGTGTGAATAAAGCGCGTGTGCTGCCGGGGTAATCTGTGTGTGTGTGTGTGTGTGTGTGTCTGTGTCAAATTGCGCACGGGCACACACAAGGTAAGTCTGTGAGAGAGGGAAATGTTGATTATAAGAGATGAGCACTAAGACGCAGCAGGGGACTCTTATTTTGACACAGGGGACGCAGCAGGGGAGACAATTACACATAATTCCCACAGCGGAAGAGAGAGAAAAATCATTGGCTCAGTTGTGATCACTTGCCGCTCGGTGTCAAAATAAGAATCGCATGCGTTATACATGATACTCGGTGCTCGTAAACTAATACTTGCTCGGTTTCCGATTAAAAATGTATTAAAAATCTTCGCTCTGTTTTCGGAACACTCGTAAACCACGTTACTCGCAATCCAAGGTTCCACTGTATATATATATATACACATCTGAAATCCTAACACAAACAGGAAATTTGGATTTTATAAGAAAATTCTACTGAACGGACATCGTTAAATTTTAATTCAGTACCCCTTCGCAACACAAATGTCAACATCATGACCCCCTTGCAAGAGTGTAAAAAAGCCCACAGAGATACTATACGGCAAATTAGATCTGATTTTAATTCATTTCGTTGACTTGGTTAACTATCAATATAAATGGCTCATTTTAAATAGATCCTTGTGCTTTAAGTCTGTTTCAGGGTTGTTGATTAAATAGATTTCTAATTGCGTTCGGGACTAAATACGACATTCTAGAACTGGTCAAATTTATTTTATTTTAAAGCTCTGGAAATTCTATTTATGGGAAAACTTTTGCCTTTAAAATTGACCAAAAGCAAGTTGCTATAGTTTATCAAACACTAAGCAATATGTAAAACGTGACCGTTTGTTGTTTGCAGGACATATTAAAGTAGAAAAAAAATCTAGTCATTTACATCTCATGATTCTTTTGTGGGGCGATGCATATATTGCCACGCTGACAACAAATTTATTTTTGTGCATTTAATATCTTTATTCTATAAAGCATTTTTGCTCACAAGCTGAAACCATTTGCAAGTAACACACTGCAATGACAGTGAAACATATGCATATGACATTCCTTTTCAAAAACAACAAACCATACAATGCGGTTCATACTAAGCGGAAAAGATGAATGTTAGCCTGGTGAAATATTTTCCATGCTTTCACAATATTACGAGCACATTTTCTGAGACCGGCACCATGAAATAAAACGAGTTAAGCTAGAGGAGGCATTACTTCAAGAACCTTACAAGAGTTCAAACATAATATTTGAAATTACAGTGTTTACCATCACTCACTGTGATCCCAAAGTGAGACATTTCTAAATGGGAAATATCTTTCTCAAATACAAACAAAGAGAAACAGGGAATGAAGGAGACGTTCACAGAAACTGCTTCAGGAAACAATTACAGACAGCAGATTACACGAAAGGATTTTGGGGGCGGTGAGTCAGGCTGCCAGGTCTTTTAAATTTTTTTTTACAAACATACTCCTTTTGAAAGCTCGACATTGTTAAGCAAATGACTGGCATGTTCTGACCTAGCATAAACACCACATGAAAGATTCTGCACAAAACGTCTCCTCTGCTCAGCAATAGCTGATGAAAAAAAAGCTGTCTTCTATCTCTGATAATGTCTTCTCGTTGCCAACAAACAGGGCCAGGAGCATATGCATAGTTTATGGTCAGGAAGGCTGAATCACGGCACTGTTTGACTCTGCGCCTCGGCAATGACTCGGTGTCTGGGCCTTAAACAGAAGACAACCGCTGCCATTCTGAGAGCTCAGCGGTAAATTGAATAGCACAGAGCACTTCAGTTCCCTGTGGAAACCACACACAGTGCGTGCTTTTTCAGCCTGATCCAATCACGGCTCATCTGGAGCTGTAAAAAAAAAAAAAAAAAAGGGCGGGAAAAGCCAAAAGAGGAGCACCGCGTGAAGGAGAGACGCAAGATGAAATGATTTACCTGTGGAGTCAAAGTCTTGTGCTGGAGGAACGGAAGCCTTGTCACTCTTGGGCTTTTTGTCTGGGGGGTGATCTCTGCTGAGAATGCTACTGGTTCTGCAAACAGAGAAATTGGGTGGTGGGTCAGAGGTCACGACAGGTGGTTTCATTCATCTAACTGAACAGAGCAAGGGGAAAACATGTATGCGTCACATACTCACACACACACTCACACACCCCCACACACTCCCACACCCACACACACTCCCACACACACTCCCACACACACTCCCACACACACTCCCACACACACCCCCCCCACACACACACACACACACACACTCCCACACACACTCCCACACACCCCCCCCACCCACCCACCCCCCCCCCCCCCCCCACACACACACACACTCCCACACACACACACACACACACTCCCCCACACACACACACACACACTCCCCCCCCACACACACACACACACTCCCCCACACACACACACACACACTCCCCCACACACACACACACACACACTCCCACACACACACACACACACACTCCCACACACACACACACACTCCCACACACACACACACACACACTCCCACACACACACACACACACACTCCCACACACACACACACACACTCCCACACACACACACTCCCACACACACACACTCCCACACACACACACTCCCACACACACACACTCCCACACACACACACACACACACTCCCACACACACACACACACACACACTCCCACACACACACACACACACTCCCACACACACACACACACACACACACACACACACACACACACACACACACACACACACACACTCCCACACACACACACCCACTCCCCCACACACACACCCACTCCCACACACACCCACTCCTGACCACGGCAGACCCGGAACATCCTATAAGAGCTGCAGTTTTGGAGCTGCTCTGTCCTAGTCCTCTACCCATCACACTTTGGCTCTTATCAAAACAATTAAATCCTTATGCTTGCCCATTTTTTCTGCTTCTGACACATCAAAAAAGGTTCACTTGCTAGCCAAGACTCAGTGATGCATATGGGGAGTGAACCCTGGCCCGTGTAGTCCAATCCAATAGAAGAGCCACAGTAGCACAAATTGAGGAAAAGGTTAATGCTGGCTCCAATAGAAAGGTATCACGACACAATCAGTATCAGGTGGCAAAAGGGGAATATTAGGCGGGTGGTCATAATGATATGGCTTATTCATTCCGAGAAATAATTTTTTATTTTTCCTTTATCCCGCCTCAGATCAGCATTTTTCAGATACTTTTTGTTATTTATAACTCTTTATCAAAGCAGTGCCTAGACTGCAGTCAAATTGAATAGTTACAGTACACTGGCCTTTAGAACTCTGACCACATGTTCAGCTGAAGGCTGCTTGATGTTCTGTAGGTGTGCACATGCAAATCTGTTTGCCATCTCCTGTCTGTCACAAGGCACAACACTCAACTTGCTCCACCTCAAAAGTATTAAGCATAAACCAGCCTTAAACCTGTTTCTCAGGGGAAAATTTACTGAAAATGATACCAAACCCAGACTGACTGTGAAATCTAAGCCCATCAGTGTCGTGGGAGCGGTCACTTTTTATTTTCATGCCGGCTGGAGGGGACGGACAAAAAACATGAAGCTAAAAAAAAAAAGGCCATGTTTATTGATATAGGAGAACACTGAACAGGGAGATTTCCACAATGAGACGTGTTTATCATGTGTGTGCATTTATCAAATGTGGTTTAAATGATACAGTATATTTGGTGGTATTTTCAGGAAACAGAACAAAGCTCATTTTATTGCAAACTGCCCTGCCAAAACAAAAACAAGTCACACACTCTTCTATTTCAATTGACTGCCTTTAGCCTTGATCAAGGCACACAAAGCAGTGACCAGTTCATGTGCGAAAGTAATTTCTCATGCTAATTTCTACTACTCAATCTTTATGTTCCCTAGCGAACTGAAGGGTTTTTTTGTGAGGAAATACTCTTAGTTTTACTATTAAACAGATCTGTGATATCAACTTTTTTTTTTTCCTCCAATGGGTTAAATGACCTCTGATCAGGGACATAAAAAGGTTTCTTGGACCACATTCTTTCTGCAGAGTTGATTCAGTACTATACTTCCACGATTTAAATAATGCACTAAAGTTTTTAAGTCAATTCCACCAATTTCAGCACTATTCTTCTGAAATTGTGACTCTTTTTGACCAGGCTGTGCATTTTAGTGTAATATCAGGTGTGATCGGTCAGGAAATGGGCAGGATTGTGAATAATAATTTAAAAAAAAATTAAAAAGGGCTGGGCAGAGCCCCTGACATAACAAAGCATATATGTGGTAAATAAAGTTCCATGTCGAAGTACTGCCCTGCTTCCTAAACCCTGATCAAACCTTCTCTGTGAAAGCTCTCTGTTCTCAGAGGCAGCCGAGATGGGCAACTCTGAAAAATAGGCCTTTTGTGGCTGCCTGTGTCACTGAGGGTCTCTATATGGTGCTTGCTTACTAAACAGCCTGACATTTCTTCCTGTGCTTCAGTCAAGCCTTTTCACCATGAAAGAAAAAAAAGAAAGAAAAAAAAAGTTGCCCAAATCAAATGGACATGCAAAAGGGACTTACTCACCTGACTGCTTTTTTGGAAAACCTGTGGAGGAAAAAAAATAAATAAATAAACTGTAGGTCAACCATATAAACAATACATTATTCACAACATACACATAAAACATACCATTTCCTATTACATAATAAATAACTTTAAATCAGTCTTTCTGTTTATATTAAATCATATTAATATTAGTGATTATTAATATTCATAATATTTAATATTCTTGCAACCTCTCAAGCACAAGCTCTAGAACATAGAACCTGTCTATGTTATTCATATAATTTTTTTTAACCATAAAGAAATCACTGTCTATAAAATATTTTCCTACATACTGGACAGCAACAATATATCACAGCATGTTTTATATATCATATCATATATCATAACATGTTTTCTATATCACATTATATATCATAACATGTTTACCATTTAGTTTAATACATGTGGTTAGGATGGATCTGATTAGCACAAGGAGCACATGATCAGAACTTATTAACTTACGCATAATGTGTTAGGTCACTTGGGCCTGAGAATCACTGCATCGTTCACATGAATAATCAGTACCATAATAATCAAACCACTACCTATTTGCGCAAGGTACCATTTTAAAGCAAATACCATTACACATTTTAGGGGGTTTATTTAAATAAATAATATAAAAAATAGCCTCACTGACTAGGCTGTGCATATAACTGTTATTATGCAATCCTGACAGATAACTTTAAATGTGTGGGTAACTTAGCCTGCTAAATGACTTCAGGGTCAGCTGTTGCATTTGAAATAAAGATGCATTAGTCAAGATTTGACAAAACTGACATTCTGACAGCTGGAAAGATTGTTTTATTTCTTAATTCCAACTTTCATTTCTGTCAGATTTTCCTTTTTGAACGAAAATTTTTTACCATTTTCAGAATTTTCTTGTGCCAGCCTTAATAAACGTAGTTAATTATATACAGTGGAACCTCGGATTGCGAGTAACATGGTTTACGAGTGTTCCGCAAACCGAGCAAAGATGTTTGATACATTTTTAACCGGAAACCGAGCAAGTATTAGTTTACGAGCGCCGAATATCATGTATCACGCACGCGACTCTTATTTTGACACCGAGCGTCACTCTTGCGCTGCGGAATTGTGTGTAATTGTCTCCCGTGTGCTGGGTCTTAGTGCTCGTCTCTTACTTGCATAATCAACATCTCCCTTTCTCTTTCAGCGTCTCTTGTGTGTGTGCGTGCCCGTAATTTGACACCGACACACACACACACACAAACACAAACACCCTGACACACGCACAGCCGCTCTCTCGCCTTTTCACCCCCTCCCCGGCTTCACAAACACACAGAAACTCTGCTCTGTCGCGATTCTGTTCAAAGGTAAGGTGCTGGTTAATTTGTTTTGTTTTGTTTTTTTACTTTACCGCAGTGATATCCTTAGTATGTTGTGCAACTTAAAAACTGATTCCGTTAGTATGCGCTAATGCCAGTGTCAGAGAGATTTATTTTTTTCCTGTTAAAACAGTGTTTCCGTTGTGTGTGTATGTGTGTTTGTTGTGAAACTTAAAAAGCAAGGTGGGGAGAGGGAGGAGGAGTGGTACTGTGTAAAACAAGGCGAGGGAAGGGGCTAATTCCACACACACACACACACACACACACACACATGACGCCTGCGCGCACCAACGGAAAAATTTATGTCAGGATTTATTTGTACTTTTTTTTTTAAAGGTAAAGTGCCGATTAATTTCTTTTATTTTCATTTTATGGATTGTATTAATTATTTTTATGTATTTAATTTTTGGGGCTGTGGAACGAATTATTTAGGTTTTCATTATTTCTAATGGGAAAATGATGATTTGGTTTACGAGTGTTTTGGAACACAAGCCCACTTCTGGAACAAATTATGCTCGTAATCCAAGGTTCCACTGTACGTAGACTGGCCAGCCATAAAAATGTCTCCTACTCCTATATATTGTTTCATTACAACACAATGTGGTGAAAATGAGTCCTGGAATATACTTGTGCAATCAGGTAAGAAAAAACTCCAGTGATATAACCAGTTTAAACCTGATCATTCAGTACATTCAGGCAGTCGGCTGACATGGGCTTCCCCATGTTGGGGAATTTTCCCCCTAATATTGATTTTTTTTTTTTTATTACAAAACATGTATCTAGTATGTATCTAAATATATATATTTTTTATATTAATGAATTCTAAACGCTTTAAGGTATCAAAATACCTGCACAAATTGTTCCAGAATCATGTCCGCTGGTTTTTGTTTCCATTACATTCGGCAGTAAATAAACAGCTACCCTCAATGTTAAACTGCAGAACTCGCACACAAAAAGCGTAAAGGATGGCAGGTTTGTTAATATACAGTAATGTAACTGGAGTAAACATTTTTACCTCTCAGGCTTTTTCCTTTTCATGGGGGGAGCACAGTGGATCACTCAAACCACTTGTATCTGGCACAGGTTTTATATGGGGTGCCCTTCCTGCCACAACCCACCTATTTTCTTCCATTCTGCCTCTCAGTGTATATCTGTACTATATCTGGGCATTGCTCAAAGGCCCAACAGTGGCAACCTGAGTCTCAACCACCCGAGTCACCACTGCACATACTGCAGTAAATGTAATTGGATATAAGAGTGATAACAATTTGTACATGATAATAAAGTGTCGGTTCTATTCTATTACATTACAAACCAGGTTTAGTCAATTTTTTTCAAACTGCAGAATAGTATGGACTGAAGGGAAGTTTAAATTTTTTTTTTCATGTTATTAAAAAAAGACAACTGCACCTTTAAGACTATAGGGCTGTCAGTAAGGCAGGGACAGTTAGTACTAGTCCAAAACACTCATTTCAAGGTTACTGCCTAAAATGGAGAGAAACTGTTTAAATCAAGTACATCTTTATTTTTACTATTATGACCCATCCTCTGAAGGTTATGTACTGCCTTGCGAATGTATTAAGCACAAGAAATGTGAAATATACAAAACAAATCTCCTTGAGCCACGCCGTGTAAGCCCGCTCAGACAGCTTTCGTCTGCAGCGAGCTCTGGCTGAACAAAATCCCTTTGAGAGCAGTGAGAAGGCACTGAATGGACTGTTTATGAGTGAGCATGTAATACGTTCCATGGTGTTTCCCCCCCAAAGCCTGCAGGCTAGAGGGCAGAAATGGAAAAGTAAGCACAAACAAGCTCCATTGGTAATAACGATATCATTTATCTGTCACTCATTTCAAGTATATCATGACAGGTTAGAATAGACTGCCTATAACAATTTATCTATGACTGGACAAAATATTTAATATTTATTTACTATATGCTTTATACTATACTACAGTTCTCACAGTAGGTGGGGTACAGTGATCACCAGGGTATTTATTTGTTACAGTTTCTGAACTACAACTGTAAAATATTGAACTAGAGGTGCATTTCCAGAGGAAAATGCCAATGACCTAAGAACAACTGGGGCCTCAGCAAACCATTTTTTATACCAGCACTACATGGGATCGGAAATAGTGCACTAAAAACCATGCCATTGGTACGTTATACTTGGACATTAAACCCGACCTGAGTACAGGACTGTGAATTTCATGGAAACACGTGGGTGGACTTTAGTATAAGTTAGGGGTGGAGGGGTTTGATGACCGTAAACTGTGAGAATGGGCAGTTCTACCACTCTTGTGTGGTAATGGAAAATATCACTGAGGCGGACCATGCTGCAAGAGGTATATACCTAACCACTACATATATAACTCAGTTTGACATGCATAATTAGTGTTTGAGTTTCTGCGATTACATCATGAAAAAGTTATAGATACACATAGATTAAACTGAATGGTGTTCCTAAACTGTTAAATCTTTTAACTTTCCTGCCTTGTACAACTCTCGTCAACTGTTATGTAGTTTTATAAAATAAAGGAGCAATGTTTCCTAATCAGAGCTGAAAAACAATAGTGTACATGTACTTTATAATAATAATTATTATTATTATTATTATGATTATGATTATTAGCCCCTAGTTTTAAAACTGGAAGAAAAAAAAAACATTTCTTATGAAATACTTGTCTGTGTCGCATGTCACAGACTGGATGGGGAGAGTCAATCGACTACACGTGGCGGGATATTTTTAAAGAGACAGCACACAACTACACAAGAAATTACACGAGCAAGATTACGGCCATTAAAGGTTCTGAATGACAGTTTTAATTAAGGTTTGATTAACTGTCCAGCCCTAATGCTAATTATTTCCTTTTTAACGTTGGCAGGTTTTGCAACTAACCCAGCGCTTGGCTAACTAACTAATGGGCATTATGTAGCTTAGCTGGCTAGGTTAATTAAGAAACATCAACAACTGAAAAAACACCAAATGCCCAAACGAAATATCTGACTGTTTCTCACTCCTTTCACATTCCTTTCAATGTCAGTGTCATCAATACTGTGACTGAGTCGACCAACTGTTGAGACGTTATTATCAGTTAATGCTAGCAAAGCACAACTTACAAGAAACATAAGCGTTTCTTGTGCTCACAGCTTCCGTTTAGACCAGTGCTGCTACATGAGGTCGTCTAAATTATTAAAAGATTTATGTTTGCCTGAAGCCCTGATTATTCACATGTAATTTTGACAGCTTTATCTAAGTACTTTTAATAGGACATTTACACGGCTTAGTTGCACTATATGGACAAAAGTATTTGGCCAAACCTGCAATGACCTTGTACACAAATATATGTACTCCAATAAGGAGTAGGTCCCACTTTTCCAATTATAAAATCTTTCACTCTTCTTAGAAGGCTGTCACAAGATTTTATTAGTGTTTTAGAAGTGTTTCTGTGTGAATTCGTGCCCATTCATTCTGTTACTTATTTACGGAGGTCAGGCACTGATGTTGGACGAGAAGGCCTGGCTCGCAATCTCTGTTCCAGTTCATCCCAAAGGTGCTCGATGGGGTTGTGGTTAGGACTCTGTGCGGGCCAGTCAGGTTTTTCCACACCGAACTCAAACTATTTCTTTATAGTCCTTGCACTGAGGCACAGTCATGTTGGAACAGAGAAGGGCCTTAGCATAGCATTGTTCAATTTGTCTTGGTGTGCTGAAACATTAAGATTCCCCTTTACTGGGGATAATGGGGGGTGATTAAAACACCTGTATATGATAATGTTCACATAATGTAGCTTGCAATGTAGTGTCAAATTCATGTGTGAAAATAGTCCCAGAACAACTATTCGCCTATTTGAATCCTGGAATGTGCCTGGGCAATCAAGGACAAAAAACCTCCATTGATGTGATAACTTGGTCATTCACTAAATTCAGGTCGTCAGCTGAATTTTTCTGAAGCAACCCCAGATCATAACACTTCGCTTCACGCACTTTCATGAGACACCAATCACTTCGGAATAGAGTCAAGCTGGACTAAATTTTTTATCCTTTTTTTATCCAATCAGCCTCACTAACAAGCTTATGGCTACACAACTGTTTAGTCCATATCCTGTGTGAATATACTCTTTTGTGTGAAAATACTCTTTATATTACATTAATAAAGAAAGCTATGATTTCTACTATGGTTATTTTTATGCTTTAACCTTTCCAAATATTTAAGTGATCCCTGTTCATGATTTTATTTCCCTCATCTCATTTTTCCTGAATTCAATTCCAGACATTTCAAATCTTCTTCGTTGCTGTCTTTGCTTGATGCTGGCCAATAATTTGACCCTTATGATGCAGTAGCCTTTTTTGTACACCTAATTACTCTTATTCAGCATCCGTTCTAGTTTATCCATCAATATGGAGTGCCAATTCATCGCCTGCTGAGATGTTTTCATACTACATAATGTGGTTTACACTACACCTTTCCATGTGTGTGAAGATGAATAAGCCACCAGACTGGAGGATGTGAAAGCCTGACCCCAACTGAGTAAAAATGTTTCACGATGGAGTAAGCAAATGCTAGTACAGCGGAACCTCGGGATACAAATTTAATTCCTTCGGGAAGCGAGCTCTTAAGGCGAAAATTCGTATTGCAATATACTTTTTCCAATAAGAAATAATGTAAATGCAGATTATCTGTTCCAGCGACCCAAAAATATTACCAAGGTTACAAAAAATATGCGATTTTGAATGCATGCCGTGGGTTGACTCTTTTGACACGACTTTTGCTGACTGAAAAAAAATAAAATCATAAAATGCCCAAACTCTCTTCGCATGTGCAATGTAGTCAGCATCCGGGTCGGTTCGTTCTTTCGTTCATATGCCAAAAATGCTTCTAATGCCAATGCAAATTCCCTGTAAAATTTTAATTCCTAAGAAAATTCATGAGGGAGATCATTCTTATACTGAGATTCCACTGTATGAAACGAAACATCTTCTTTGTCTCCCTAAGAGGCAAGAACTCCATCTAATTCGAAAAATCATGTTGAAGTATGTTTTGCCAATTTGATTACATCATCTTTCTATATTTAATTATGTTAGTCTGTTTCTTGCCAGATGAAGCCACTATTGATAACATTCGCTATGAAACCTGACTAGTATGTCAACTTCTGGCTAGGATGCATATCGAAATATTGCATACTGAAAATAATCTCATGATACATTGTTTTCACTGGAAACTTCCACTTTAAACTGAGATTCTTTTCACTTTCACTTTAGTATAAGTCACCAGTACTTTGTCCAACCTTATTCCTCATCCTGTTCCTCTGTCTCGAGAAGCAGGGATGGGAAGCTAGAGTAATAAGGGTTGTTTGTGAGTTAAGCAGAAAAAAGACTCACTTGGTATAAGTGACCAAGCAAGTCAGAGAGAAAGAAAGTGAGTGAGCACCATGACTCTTGTCTCAAACAGTGAGAACACATGATATTTATATCTGCCTGCTGTTTCCACTCTGGCTAAGTCAGCAGACCTGTGCTTTAAACCAATGACATCACCACTTTCCTCTCACCTCACACCACCCTGTTACAGCCAGTCTTAGAAAGTGTTTCTGATGAAGTTGCCAAATCTAAGACAGAGCTCATCTGTCCTCAATGTTCCATAATCACACTGTTGAAAATGAAGAGACTCTTTACAGCAGCTGTAAGTCTGAAGACAGTTTCCATCGATGAGCAAGCGAAAACCAGCACTTAAGGCAAATTGGTTTCCGTTCTCCAGCGTTAGCAAATTTGCCAGAGCACAGTCTCTGTGCCAACACACTTAAACTCAACTAATGCCAGTGAAAGTAATGAGAAAGGGTTACAAAAGGAAACGTTAGTGACAAAAGGTCAGCTTTATTGACCAGCTTCACAACTGAATTGAACATGAGTAATTAAATGCAGTCCATTCCTGATCACTTGACCAGAGGTCCTACCACGGTCGTACAAAATGGGAATAAATACAATGGTCACCATTGGTCTCCACCTCAAAAGCGTGTGTCAAGCAGTTATGAGCGTACATGCGTTTCGAGTCTAAATAGTGCATGGGATATTTTGAGACTAGTGTAAGCATGTGTAATTAGTGGGTTTGAGTCTAATTTTGTCCAATTGGAGACATTTTATTGCACTTTTGTGCTTTTATATAACTTTCGATAATGTAACACCATAAAAACAGTCCGGTTCAATCAATCTATGATCTATTGATCCGGTCCAATGATCTGTTGTTTTTTTTTATTTTTTTTTTAATCGTTGTCAGTGTGAAAACAATGAGTCAGCACACAAAAGAATGGTGATCCATAACTGAATCGATTTTCCCCAATATCTACCAATTAGCCTAATCGCTACCACTACACTATGATATCTTCGATCACATCGGAGCCATGCTGATATTCAGTACATCAGCACTCCCTCTTGATGTGATCTTGATTAATTATGACAACCCAAGTCAAACAAGTTTCAGAGCACGTCTCTAAATAAAAGCTGCATTATGAACTTTGCAATTAACCTAACAAAACAAGTTACGCATGCATTGATGGTTCTATGACCTTTAGTTACCTTTTATTCACGGAAGCACATGCAATTATTACGTCAGTAAAAGTAAGCAGCTACATCAAACTGAAAACATGGAACAATATCAATACGGTTGCCTAACTTGCACAAAAACATACAATTTCTATGAAGCAGATGCAAAGATACGAGTATATGAAAGTAACAAATTTACTAAGGCTGATTTACTCTTCTGGCTTCTTCAGCTGTAGCAAAAAGATTGAAAAATCAATCAACAACCAAAATATTTTTAGTCTAATTCAGAATAATTCTTGTGCATGAAAGAGTTACAACAGCATAACAGCAATCTCTTAAATACATGGAATACATTATTTGCCTGGGCAAGTAAAATTCTAAAATATACAGTTGCATTTGTCGACGGGACATAGCTGTCTCAGCCGGGGACAGCCTACTGTATACCATGGGACTCGATGTAGTAGAAGGGTACACCCTGGAAGAGGTCTCAATCGATCTCAGCCCACAAATACTCACTGTGGGAGAAACCGGAGTCCTCGGAGGAAACCCACCAGGCACAGGGAGAGCTCCATGCACACACACATCCAAAGGTGGTGCTCAAACCCTCAACCCTGGAGGTGCGAAGTGCTAACCACCATGCCACCTCACATTCAATTCATATTAATGAATTCAAAAATTATGCAGGTGAAAGTAAGGCGCAGGGTGGGGTTACTTGCTGTAGGTTTCCTTGTCGCTTCATTCAATAAACAGAAAAAACAATGATATAATCAGCTGCAACTGACTGATTGATTGATTTAATTTTGCATCTAGGTGTTTTGACAGCTAATACATCTGTCACAATTATCACATAATTGCCTAATTAACTTTTTGTATAGATTCTGATTCACTGTCAGATCACATGCTTTCTTATAAATAGGTGTACTCGGTCATGCAGAGTGCGCTGGCAAATAGTTTGTTTAAAAATCATCATCATGAATGAAATGAGATTTGTCATCGTGGATTATTTATAGTTCCTGATCATAGATTTTATCTTTTTTTGTAGTAATACATTTCTATATAGCAAATATTTCTATGTTATTATTTATGTCATATCTTCTTGCTCCATATTTGCATGCTTAATATTAAACAACAGCCTCAGGGTGTTTATGCGCGTTAATAAACTACTATGGGGATTACGTGCCAGGCAACAGTCACAAATTGCTTGGGAAAAATTAGGAAAAAGTCAACAGTAACAAAAATATGCATTATTACTGTAAATATTTATTGCAGTTTTTCTATTTTCTTTTACTAGTGACACCTAAATACAGTATAACCCCACTGGTGCTCTGCTACAACCTTTCGGATTGACTAATTTCTGCTTTTATTTTATTTCTACTTTGCTTAATTGCTTCGGCTTTATTGTTTGCAGACTGCATAACTCCAGCTATGCTCACTAATATCACAACAGATTATGTTCAACTTGCATCACAAAAGTGCGATAAGTCTCATTCTCAGTCTTCAAATCTCATTCCTGTCAGCTAAATAATGCAATATTTTTCCACAGAGAATTTTTTTTTCTCCTTTCTTAAATGATAATGATAATGATGTGTGACAGCTTGTCATTCAAACGCCATGAGAAACACAATCAATAGGCTTTTATCATCTTAAACATACCAACTGGCATCAGCAGAAGCTAACATTTGATTGTGAAAAAATCAACATGTTAAACTAGCATGAATGGCTGGTATGGTGAGATTCAAAAGACCACTGGAAATGCGTACATGTGGTTGTGTGTGTGTGTTTGTGTATGGCAAGTCCTGGCATGTGCAAGGAGCAGGGCAGCGGAAAGGAGAGACAAAGAGGACGAGAACATTTCTGTTTCTGCTCCAATAAGCCCACTCACAATCCTTAAGGCTAAACAATGTATGATGCTCTGTGCTAGCCCAGAGGTTCCAAACCTTGATCTTGGACTACCCACAACTTAATGGTTTAACTAATCAGCATATTTACAGCTGTTATTAAGGTGAGCTGTGTATGGTAGAACAGTAATGGTGAGTATCTAGAAATAGCAGTACAATGGAACCTTGGATTGCGAGTAACGCGATTTGTGAGTGTTCCGCAAGAACAGCAAAGATTTTTACAGAGTACCGAGTATCATGTATCACGCATGCGCTTCTTGTTTTGACACCGAGCATCACATGATCACAACTGAGCCAATGTTTTTCCTTTCTCTTGCGCTGCGGAATTATGGGTAATCGTCTCCCCTGCTGGGTCTTAGTGCTTGTCTCTTACTGGTATAATCAACATCTCCCTCTCTGTTTTAGCATGTCGTTAGTCCTGTGTGTGCGCGCGCGTAATTTGACACCATTCCGCACACACACACACACTCTCTCTCGCCTGTACACAGATCTCCCCTCCCGCCCCCCTGGCTTCACACACACACATACAGACACACACACACACACTGCTCTACACAGAAACTCTGTCGCAATTCTTTTAAAGGTAAAGTGCAGGTTCATTTGTAATTTTTTTTCTTTACAGCTGTGATTCCGTTATTATCCGTTCACACGAGTGTCATTAGCAATGTTCCTTACCAATTTTTCAGATAAAACAGTCTTTCCATTAATGTGTGTGTGTGCACGCACATTACACACACACACAGAGCGCCTACGCGCATTAAACAAAAACACTTATCTGTCTGGACTTATTTTTACTTTTTTTTTTCATTTAAATGCAGGTTAATTTGTTTTATTTTTACTTTATATATTGTATTCATTATTTTAATGTATTTATTTTTTGGGGCCGTGGAATGAATAATTTGAGTTTTCATTATATCGTATGGGAAAATTTGATTTAGTTTACGAGTGTTTTGGAATACAAGCCCACTTTTAATCCAAGGTTCCACTGTATTACTAACTTAACTTCATATTTTACTAATGTAGCACTATCTGAGCTAGTTTCAATATTATGATGCTTGTGCAGAGCAAGCTTCGTTTTGAACATGCAGCGTTATCCGTAAACTAAATCCGACCAAAATTCAAAACATTAAGCAGCAATTTAATGAATGATATAAAGTTGTGATGCTTGACATCTGTTGATTTACTAGCTAATTCAGTTAAGAAGCTGCTCAGAAATTGAATCATTTTATGTTGAATTATTGAAATGAAGAGGGAACACTGATTCAAATGCCCAAGCTTAGCTGTCAGTTTAATTCAATCATATTTGAAATACAGTACAAGTATTAACTATAACTAGCCTACCGCTAGGCTATGTGCAATGTAATCAATCATTGGTTGGTGAATTCAACTGATTTTTTTTAGGCATATGTCCCAGCGTTAAATGTTTTAAATAAAAAAAAAGTCCATAAAATAACATCATAAATTTTGCAGGAAATATAAACAGCTTCCGCAAATACTCACATTTTTTTGAGAGTATTGCAATGACTTCTTGTGAGTTT
Organism: Clarias fuscus; assembly: GCA_030347435.1. Taxonomy (NCBI): domain Eukaryota; kingdom Metazoa; phylum Chordata; class Actinopteri; order Siluriformes; family Clariidae; genus Clarias; species Clarias fuscus. Next base: position 9,334,286 of record CM059218.1, read on the forward strand.
ATTAGTTTAGGATTGGAGTGTAGTACAGATAATTGGCCGGAATAAATGTTATTATTTTATTATTGTTATTATTGTTATTATTTTATAAGAGACATGAAATTTATAGTGTGCAAACTTCAACAACATAACAATGGCATTTGGCAAATTGTTATATTCTGCAGCCAAATGCAGGAAGCTTTCTAGCGTTTCTCAGACGAGAAATATTTAATTAAAAACATATTACGACATTGTAAAAATTGATGGACCAAAATGCACGACTGTTGTGCTTGCAACAAGTTGTAGCTCACCCAGTGCATGACAGAATTTTTAGTTATATATGCAGTAGGCCTAAAAATCTAATCCTAATGACGGTGTACTTGTGCCAAAACTAAATGCTGTATTGCTCAAGACGCAGAAAAGGCCAACAGCCCTAGTCAATAGCCTAGTATACTGCTTATTTCTGTTTTTAGAATAAAATTTGTTCTCAGTGATATACTGAGTTGCTTGCTCATGTCTATACAGTGAATGACATATATATTATTACATAACCTAAATGGTCATGAGGTCATAGAATACGTTCAGTTTTAATTTTAAATTATTAGGTTCTTCCTTTCATGTAATGAGCTGCTGTATGATGTGCTAAAAATGCCAAGTTGCCTCTGTTGCACGTTGTAAAATTTAAAAAATGCCTTGGTGGGCCTGCTATTTGCAGAAATACGCATTGTGACATGAAATTTATAACCTGCATTTAAACCATCAGCAACAAGTTACACCGCATTTCAAGGTTTATTAGACACTTTTAGTAGTGTTTAAAACTTTTATTTTAGTACTACAAAACCTGTTAGAAATATAGCTGCTTGAGAAAACTCAGATAATACACATTGAAAGCAATTCTAAATAAATAAATAAATAAATATTGCTAAGCCCGAAAAGGGCACCGAATAGAAAATTGACCTGTCATTAAAATTATTATTATGCATTTTAGCTTTATCAAAACGATAGTTTGGCTGAAGCTTAGTTATTTTAGTGTGATATTGGGAACCTGCACTGGATTCAGTTTCCTAAAGCCAAAAAAAAAAGGAGAAGCAGCAAAGTTGGGAGGTGATATGACATAAATATTGCATTACAATTGTCAACATCATGTCTACAGTACAATAAAAGGAGAACGACAGGAAAGACGTGCAGCAGCTTAAAACTAACGTACAACAGAAGTCAAACTGTCCAGCAATGCAGTGCAGGCTCAAATAATAATGCAAGTTTAATATACTGTAGCAACTGTGGTCTGTAGAATTATTAAAACAAATACAGTAAGATTAGCATTAAGGAAATGTAACTACAATTCGTTTAGTCTGTGCATCATGAATGTTTACGTGATAACTTGCATTTCCCAGGAGGTGATTTTAGTTTACATAATAATTACAATTTGGAATAATTTCGAATACTCTCTCATTAATAAGTTTATTAATATTAATAATAATAATAATAATAATAATAATAAACATTAAACAGTTAACAGGCATTTGTGTAAAATTAGTGCAATTATACAGTACATCACCCCTTCATCTTGACTAATGTGCTCACAGGAGAGGAGAACAGACTTTACTCTCCCAGTGAGAACTCATGAGCTCTATAGAACTGGCAAAACATACTCTTTTTTGAACAGCCAGCAGCATGTATTTAATTTACAATGTATTTTTAAAAATTTATATTATGGAAAAGGTTTTTTGTAATGTAATTAAAAAAGTGAAACTACCATGTATACTAGATTAATTGCAGGTCAAGTAGGGATGGGAATTACCATTCACCGCCCGCTAGGATATTATCATAATACCTAAGTGCCAATTCAGATAATATTACAATTGCCCAAGTATCATGATTTTATAAACATCCCAATTCGATATTAAATTTTTTCCAATTTTGCTACAGTTTTAACGCCTTTAAAAATAAAAAAAAATTATAATAATTCATCACCAGCTTCACTGAATTCAACTGAATTAAATGAGTAATTAAACATAGTGCATTCCTTACATTAGTTTTCTCACTTAAAAAGTTCCAAGGGCAGCATTTTAAAAACACAAACTAACTTCAAATACAAATGTTTAACATTTAATTTAAAATGAAATGAACCAAAAAGCATTAGATTTTTACTGAGCAGCATGTCTGGCATAATTATACTTTCTAAACAAACTTAGCAAATAATCTTTTTCTACCACACAGGATGGCAATGTGTGAATTGTTTAGAGTGCACCACCTGTGGGATTATAAAGAAACGGTGCAGTTTTTACAAATGTCTATAAAAAGTCTTAAACGCTTGGTAGCAAATGCGGTTTATAACTCAGAATTTTGCCCTCTAGCAAAGAGACTGGAGTAAGCATGTGCAACGTGTGTTTGAAATGAATTCGATCACAGAGTTTGGAGGAAAGGGCTGATTGAGGTTTTATAACGTGTGCGACTTTTGATAACGTGATTTCTGTTGTGTCATTCGGCAGCTCCTGCCCTTACCGCAGGACCGGGTAGTCCAAAGCTGATCAGTCATGTCTGATCAAGCTGAAAAACAATCAATTCGGGTCAATGAGGACTGACTGCTGCATCACTATTATAAAATGTCAGTGTAGCGCTAAATGAATCTGCATAGAAAAGAATCATGATTTATAACTGAATCGATCATCCTCATCTTTAATGTCTAGTCAAATATTTCAAGCCTTCTTTTTGTTTCATTTCGATGATTACTGCACTGGTGGCACTAGAAGTTATTGTACAAATGTATCTATAAAAAATAAGGTGAGCCTCTTCCAATGTCATATTACCATAGTAATATTCACCAAAAACACATCATTATAGCCATATGCCTGTTTTTTCCAGTTTATTACAAGTCATAGCAAAGACAGCGAAGAGAAAAAATTGTGCCTGACAGCATCTCAGCCGCACATTGCCACTACAACCACCCACACGCCAACAAAAGAGCAGTGTTAAATGTTCAGTATGAAGTGCTATACCTACTGATTTCAGTCAAAACATGCCTGAAATGTCTATAAATATAACCATGCATAGAAAAAGATACAATACAACCAGTAAACTACAACCAATAACTCACAAAGCCCAATAGACTATAATACGAAAAAGTTATGCTACCTTTAATACTTACATCAGAAAACGATGAGGTGTCACCCGGTGCCAGGTGTCAAGTTGATTACAGCTTACATCTCACGAAAACGTTAAATCCAGTATCTTAAAATATTACATGTTGTCTCTGGTTCAGGAGTGGCTTGATACTAGGAAAGCAATAGCTGTAACGCATTTTCTAAAGACAGCTGTGCATGGTGGCTCTTGATACACTGACCCCAGCCTCACTCATCTTTGCTTGACAATCTTCCTCAGGCTGTGGTCATCCCTGTTCCTTGTGCACCTTTTCCTACCAGATGTTTCCCTTCCAGTCAACTTTACATGAATATGCTTGTATCGCACCCTGCAAACAGTCAGCCCTTTCAGTAATGACATTCTGCTTGTTAATGATCATCTTCTAGATAGCTGTCAAGTCAGCAGTCTTCCAAATATGTGGAATAACGTGGCTACACCGAAAGATACATGGCGTTTATACTGCATGAATATAATTTACTTAAACTGGAAAGGAACTATTGTACTATTTCACGATGCTGGATTTTTTGACTTTCGTTAGCTGTAAGCTGTAATAATAGAAATGAAAACAAGATATTCACAAGTTTTACCTCTCCCAAGCACGGGTCAAGAGCTTCAGCTAATGATCACATTAATGCCTCCGAGTGGCGCAGTGGTTAAAGCGCTCGCCCTATCATCCGGAGATCGCTAGTTCGAATCCCGGGTGATGCTGTTACCTCTCGCAGCCGGAGGTCTAGAGAGAGCTGATTGGCCGAGCTCTCTCAGAGGGGAGGGATGAGAGGTACTTAGTGCTCCCACATTAATCACGGCTCTACAGCCAATCAGGGGCGTCTGTGAGCTCGCGCAACGGAGGGAGTGGATAGCGCTGTCCTCCGAGTGTGTTATGCCGCCCCCAACGGTGCGCGAGCGAGCAGTTCGATGCGGTCGGCTGGCGTCACGTGGTTCGGAGGAAACACGTGATACAAGTTTTATCTTCGGCCTTCGGAAGACGGGAGGGTCTTCGGCCCTCCCGGCTGAGTGGTAGTAGTAGCCTTAATGTGGGAGCCCCCTAGTGACGGGGAGGAATTGGACACGACTAAATTAGGGAGAAAATCCAAAAAAAAAAAAAAAAAAATGATCACATTAATCATGAAAATAAAGAAAAAGCATCATCTCTGTGTTGATAATTTCTGGATTTACATGGATCCCCAGTGTGGACGTACAAAATAAGAGAAAAAATAACCCCCTGCATTTTTTTGTTTTCGTTTTCCATTTGTGTAGAAACCTGTTCTTGAACATGCTGGTGAGATTTGTCTTCTAATGATGTCATAAAAAACTTTAGTCTGGTTCTCAGCACCACGCTTGTTACCTAACAGAACTACTTTATTGTCCTTTAGGGGTGATATGGTATGTAAAAATTACTGACGATTAGATCTTAGAGCTCTTACAAAAAATGTCTACGAATTTTGACCAGTTTGGGTGAATATTTTTTCTCCTCACATGGCGAAAAAGTCGAACTGTTGCACTGCGACAGCGCTACAACTATGCCTACAAGGCTGCACTTCTGAACGTATGCTAATTCAGTTGCTAAGTTGCAACTCTGTTATGGAAACAAAAAGGGAAACTGGGTTTTACATTTCAGATGTTTAGCATCACTTTATACACTTTCAGCACTTATAACGTTTCAGTGGAACGACCACCAGACCACAGAACTAGTAATGTGTGTGGTTCAACCTAGATTATATTGTCTCAAATCTCAACACACACTGAACTGACTGCTCTGTACTGAACTGTTTACAGACGGAAACAGTTTGTTGATAAGAGAGGTTAGAGGAAAGCGGTCAGATTGGGTTGAGCTAGAACAGAAATTTCAATAATCACTATTTATATTTAACTGTGGTGAGCAGAAAAGCATCTCAGCCTGCATCGGGAGCCAGTCCTGTGAGGCACGAACAGGAATCTATTATGTACAGGGAGCTGAAGATTAGGAGAAAAACTAATTCGCCTCGTCTTTTCCTGTCTTTAACTGTCTGGATTGGGTGAGCCAGTGTTTATGATAGCCTCAGATTACTTGGCTGATTACTCTAGATGGAACCTGATGTGATCGTTGGTTGTAAATCTATTCATATCATTCTGAGATGCTTTTCTGTTCACTGCAATTATAAAGAGTGCTTATTCGATGTACTATAGACTTCCTCTATAGGACGGCACCCTGAAAGTGCCACCCTAGATACTAGATCCCGGGAGATCCGCCATGGTTAAAGTCACCAAGATGACTTTTTTTTTTTCTCATTTCAACTTTTGATGAGAGACCTAAGCATTTCACCTGTATGATTTTGTACACTAATTGGCTGTTTGTAATTACACAGTTTGGCTGCATAAATGACATTGTGACAAGGTTTTCCTATTAAAGTAGAAAGTGAGCACAGTTTTGCTGTTTTTTTTTTTTACGTATATCAAATCTAGCACGATTCTACTTTATTTATAGTTGTGATGCATAAAAATTTCAGCACCCAATAATGAATAAAGTGTGAAGAAAATTTTGACTGAAAAAAAAAAGCGACTTCTCATAATGACAAACAGCATATGCACAAGAAAATTATCCAGGCTCAGCAGGATTTAATGGAAATATTATGAATCGATGATGGAGCACAATGAAAGCCTTGTAAAAAAAAAAAAAAAAAAAAGAAAAACCCGGCCTTGTGGAAACGATGAACTGCTATTTATTGCTGCTGGGTTTTAAGTATATTATTAAAAATCACTTTGCCTTGTATAATATAAAGTTGCATAATTTGTATCATTTAATAGTGCTGTGGTATAAATTCTTAAAAGAAAATCCTTCAATTGATCAGACGATATGGATGAATTTTCTAAGGTGCATGGCTCGAACAAAAGGCTGCAATTCAAAACCACAAATTGAAACACTTGTTCTAAAATACAGTTTATCATAATTCTGTGCATTTTTTTTTTATCTGCATTAGCAAATTTCACACATTTTTCCTAATGAATAGTTCAATAAAAATAAATAATCAACTAATTGTTATTAGGAACAAAACATTCTTTTAAAGCTGCACCATCACAACAATTGAGTTATGGAAGACAAATACTGCACATGAAACCCAAACAGAATAAAAAAAAAAAACAATAATGATGGTATAACAGACCGTGGTTGATCGATGATCCTAATGGACCCGTGGATAAAAAGATCCACCCAATCTGACCTGTCGAGATAATTTCTGACTGAATGTTTCTTTTCCAGAATGACAAAACTGCCTTGCGTTCAAAATTTGATGTGCAACTGTCTTCTTTTAGTGCGTTAATTAAAAGATGCATGAGCTACGGAGTATTATAAACCAAAACAAACATTATTATACAGTACAATATATACTAATAAATAATAAATAAACACAAACGTTCATAACAGGTTCACTATGTCCAAAAACACACACATACATGTACTAATTATCTCGAAGGAATTTCGGCTGAATAAACAAATTTTCAGACCCTGGGACTTGGAAATGGCTGACTGAAAGCTAATGGGTTCTATTGATGAAATAGATGCCCATTTACTGGTATAATATTGTTCTTGGCTTTTGGTCACTTCTCACAGATGAGACAGGGATTTTGAAGGATCTTCATTAAAAAATGCAATTATATATATATATATATATAAAACCATATGCATATTACGCATATTTAATAGAATGCTTCAACAATGCACATCACATTTTTTGCATAACAATAAATCGTTACAAGTCTATTGCTTTTAAATTGATAAAAAAGTACAAAGTCGTTTATTGTGAAAAAAAAAAACTGGCAAGTTGTGATAGAAGAAGAAAGAGACAATTCAGGATGTGCTATAAATAAAATAATGGATTTTCTTGTTGGCAATAGCAATTTGGCTTGAATCAGGCCATGTCACAATTTCCCAATCTTAGGAGTCGGTTAGATTCTAATTCTAATGTCTCCTAAATATAAAAACAGTACAATGAACAATTCTAAAATCATGATAATCCTTCATCATATACTTCCAGTAGGGAAATCCTGAGCATCCATATAAAATCTAATCATGATGACTGGACAAGCAACAGGATTTGAACTGGGTAATGGGTGTTAATGTTTCACGAAAGAAATCATACTCATGGAGGCTGGCACGTAGCCTAATGGCTCATAACAGCAATTATAACTCTGCTTTACCTCTGGCTGTTTGTTTTTGCAGCAAATTGTTTATTTTTTTATTTTTTTTCCTGGGCATTTTATGTGCTATGAGGGCTTATGAGATGAGAACTGATGAAATCTGTCCATGTATTCGGGATCTCTCGCACTTCTTAGTAGTTAAGATGTTGGGAATCTTTTAAAGAACATAAGAAAAAAAACATTTGGAGCTGCAACATGCCATACCAAAAGTAAAAAAAAAAAAAATTCTGTAATATATAATTAACATTAAATTGTTTACCACGAATTAAGTAAAAAAAAAAAATAGATGTAAATAAATGAAATAGGTTTCAGCGACTAAACTTTAATCAAAGTGAAAGTCAAATTAGTAATGGTTAATCGACATACTGTAGATATGAAGTCACTTTAGCCTCTTACAAGGTAAACAACACACTGCACTGCTTTATACTATAATTAGTAAATGTTTCATGTTTCTGGGAGAAAGCAAGTACCTCCGCCAGTGACTGAATGACTTTCATGCACCCAGTTATTATAAACGTGGCTTTCATCCCGCACTGACTAAAAGAAGTCACACATGCAGTTCATTCCCCAGAGGCCAAGCAGAAGCAAAAGTAGCCAGAGGAGTGCACCCCCCCACCCCACCCCACCCCACCCCTGCTCCTGCAGGCTCAGGCAACACCCAGAATTACAAAAAGCACATTGACAAAGCTCATGACTCACCTGCTGCCAGGCTTACACACTCCTATTTACGTCGCCCAACTTCAGGTTACTAGGCGTGTGGAGAAGCTTTCAGGAGCACTTTTGTCAGCTAGACTACAGGTGCTCATAGGTGTGGCTCCACTCCAGGCCAAAAAACAGGCTGGGTAAAGAACACTACTGTTGTACGGTCCTATGGATTTCTAAAACAGCTGTCTTATTTATTTTTGTTATTATTGTGATCATGATTTTTTCTGTTTAGGTTCCGAACTAAGGTCTAATTCATATTTTAGTTTGCCTTAGATTTATTAAACAAAAAGGGAAACTTGATTGAATCTGGCATGTATATGTTTATGCTTAATGCTGGTGTAATGCAGATCAATGTTGTACTTGGGCATGTTTTGCTTTTCAGATTAGGGTGCACGCATGACATGATCTTTTTCAGGAACATGTACAAAAATTGAACCAAAGCAACTCAAGCTATGTTCACATTACAAGCCACATTTTTTTTATTTAATTTTTTTTTACATTTCAGATCAGATTTGTATGTCATGACAGTTCACATTCATAATACAAGTGACTTTTATCTAACGCTAATGTGGACAAACTCTCACTCTGACACAACACGCATGCGATCATTGGCATGTCTTTGCTATGTCATCTGGGTTAAAACATGTCATGAGCCTGTGTGACCTCAAACATTGAATGCAATTTTAAAGAAGGAAGAAAGTCTTGCTTTAGCTGATCCAGCAGCAAATGCTAACACTGCTAAATGACCATGCGCACAGTGCTGACTGCGCAAAAAGGCACTGAATTCTGACCTGCCCGTTTGCATTCGAGTAGCATAACCGCGTATCGGAGATGTAGCCGGTCTAGGACCGGATATGAAAGTGACTCAGATCCGATCTGAAAACATCAGACTAGACAATCCTAAAAAATCTGATACGTGTCACATTAGGGACAAAAATCGGAATCGAGTCACCTCAGGCTGTTAATGTGATGGTAGCCGTAAAATCCAGAGAAAGCAGTCATACAACTCTTGTGGTTAATTTGTGTTAATTGGTGCTGTAACCTCTCGCAGCCGGAGGTCTAGAGAGAGCTGATTGGCCGAGCTCTCTCAGAGGGGAGGGATGAGAGGTACTTAGTGCTCCCACATTAATCACGGCTCTACAGCCAGTCAGGGGCGTCTGTGAGCTCGCGCAACGGAGGGAGCGGATAGCGCTGTCCTCCGAGTGTGTTACGCCGCCCCCAACGGTGCGCGAGCGAGCAGTTCGAAAAGATGCGGTCGGCTGGCGTCACGTGGTTCGGAGGAAACACGTGATAGTCTTCTCAGTAGCCTTAATGTGGGAGCCCCCTAGTGACGGGGAGGAATTGGACACGACTAAATTAGGGAGAAAATCGGGGGAAAATCCAAAAAAAAAAAAAATTGTGTTAATTTAGTTTTTTACAATGCATGAGCGCGATTGTCCCCGTCCAAACGCTCAACTTATTACATTAATAATGCTGTTGAGTAACCGAGTACACTTGCATAGCTACTGAACATCCTCCGATACAGTAGGTGGCGGTATGCTCCTAGATGCATTGCAATCCACCAATAAACATGAAGAACCACAAGAAGGAATTCGGCCTTCACACTATACCTGATATTAACGACATATTGGAAGCAAAGTCGACAACAAATCCTCTTGCCTTCGTTACTCAATTACTACTTAACCTGTTATGGCGTGCAGGAGAGATTCGTTTTGAATCGATAGCTCTAAAGTGTATTGTCTAATTCGTCTCAAGCCGCTATATTTCTTACAGGCTTGGAAGTTTTAAAAACATTGAATTGTCTCAAAGAAAAGCGATAATTTATATATACACACGTGGACAAAATTGTTGGTACCCTTCGGTCAATGAAAGAAAAACTCACAATGGTCACAGAAATAACTTTAATCTGACAAAAGTAATAATAAATAAGAATTCTATGAATGTTAACCAATGAAAGTCAGACATTGCTTTTCAACCATGCTTCAACAGAATTATAAAAATAAATGAACTCATGGAACAGGCCTGGACAAAAATGATGGTACCCCTAACTTAATAGTTTGTTGCACAACCTTTTGAGGCAATCACTGCAATCAAACGATTCCTGTAACTGTCAATGAGACTTCTGCACCTCTCTGCAGGTATTTTGGCCCCCTCCTCATGAGCAAGCTGCTCCAGTTGTTTCCGGTTTGAAGGGTGCCTTTTCCAGACAGCATGTTTCAGCTCCTTCCAAAGATGCTCAATAGGATTGAGGTCAGGGCTCATAGAAGGCCACTTTAGAATAGTCCAATGTTTTCCTCTTAGCCATTCTTGAGTGTTTTTAGCTGTGTGTTTTGGGTCATTGTCCTGTTGCAAGACCCATGACCTGCGACTGAGACCCAGCTTTCTGACACTGGCCAGCACATTTCTCTCTAGAATCCCTTGATAGTCTTGAGATTTCATTGTACCCTGCACAGATTCAAGACACCCTGTGCCAGATGCAGCAAAGCAGCCCCAGAACATAACAGAGCCTCCTCCATGTTTCACAGTAGGGACAGTGTTCTTTTCTTCATATGCTTCAAGTATAATTAGCTAAATTTGCCTTGGCAAAAAGTTCCATTTTTGTCTCATCTGTCCATAGGACATTCTCCCAGAAGCTTTGTGGCTTGTCAACATGTAGTTTGGCATATTCCAGTCTGGCGTTTTTATGATTTGTTTTCAACAATGGTGTCCTCCTTGGTCGTCTCCCATGTAGTCCACTTTGGCTCAAACAACGACGGATGGTGCGATCTGACACTGATGTTCCTTGAGCATGAAGTTCACCTTGGATCTCTTTAGAAGTCTTTCTGGGCTCTTTTGTTACCATTCGGATTATCCGTCTCTTTGATTTGTCATCAATTTTCCTCCTGCGGCCACGTCCAGGGAGGTTGGCTACAGTCCCATGGATCTTAAATTTCTTAATAATATGTGCAGCTGTAGTCACAGGAACATCTAGCTGCTTGGAAATGGTCTTATAGCGTTTACCTTTAACATGCTTGTCTATAATTTTCTTTCGAATCTCCTGAGACAACTCTTTCCTTCGCTTCCTCTGGTCCATGTTGAGTGTGGTACATACCATGTCACCAAACAACACAGTGACTACCTGGAGCCCTATATATAGGCCCACTGACTGATTACAAGATTGTAGACACCTGTGATGCTAATTAGTGGACACACCTTGAATTAACATGTCCCTTTGGTCACATTATTTTCAGTATTTTCTAGGGGTACCATCATTTTTGTCCAGGCCTGTTCCATGAGTTTATTTTTTAAAATAATTCTGTTGAAGCATGGTTGAAAAGCAATGTCTGACTTTCATTGGTTAACATTCATAGAATTTTTTTAAATTATTACTTTTGTCAGATTAAAGTTATTTCTGTGACCATTGTGAGTTTTTCTTTCATTGACCGAAGGGTACCAACAATTTTGTCCACGTGTGTATATATATCTTCTGCTCTGCTCCACAATCCAGTCCACCAAATGACAGAAGCACTATTCTTGCAAAATGAGCATATTTTGCAAGTTCTTTGTGAAAAAAATGCAGTTGGTACTTTCTACAGATGTTGTGATACATGTTTAAGGAATTTGAACCTTTACACTTATAGCATTTAACAGTTCTAAGTTCAAAAGAAATCATTTTGAAAGTGTGGATCAACAAAAGCTCGATTACATTGCATAATTTATTTAATCACACAGCTCTAACGATGACATTATGTACATATGCCAATAAATACAGTTATAATTGTAATTTCAATACTTAAACTATATCTAACAACAATTTAAATGAATAAATAATGCTACATGATAAGGCTTCGAGTAGACCCTGTAATCGGTGATCAGCCGATAGAGCTCCTAGTGATCGGAGATCGGCCCCAAAAATTCTGATCCGAGCACCCCTACTTATGATTTGGGAAGTGCACTTGCAATGGAACAAAACAGCCTTCTTAACCTGATAAATGCCTCCTCAGGTCTGTTACTTTCAAACACTGCATTTATTTATATACAAAAAAAGTCAAGATAAACAGCCCTTCACTGATGACTTGAACCAAATTTCAAGTATCACCTCATATGGTTCTTGTTGCCACATGTACTTTATATCATTTGACTTTTAGAGCTTAAAACCAACAGGAAGTGAGAGCGTAATGGATGCAGCAGAACAGTTTCTGCATACGTTGGTCCAAAACTAACTGATACTGGAGAACCAGAGCAACCAGAGAACAGCTGGGCTTCCCCAAAGACATTTTCAGAGGGCTACGACCGATGTGCCGTCCGGTGACCTTCCGGTGGTTATTTGGATGGTAGAAAAAAAATTATTTAGTTATGTTTTGTGGCTCTTTTGGTAGAAAAGTCGTTTTATTTATATCGCCACATTGACTTTTTTTTAAAGAATTCATTTGTAACTGTGTTCTGACACCTTTCAATCAATCACCATAACCATCATTAATCTAATCAGCAATTAGAGCAAGAGTAGCTCTTCGATCAGATTACATGGACCAGCCTTCGTCTCCCACTGGCCCCTTCTTGCCATCACAATTTGGCCTTTATCAAAGTCGCTCAAAACCCTTATACTTGCCCATTTTTTTTTCATGTTTCCAACACATCAACATCAGGGGAAAAGGATAAACACCTTGCTGCCTAATATAACCACCCATTGCTGGGTATATTTTAACTGTAGCTACTGTGATTGAGAGCAACTCCAAAACTGCAGCTCTTGTGGGTCTTGTTCCCGATCGGCAGTGGCCGACCAAAGCAAAAGTAGTGACCGAGCAAAAGTAGTCCAAGGAACAAAAACCTGTGAATCAGCGACAGAGTCATGGGCACTAATGCAAGTCAGGGGCAAAGCCTAGCCCATGTAGTCCAATCCAACAGACGAGGTACTGTAGCTCTAAATGTTAAAGTGTTGCTGCTTTCAGTAGAAAAATATCAGAAAACACAGTGCGTCAATATCAAGAGGGTGGTCATAATGTTTTTGCTGATCGTTTCAGTTTGGGGTGGTAAAATAGCAGTTCGTCTATAATCCTACAAGTGGTGCGCTAAACTATTCACACATTCACAGGCACCCCGCACAGCATCCTGTGTGGGAGAAGAAAATTACAGAATGTGCCCAAATATACAGTACTGAAATGAAAAGATGAACAATATCACCTTGTTACGGTATGCGTAATGTAAATGTTCGAAGTGAATGTGCACCGTCTGAGCACACTTCCCTATGAGTGGAAATAATAAATCAACTATGAATATTTTTTCTCCATCATGAGACTCATTTCCAACAACAACAACTGCACAACACAACTTTCTTTTCACTACTGGGAGCATGTGCGGCCGGAGCTATGCCGCGTCCACAAACGCACAAGCACGTTCGAGAGGCGCGACTTTCAGTATTGTATATTTTGCCACATACCGTTCTTGCTAATTTGTAATGCAATCGGAAAATTTATATATTTATTGAATTCGGATATTTCTAAAAATCTTGATACTTCAAGAATCGCAATACAAATTGAATCGGCACATGGGTATCGTGATAATATCGTATCAGGTAATCCCTTGTGATTCCCGTCCCTACCGGATTGTAAACATGACCACATTCGAAAAGGAGTAATCTCATCTCCTCAAGAAATGTGCACCAAGTTAAAAACAAAAGTTATGACCTGAATTAATGTCATGCAAACTCATACAAATCGAATCTGGCATCGCATAGCTAAACTGAAGCAGTATTTTCCATTTTGTTTAAGCGGCAGAAAAATGGAGAAATGTCTTGTGACATGATTGTGTGAAGAGACTTTTTATATACAATCTAGAATCATTCTCATTCTTTCTCAAAGTATTGAATTGCTACCATTAACCATTAATCAGCAGTGGTGAAGTTAATTACACAAAAACTTCTATGCGCATCATTAACTCTGAACCTAATTAAACCCAAAATTCAGATTCAAATACACTAAGAGCCCAAGTATTCATGTAATGGTTCAGTCTTTTAATAGGGTGACAAGACAAATACTAATGAAAAAAAAAAAAATTTCAGTTTCTGTCATTATTTCCTCACCTGATGGCAATAAATTGTACGCAGCATGTTTACGCGGTTGAATGATTCATTCATACATTTGCCATTTACATGGGACACAAACATGGTGGCTGCATCATCGCTTCATGATCATGTTGTTGACTTAAATACAGCATGGTCCCTACATGTGATCGTGACAAGGCTCCTCACCATGCTCTCGCATCTCAAAGAACTTTCCCCCCCATTCTTGCTTCAGAATGAACGCCATCTTTTACTTTTACCTTGTGCCTGAGTAAGCCTCGAACCCCAGTTCATGTTTCTAACTGCCACCTAAGGTTTGGTTTGGTTGTCTGCACCGTGTCCAGTTAACAATGATCTGCATTTGTGTACAACTTTCCTCAATTAATTTGACACAAGTAAAAGTCTAAATAATACGACAAACCTAATGTTCTTTTTGTTCGTTTAATTTCCTCGTTACTTTTCGTCTTATTGTCGTATTAACTTTAGAAGTAAGAACAAATGGGAGAGGCTAAGGAAGGATTAACTGCTTACAGCTTCTATAAAAACAAGTGACTGGCTTATATAAAGCGCTCCGGGGTGTGTTGTTACAGGAAAATAAACCCTGCATGGACAGGTGCTCAATAATAATAGTAACTTATTTATTTCCCCTTGAACTACCTGGAAATATCAATTAGTTATTAGCTATGACATGTGTGCAAGTCAAACTGGGAATCTTAAATGAAGAGAAATCAAGTGTTATTTGAAAAAAAAAAAAAAATGTTTGAATGATTCAGACATTTTAAAGCGGGATGCACGTCCGGTAATGGCGATCCTCGACCGAGACGGCTCAGAGACCACTGCTGTCTGTCTTGGGAATATTGAGTGAGTGCAACGCCTGATGTTAGAAAATCGATGGATAACTTGTCTGTGGGAACTGCACACACATTCACCAACAGCGCTTGCGCATGACAGGAACTCATCTGAGAATTATTGCCACATGCCTGTACAGTCCTGACCTACTGTAGTTTCAAGCCATTTCCACATGTTTAGGCCATTAAAGGAGTTCCTGGGAGGCCAGCAGCCAATCTGATCATGGCTCCGGCATACTGAGAAAACTTTCTACCTTGATGGTATCTAAGCACTAGTGAAACACTGGTCTAAATGCATTAATATAGCAGGAGATTATATAGAGCAGGGGTACTGAATTAAAATTTTTAACGGATCCGGTCTATAAGATTTCATGTTTGTGGTAGGATATACAGTGTATGCAGTCATTGTCAGTCTATAAAAAAAATAAAACTTCCACAGCATTTCAATGTTATTTTTCATCAACTTTTCGGAATGACGTTAAACATATGTACATGTGCTAGGCTGTAACTGAATGTGGAAGAACTCTGAAAGGTTGCTCTGTCATACTGGCCTCTCAATTCGGGTATTTCACATGGTTTCATCTCGGATTGCTGAGGATATGTTTGCTCTAATGTTTTTCCCCACTGGCACTACTTAATATTTTCACCACTGAAATAACAGCGCTGAAGTGGTATATATGTGATTTTAACATGCTGGAGGCATTTTTAAGACAAAAGTCCATCTTTATCTGATTTCCTTTATCGATTTCTTATCTGTGGTTTACTCTCCAATGCCAAACAGAGAACTTGGTGCAAACAAAGCGTAAGATACTCAGCCATACAAAATTATGATTTCGACCATTCAGAAAGACAGGCAGTATATAGGGTTCAACCGGAAATAATAATATCACTGATTACATTAAAGCTGATCAACTTATTTTTAGCTTTAACCTTTTAACACTTTCTACAAACTCTTTAACCATCAACGGCGGGTACTTCAGCTAGTAGAGAAATAAAGGTAGTTTTCACCTGTGTTCTGTCGTCCAGCATAATCAAAAGTCCCGATTTGACTTGAACAGCCCCTTTGTATTTTGATAAACTAATAACCAAGCAAAACATAAACAAAGCCTCCATTTTTTGCCACTACGTCATGTATAAATGAGACCAGATAATCTTTGTCTCATAAACGTTTTTCGAGCATTTGAGGCCCGCGTGAGATGATTCAGGCACACAGTTGCATGATCAGTGTCCAGTTTAGCAGCTGGAGCCATGAAGGCAAGAAAGCCAACGTGTAATTCACAATGCAGAGCAGACTGCCACTGTTCAGACTGTTTGAGCTAAAAGAGAAACTGTGTCTCCACCTCCGTAAAAGTGGGCCTTCTGCACTGACAGACACTAGAGTTACCCCGTGAAAGGGAAAGAAAAAAAGAAACCAAACAAAAAAGTTATTGAGGACTGAAAAGGGGTCTGTTGTGAAGAACAACTCAAACTACGTCAATTTCATTTCTCGCCACACCCATGCACATAGTGCAAAGCTGTCAATTACGTCAGTTAGGAAAGGGGGGGAAAAATCCCCAACACTGGCATTATTCACTCGTTTTCCACAAGAGGAAAAATTTTACAAAACTACATTTAAATAAACACCACAAACACTTTAAGGTTTTTATGCAAAACGACATGCAAATACATGAAACACACAACTTCAAGAAAATTCTGTGCACGCAACTCAAAAAACAGGGGTTTTTTTTTCCATTGGCAGTTACTTATTGTATAAATAAGTGTTGCAATAGATCTGGTACATTGAAAATCGGTCTAGAGCAATTAAATCAGTCCAATGCATCATTACCATGTTTTAGGTGTACAGTACTATGCATGTATTTTCACTAAATTTCCAAAAACGATGCAGTTAGAACTGATTACTGACTTGCGCCTGGTGTTCTGGTGATTGGCACCTGATCCATTAAAACCCTGACCGCAATAAAGAAAACACTGAAGATGTATTAATGGATGGAATAAAGTAATGATTTTTTTTTTCAAGACCTCTTATTCCTCTTTCTAGGTTAGCAGTTTAACCAATACTACTTCTGTTCGCTAAGCAAACTCATTTTGATGAGTCAACAGGATGCCAATCCTCATCTTCATCAACATTAAGTTGGCAAATCACTGATGACTTGAGCGATCACAAGTCATAACCAAATCCAAATCCACATACAGAACTCCGTTAATATCCTAAAGCCAACATGTTGCAGTCGGTTCATCTTACCTGTCAGTGAGTGTTGGCTGTGTGTCGCTCATTGGGCTTCCGATTGACAGCTTTTATGCAACTTAAATCCAAATGGCATATTTAAAGCCACTGAAATGCATCAGTCCGTGCCAGGCATCAGTGGGTTGAAGAGCAGAAAAAGTCTCCACATATACATACATATATACGCACAAAAAAATATATATATATATATATATATCTACACCATGTTTATGCAACTCTATTGCCTCTTCTTCAAAGATGAGACACAAGTTCCGACTTGATGGAGGAAAGTGTTCAAAAATGTCCAAACTCCTGTATGTATCATTAGATGATGGAGATCACAATCCTAGCACGTGCACATCGAATAATCGATCATTTCACTCATTAATAAGTCGAAGTGACGTGACTGATGTAATCTGCCTGAAATCCTGGCTTTTCTTTAACTTGACTCTCCTCCCAAGTTATAGGAAGAAGAAATTTTTTTTGTTGTTGTTGCTCTGTATCAAAACTAACTTTGTAACTAATCAACAGACGCAGGAATGGCTCGATTATTCGAATATTTCAACAATTAAAAAAAAAAAACCCGTGCAGATTTCCCAAAACGTGTTGCTCCGCCTCTATATAAGAAATATGCATCAAGTACGAAATGTCAAGCAGCACAAAACTGACGCTTTTTTATTATTATCAATATACAAATATACATATATAAATGCAACTAATCACATTTGTAATCTCACAGGCCTATAAGCAAAACTGTGTTCCAGCTCCTGAAGCTGAAGCTAAAGCTAACTCCGGCTAGCATCCAGACAGTTGCTGCAAAGAGAGCGCTGGTCCTAAACAGACCGACCTGACTCGTATTCACAGCCCGCGCGTGATAAAGTGCGAAAAGTGGCCGTTGATTAAACCCGAGATGAAGGTCCGGTATCCGTGTGGCAGTGCGCGGTTCTGGAAGCAGTTTAGATAGTTTGGGTTGAATTTTCTCCGCTGAGATTTTCCATTAAGCGCAAACAATAAATTCCGCGTATATGGAGAAAGAAAAGACTGAGTTGGACTGAACGTAACGCCGAGTTTTGTACGACTTGTCCGCTGTAACGAGCTTCCGAAGGAGAGAAGCGCGTGCGTTCCGTTTAATCCAGAAAAAAAAAAACGGAGAGGAAAAAAGTGCTGAGAGCTGAGCTTGTGTGTGGAGCTGGAGAGCCGGGGCTGACACCGAGACGTTGACACACACACACACACACACACACAGCGAGACAGAGGGGGCTGGCTGCTGGATAGAGTTTGATGGGACTACCCAACTACCAGCTATTGCTTCCTACCACCGTTTTTCTTTCTTTCTTTTTGTTATTCCGCGTTTGGTTTCCCAAAAAAAATATTATTTATGAAAAAATAAATAAATAAGAAAGAAAGAGAAATCTCAGCGCATAATGAGGCATAAATATACAGTACAGACCAAAAGTTTGGACACACCTTCTCATTCAAAGAGTTTTCTTTATTGTGTTCTTTATTGTGTTCTTCTTTAGCCCAAACGCGTCTCTTCTGCTTGTTGCCTGTCCTTAGCAGTGGTTTCCTAGCAGATATTCTACCATGAAGGCCTGATTCACACCGTCTCCTCTTAACAGTTGTTCTAGAGATGTGTCTGCTGCTAGAACTCTGTGTGGCATTGACCTGCTCTCTGATCTGAGCTGCTGTTAACCTGCGATTTCTGAGGCTGGTGACTCGGATGAACTTCTCCTCCGCAGCAGAGGTGACTCTCGGTCTTCCTTTCCTGGGACGGTCCGCATGTGAGCCGGTTTCTTTGTAGCGCTTGATGGTTTTTGTGACTGCACTTGGGGACACTTTCAAAGTTTTCCCAATTTTTTGGACTGACTGACTGACCTTCATTTCTTAAAGTAATGTTGGCCGCTCGTTTTTCTTTGCTTAGCTGCTTTTTTTCTTGCCATAATACAAATTCAAACTCTTTGAATGAGAAGGTGTGTCCAAACTTTTGGTCTGTACCGTATATCCAGAATTTCTTATTCCTGTCAATCAGCTTTGTACAAAGCACCTAAATTTATGTGTGTTTCCAAAATAAATACATAAATAAATTTTTATATATATTTATATAAATTCATAAATAATAATAAAAACATTGTGTTTATATTTTTTTTGGTTAGCACTATCGCCTTGCACCTCAAGGGTCTGGGTTCGATTCCTGGCCAGATTCGATTTCCGCCTCTGTGTGCATGTTCTCCTTGTGCTTGGTGGGTTTCCTCTGGGTACTCTGGTTTCTTCCCACAATTCAAAGACATGCATATAATACCCCTATCTCACCTACGCGGTTTCGCGCGGTGGCCGTAAGTACGGTTCATCATGATTCGCCGCGAGTTTTGGCGGTGTGATTACGTTTCCATCTTTCCGCGCACATGTTACATTTTTTAGCCGGTCCTTGCGGATGCTTGCAGACCTTACAGAACTTCGTGGAACGTCGGCGGGCAATCGCGGCGGCTCACGCTGTCTATCACCGCATCTCACCGGGAGTCAAACCGCATAGGTGAGATAGGTGTATTAGGCTAATTGGCATTCCCAGATGGCCTGTAGTGTGTGAATGAGTGTGTGCCCTGCGATAGGTTGGCACCCTGTCCAGGGTGTACCCTGCCTTGTGCCCTAAATCTCTTGGGATAGGCTCCAGGCCCCCTGCGACCCTGTATACAGTACATGATAAAGCGATATAGACGATGACTTAGTTAGTGAGAGTTTATAATGTATTCCAAAAAGTCTCCTTATAATTAATATTAAAAAATTGTGATCAGTGTGTTAAGGATCTGAATTGCTGATCAGAACGTCAGCAGTTCGAGCCCCATCTCTTCCAGATTGCCACTGTTGGGCCCTTGAGCAAGGCCCTTAAATCTGTCTGTTCCAGGGGTGCCATATAATGGCTGATACTGTGCTCTGACCCCAGCCTACTAACAAAGCTGGAATATGCAAAGAATAAAGAGCTTCACTGTGTAGCAATGGCATGATGACTTAGTGGTTAGCACTGTCGCTTTACACCTAAGCACATTGGTTCCATTCCCGCCTCCGGCTCTGTGTGCATGGAGTCTTCATGCTCAACCTGTGCTTGGTGGGTTTCCAACCTGTGCTGGTATTCCAGCTACCTCCCAAAGACATGCAGATAAAGTTAACTGGTGAACTGGTGTTCCCAAATTGCCCGTAGTGAATGAGCATGTGTGTGTACACACTTTTTTGGTGCACACCAGATTAATTGCTGATTTTTATGCACTGACCCTAGTAATTAACAGATTAGTTGTTTCAGCTGTGTTTGACCAGAAAAATCACTGACCCTCCCTGCTTTAGGGGTTCTGTAGGCTTTGCAACAACATCGATTGTTAAAAGTGCTATAGTTATCACATGAGATGGATATCAGCACAGCTGTGATGAAACCATAGCACATGAGCAGGTGCTCGCGAGTGTGATATTGCTTTTATACAACAAGTTCCACAAACACCATTTATTATTAACATATTATGATTTGTTTCTTTATTTAATCAGTTATTTTTGCTCCGCCAGCACACACCCATCTGCTCCTGGTGGTAGTAACTAACCGCAAATGGCAAAGCTGGCCACTGATAATTACCGACAGTCAGTTAGCGTAATTAACCTGGGGTGAGTGTGTAATTAACAAATGTAGAATACCTGTGACATGGAGCAATACATACTGTATAGTTAAACCCAGCGGTATTACCATCTATTATTACCAATCAGATTGATCAGAGCTAACTGTTGTAGAAATAAAATTGAATTGAATTGAAATAGTGTGTGATTATGTGTGCGTGTGTGTGCCCTGCGATAGACTGCAATAGGCTCCAGGCCTCCCCGCAACTCTGAATGTAGGATAAGCGGTATAGAAGATGCATGAAATAATAGAATACCTGCAATACTGTGATAATGTACCAGTATACTTGCTTACCTAATAGCCTTAGGAGGTAAATCTTTTATTGCACCTAGACAGGCTGGAAGTGGCACTTGAGATAGATTTTATGTTAAAGAGAAAGTGAGAAGCAATTTTGATTTCTGAATAATGGTGATAACTGTAATTTTGAAAATGAATGTTTAATTGATACTACAATTAAATAATATAGGTTGCTGTATTTATGTACCCACTACAGTACTTGCTTTGCCTGCATTTTCTAAGAATACATTTGCATTATTAACTTATTAAATAATAAGAGTTCTTCATTTAAGCCGGTGCAATCATATTACTGAAACACATTTATCTAGAATTTGTTTTTTTGACAAATTGAATCAATAGTTACATGACGTTTCATCATAAAAATCATATTATTCATCATAAGTGAAGTTGTAATATCACATTCCTAAAGAGTATTGGGAATATCACTGATTATGTTCACCAACTGTACCATTACCAACTGTGTTTTTTTTAGGCCATGGAACCAAATGCTAGGACTTTCCTTACTGATGGTATGTGTTTGCTAATAATCTGCTGTTCACTAATCAAATCTAAGTATTACCAAATTGTCCAAGTTTGCAAACAAACACAGCCACATATGAGTAACCTGGCTCATACTGTTCTGTTTGAACAATTATGAATGGCGTTCAAGTCAAACCTGGACTGGTCATGAACTTTCTTAGGCTTAAAACTGACTGACATTTACACAAGGTCTTTTCATTGTACATTGATGAGACTCTTAGCAACAGAACTACACCATTTAAATGGTGAAAACGTTTTAAAGAAGGCCATACATCTGTGAGTGCCCACTGCAGTAATTCCTGTGAACATTCAGTGACTGGACCGCCCAAAGCATAAAAATAGACAGATAACTTGTTGACAATTTGTGGACACATCTGTCTGTGGGAACTGTACACATAATCATTCACAAACACTACTTGAACATTACAGGAGCTCAGCTGGGAGTTATTGCAACATAGCTACTAGCCATTTCAAGTTTGGGACATTAAAGGAGTTCCCAGAAGGCTAGTGTTTCAGATTTTTCATGACTCATCATAAGAGTATATAGAGAAATAAAGGTAGTTTTTACTCCCATAAGTGTTCTGCACAATCAAAGTCCTGGTTTGGCTTGAACACCCCTCGTAACTAATTTGAAACCTTAAGTTATTATAATTCCACGCAATGTGAAATCGGACGATTGACCATATTGTAAATACACATACAAGTTTCTACAAATCAAAACATTGTACATATTTGCTATGTTCAAACTGAACAGAACACTATGTCATGGTTTTTTTTAATAGTTCTGTAACACAATATTTAGTGTTTGACCTGGTCCATGAACATGTGTACAATGTTTCCACCTGGTGGTCATATATAGTACTACACTGTATTTTCTGTCTTTTTAATAACTAAAAAGCATGTTTTAAGGGTGAAAAAAATGAAATTGATACATAAAAGGTCTTTTTTTTACGTTTATTATCATCACTGTCAAAATTAGTTGAAATCCTTAGTTTTACAAAAATGTAAAAACCACAATAAATGTACAAGCAATATTGCACAAGTTAAAAAAGTGTCAAAACTTTAATGTGGCTCAAAGGAAAATTCCACAATTGTTCTTACACAAGTGAACTTCTAAGCACTTCACAGTGTGTTGTTCATTATTATAGTGTGTTATTTATTTGTTCATTTCTTTTTATTGATTATTTATTAATTTTGAAATACTGATATCTAAAATAAACTTGGGCCACTAAAAATTACTTCTAAGATTAACATCCAAGTCCATGGGTATTGTGTAAAAGTATTTTAATATAATTATCATTGTACCTAATAACCATTATCCACCTTGTCTACTTCAGTATTCAAAAAGCGATTTAGGAGTTGCTCAACAGGATCAGGCTTGAAAAGCTTTCGAAAATTTTACTAGAGTAGACCAGGTTAGAGCCGAGTTGGTTATTGTGTCTGTATATGTTAAAAAAGGTTAAAAAAAAGTTTTAAAAAATAAGCATATGAACTACTATTTCAAGTGTAAATCAGTTAAAACAAACTTGTGATATTCAGGAATATGTCCGTCATAATACAATCATGTTCATAAAAACATTGTGAACAAAGTTAGATAAAGTTTATATCTGATAAACAACAGTAAAGGCGTTCATTCTGATAAAAATGCTGTCCAGTTTGGAAAGAGCGCTGAAACCTTCCTATCAGTCCCTCTTAATTTCTTGGCCATTGGTCTCTGCATGTACTCGTGCTGAACCCTTCCGATGCTGGGATTTTTTGCTTTTACGGTATAGAAAACGTAAAAGGTCAGCCACAAACACCCATGACAAGACGTACATGGCCACACCACCGCACTTGATAATGAACTTTGGCCTGGGTGAGATCAGCTCGCAGTACAGCATGGCCCCGCCCACGAACACTCGCATAATGATAAACAAGACCACGAACAGGAAGTCCACCAATTCGCCCAGGAAAGTGTCGTAGCGGCCAGAGCGCTTCAAGAACCAGCGTGTCTGTAGCAGTGGGTTGGTGATCTCGCTGCCAAAGATCACGGCGCAGGACTCGATACCTGACTCACCCAGCCACAAGGTCAGCAGAATACCTAGAATGCTCATGGTGTGGTGGGCCAGCATTACCAGACCTTCACTCTGGAAGTACACACACCAGGCCATGTCGAAGATGAAGTATCCTAGACTGAGCACCATTGCTGTGATTTGGAGAGGGGTGTTCTTCGTGCCTGGAAATAATTTTGTAAAAATGAACAAACGAAACATGAAATTAGGCATGAAATTTGTTTTACATTTTCTGCGGTAATTCATGCAGAAGCTGAAAAGCTGTAAATCTGAATGAATGAACGAAGCTGTAAAATATTTGTTTATGTGAATAAATCTTTTCCTCTAAAGCATCTTCCCATGTGATAAACCTGCTATATAACCTACCTATCTATCACTTTTTGCTTTGATTACAGCATGTATTCATTTTGACATCGTTTTGATAAGCTTATGCAATATCACCGCATTTATTTTAGTCCAAAGTTACAAATTCATTTCTCACCACCTTGTCAAAACCATCTTGTTTTGATGATGGGGAAAGTCGGACCACTGCGTACGACTTTTTAAAGCACATCCCAAAAATTCTCAATCGGATTAAGGTTTGGACAATATGGTGGCCAATGCATGTGTGAACATAATGTCTCATGCTCAGTGAACCAGTTTGTCACAATTTAAACCAGATGAATCTTTGCATGTCATCTTGGAACATGCCTACACCATCAGGAAAGAAAAATCCACTGGTGGAAAAACTTGGTCATTCGGACAGTCAGCTGACCTCATTCTTTTGGGCACATAACATTGGTGATCCTAGACCTGAGCAACAGAAGCAACCCCAGATCATAACACTGCCTGCATTAGGCTTGTATTGTAGGCACTAATCATGATGGGTACATCACTTCCCCTTTTAAGTAATCTACCATCCCGTCTGACACCTGACCACAGTTCTTCCTTGAAGATCATGGTTTAGCATTATCCTTACAGGTTTTAATAATGCGTTTTACAACTCAATTTTAGTATTTTCCGGAGTTTCCTTAGTTGTTTTCTTTGCTTGATGTAGGACAATAATTTGACCATTTTGAAACAGAGACCACAGCCACGGGATGCATCTTCTGATTTGATCCAAGAAATGAAAAACTACTCACTGGTTAAACAATTTGTCATCGACAATCCAGTGAAAAGGTCCTTAACTATTTGCTTAGGTCAATAAAGGAGTAGGCTACCCTTTGTTTACTTTTGCCTAGGCAGTGTACTTTTCATAGGCACATGTTTCTATAAACCATATACTGTATGAATGTGCATAGTTTATATTGCAAATGTTCTCTATCCATAAGCCTGTCTGTCTGTACTATACTACAGATCTCTTAAACTATAAAATCAAGAATAAAAAAAATCTTGAAAAATCAACTGGCACTCCAATAATCAAGTGTAGTTGCATGTATAAGGTTGTTGTGCAGGGTTAATCTATAGTATATTGTAGCTTTTTTTTTTTACCTGGGTAGGTGAAAGGCCATGGTCCGTCTATGTAGCCTATATACGCGGTTATACACACTGCTAGGATGCCATGAAACAGTGTGACCAGACGACAGTTCCATTCATAGCCACAAGAGCTGTTTGTGTAACACAGCAGCACATACAGAGCGATCCACCCCGCCAAGCAAACACCTACTCCAAGAACCAGCGGCGACATCTTTGAGCTGTGGGCTGAAATATATTAAGCAGTTAAATCACTGGGCTTTCTTAGTGTCGTATTCAAGAATGCCAACATCACAGACATTTACTGAGAGACTTTGGTAGAACTTCTAAACTGTGGGAGTCCAGTGGAACTCTCTGTCCTCAGACCACTCCCATGTGTACAAGTGTGTAGGAGCACAGTATTGTTGCACATCATGAATTGAGAAAGATTTGGCTCTTATCAGCACGTGTCAAAAAAGCATTTAGGGCAAAAGTAACTATGGCAAAACAGCAACGAGTCTCACATACCAACAGTTACATGATCCACTCTGACCATGCTGAATAATAAAGGCATGGCATGATATGAACTATAGAGAAGAAAATATGTCCAACGTATAATAGTTATTCATGATGGCATAACATCAGACTCACAATTATGTTATTCTTATATTAATAGACCTTCTTGAATTGTCTGAAATAAGGGCGTTTGCATACAAATTGTACATACTGGTATATCATAACGTTTATGCTAGAAATGATATTTAAATATTTATAAATCATATTATAATTCCATTACCAATATAACTAAGATGAAATGCATTCCCCATGACAGCTAGTTTATACTCGTTTACTCGGACAGTGCGTTTCCCAGCATCATTTAATCCCTTCACTGCTATAACCTGAACATTCAAGACATAAATGCAAATGGCCTGCTTTTCAAAAACCCTCACCACCGCTGTACATAAATAAAACAATCATTTAAAAGCAATAATCACCTGAATTACATTGTAGCTCGGTGGCTCCGCAGCAATGGCCGTGTCCGCCTGTGTCCTGGCCTCATCCACAACTGTCACCGCCTTCCGCTCCCTCGTCTCCATGGAGACGAGGCGCGCGAGTCACTAGCAAACAAAAGCCGCATTCGCACAGAGCAGATCATCCAGATAAACCAGAAGAGCCCTTATAAACCGAAACCCCGCCCACACGTCTTTTTAAAAAAAAAAACAGCGGCCTCATGTGGCACAGACACACTACTGCAATTTCCGATTGTACTTGAGCACCCTGTTTAGCCAAATAAAGAAAGCAAATATTTAACAACATGTAATTTAATTATTACTGCAGTAATTAGATGACAGACAGACAGATATAGATAGATAATTTTTCCACAAGAACATTCCAAACATCCATTAGGGATGACGACATTAACACAAAGGCAGGTATGTAGATGTGATCACGCACTATAGAGCTCATGTATAATCAGTAGACCCAATGTAAATGTGAGAGATGACAAATATTACTAAAAATCATATAGTTATATATACAGAGACAGCCAAAAAACATATACAGACTTTAGGAAAATAAGTACTTGTTTATATATTTTAATACTTAATGCATTTCTATATGCTATATATTGATATATATCATAATATTATGATAATATGATTAATATAAATCTTCATGGTTTTTCTTTTCATGAAATGTGTATTTTTTTTTGCCTGATCCCCCCTCTCTCTCTCTCTCTCTCTATATATATATATATATATATATATAAACTCCACCCACACAGACCCAAAGCAGGAATCAAACCCTTGACTCTCGAGGTGCAAGGCCACATTACTAACCATTATGCCACTGTGTGTTGGCAATACAAGTAATATATATATATATATATGCTAAATAAAATTTTCAAATTTACATTTCATTTTCTTTGTAATGTACATAGATACACACGTGGACAAAATTGTTGGTACCCTTCGGTCAATGAAAGAAAAACTCACAATGGTCACATAAATAACTTTAATCTGACAAAAGTAACAATAAATAAGAATTCTATGAATGTTAACCAATGAAAGTCAGACATTGCTTTTCAACCATGCTTCAACAGAATTATAAAAAAAATGAACTCATGGAACAGGCCTGGACAAAAATGATGGTACCCCTAGAAAATACTGAAAATAATGTGACCAAAGGGACATGTTAATTCAAGGTGTGTCCACTAATTAGCATCACAGGTGTCTACAATCTTGTAATCAGTCAGTGGGCCTATATATAGGGCTCCAGGTAGTCACTGTGTTGTTTGGGGACATGGTATGTACCACACTCAACATGGACCAGAGGAAGCGAAGGAAAGAGTTGTCTCAGGAGATTCGAAAGAAAATTATAGACAAGCATGTTAAAGGTAAAGGCTATAAGACCATTTCCAAGCAGCTAGATGTTCCTGTGACTGCAGTTGCACATATTATTCAGATATTTAAGATCCATGGGACTGTAGCCAACCTCCCTGGACGTGGCTGCAGGAGGAAAATTGATGACAAATCAAAGAGACTGATAATCCGAATGGTAACAAAAGAGCCCAAAAAGACTTCTAAAGAGATCCAAGGTGAACTTCATGCTCAAGGAACATCAGTGTCAGATCGCACCATCCATCGTTGTTTGAGCCAAAGTGGACTACATGGGAGACGACCAAGGAGGACACCATTGTTGAAAACAAATCATAAAAAAGCCAGACTGGAATATGCCAAACTACATGTTGACAAGTCACAAAGGTTCTGGGAGAATGTCCTATGGACAGATGAGACAAAAATTGAACTTTTTGCCAAGGCACATCAGCTCTTTGTTCACAGACGAAAAAATGAAGCATATCAAGAAAAGAACACTGTCGCTACTGTGAAACATGGAGGAGGCTCTGTTATGTTCTGGGGCTGCTTTGCTGCATCTGGCACAGGGTGTCTTGAATCTGTGCAGGGTACAATGAAATCTCAAGACTATCAAGGGATTCTAGAGAGAAATGTGCTGGCCAGTGTCAGAAAGCTGGGTCTCAGTCGCAGGTCATGGGTCTTGCAACAGGACAATGACCCAAAACACACAGCTAAAAACTCCCAAGAATGGCTAAGAGGAAAACATTGGACTATTCTAAAGTGGCCTTCTATGAGCCCTGACCTCAATCCTATTGAGCATCTTTGGAAGGAGCTGAAGCATGCTGTCTGGAAAAGGCACCCTTCAAACCGGAAACAACTGGAGCAGCTTGCTCATGAGGAGTGGGCCAAAATACCTGCAGAGAGGTGCAGAAGTCTCATTGACAGTTACAGGAATCGTTTGATTGCAGTGATTGCCTCAAAAGGTTGTGCAACAAACTATTAAGTTAGGGGTACCATCATTTTTGTCCAGGCCTGTTCCGTGAGTTCATTTTTTTAATAATTCCGTTGAAGCATGGTTGAAAAGCAATGTCTGACGTTCATTGGTTAACATTCATATAATTCTTATTTATTATTACTTTTGTCAGATTAAAGTTATTTCTGTGACCATTGTGAGTTTTTCTTTCATTGACCGAAGGGTACCAACAATTTTGTCCACGTGTGTATGCCACTGTGGGAGACCGAGATACTATAGCCTTATACTGTATAGCTTTGATACTATGATTCAGGGATGTGCTCTTCCATGACTTTTTGTTCAGGCATTCACAGCAATGCACTGCTCCTT
Source organism: Clarias fuscus (assembly GCA_030347435.1). Classification (NCBI taxonomy): domain Eukaryota; kingdom Metazoa; phylum Chordata; class Actinopteri; order Siluriformes; family Clariidae; genus Clarias; species Clarias fuscus. The sequence goes on from CM059218.1 coordinate 9,363,036, forward strand.
AGCGGTGAAGAGACAGCAGACAGGACATAAACAAAACAACCGTAAGGGTAGTGTGGTGGAAGTTGAATTATAAAGACTGTAACTAGGTCATAATACAATTCTGGAACATGAATGTCTTTTATGGTATCTCAACTTTCCTACTCGGTAGACTGACACACTAAATAGAGACACAGTGGACTTGTTTTCATTCCATGAAATTGCTGGGTTATGGCTGGATAGTCAATTACAAATTTTTTTTTTTTTTTTTTTTACAATTACAATTTTTTTTTACCCCTTTAACTTTCAGATAAATCAGTGTAGATTTATCCAATAGCATACTGTAAATATAGGCCCATTAGTTAAATCATACTTTGTCATTTTATTAGTGCTAATTGGCCTCATCAATAATAGACATTTGTGTTCATGAACTTTTTGCCTGGACAAAAAATAGGTCCAAGTGACTATTATTATAGTGAGGTTTGGATTAAACCAGTTAAATCCATGTGGCCTATCAAAAGAAGCTTATAGAACCCTTGGAATCCTGGACTGCACTAAAAACTACTGTAATGTACAAAGATCAGCCATAACATAAAAACCACCAAGACATGAAGTCATGCCAGATACCACAGCCTACCAACAGAGACCTTGTGGAGTCCTGATGAGACAGAGTTCAACAAAGGGTAAAATACATTACAGGCTATATTGACCTGCTATGGTGCACTGTTAGTGCACAAACTATAAACCATAGCAGGTAAATATACCTGTAATGTACTTTACCCTTTGTAGGGAATAGGAAGTAGATGATCACTTTTATTTCTCTCATTTGCATTCTTTATTAGTCAATACCTGTCTTGGGTTGTTGTAAACATGTGAAATTATTATTTATTAGGTTCCTATTTGTCATAATTTGCAATCAACAAAAGACAACATTAAAGGCTTTCAGGACCATAGATTTTATTTCAAATTATAACTTCATAGTCAGTCATTCAACATTTTTGTAGAAAAATATTTTTTTTTTTTACACAATTCTATAACTTCTACCTGTAAAATAATCAGTAAACACTGATACATCAAGGCACTTTAAGAGCCCAAAAATTCAGTCTGGGCAGGTACAATTTGGCATTGAACACTTATCACTGCCTTACTTTTTATTCCAATAGATTATTATAGCAGTTGTTTTAGTAGCGTAAACAATGAACACATCACTATGGACAAGGTAAGTTGCAATGAAAGTAAGAATTCCTTCTTATGGCAAAAGCACTTTTTGGTCCTGCTAGGTAAATCTCAAACATGCCCAAGCTTGATTCTTTCAGTTCAAGAACACTTCTGGTAATTTGGGGATGAACTCCTGTGTCCTGTTGAAGATGTAGCAGATGGTATAACCTGTGACCAGTAGATGGCAGTGTTGCAAGTAAAATGTCACTGTAATCCTGGATATTTTTCCCCACATGAACATGCAATGAACAATAACTTTTTTTCTTTTCTTTCTTTTCTTTTTTTTTTTTTTAACGTGCTTGCCTGCAAAAACATTGCCGTGAAATGCATAGTAACAGGGCAAAATTCCCTGTCTATTCAAATGTGTGTAAAAACAAAAACAAAAACACAAATACTAGTGATGTGTGGTCCCAACAACCTGATCATAGAGAGACATGAAACATGAAAAAGTCATTTGGTTGTTAAAGGAAAACTCCACCCTGAAATAGGTTAATATTTCAGAAATACTATATTTTATCTAGAACACATAATATCTAAAATGGGGTTTAGTGTTGGATGAGGAGGAGCCCAAAATGTGGCTGTAGAATTTATTTAAATGAAAAGATAAATACATAATTTTTCAACATAATCTCCTCATTTTTCAATACGTATTAAAAATGTTTCAGCCTGAGCTGCAAATCACGAATGCACCACTGTCTTCACCTTTTCATCAGAAGTGACTCTTCATCCTCGTAGGGCTGCTTCCACGCGATCAAACAGATCAAAGTCTAATAGAATGAGATCAGGACGGTGGGAAGTGTTTGCAGGGATGAGGGAATGTCGACCGTGTGGGCGGAAGCGGGCGGACGAGCATTGTCATGCAAGATCACAACGCCCCTTGGATTAGCAGTCTTCTGCGTTTAATGCAAAATTTAAGCTTCAGCTCTTCAATAAGCATCTCACTGTAACGAGCGCTGTTGATTGTTGAACCGTTTTCCTGATAATGTTTCAATACTGGCCCAGAAAACTGTAACCATACATTTTACAGCTGAAGGTCGACTTTTGAACTTTTTCTTAGCCATTTTCTTAGCAATTGGGGATGTTTCCGTCCCGTACTCTGTCGTTTACCCTCAAGCTCATAGTGATAAATCCACGTCTCGTCAACCAGTAATGATTCTCTTTAAGAAACCTTCCTTAGAGTAGAAGTCCAAATTCCTTAGAGTAGAAGTCCAAAGTCGGGCATCAATTTTTGCTCGCACAGCAGTTACAAATGAACCGATGCAAAGCAGTGCCTGGGGAGACAGTAGCCTTGGACTATGTGGCCAACGCAAGTTTTAACATAACCGGTCCGCAGATCATTTTTGACTCACCGTCGTATTTTTATTTCACCGATATGAGCTCTGGCGGACATTGCTGTGGACATAAATGGCAAACGCTGGGCTCAAAAGTTACACAGATATACTGTATATGACACTTGCGCCTAGTTATAGCACAGACTCGGCTCGGCTAGTTAATGATCTATGAGATGAGTGGAGGGAGCGATGATGTTAGCATCAACATTGAAGCCGTCAAACCTGATATGTATGAGTAAAGTGTAGGAAGATGCGAGGCTTACTAAAACAATTAAAGTGCTGCTGCATCGCTCTCCTTACTTAGACATGAAGAAATTTATTTTAAAACACCATGGAAGATTATAAAAATGAGTTGGCAACTTGTTCAGGGTGGATCTTCCCTTTAAACAAGTTGAACGTTATCACAGTGGAATGATTTGTTGCAAGCTTACAGCGAGACAGTGTTTCAAAACGCACTAAAATATCAGCAAAGATGATCTCATCCCATTCCTCCGCAACACTCAATGTGATACCTCAGGGCCACGTAATCCTAAAAAAATTTAAATACAACCGTGACAAACATTTCTTTCTGAACATGTGCATAAATCTTTTACGATAATTTCCCGCAGCGAACAATAAATTAGAATACATGGTGACCAGGGAAAAAAAAAAGAAAAGAAAAAAAAAAGCATGAAAACCTGACTGAACATGTTTTAGGTAATCACCAGATTATAGCTTGTTAGACTATCGACTGATTCACAGTTGCTTGGTCTACAGGAAGTGAATCTTGAAGTGAAGTTCTTTCGACTCGTTCCACCTCCACTAATCATAGTGAAAAAAATTTAACACGCACACAAAAAAACGTCATCGCTGTGGCCTGCCGCATGGAAACCCGGGAGGCCTCATGCAGATGAAGCTGTTCCTCTCGTCTTATCTTGAGGCCCAGGTGCTTGACTCTGTGTGAGATCATGTCACACATTCTCTCGGGCATAGAGAGTCAAAATCACATGGCTCAGGGCTCGAACAAAAAGTCATCCCTCTCGATGCCGAGTGAAACCGAGCATGCATCGCTAACGCTAAGTCTCCTCCTCCCACAGACAGAGCTGTTTATGAGGCGTGTAGTATGTGAAGTCGTAGCCTTTGCTGCAGCTCTTGATGCCGCACTTGTATGGGGCGCTGTGGCCCAAAGAGTCCTTGTTCCGGCAGTACTTGAGCAGGCACGGGTACCACTCGAGCCTCACGCTGTAGCTACAGGAGCAAGGCTGCCAGAGATCCTTCACTAAGCGGCAGCTCTGAAGCCCGGGAGCCTCCGAAGCCTGCGGCAGGGTCTCGAACATGGAACCCTCCATACCTACAGTGAAGATTGCGTTTTTTAGCATAGACCATTGGACCAATGCAAACTTGCATAGATGTGAGAATGATACAAATAAGAGATTTATTGTAACGAGAAAAGAACAGAGATTTTTCATCAAAATGTATTTAGAAGTCATGCTATAATTGGTCTTTTCGAGGTTTTGGCTCGTTTTTCAGATGGGAATAATTTATACTTATGCTTTTATATTTCACATCACATCACATCCTATGACTGATTGTTGATGTTTTATTCAACACAAGATTCTACTAAAGCAATCCATTTTAAGCCACATATTTAATTAACAGACAGAGGACTGCCTGTATGGAGTTCCACTTCCTCCTTGTTCTCAGGATCCCCCACCCCCACCACCCCTAATAAATGCCTGCAGGGTTACTGGCTACGCTTAAGTGTGACTGCGTGTGTTAACGTGTGTAAATCGTACCCTGCTGTGGACTGACGTCCTGTTCGGTGTGTATTCCAGTGTTGTTGTGACAAGCCCTGGAGCCACAGTGACCCTGACCACGATAACACCCTGACTGAAGATGAATGAATCGGTTATTGTGTGATTTCTTGGGAGGAGCATTTATATTATAGCCTGGCATCACACAAACTTGTCTTTCCTGTTAATTCTTGTCAGTAAAGATGAATGGCTACCTGATCATGCATGGAGAGGACGAAACTTTCCTGAAAGTGTGGGCAGCTGAAATAACGAAACACTACATAAGTATCCAGTTTCCACACACTGGGGAAATTGCGAAATAACTTCCAACATATTACATACATTTTTTACTTATTTATTTTTTTTTAGATTTAAGGTTACAGCATGCTTTCGACAAAAGAAGAACATACTGAAGTCATTCATACGGCTGGATCGGGAACGGGTCACGGGGAAGCTTGTGATGGACTTTACCAGAAAACTTGGCAAGCATATCACATACATGACACTTTCCAAGCTTAACAAATCCAAAAATCTGGAAGTGTTGCAGACCAACCGAGAAGTGGACCTCCATGAACATTTACAGACAAAGGCACAACCTACATTGTTAATTCGGGACACCGGATGGATCGTATTTCAGGTTAAGATTCTCCTGTATACAAGGGGAATACGTCAGTATTGCTGCAAAAACTGACTGGTTTTGCAGCAATACTTCATCTAAATCTTTTTTATTTTTTTTTTTTAAGTCTTGTAAATTAATTTGACTTCAATTTGTTATTATTAGTAGGTGTTCGACAAGTTGATAGATAAGTGGTTACAGCATTAACATGTTCGACAAGAGGAATTCTCTTACACTGTATTACATCCACCGTGCAGCTGCATTAGTACAGCTTTACTCAGAACATTCTCTCATATCTGTCCGATCCTTAGACCTTAATCTTTCCTAATGGTTGCAGTATGTGTTGCGTCACACAGTGATCTGTGATAAAATGTTTACCCGTGCCTGAACTGCCCTTATGGCTTTCAACAGGTCATTTCGCACATACTGTACTACAGATGTGATGGACTAGATTGTTTAAACCCGGTTATTAATTATTAATAAACATAAATTGTTCAGCATCTAAAATGAAAGTTTCTAAAATGAAACTTAACAGTTTTTTTTTTTTTTTAAATAGTAATTTTCTTGTTAGAATGAATTCTCAAAAGAGCCCTGCTTTCAAACACTCTACTTCTGTGTGCGCTGGAAATAAAGTATACTCTTTCACTGTACATATGCTGCGTTTCCTATTTCCAGTTGTGCTGATGCTAAAGAATGAAAATGACTAGGCCAGAGCCTTTAAGAGGAAAATGGCAGGAGTTTGGGACTCGATTAAAGCATGCGCTTTTGGCAGGCTGTAATTAGAAGCACTTGCCTGTGGCCAGCCAGTGGCGCATGTCAGCCTCGCGCGTGTACACGGCGTCGCGCGCCACGCTGCACGTGTTGTAGACCAGGGCGCTGAGCTGCCATGCCAGGGTTACGTTAACTGCTATGCTCATGCTGTACGTCTCCGTCGCCCTCTTGTCCTCCGCCGTCCTTATGGTGTGTGGGTTTTTCTGTGCACAGTTCAACAAATTTTTATTCAGTTACCGAACTTTCCAGATATGTTTAAACCAACAGAAATCCTTCATTTTGGTTATATTTCTTTAAAGCTCGGACCTCGACGGAACGGATCATCAGGAAAGTACCGATACAATATTATCACAATACTTTTGTATTGTGATAATATTGATTTTCAAAAATTCTTGATTTTATAAATATCCTGATTTATTTATCTTTTTGTTCAGATTTTGTTACAGTTCTAAACAAACAAACTTGGCGATTAATTTGCCTCTACCACATGGGACGCTATGTGGAAGCTGTGTCTAAAAATAATCTTTCGAATCAGTGTGGCGATACATGAATTTGCCACACAAAAAGAATTGATTTTTTTCCTCCCCATCTCGACTAATAAGACACATCATTATACTGTAGGTCTGCCCTTTGCATGATGCAACAGTCATCTACTTTGGAACATAAAATACACACACACCTACATTACAGCCTACACCGGTGTTTCTAAACCAGGGATATGAGGCATAATTACAGCAGGTCCATAGATAAGAAATATTCATTATGCACAACCACAACTTTATGACCGCTACACCTTACCTTGCTTATTCTGCAGAACCCTAGATATCTGTTCAAATTCTGTCCAAGTTTAAGAAGTAAATATAATTGTTTCCGTTTCACTGCTTTCATGACAAATATTTATTAAATTATTTCATTTGAGTCACTGGCGCTTACTTTATAAAAGTATGCAAGAAAAATTGCTGCCAAGTCGGTTGAGATTTATTTATACTTTTTTTAAAATTATTTGCGTTGATTTCGCTTCGCGATACTTCGCACAGTCTAATGTAATATCATCATTAGCCCATTGACAACCCTCATCCTCGCTCATCTCACTTTCTTCTTTCCTGCACGCTGTGTGTGGCTCTGGAGAACAACACTGACCTGCCGGAGTCTGGCCATGGACTCGCTGGAGATGATCTCATTGTGGCTGAGGCGTGTGATGAAGCACAGCGCCTGGTACTGGCTCTGCCCTCTTTCCAGCTCTCCCAGAATCAAGGCTCGGAAGATCTTCACATCCTGGACAAAATAGAGGAAAGCTATTTTTTGCTGACCTGAAGTGAAAAACGAAGTAAAAGCTGCATTTAAAAGATTCCATAAACAAGACACCATGCCTACCTACACCTACACTTATAATCTAATCTAAGGTTACATTCAGAAATGAATTATCACTGTGATCGCTGATAAAGACCTACATGGACGGTACTGATAATCTCTCAGAGGTAAATCTCACTCCCAACATTTAAATACACCTCCATCTCTTTACTTGACTGATCTCGATCCATGCTAATACGAAAAAATATTCTCATCAATCCAGGACGCTCCTGTTCAACATGTTAAACCTTTTCTGCTGCTTAGTGCAGGATGTGTAAACACTGCTCTATGTTTTGATGATGATGACATTAACCAAAATGATTACACTATGGCATGCGGTTCAAAAATCGGACATTCCTCATCTGGTTAAAGCACATAAAGCTAGCGAGGTTTAAAAAGAAAAAAAAAAAACTTTAAAACGGTGCTCTCCGAAGCAGCGTTGGAAATCACCCTATATAATACCATCTCCATATACACACATGACAAGGATATTACTGGCAGTCATTTTTTCCATCACTTTTGTCTGGCTGCCAGGATTTACCGCAGTGACATCAGATGTGTTTTCCCAGCCCGTCACACATATTTGATCCAGTCATACCAGATATATCATTACACACTGCAGATGTCTACACAATAGCTCTTGCCATACAGCATTATTTTGACATTTGGTAAATAACAGAAACGCCGATTTAAAAAGTCTACATGCCCTGTTCATGTTGCAGGATTCTGAAATGAAACCAAAATAAATAATGTCTGATCTTTTTCTTCAGCTTTGATGTGGATAAGCAAATAAAATTTGAAAAAAAAGAAAAAAAAAAAAGAAGAAATAAACAAAAAAAAAGTTACGGCCTCTGTTGGGGGTGGGGGGGGGGGGTGTTGCTGTGGAGTCTGGCAATGGGGCGTCAACGATGAATCCTTTGGGTGCTGCAGGTGAAGGGTGTGGCCTCTGTTGATCGAACTTTTGTTTGACGCATTCCATGGGAACTTGATCGAATAGTCATTTGGGAAGTTTTCGGTCCGGATGATCAATAAACTTGAACTTTTTGCCGGCTAAGTCCCAGACGCGGCAGGCTGAGATGCATTTTTTTTTTTGTGGTTCGTTCTGCATCAGATTTTCTGTGGCGTCAGGTGATTATGTGTCAAAATGTGGTACCAGTCTAACGAGACCAAATTGTACATTTTAGGTAACAATTCTAAAACGTATGCTTGTTGCAATAAGCAGACCTCTTGCCTTGTGAAGCATGGTGGTGGCAGCATCATGTTATAGGGCTGTTTTTCTACAGCTGGAGATGGGGCTTTATAGAAGGAATCATACCTAGCTCTAAATCCATGGGACACAATGCATGGTACAAAAAGACACACAGTGTACACTGCATAAATATCAGTGTATCTGGCTTTGAAAATTCTTGGTAAAATGTAAGGTCACTAGCTTTCTTTCAAACCTGCCTTTAAATAAAAGAGACTGCGATTCCGATTCAGTGGGTGAATTACAGGCTTATAGGAGTTTCGTGCTGGAGCGGCGCAGAAGCGCTGTACATTTCGGGACATTACAGGGTTACTACTGGCAACTTGATGGGCACCCTGGCAGGGATCCTGTAGCTATAAAGAGTTCCATGTGAGAAAATGATGGGTAGCCACCGACAAGAGTGAGAGCACAGACCTGTCTGTTCATTCATCAACTGTCGGTCACACACACACGCATACCCACACGTCAAGGTCTCAGAGCATAAGGCCAGCAGAAGGCATTGAGAGTCTTGTTCTTCCTGCACAATCAAAACTAACAGAGACCAGCTGACGTTTGTTTGCTCTGGAGCTTAATCATCTCCAACTTTCCGCAGAGAAGGTTTCAATGTCAGTGCAATAACAAAACACCTCTGCATGCAGTTAGCAGATATCTCCCTGCAGTCCAGACGCACAGGCAGCCAAGAAACCCTCAACCTTCTGTTATTTCATTTGAGCGCTGATCAAAACGTCCAGAGTTTTCACGCGGGTGGTGGGGGAGGGGGGGGCAGATGACAGAACAATCAGCATAACAAAAAAAAGAAGAAAGAAGACCTCTCAATCATGAAGGGATTGGGAAAGGAATTAATGGGCAAAAACTCTAATACACTACACAGACAATATTGGTTTCATCACATCACTCTATCCTTCAGTTACATTATTCGTTGCTGCTTTTATGCAAAACGACATATATCTGATTACTTCCTTTTTTTCCTTAACAAGTTTAATGTCTCATTTGGATTTCCAATCCAGGCTTCGGTTTCAATTCCCTGAAAAGCCAGTATAAACACGGCAGCCTTCTGGTCCTCAACTTAACTTGTCCATTTCCGATTTGTCTCTCAGCCATTGTCTCTCTTTTTGTGTCTCCCTTGGTCAGTTAGCCTATCCCTCAGTCACTGCAATAGACACCCTCAACTCCACCTTTGTAAAACATCATGCTGGTCATAAGACTAAACACAAACCATGACGCACTGCAAGTTCATTCTCACTGGTTGGGTGTCATCTACAAAAACAAGATCATCATCAGGGGCCTGTTCCTCTGTTGGCGCCTGGTTGGTGTGTGCTTGAAATACGCCATCGCCTGTCATCCTACCAGTCAAGTGCCAATTACGGGCAGAGCCCTTACCGGCATGTCTCACTACACAGCTCCAAATGCTCACACATTCTCTCAACGTGAAGTGAACCTGCAGATCGACTATGGATGAAGTACAAAGAGACAGAAGAGCAAACCCTGTGCAGCAGGAGGATACTTTGAACAACAAGTAACTTCCACTAATACTTAATACCTGAAACATCAATGCTCTACAATCCTTTCAAAACATTTCAAAAAGCTGATAAACAGAAGATAAGGAACCAAACCTAAAAACACGTCCAAAAAAGTGATTAGACTCTACTGGAGTAAGACGTGTACCAGCACATGTGCGATGTCTTCTGTCAGCAGCGAATGTTTCGACTACTTTTATTTAAACTGGCACTTTTCTACACAAAGCAGACCACTCTATACCCATTCCATACATACCTTTGCAAAGTCATAGTGACCTTCAGCCAAAACAACCGCTGCTCATTTCCATCCCTTTAATGAGCTGACACATACTGAGCCACTGTATACTGACCATATGAGGATACCCGGTCACCACAATTAAGCACGATATACTGTTGGCTGAGCATCTAAACATTCACTAGAGTCTTGTCCTTTTCATCACAAAATGTGGCCAAGAACATTGAATAGACTACATGGCCATAATGCCTGACCTTCCCTGCCATATGTGGTTCTTCCTCAAACTATTTCCATGAAGTCGGAGACACAGAGACACACATCAATGTCCTGCACTGGAACCGAGGCATAGAGTGCATAAAGTAAGGTCCATAAAGATACAGGTTTGAGCTGGAGTGCAAGATCACCAGTGGCCTACACAGAGCCCTGCACCGAAAATCTTTGAGATGACATGGAACATGGACTGCATCCAATGGTTCCTCTTCTGTCATCAGTGTCAGATCTCACTAAAGATCTCACTAAATGAGCACAAACCCCTCCAGCCTGCTCTAAAATCATGTATAAAGACTTTCCAAAAGAGTAGAGGTCTAGTAAAATGGGGACTTTTCACATTAGGCACATCTCCGTTCCCGGGTATGCTAGCGTATTTAAACTTTCTGATACAGCATGTGGCAGTATGCACCTACTCGGCTTGTGAGCTGCCATTAAAGACAAAAGAATAAGAGAGCGAGGAAGTGACCCTTTGCGCTGTGTCAAATTATATTATTGATATCTGCTTTCTGTGTGGGTCAGAGGATGAGATTGACACATACTGTACTGTGCACAGACAGATTTCCAAGGAGACAGATGGCACTGATGACATCACGTCTAATCAGCGATCTACTTCCGTTCCCAAATATGACTGGCTTTCATATCTGATTCGAGCCGTGCCCAAGTATGCTGTATAGTTCTCGAGACCACCTTTTCCAGCGAAATCGGGCATGGTTCCCAAGCATTGAACGATTGTGTTCTCACTAATCAAAATAAACCAGATTTGTGGTCAAATGCTCCCGGGAAATGATGAGAAAAAACCCTTAATCTCAAATGCATTGGTCACAAAATATAGAAGTGCATTGGTCAGGTTTTCAATCTGTCTAAAAGTCTTTTTGGTTACCGAGTTCAAAAGTTCCCAGTGGAGTCCACTGAACGTCAGCAGATATATAAAAGGAACTGTGCAGAGCCAATGGGTTCACGACTAGCTGTAAACGAAGTGGTGTTGTTGAAATCCTGAAAACAGCATAATGTGCAATGTATAAGGACGTACTCAAACACGATAGGACAGGAAAATAATCAACAACAGAATGGTATAATCTATTCATTCATTCAAGTTCAATACGATATTATTTGTATAGTGCTTTTAACAATAGACAGCACCTCAAGGCAGCTTTATAGAAATCCGGATGTAGATTTCGATCTTTTTAGAGCTCAGTTTACAACTAAAGATTGATAAATAAATCACAAAAAAACTCCCTGAGGTTAGATGAGGAAGAAACCTTGAGAGGAGCCAGCCTCATAATAAAACCCATCATCTTCTAGGTGAACAGGTAATAGTGAGATTATAAGTATTTGCACTTCTACAAATGTATGTGAAAGTCAAACAAGACACAGTGTGCTGAAAAGACACCCAGCAGGAGAATCACAACTGCGCCAGCCCTTCCACGGCAGCCACGTGAGACCTCCCAGTGCATAAAAAGACAAGGCATGGGCACCAACCACGCCCGCTAGCGCAACCTTTTGTCGGGCATCTGTGTGTGACCATAAACTACCATATAATTTCCTTTAACTAAATGTGCCAATGACACTCGAATTCTACCAAACAAATGCACCAGAGACAACTTTTCATTGTTAATCTTCTTTATTGCATGCAGTCTGAAGGATTGCACCAGCTTTGTAATTTGCAACATACCTATAGAAATGTAAAATGAAATTTCCCACATTTTACACTACACAGCGTTTCTCTCAGTAGTTTAATTAAGGAAACAGTGACACACTTTGAAGGCCGTTTATTGCACTTCAGTTTATTCTGGTCCGAGTCTCTTACTTCTCCCCCTCTAGCAGATATTATGCAAAGAGTCCAATGGAATTAAGAAGCTTGTTTACTGTGTAGGGTTTTTTTTTTTAAGGACTTTGTACTTGTATGAAATGACAAAGCCTGCCACACAATAGACTGCGAAGTTATATTAAGGGGCTTTGTTCAACGTGCTCTTTGAACATGCAGGAAAAACAAGCTTCTGAAACAGCCAGAGGTTTCTCTTGTACACAAGTACATGTAGGCGAGCAACACATTACGGGAAAGCACTGAACAAAGATCGCCATCGGGGCACGCTGTTATTCATGAACTTTTTGATGTTCCACTCGCTCTGTCACGTACTAAGGTTTTAAGTCGGGAACACCTCGCTTGGTGGACGCACAGCTGCCCGTTTTCACATATAATATACCTTTCTCTGGAATATCCCAAGAGAGCTTGCTGCACTTCCTGTTTTCCGGTCCCCTCACAGTGCAGGTCTGTTTGATGAGGCCTGCTCACCTGACACTCGAACCAACCCGTCTTGCTACAAGTCGGAACTGTTTGTGTTGGGAAAATAAAAGCCGTGATCGTGTTTTACCAGGTTTCTGACTTTTGTCTTAACTTGGCACTTTTGTTTGGTTAATCTAGCAAAGCCTAGGCTTTCTTTTCTGTGCAGCAAGAGAGGCCTGAGTCTCAACTGTGGCAGGGAGCCAAAGACCATAAGCAAACAACCTGCAAGGCAAGCAGAGAGCTGTAGAAATTGAAATGTTTAAGGTTAGGGTGGTTTAATGCTTGCGAAGAGAAATTAAGAAAAATAGCACTGTGCGACCGTTCGAGCGAAAGGGCATTGCGAAGGAGTTCGGCTACAGCGGAGGTATTTGCGCTGGCAGACTAAGCGGCCCGGTGAAAAGGCACAGGTGGAAGGCGGCCTTTTAATCCGTCTTGTAAAAGACTAGCGATGTCGCACAATAGTGCGTAAAGGGGGAGGGAGTCAAGCTGATGAGAAATGCTTGAGTTGAGGCTAATTACCCCAAGAATGTAAAATGTCCTCACACCTGGACCACGTGGCTTAGAAGAAACATGTTTAAGCATAATCCCAGTTAGCATCAAAACACAATTAAAGGCGATGACATACACAGATTTCTTAAACAACACCAAATCAGTGTTTCTCGATCTGCGTCTTTACCTGTTATGACTGAACTGCAAATTCTTAAAGCTGCCTCGGGTGGGTGGGGGAAAAAAAACCCACAATATTGAGCAATACACAATTTTCCAGGACCGAGATCAGGAAACCACATGGGGAAGTATCAACAGAAGCACTTTACCGAGGTCACATTTAACAAGGGATATTAGAAAAGGGCAGTTCGGTAGCTTCCGCTTTGTGCCATGTGATCTTTGGCCTCTACTTGTGTGGCTAATAGAAGGGTGTTTGCCTTCAGCCAACTGCCTGTTTGTTCTCAGTAAAACATCAACTGTTCTGCTTTACTCAAGCTTTTCCTCCTCCAAAACAGCCGCTTGAGCACGCTTGACTTAGCGGGACAGAATGAGCGCGGTAGCCAACGGCACGGCGTGGTGTAATACGGCTAATTAACTTTCCCACCCCACCCCCCATCTGGAAAAAAAAAAATGCTTATACGGTTCCTTTCTCACACGCTCAGTTACAAATCAAACTCATGAAACCGGTTTCATAATACCCACACAGTCAGATCAATATTTCAACGTTGCTTATCATGCCAAACTGTTGCACAAGAGAAAGAGGTGATGCTACAGAGTGGAGGAGGTAGATATATGATGTCTTTAAACAATCTTTCATTTCTACATAGACGATCTGCTGAACTGTAGTACAAAAAGCTGATTGTGTACTGCTCAGATTTTGGTACATCAGATTATCTTCACCAACAAAAAAAGACATTCAGTGAGAATAACTGTTTAGTGGACGGAATCACCTGATGCGATATCGCAAAACCTAGGTGCCGTTACAATCTGTAATACGATTCTGTAAGGGTCACAATTTTATAAATATATATATTTTTTTGTTACAATTAAAAATCTTACCTGATATTGTAGATACTGTGCTGCCTGTCAATTTGTAAATAATTTAGAGAGCCACCTGTAGGATTATAAAGGAACTGCAACATTTTACCACCTCAAATGCAAAGAAATGTATTATTTTGGGGGACAACATGGCGTAGACGTGGGAAACACATGCTCAGATTAAACGTCATTTCTTCACTCCTTTATCCGTTCCTGAATATTAACTTTATAATTGTTAAATTATATTTTTGTACTTTTTCCCCCAGGGCCACCTATTTGTGACCTACAATGGCTACTACCAGGAAAAAAAATTATGACTCTGTGACAGATGTAACATTTATCTCCTGGATAAACACTGTCAAGAATTAGTGGCTGAATTTAAACATTCATTTAGTTTACTAGAAACAAACCTGGACCTGATTCAACTCAAAGTGGAGGACCCAGAATTTGCTTAGAATTAGGACTTAGAATTTGCTACGGATAACCTGAGCCAGTGTGTAATCAAGCGGGAAAATGTTTCCGGTCTTTGGGAAAACAGCTCGAAGTTAATGGCCAGTGTCATAAACATAGAAGGTCGGATCACGAGACAAAACATGCGTATGCTAGGCCGGATTAAAGATCTTCTGATTCGGGAGGCAGAGCGGAGAGGGAAGCTGGAATACCAACAGATTCATGACATAGAAGATTATGCTTCTGAAAATTTGAAAATACATTGTTTATTATTTTTCTATTATATTTTTCAGTTTTTAATGATTAGTGGGTTACATGTTTGTTTTTTAGCGTCTTTTTTAAGGAGTTACACTGCGACATGGGGGGAGTTTTGGTGTTCTTTGTTTCTCTTCATTAAGAGATTTCAGTATTTAATTGTTGATTTTTTTTTTATTTATCCAAATTATGTATTGGACCTGAAGATGGTGTGGTGAGCGAGAGGAAGATTTGTTTGGTGGACTATGGACGAGTGGAAGAGCTTGCTGCTTTGTTTTAGCATCCATCTTGTTGGGTCTGGGGGGGGAGGGGTATGTGTGTTTTTAGGGGGGGAAGGGGAGGCAGGGGTGCTATGGGATCTCCAAGCCAGTACCATGTTAGAACTGTGTACACAGTTTATCTTTAATATGTCTCTCCATGTTTTACACCTTTGTTTTAAGGCTGACACTTGGCAATTCATTATAATTTTATGTTTACCACCCTGCACCGCCCCCCCCCCCCTCTCTCTCTCTCTCTCTCTCTCTCAGGAAAGTGCTCTCATACTTTAAAACAACTTAACACCACAATTGCATTTTTACAAAAAAAAACTCCCATTCTCAGTTCCGATAATTCTCACCTCATTTCATGTTTGGGAGAGCAACACTACCACTACATCTTTCAGACCAAAGCTAGGAGGCGGGGTCTCATTGTCATTAACCCAAACATCTGTTTTACTATTTTACTATAATGTTATATCATTGTGTCAGGGAAATTATTCTATACTAATGTAGTTGTATACTTACTGTCATTAAAATGAATATTCCCCCTAATTAATTTTTATCTTTTTCAGTCTGCACCTGTTTTTCTTCCCAAATCTTGAGGCATTTGATTTAATTATACCATCTTACCTTTGTAAAGGTAAGCATCCTTGATTGAACAAGTCCCTACAAAGAGATGGTAGCATGTCTCCAACCAATTGTTGGATTAATGGGTTTGAGTCACACACCGTAACTAAAATTAAAACTGCTTGGGAAAAAGACCTAAATCTGACACTGTCAGACAATAATTAGACCTCGCTTGTCAATTCAACCTCCTTATGTGCCTGCCACTATTTATTCCGGTTTAAGGTTTCTACACAGGGCTAATTTCTCCAAAGTTAAGCTTTCTCGTTTCTATCCATATGTTAATCCTTGCTGTGATAAATGTGAAAGTGAAGAGGCGTCTCTTATTCTGTAGGGGTTCCATTCAAGGCTGTCTTACATACCGAATTGCAATCTTGAACCAGGTCCTCTGATTGCTCTTTCTGGCATCACTACAGAGGAAAATTAGCGTCTAACCCCAGCTACTTGTTGATTGTCCTTTGCATCCCTTCTGGCCGTGCGTTCTCTTTTATTTAAGTGGAAGGATACCATGTCATCTACCCGCACCCAGTGGCTCAAGAATATTATGTCCCGTTTGTCCCTGGAGAAGATCCATTACTCAATCCGTAATTCAGACTTGAAATTTCAACAGGTGTGGGGGCCCTCCCTTCGCTGTTTTCATATAAAAATTTATAGTTGAATCCCCTTTTTATTTGATTGGTTGTTTGTTCACCTTTGTATGGATTTTGGTTTTTTTTCTCCTCCTTCTCCTTATTTATCTATTTATTTATTTATTATTATTAAAAAATAAAATAAAATAAAAAACACTTTTAAACAAACTTTTTTTTGTTTCTTTCTTTTCCTTCTTTAAATATGCCTGATGTCTAGCCTTTCTTAGACATGTAAGGCTGGTTTGGAATTAGGGATGGGTGATATGGGAGGCTATAGGGGTGTGTGTAAGGGGTTTATAAATCCAGATTACAGATTATGTTTCTTGTATTGAGTCTTTTTGGTGATGCATAAATTGCCACACAAAAGAATCATGATTCATCATCCCTCCCCATCTCTACTATTTAGATTATGTACAAACAAAACCATACATACATACGACCACCAACGCAGTAAATTTGCTTACAGTAATCTTCATTTAGGAGCGAGAACGCTGTATCATGAAGGACAGCTCTACCCTTCTAAACGCAACATACTCCATCACTGTCACTAATGGAATGTGTTTCAGAGCACTCGGTCACGGCGAGTCAGTGTGCTCTTAGCTGCGTCTGCCGTTCTCTGGGTTCTTTCATTATCTGGAGTCCTCGAAAGGCCAACAAGGCTCGGCTCTAGCCTGAATAAGATATCAACGTTTGGTTTGAATGGAGCCGCTGAAGTGTCCTCTGGGAAAGCGCCAGCAGTTGACACAATGGATGAGAAACTAAATCGTCACCAAACTTGTTAGAGGACTGCAGAGATCTTTCTGTCTGAATCGAATGCACTCGGTTTGTTTAGGCAGCTGTGAGCACAGCAATCATGCTCCGGGGAAAGCAATCCAACTGCTCCAATACTTCCTGAGAGGTCATGTGAGTCTGCGGTCAGACTGCTAGGAGAATGCCATTTAACTACACTGAAATGAAAACTCTTGGCTGAACCCGAAATCCATAGCGCTCCGGACTGAATACTGCTGCATTCATTAGTGTGCTATTATAATAATAACACAACATTGCCGTGAGACTGCCTGGTCTAAGGTTATGCTTAAAACAAAACCCAGATTGTCCGGCCTAAAAGAAGCAAAAATTGCCTGTAAGGTATGACCAGTTGATTAAAGTGCAGTATGAAAACTATGCAGGTATAAAAAAATAAGCCAGACAAAAAAAAAAACAAAAAAAAAAAAGATAAAGGGAGAAAGAAGAAAAAAGTTTTTAGTTAACATTTCAGTAATGAGGTGTAACAAACGTGTTATTTTTATCTGGTGTTCATTTTCAAGATGTCAGGGTGTTGTGTTAGCCAAGTTCTAGAGAGTTTTTCTTTTATTTTGTTGAATTTAGTTACTTATGGATTATACCACATCCTTTCTGTTCGGTATTCTGAAAATAATGTCAAGCATCTGTTCAAACTAATTTCAGAAAACTAATTTTATACACCCATCAGCAATAACTAATACTACATAATATTAGCACATTTACATTGACTGTTAATTATATACCAATATGTTGGTGACAGGGTCATGTGCACCCAGGGCTCACCCATACCCACAGCACCCTAAGGATCCGGTGCAAATGCCCTGGTACCAGACACCACAGGACACCTTTTTTTTCCACAGAAGGAATGGGGAGCTACACCCTGAGAAACCAGAGCCACCTCTGTGACACCGGGGGAATCTCAAAACCTAGTTCTGAACATTGTACTGTATATATGAACCATATAAAGAATGTATATGCTTATTCTTTAGCTCCATCTGCATATTTGGTGGATATTTATAACGCTATTCATGGCGATTATTAATCATTAACAGGTTCATTGCACTTAAGAATGAACACTTCAATGAAAATGTTATTAACCAATAATGTTCGTGTAGCATCATGAAGCGCAGTAGCTCACATATTTGTTAACTTGTACACGATAAGTTTCCTCGATTTAAGGTGATGCACCAAATTGGACATTTTTATTGACAGCCCCCCAGAAGGAGGACAGAGAAACAATAGCTGCAAAGCAAGAAGGGTAATGACGTTCTAGTAAAGAAACGCCAATCAGAGTTTAACTTGTCATGCTGTGCAAAGATGAGTGATAAGTGTTGCCGGATTGGGTGGCTTTCCAGTACATAGCATTTTATTATCTTTGGCTACAAAATGTGTAGATTAATTTGAGTAAAATATGTTGTTATATAGTATGTTGATATGTAAATAGCTGAGCTACAGTATGATTGCCAGAAGTGATGATGTTATTTGGGCAGGTTTGTAGCATTACCCAGGTGGTTACAGAGAGATCTGGCAACCCTGATGGTCACAGAGAAGGACGCATGCAAGTTTGAGCGAGCGATAATATACAGTACCAGTCAAATGTTTATTATTTTTTTCTCAATACGATTATCTATATATATATATACATTTTAAAAAAAACATATGGAATTAGGTAAATTCAGCTTTTATGGAACAGTTCTTGCAAGAACAGTATTGTCAAGTGAATGTACCCATCAAGCCCCATGATGAAACTGGCTTTCATGAAAATCTTTCCAGGAAAGCAAGAACAAACCTTATCTCAGAGGAGAAGTTCATTCCAATTAATGAACAGCACCTCAGATTAAAGTCGTTATAAAGGCTTTACAGAGCATAATGATCAGACGCAGAGATTATTGCATATTTTGGATTCTTCTACAATGTAGAAAGAAATAAAAATCAAGAAATCCCATGGAATTAGAAGGTCTGTAGGAACTTTTGACTGGAAGTGTAGTTAGAGCGCATGTGGAAAAACAGTTTGCTCAGTAATGAGCCAGATATAACTGTAGTACAACTGTACAGTATTTCGCATTATGACCATTAAACTTTAGAATTCTTTCTAAAAGCTTCATGGTTCCCATGTGCCAAAATATGGGGATATATCTGGCAGATCACTAATCAATGCTCCCATACAATATTGTTTTTTTCCCCTCTTTGTTTTACATGATTATTGTGTTTTCTTAAATTATCCGGGTTTCATTCTCTCACTTCTCTCACATGACTAATTTGTTGGGATTGAGGTGCTTGAAAAATAAAGTGTATTGGTACCATTTCCTGATTAATCGATTATTAAAACCTAATTTTTATCCACTCTTCAAAAATGTCTTTACTCTATCATTGGTCCTGGCCACTTACATTATAATGTACGTTACTGTAGCAAATCTGTCGTTTCTGTGCCGCTTAAATCATTCGTCAAACCCGATCGAGCCGGATTAACAGAATAACAGATCAGGACACGCCAATAATGCCTGGTTTGCATAAACAACCCAAGGTCACAAAAGCGTTTACTAGAAACGTTATGCAATATCCAGGCTATTCCGTTACACTAATCACATTCACCACAACTTCAGTCAGCGTCGTGTTGGAATTGAGGAACAGATAATCGAGTGACTCAGCAACGCCGAGTAACTTTTCATATTGCCTAATTTGAAAGCACCAAAAGACGTGTCGCTCCTTGCCAGGAAAGAGTGACACGAGCACAAAACACCCGCGGCATGTTCCTGCAAGTGACACCGCAGCCTGGGAGAGTTCGACATCCACACAGAGAACACAGACCGCTCAGACAACAAACATGTTTGTGTGGGAGTTTACTCTAATGAATGTGACCGTTACTCCACCTCCTGCGCTTCCTGTTCCCAAACAAGACTGGGGATAATGGCAGGCGGCCCATACAGATATGTCCGCACATGAGCATACAGAGATAAAATCCTTACTAAAGAGTCAACAATGAAACAATAACGTCAAGCCGTGCCATGCGCCGGTCTGAGCAAAGAGCAACAAAGTGCATTCCATGGAAATGAACGAGTCGTTTGCTACTTCTCAAGATAACGCGCTGATTTTTTTGACCACCTACAGCATGTAGTCGCTTAGCGAGTTACATAGTCTGTTTAAACTGAGATTAAGATGATATCTTTAATTAACTCGAACTATTTATGAATAATGTTTTTAAGCAAAATGGAGTACTAGCACTTGACTGATCGTCAGTGTTTGGCTACAGCCATCTTCATTATCTTATCACTTGTTTCTAACGTGTTGTTACCTGTGGCACTTGAAACACTGTATAAACATGCTGTAGGTTCTGCCTAAGTAATGATTAAATCAAAATAAGCAATTTGTTAAAAGTTTTACTAGATAACTCGTCTTAAAGGCTCTCAAGAGTGTAAATGGAAAGCCATAAACCAGCAAGATGTCTAAAAACTGAAGAAGGAAAAAAAAACACCTATTACATTCCTATTGACGACGAGCATGTTTCCAGCACCATGGCCAAGGTTACTCCGAGATTAAGTTTATAGCTTTGGTAAAAGTAGAAGAAGGAGAAAAAGAAGGAGGGATGGGTCACTGCCAAGTAGTTCAAGGATACCCCAATGTGGAGATGCACAAAGGGGCCAACTACTACATACAGCAGTGGGTGTGAGGAGAAATGAATCGATTCACATTCACCAGCGCTGACTGTGTGGGCTTTTTCCATAACTGCCTCTTTCTTTTGAAGACAGCCTAGATATTAAACAGCCTAAGGGTGGACAGGGAGAGAACCTGGAAACATGATATAGCTAGAACTAGATAAAAGAGTGATTTAAGACAATGTCAGTTGTCTTAAATCTGCCTGTTTATAGCACATTCTTGCGACTCTGTGACATTACTGCTCCGTTTCCCCAGACACCTCCGCTTTGTTTTGATGGATCCCAATTACTCACGAGCAATGCAGCCTGGCGTAGACTAGGGTTGTGTAGTTAGGGCCAAAAATGATTACAGGGCTTAATATTGTTAAGCTTATTCAGCCTATTTTATCACTTTGAAACAAGAGAAAATGGGCTCGCTCGTTCAGATTATTCAATTATAGCCAAAGCCAGTTTTAGACTATAAAGACTGACTTTGCTTTTGCAGGCACAATTGCACATAGTAAAGAATAATTTTGATCATGAGGGATTAGAACACATAATGCGAGCTGTTTGACGATGACCAATTTAGTGCTGCTGCAATTCGAAAACCGCTGACGAAAAAATACTGGCAATTTCTGCGTGAGCATGAGTGTTGCTGTGACACTAGTGTAATATCCTCCAATATGATTGATGATGACACTGATTACACAAATACATGTCGATGTGTATCCAATATAGTTTGTATAGTATCCAACATAGTATATGAGGCACGGTGGCTTAGTGGTTAGCACTGTCGCCTTGCACCTCCTTGTCCTGGGTTCGATTCCCACGTAGGGTCTGTGTGCATGGAGTTTCCTCCGGGTTCTGCGTTTTCCTCCCACAGTCCAAAAACATGCAGATTACGCCAATTGGTGTGTCTAATTTGCCCGTGTTGATTGGAGGTCCTACCACAGACGTACAAATGGGAATAAGTACAATGGTCACCATTGTGATCAACAGTCCCTCGTTGGACTACTGAGGTTCCTAGATGGATAGATGGAATATTGTATATATTTGACATAAAGGACCTGCTGCAACACAGCACCTTAGTGGTCAGCACTGTCTCCTTGTAACTCCTGGGTTTGTAGTTTATAAAGTTTAATAGTTCTTCCCCTGCAAGTTTGGCACCCCCACCATGTGCCCAAGTCCTCTGGAATAGGCTCAGGGGTTCCTGTGACCCTACACAGGGCACACGGTATAGATACTGAATGGATGGATAATGAACATGTCATCAAAAAGTCTCAAACCAAAAGTCACACTGGTTATTTATTATCCTTACAAAGTTTTATGTAAGGAGATGTTTATTTAATAGTTTATGAAAGGAGGCCCAGATGTCCCTGCCATTGAAAAGTCTTCAAGATAAAAAAAAGCATTCTGGGCTCACTGTGACATCACAAGCCACATTTTTTTATCTTATCAACTTCAAGAGAAAAAATAATAAATAGAGATGCTTGGTGGTGGTGGTGGGGGGGGGGGGTTCAGCTGTAACAAAGTGATAACAGGAACTAACTTGTCTCCCAGAGTTCTGATGTCATAAGATGTTTTATTCCTTACATCAGCTGTGTTTATATTGATAGTGTTATGCCTTGGACAACATATTACAAGCAGTAATAGATGACACGTATGACATTCATTCATTCATGTTCTATACTGTTTATCCTGTACAGGGTTGTTGGGTGGCCTGAAGCCTATCATAGGACACTATAGACAGGGTGCCAATCCATACATAGTCGTTTGAGCGAGCGAGCACTCACTCACTCGGGAATACCAATTAACCCAACCTGCATGTCTTTGGACTGTAGAAGGAAACCGGAGTACCTACCACACAGACCCGAAGCAGGAATCAAACCCTTGACCCTGTGGTTCGAAGCCACAGTGCTAACCACAACGCCATAACGCCACTTCTAAAGAATACACACCCACCAGAAACAACTAAAATAATATCGACTTGTCATGCAGATAGTAATATTAGGAGGGTTTTTACCAAAATACTGTGCAGCAAAAAAAAACTCATACAATCACTTCAAAGTCTTCTAGTTTATTAAATAAAATTCCTAAACCCCTCCTTTATGGAACAAAAGTTCAAGGACCTAATAAATATACACAGGATTCCAGTTTGTTGCATTTATCAGTGTCCTGTTTGATTCCCGGCCAAATGGATCTGCCAAGAAGACGAATCACAATTCCTATACACTGTGAATTGCAAAGTTTCCCAGTCCTCTTTAGATCATCATTGAAAAAAAAATCGTGTTTGCTTGGCACGATCACATGTGAAACAATGGTAATTCTGTGGTTAATAAATAAGCATTCGTATATAACTTTACAACTTGATTCAACTGGGCAAAGTACTGAAGTGAAACTAATTTGGCGAGCACTTTCACCCTCTTAGCTTTAACCGACAGAGTTGAACTAACGTAGAGAACAAACCCTGTTCTCTCAAATAATAACTCGTCATTTAAGTGTTATTTCGGTAGTGCAGTAAGTAAAAGAAATTGGGATCTATTCAAATGAAAGTGCATGGAAGTTCATTCAGCGGCCCCATCCGTGCCTGGAGACCTGGTGTCTGCACAGCTACTTGACACGCAGCATTGTCTGACTGTACGACAGTCTATTTTTTTGGCATTGCCGTAAAATCACTCGCTAACCAGAACGCAGTAAATCCAAGAAGGCAGCTGCGAGTCGAAGTTAATTCAAGTTTCCATAAATCCTTGCAGATGACATAGATGAGAAACACATGTGAGGGGAAAAGGAGACGGGTTTCTGTGTGGAACTGATAAAGAGTGGAAAAAGAAAGAGGCTTAAAAAAAAAGTAAAAAAAAAAAAGTCTCTGAAGGCATTACTACTCCAGGAGATAAACAGCTCTTAACTTTTAAATCAGGGTAAAGGTTTATAAATTCATCAAATTTATGAACGTACCCTCAGCATCCATAACGGATATTGAAAACAGGCTGCAAAGTAATATTTTTTGCCATTATTTCTTAGAGAAATGTGATAAATGGACAAGGGATAAATAGAGCACACCAATGATAAATGATGCTTTGGTCCAGCACAGTACCCAACACATCTCAGAAAACTAAGTGTTTTGGAGAGGTTGCTCAATCAGGCATTGCAGAGGCGGGTTGAAACTAAAGTTGGCAGGAAGGAGGTATAGTACATCTCCAAGAGGAGATCTGAGATTGTGAGAGGAGCACATGTCTTGGGTGAAGCTGAAAACATGGATATATTATTTCCACAAGTTCAGATGTGACCTAATCCATGTAATACTGTCTGCAAGTTCCCTAAATTAATTACATTTACAGCTTCTTTCATAAACACAAAGGGTATATTGGTTGCATGATGGAAAAAGTAACAGAAGTTGGGATATGATACACCTGGTACAAGTACATAGGGTAGAGGAATAGTTTATTTTCCTGGTCTAGGAATCATTTGGTTCATTTCTTTCAGTTATTCATTCATTCATTCATTTATTCATTCATCTTGAGCAACTGCTTGATCTTAACAATGGTTGATCTGGAGGTCAGTCCATCACAATGCACACACACACACACACACACACACACACACACACACACACACACACACACACACACACACACACTCACAGGCAGCAACCTAAGCTTATATTCAATCTGGCTGCCTAGGTGACCTTAGTACTTCAAAGAGTACTCTACTCGTCAAAAGTTTGGATACGCCTTCTAAATCCATGGTCTTTCCTGATTTTTATTATTTCTTTCTAATCTGAAGACATCCAAAGTATGCAATAATCTCTTTTGAGGCTGGTAACTCGAAAGACTTCTTCCATCACCCTAAAGGTTTCTATAGTGTTTCCATTTAGGCAAACCTTTACTCCCTTTCATAACAAAAAGTGACTTCTCTTCATTGAAGGGGTCACGTAGTACTTCTTGCTAAACGTTTATCATTTCATATCATAGTTATTTGTATTATTTAGCGGTTTCTTGCATATTGGTTATCCTGTGCAGGATCACGGGGGGGATGAAGCCTAGTCCCAGAGACAAAGGCACACCAAAGGCAAAATTCGAACCACTGACTATGGAGGTACAAGGAAATAGTGCTAACCACTAAGGAAATAAAGACTCGGTTAAAGACTTATCCACCAAAAAGCTGTCTAAGGACGCATATGTTTTTTACTTCTGCATCATTTAAAATATTTTTATTTTTTGAACAGAAGACGGGTCGCTCAGTGGTTAAGGTGTTGGGCTACTGATCAGAAGGTCCCAGGTTCAAACTCCAGTACCACCAAGCTGGCACTGTTGGGGCCCCTTGAACAATGCCCTTAACACACACCTACTCATACGTGTAATGTGATGAATGTAAATCGTTCTAGACAAGAGCGTCTGCCAAATGCCGTGAAATGTAAATGTATTTATTGGTGCACTTTATAAAAGTTTTTTTTTTAAAGGAATGGGTCCTTAATATTAATAATAAGCGCAAATCAAGGTAAAATTTTACTTATAGTATTGCTACCTCTGCGTCTACTATTCAGTCTCGCTTTTAACTTTCCAGAATTCGGACATATTCATGCCCTCTGATAGTTACAAACAGCATTATATCATCTTGATCAATGAGATTCTTGTCATTCCAAGGTCACGTGGTTGAGAGTACCTGGTGTAGGTCTAGTTATCTGATATCAAAGATGGAATATTTGAATCCAACAAGCCGTGAATTGTGAAGAGAGCAGTGTGTGTGTGTGTGTGTGTCTTATCTCACCTGCTTAAAGTCTGCCACGAAAGTGATGAGAGTGCCGTCAGCCTGCCTGTACTCCAGTGTGATGGAGTCTCTCTCACTGTCCGCCTCCAGCAGCTCCTCAGTGATCCGACCATCAGCGAGTCGAACCCGCACTTTCAGCTCGGAGCACAAACCCGCACTGAGCACTGAAGCCCAGACGAACAAGATGACTCCGACTGACCCCGGAGACATCCCAAAGCGAGGCGAAAACGCGCCGTCAAAACGCAAAGCGCGCAGAGACGAGCCACAGAACCGACACCGAGTCAAGCGGCGGGGAACCGACTCGCCTCATTACACCGAGTTCCCACACATACACACGCGCACAATAACAAACCTGGCCGTTTTTTTTGTTGTTGTTGTTTTGTTTGTTTTTAAAGCTTTTCATCCATAGTCTCACGCCAGAATATCAATCACATTGTAACGAGAAATCGTTCGGCTACAATGCAAAGAAATAAAAGTTCAAAACTTGTCGCTGAGAACAATCTCAGAGTTTGACTCAGTGAGCTGTGAGAAGGACGCGCGCGGCTCAAGTCACACGCACGCTGTTTTGCCGAGTGGCAGCCCACACTCACTGCGCTTCACGCTCACTTCTGTTGTAGTTTCTTTCTCCTCCTCCCTCTTCTCCTTCTCCTCCTCCTCCTCCTTCTCAATGTTTTTGACTTGAACTCACCGTTCAAGAGCCGTCACTTCCTTCAGCGAGCCAAAGTGCAACTCCACACTCCAGCGGCCTCCGAAGTTTCAGCGCTGGGAGCTCTTAAAGGCGCAGCGCCCTCCCAAACCTTCACTCACCTCAGATTAAACACTGGGGGGAAGTCACACACTCCTAGATTGTATTGAATCACCTTTTCTTTTTGATTATGGTGCACAGTTTGGTGGAGAATTCATGTATGAAAATGATTCCTCATGATCCAAGAACCACACTTTCACCATCTGAATTCTGGATTCTGATAACTGGGGTTCCCAAATTACCTGTAGTGTGTGTGTGTGTGTGTGTGTGTGTGTCCGGCGATGGATTGGCATCTTGTCCCGGGTGTTCACTTCCTAGAACCCTGGGTCTCCTATCTATCTGGGATAGGCTCCATGCCCCCTGTGACTCTGAATGCAAGTATGAAGATGAGTGTATATATCTACTATATGCCGTCTCTTACTCACTCATCACCTGTACCGCTTTATCCTATCTATTAAAAAAAAAAAAAAGTAAATCTATTTTTTTCTAATCTATTTTTGATTCTGTATGGTTAGCTGATAATTAACTTTACTATTAGTAAAAATACCTCACGCTTGGAGGGTGAGTCTCCCTAATTTACCACCATTTCTAACTGTTACACTTAGTAAAAAATAGTCAAGTTAGTTATCAGCTAACCATACAGAAACAAAAATAAGTGTAACAATTGGAAATGGTGGTAAATTAGGGAGACTTACCCTCCAAGCGTGGTGAATAATGTAAATGTGCATAGCTAGCTAAAGCACCTCAGCACTCAATTCAAACCACTTTTTCCTAAAAGCAGAACTGTGCACAGTATTTCCGACACGTGTGTTATATGTCCCGCTAGACCCTGGTGCTGTTGTGTTACACGTCACAACCTTTCTAAGTCTGAAACCCCAGCATGCTCCTTGAAAGCACACGCTGAGGTGGGTTTAGTGTTAATTACCGAAGGCGAGCGAAGGTGGCATGTCAAGGGGTTCTTTGTCTGTGGCTTAATAGCACAATCTGTGTGAAAGTGCCCATTGTTACCTTTGATTCTTAGTTTCTATAACAGTATGTTCAGAGGTGTTTTATTTCTCTTGCAGCACATCAAGTCACTAAGAATTAAGAGTCCATAGGAAGTGTAATTGTACAGTTTTAAAATAGCTTTACAATGTAATATATGCAGCCTGTTTTTGAGAAAGCACAATGAATGTTGTAAAGGATAAAACTTAAGAGTATGTGTTTATGACAATCTGTTCAATGTGCTATGACAATCATCTAAAGTCTACTAATAGGAAGATGAAGATGATAACTCAGTAGGGAAATAGAGGATTACTTTGATGTTTCAGGTGTGCAGCTTGTGCAAAAGCATGCAAATAGTCTGCTTATACAGTTTATTTACTGTTATGACAATGTAAATTTACAAGGCTCTGTTGAGTCACTGTGCACTCATTACAAAAAAAAAAAACTTTGTAACTATTGTTTTGTTTAATGTAATTTGAAGAACATGTACTTGTTCAGTCTGTCACAGAAATTCTATTGGAATCTAGTAAGGTACTGGAATACACATTGTAAAACCAGCTCAAGGGTCTGGATTAAAGTACCAGTCTATTTGGGCTGTGGGGTTTGATTCCCAATGCTCCCAATAACCTTTTTTCAACATTGCCGGACTTGTACATTGACAAAAAAGGTATATTCTTTATATACAATATTTTCTATTCTAAAAGAGGTAAAGTGGCCATTCTTCATTTAGTGAAAGGGATGACATCAAGTGTTGGTGTTTGTTGTAAGTATGACAGGCCACTGTCTGCCTGTGTCCCAGTTTATATGGTCAGCAGATCGCCTGACCTTTATTATCACTGCCGAATTTCTCTACCCGGGTTTGGTTTGAATGCTGTGTTTTATTAAATGGCCTGCGACTGCATCCACCTATCACTATAAAACACAGCATTCAAACCAAACCCGGGTAGAGAAATTCGGCAGTGATAACAAAGGTCAGGCGATCTGCTGACCATATAAACTGGGACACAACAATCTCAGAATACAGGTAATCAGATATGGGATCAAAACCGGAAAAGAAAATGCATAAACAAAAGGCTTGGGGGAACAAACTGGCAGATAATACAGAGAGTGTTTACTTCTCAGTTTGGTGAGTGAACTGAGAGTCTGTTTATACTGTTTGTGTGTGTGTGTGTGTGTGTGTGTGTGTGTGTGACTGAGTCCAGGTGTTACTAATCAGTAGTTAGATGAATTAGATTGTATGTGTTGGAAGTTGGATTTCTTGCTGGCCATGTTCGTAGGCCATGCTGTGGCTTGTACATTAATCCAGGCACTGATGTCAGAATCTTCATGACAGTAAGCTCATGTATACAGAAGAGGTTAAATACATCTTCCCTCTGCGTGTGCTATGCTGCCCATGGGAGTCAGTTCAGGAAGTTTGGTGTTGGCTACTTCTTTGTCTCAGAGGAACTATGTACTATATAATTGTGATGATTTAGAACATCTGCATGACAGTTTCTGTTGTCATATAGGTTATGGCAGCTATAAATGGTCACTTCATCGACACTCTTTTTGTTCTCTCTTTTTTTTTTAAACACTTGTAATTCTACTGAGAAACCAGAAAGAACAAAGTCCTTACTTTTGATGACGTCCTGTGGTGGAAAAGCAGCCAGCATTTCTTTCTGAGCAATGCTGTTACAGAAAAATGAACCAATCATATATAGACATTTAACATCATCCTGGTATAATGAGGAAAAATGTACTAAACAGGTTTGTATTAAACTTAACTTTTACTACATTTACTATTGCAATCAAGTCTTCTTCATATAAATGTTTTGTCTGTACTTTGGTCAGAACTCGCTCATTCAATTATAGCTTTACATTGGAGGTCCCAAAACCACTCACAGAAAAATGTCTGTCTGTCTGTCTGTCTGTCTGTCTATATGTCTGTCCAGTGCATTTTGTCACAGCATCAAGTAAAACTGGCTTAACAAAATTTAATAAAGCATTGCCAGTCCTTTGGGATTTGCCTGAAGTTAAATTTGCACCATAAACGAAATTAAAATATTAAGTAGAACAGATGTTATGAGCTGGTAGGTATTACAGTATGTCACAACTATTCTAACTATTCTATTCTAACTACTGTAACAAATGTGAAGTTGTTTTTCAGGAGCTGAGCTTGGCCCCTAACTTCTAGTGAAAGGAACTCTTAATGCTTCAGCAAACCAAGACATTTTGGACAATTTCAGGCTCCCACTGGTTCCAACATGACTGTGCACCAATGCACAAAGCAAGGTCCATAACGACATGGATGAGCGAGTTTGGTGTGGAAGAACTTGACTGGCCTGCACAGACCTCTGACCCCAACCCGAGAGAACATCTTTGGGATGAATGAGAGAGAAGATTGCAAGCTGGCCTTCTTGTCCAACATCAGTGTCTGACCTCACAAATGCACTTCTGGAAGAATGGTAAAAATTTCCAATAAACACACTCCTAAACTGGAAAGCCTTCCCAGAAGAGTTAAAGCTGCAAAGGGTGGGCCAACCTCATAGTAAACCCTATGGAATAAGAATTGGTTGCTCAATTTCATATACATGTGAAGGCAGGCGAGTGAATACTTTTGGCAGTATAATGTATGTATATATATATATATATATAGCTTTGAGACTCATGACACAGAGTGACAATTTTTTAGCTCGTAAATTTATAAAGTAAATATGAAATAACCTATTCATGCTGTCTGCCAACACTGGTAATTAAATTGTCTCCCTGCTTTATTTTTTTATTACATCCCTAAGGGAGCATCTGACAACACTGGAAAGGGAGGAAGTGCCACACATCAAGAGCAACATCTGGAAATGTTTACAGTGATCAAAGTGACACATTAAAATTGTGAATTGCTTGAGAATGAGAAGATGCACCTAAATCATTGCCCACAAATGCTCATCTTTCCAGGTGCTGAGCTTCTCACTGGGTGGCCCAAGTAGGATAGCCCACCCCGGAGAAGATCGAGCAACAGTAGGAGTGTGTGGACGAGGGCTGTGATGAAGAAGAGAGAGCAAACACATAGGCTTTGAATGTCATCAAGCAGTGTCATGTGGCCCAGCACTTTGGTTAAGCCAGATGAGGACAGGGTCAGGTAAACAGTTCTCCTTTTGTGGTGTGTTGAAGCCAAAATATGCCACTATGATGGCAGTGAAACATCAACTGGGTTGTATTTGATAGGTAAATCATTTCTTGTTCCTCTCCTTTCCTTGTTATATGAGCAAGGAGAGGGATGTTAAATATTACACATAATATTATTATACTGCATGGTTCTCAATGTTCATAGTGCACTGGAGTGTGTATTCTGTCCTGTCAGTGTTTTGTCATATTGCTTACATTATGTTCATGATTAACTAGATGCTCAAGTAATAAAGTCACACACAATTGTTTAACTATTCTTGTCAGGATGTTCCTCTAACATAATTATTAATGTAGCTAAATATACATTATGCATGCATGAAAAAAATAAAATGGCTCTTTATTTTTTAAATACTAGTTTTATAAAAAATAAAAAATAAAAAAGTATACACACCAATGTTATTCTACAGCCTTGAGCAATGTTTCTTATATACTGTAGCAGTTGAGTGTATAAACCACTAAAACACTATTCATAAAAGAGCCAAGTTTTTGGTTTGTGGTGGAACTGAAAAAGTGGCCTTCTGACAGAAGAACAGTCTCTCTGCTACAGTTGCTAGGCACAACCACATGATCCTAAGTTTTTTTTTATTTTTTATTCCATGGTCCATTCTTTTATTTCTCTATTGTTGAATCTGATGCATGAGGTTATTGCATAAACCACCAATTTTCATATTGTATTTTTAAGCACTTTCACAGTAAAACATTTGTTTTATGTTTTAAGAATATAATCTACATAATTTAATTTAATTTCATTTAGTAGGAATGAATGAGGTAGCACGGTAGCTTAGGTGTTAGAAGTGTCGCCTTGCACCTCAAAGGTCTGGGTTCGATTCCTCCCTTGGGTCTGCTCAGATTAGCTTAATTGGGAATCCCAAAATTGGCTGTAGTGTGTGAATGAATATGTGTGTGTGTGTGCCCTGTGATGGATTGGCACCCTGTCCATGGTGTACCCAACCTCGTGCCCTAAGTCTCCTGGGATCGGCTCCAGGCCCCCCGCTACCCTGTACACAGGATAAAGTGGTACAGACGGTGCACGAGTAAGTGAGTGAATAAATGAGGGGTGGCTCAAAACACGTCTCATTTCTTCTTATATAAGACTATGTAAGACACAACAAAACTACAGTATGGCATTATGATTGCTGATGTCTACAGATTTAATTATATTTTCATTATTTCTTTCAAATCACTTCAGAGACAATCATTTTCTTGAGGAATAGCACCGTTCAAACTGCTCTTCATTCCAGAAAGACTGCCACCTGCTTTGTTCTGTTTTCATGTCATTATTTGCATGTGGTGGATAAGTAAGTTATGAATGTTTGACGTTAGTAAATTGTGGGTTTAAAGTACAGTACAATAACAGGAATATTTTAAGCGGGACGTGTGCCGACAAGTCCTGTTCCCATTCCCTGTTTCAGTTCTATAATAATCAGCAGGAAATCATAAGTGCACGTTCAATGGAAAGGTGACTGTGTAATACCTTTATAAAAGCTCTTTTCTTTTTTATTTTTAAGTCTCTGGCAGTGCTAAATATTTGCCAGTCAGTGCCTCCAAAATGTCTGAAACGCTTTTTAAAAAGAGCAGCGAATATTGCTTTGAAGTGATTAATTTGACTTTAAATACATTTGGCACAACACTTGTGTTTTACTGGATATAAAAACAACACAGCTAGCAAGATTATGTTTTATTTTGACTATGACAAAGTAGATGACCAAATCATTCAATAAATCCTGAATGGGTGAGTGGCTTGACATGTGACAAAAACGGCCAGGGAAATGTGAAGTCAGCCACATCTTTTTTGAATTATGGTCCTTACATAGCTATTTTACCTTTAGATGCTGTATTTACAAGTAATGGCTGTAAATTTATCAACATACAGACATATCCATCCATCCATTCATCTAGGAACTTCTTTAGTCCAACTATAGGAACCGTGGAGGCCAATGGTGATCATTGTATTTATTCCCATTTTTATTACCATGGTAGGACCTCCAGTCAACAGTCACACACTTATTCACACACTATGAGCAATTTGGGAATGCCAGTAAGCTTAATCTGCATGTCTTTGCGCTGTGGGAGGAAACCAGAGTCCCCGGAGGAAACCCACCAAGCATGGGGAGAACATGCAAACTCCATGTACACAGATCATGAGGCAGGAATCGAACCTAGAACCTGGAGGTGAAAGGCAATAGTGCTAATCAGTGGATTCACCTTGTGCCATCAGGGCGGCTCTGGCCCCTTGGGAAATGGCTTTGCAGGGCCTTTGTGTGTGTCCTGTGGTGTCTGGCACCCGAGCATTGGCAGTGAGTCTGTTGGATGCTGTGGGTTGTGGGGTGAGACATCTGTGGATTGGATTTATTTGTCTGGTGCATTCCATGGGTGCTGGCTCAGAATGGGATTTAGGGAGTTTGGAGGCCTTGGGCTCTGGTGCATTTCTATCTTTAGCAATACTGACTTTATTGGTGATTTGTGCTGCATTTGGGCTTTTTTGGTCCCTAAAGCAATGGGTTGCCCATTATCCTATCACTGATATGCTGGTGAATAATTGGTGATCAACGTTGTTCAGTTCACCTGATGGTACTTTTACTGTTATGGCTGTATGCGTGTACATACATTATTCATCATAGTTAACTGGCATAATTGTTGTTCACAAAGGATGAACGTCAATGTGTACATTGTATCTTGGACACACAGAGGTTGGGAATGATGGAATTAGTTTACATCCAACTTCCAATTTCTGAGGTCAAATACAGCAGTTCTTACCAGGCATCTTAAAACACTTGGAGAAAAATTTTAACTGCATTCATGAACTCACACAGTCCCACAATTAAGTAGTATTGCTTAGTCTGCAAGGGAAGAGAGTAATGTGATCCCTCACTTTCAGAGATTGCAGCCAGTTTTGCTTTTATGGATATGGCATTGTGGGTTTTGAGCTCTCAAATTCCCAAACATTGTGCAAACTCCTTTCAGTATTACATAATTTTTTTTGGTTTGCCTGCACAACCATTTCATAAGCCTACAGGATACAGTACAATACAGTAAGCGGTAATAGACTGGTGTCCCACTAAGATGGATGTGGACACTGACCAGAATAAAGTGGTTCCTATAGATGGATTAATGTTAAAAGGGGTATAAAAACGGACACTGTAGTCTAAAGGTGTAAATGCAAGATTATACCCTGTTGTATTATAAAGGCAGTCCCAGTTTGCTCAGAGATTAAGAGCTGAATTACTTCTGTGAACATGTCCGGGTGTTACGTTTGTATGTCTGAAAAGGGTGAAGTCATCATACAGTACTTGCATGTAATGTAGTCACCGCATTAGAATTGAGAGAGAGAAAAAGACAGTGAGACAGCCTTGGAAGTTAAAAACAAATAAAAAAAGAGAGTGTTGTATTTTACAGTAGGAGCAGAAAACAGAATACAACATGGGCATAGCTTTGTTTTGTAACATGCGTGGGTGAAAAAATAATTTGTGTGTTAAATGGTAAAACAAGTAAATTCTCACGAATCATTTTCTGCATTAAGAAGGATTAATCACAAAATAAGGAGTTTTATCA
Organism: Clarias fuscus; assembly: GCA_030347435.1. NCBI lineage: Eukaryota > Metazoa > Chordata > Actinopteri > Siluriformes > Clariidae > Clarias > Clarias fuscus. The sequence continues at coordinate 9,396,986 of CM059218.1, forward strand.
GTCACAAAATAATCAATGCAATAAGGCTTGTGTGCAATCCTGCAGGATTAGATCAGCCATTTTAATGAGCTACAGCAGCTATAAAGCCTTGCACTGTATATAATCTCATACAACACAATATTGTGATCATGGTTATATAATAAATCTATTATGAAACAATATAATCATATTGCCATGTGTGATGCCAACATGAAACCCAGAGAGGTAATAATCATGACCTAACCCATGACGTACGTAGTTTTATTAAACGCACCAGCCTGGGAATGTAATAAAGTTACTCACACTCAAATTATTATTATTATTATTTTTTTCGCAAAGATAAATAAAAAAAAAAAAACTGTTATATACTGCATATAAGATCTTCAAAGGACTACATTTTAAAAACGTTGTATGCAAAATGTGAATTTGTGCACTTTATTGTGCAAATCCTTACAGTTTGAACAATAAAACTATTACACTTTGGAGAAACATTACACTGAAAGCAGTCTCATTACAACTTTTCAGCATTCGCCTGATGCCCTGCTGGCAGCTCCAGTAATGCCACTGCGCCACTGCCATGCAAGAAATACATCTGTCACACTAATGTGCAAATACACATTGATTCCGAAGCATGAGTGGTGTTCAAGTCAAACTGGGAAATTTCTCATGAATGGTGTAAAACTAATTGCCATTTACAGGAGACGTCAAGCAGGGTACAGTGAGACTCTTAGTAAAACAGTAAATCATGCAGTTGTTCCTGTAAACATTCAGTGAGTGGAATGCATGATCCTTTAAAATCGATAAAGAACTTGTCGCAAACTTGCGAAAGAGACTATCTTTGGGAACTGTCCACAAGGTCATTTACGAGCACAACTTGCACATTACAGGAACTTGGCTGGGAGTTATTGCCACATCCCCTGACCTCATTCCAAGCAATTTCCGCATGTTTGGGGCATTAAAGGAGTTCCTGTTAGGCCAGCGTTTCAGAAGAAGGGAGTCCGATCATGGCTTTGGGATACTGAGAAAACTTTCTACCATGATTTCATACCAAGCACTAGTGAAACGCTGGGGTAAGTGCATTACCTGTATACAGAAAAATTAATGTAATTTTTACTCTCATAAGTGTGTTCTGTTATTCTGCACAATCAAAAATCACACCCTTTGCATAAACCAGGCCAAGTACTGACCACTATAATTTTGAAATTGCATGAAATAACATAAAGCAAAAATGTATCACTATCCTTAAATTTAATCACACATACAACTGGTCAAAATCTAGCCTCAGAATGTAATCTTAGTGTCTATGTGGGAAGACTTTTATTAGGCACTTCACAACAACTGGTCTGTTTTCAGTGTGTGCTTCTCCCGGGACAGAGTACGCTAACCAGACATGCAGAAGAGCCGTTTACATAGTACACAATGCCACATGGAGACCTCAGACTGGTTTCATCATTGAGAAAAGGACACATGGTAGTTCTAAACCAACATCGTGTCAGCATGTTCACAAATCAGGTTTTGTCTCATGCAACTTCCCGTTGACTCAGTTTAGTGGAAAAGTTGAGTCAAATAAAGAACTGACAGGAAATATCCTTTTCTAGACTGTAATCCGGAAGAACGATTTAACTTAAACTTCGGGAGGGTTCTTGCTTCAAACAGTGTGCTCTGTAAGAGCTTTAATCACTCTTCCAGAAAGAAGAAGAGGAGAAAAAAAATCAACAATGTGAGAGCAGGAGAGCAATATTTAGATTTTAAAAAATGGACCCAAGTCTGTGCTGTATATGTAATGGAAATTTCTTTAGTGTGAGTGATGAGAGGCTGCTCAAGTCTGCGATATCCAACCGGGTGGGAGGAACATCGTCTCACACGTGTGTTTCTGTCGGCGCACTTCACCCTGGAAGTTGGAGCACAGGCACAAATGGAGGACAGGATTCATTAATAGCTCATCCAGATTTTTGCCAGTGGAATGATTCTATGATTGGGTGATTCCATGATTTAACTTATTTAAATCATCTTTTCAGGTTCAAAATTATTATTATATAAATATCTTATTTCTCCAAGGTTTCTTTACTAATATTTACTAATATTTACTGTATTACTATATATATATATATATATATATATATATATATATATATATATATATATATATATATATATATATATATATACACACACACAAAAAAAATTTGTTAGAATTAATACATTAAAACTTTAATGGTTTACTTAGAATATTTTTTTTTTACCTATGATTTGAGCAGTTGGATTGCCTTGGCCTTTTATGTCAATGTCACAGTACCATGGACATACAGAAAAAGGAATAATGTGACGTGTAATTCCGGAACATTTTAAACATGTGTATGTGTTTAAGTAAATGGATGGAACATTTTTCACAGCCTGTAATGGCCACTGATAAGGGTGTTTCAGGCATGAGATGATAAATGGAATTGCACATTAAGTCAAAGTATTTTAATGACTTTAAAGGTAAAGTACAGTTATAGAAAACTCAAACCGACAAATAAAAATGTAAAAAGGTATAGATAGGTTTTTATTTTCATTAAAAAAAAAGATTATTATCTGAATTATGCACATTTATTGTTGTGAAGGACACATGACCAAAGTTTATAACGTCATTCTTTTTTAGTGATTTTATCTTTTTCGGTATTTGGAAATATGATTTCATTGGTGCAAAATGCACTCAAGAATTTTTTTATTCTAGGCTTGATTATCCCATTCAAAAGCAGGCATACTAGACCTTTTAGAAGTCCAGTGTCACTTCAAGTCTCTGTCTCAGCTGTATAAGCACATCTGCACTGCACATGTACAATGCATCACATTCCTCATTACATCTAAGCATAACGACTATGTTAGACTTTACATTCGGTTTCATCACCTATTGATTATATGTGTATTTATTTATTTTTTTTAAATGTGAAAAAAAATCAAGAATGATCAAGTGTTTTTTTTTGTTTTTTTTTGCTGTATTGAAAATGAAGTAGTTGAAAACATCTCTCTATTAGCTTTGTAGATTGCTCTGCTTCTTATTTACCCACCAGCTTTATTCAAGTGACTTCCAGATGGGGTTGCTCCAACAAGGCCAGAGTTACACTGAACCAAAGGCTGTGTTTAAAGAGAAGTCATGTGAAATGTTGTTGATTTAACTCATCTGTGCCTACAAGAGTTCCAAGCCGACTTATAAATTTTTACTCAGTGGAATTTCCCATTGTTGGTGACCACAAAAAAAAAAAAGAAAGAAAAGAAAAAAAAAAAGAAACGAAGGTATTTTAGATTACAAAAATAAACAAACACGTTTAGACGTATCCTGAGAAAGTGCTCAGCTCCCCCACAAGCAGCTCTAATGTCATACCTTAAATGGAGGATGAAAGAAAGTTCGCGTTTACCCACTACTGGCAGACGTATCATTTATCGCACTATTATGCAAGGTCAAAGCACTTAAAACATAATGGCTGTTGCTCCCTTTCTAGCCTGTCTTTAAGGTGCCGTGCACAAGACGACATCTTTCTATAATTACAGAACTGGAGCCAAGCTTTCATAAGCCTTTGCGTGTACGTTTCTTGATCCATCCGTTTTAAAAGCGATCTCATGCCAGGACAGTCTGGAGCAAATGGAGCTAAATGAGCACTAGTAGGGTTTCATGTGATGGTGCAGGCATCAATTTGCACTGTTGCAGACATTTAACACATCTGTAGTGTTGTTGTCGGGATGGAAGAGAGTTGATAGAAACGTTGAATAGCCAGTTGATGCACAAGATAAAGTCACACAGTCCTTGAGACATACAGTAATTAGACAGCATGTGCTATTAATATGAAGAGAAACCACTGCTTTGGGTCAACTTCCATGGAAAAACTTACAAAGGCTGGTTCTGCTCCTCTGCTCTTCTAAGTAGCAATAATCCTAGCAAATCCACCCCTGGAGACGTAAATGATTTGACAATTTTCACAAACAAACACAGAGATCTGTTTCCGTGCTTATATTATTTCAACATGTACCTAATTACACCTTTCAGCCTCCGTTGTGTCCCCTATTTTATGAGAAGCATATAAAGAACAGACTCAAGCAGAACTAAAGTCTTGCAGACTTTTCTATATTCTGTCTGGCAGGAAGTGAAGGATCTCTGGTGCACTCGAGAGACCTACAGATAACCTGCAGGCAATGGGAGTTACCCGGGCCAGATTTGGAGTTGGAGAGCAAGATCTTTTTCTTGATGCTCATAAACCCTTTTCTCAAAGAAAAATGCAGTCTCAGGCAAGCCAGGTAGATACACTGCTGATCTTCTACCAAAGCAGAATGAAAATGTCGAGTTCAGCATCAAGCAAACATATTCCTCTGACTGGCACATTTTCCCACTGTTTTCACTGCATTGAATTGCGAGAGCGCTTATATCACACCAGATCCACAAACTTAAAAATTGCAAAATTAAATAAGTTATCAGTTATATTCAATCCAGGCAGTTTTTTGTTTTTTTTTACATTCGTTATGCAATTCTTTATATCATGTATGTAACTACAAAACAATTCTCACTCACTCATCGTTTATACCACTTTATCCTGCATACAGGGTCGTGAGGCGGCCTGGAGCCTATAAAAGGAGACTTAGGGCACGAGGCAGGGTACACCCTGGACAGGGTGCCAATTCTGCCAACACACACACACACAGGGTGCCAACACACACACTCTATGGGCAATTTGGGAATGCGAATTAGCCTAATCTGCATGTCTTTGGACTGTGGGAGGAAACCAGAGTACCCGGAGTAAACTCACTAAGCACAGAAAGAACTTACAGAGGCGTGGATCGGGAATCGAAACCGGACCATGGAGGTCCATGGCGACAGCACTAAGTATTAAGCTGACGAAAGCAATTAAATTTATGAAATATGCAAAGCACAAGAAAGGCCTAAAACATAGTGAGACATACAGTACTGATCTAAAATAACACAATATCCTGTTTTTTATTACTCTTAGTACAACAATTTACCACTAATTACAACTTTTTTTTACACTTGTTCTTAATTTAAGACGGCACGGTGGTGTAGTAGTTAGCACTGTCGCCTTGCACCTCCAGGGTCCGGGTTCGATTCCCTGCCAGGTTTGATTCCCATGTATGGAGTTTGCATGTGCTTGGTGAGTTTCCTCCGGGTACTCCGGTTTCCTCCCACAGTCCAATGGCATGTAGGTTAGGTTAATTGGCATTCCCAAATTGGCCGTAGTGTGTGAATGATTGTGTATGTGTGTGTGCCCTGCAATAGATTGGCACCCTGTCCAGGTTTCTCATTAACAAAAAACAAAAAAAACACCTTATATATGTTTTTACTATACTAAGAACTAGTGAAATACTGGAATAAGTGCATCAATGAGGCAGATGATAATTTAGAGGAATTATATAACTGTTTATTATTATTATTATTATTATTATTATTATTATTATCACCATCATCATCATTATTATGATTATGATTATTATTATTATGCACAATCAAAAGTCCCAGTTTGATTTGAAAATCCCTTGTTGTTCCTGTTATCACTTCTGACATAGCTCATAAAAAAAAGTTGTTCCTTCTCCAGCCTTTCTTCCAAAAAAATTTAATTTGTCCTGAATACTCTGAAAACTTACAGATGCTAGGGACGGCTTCTTAAAATCTGGAAAATAGTTTTATCCAGCCCGCCAAAACCTTCTATGTTTTGTCCTATTGGGAAAACACAACAATTCCACCACAGAGGGTTTCCCTTTCAAGGAGTTTTCTTCAAGCATATAAAAGTACCCATTTGAGGAGACCTTAAGAAGAAGAGACTATGACTAGATCTACGTATCTGTTTATTAATAAAAGGCTGAGTTAGAGTTAGACTAATTATTAACTTCCCGGAAGGGAGTTTTAATGACGTCAAACAACACATAGTCTAATGAGGAGCAAAAGAACAATGTAACACTAAACTGTAAGCAGAGGCGATAAGCCGAATGTCTAAGCATGTTTATGCCCAAGATATAAGCTTTCCTCTCGCACATCAGCCCTGTGAGACGTTCGGCCAGCACAAGGGATGTTATGACAAGTTGCAGACCACAGGCTCATACTCTGTCTACATGAGAAGACACAGTGCGACAAGGTCGTTTAAGGTCAGACACACAACTTTTACTCCAACCACCCCCCTTCCCCCCCTCCCGTGAATTCCTTGCACATTTGTTCCAACTTTCGTCACACTGTCTAGCCATTTCAGACCCTTGCTGTCATTTTTCAGCACTACGCACCCACTTGTGAAATAATGCAAAATTCTCAGATTTTCATTGAGCACAAGCCTGTTACAGGTGTTCCAATTTAAGAGAGGGTTCAGGATGTGAGAGAATCCTGTCTTATAAAAAACTAAAAGGGATTTTACTTTCTCACGAGGAGAAGAATGCCCCCGAGCTTTTGCTTTTGTACCTCACAGGAAGATGATTCGAGTTGCACGGTGTGTGTGTGTGTGTGTGTGTGTGTGTGTGTGTGTGTGTGTGTGTGTGTGTGTGTGTGTGTGTGTGTGTGTGTGTGTGTGTGTGTGTGTGTGTGTGTGTGTGTGAGAGAGAGAGTATTTATTTGCTCACTCACAGTCCTCCTGTGAAGTGAGCAGGCCATATGTCTGAGTGCAAAGTTCCTGCCATTAACAGGCTTTTGTTCTCCCACCTCATTTAATGCAAACCCACAATGGATGATGGCACTGATGTGCAAAGTCACCTTTATGTGTGAGTGAAAAGTACTAAAAAGAAAGGTCAGGGTCATTACCAGTGAAGCAGCGAAGCATTTACAATGAATCTGCTGGAAATAATAAGTAAAAAAAAAAAAAAAAAAAAAGAGGAATGTTTTATAGATTAGATTTATAGAAAGAGGGATTTTCTGTTTCAAGAGATGAGTCATTTTGTCAGGGGAGGCCGAGAATTTAGGCAGAAGTTAATCAGGGTTCATCCAACACAAATGACCCTAAGCTCTGACCTGCTGTTAGAAAACCCTCTGTTGAAAAAAAGCAGACTGAAGAGTTTCTCAGAACTAGAATAGAGTCAGGGTTTGATGGTTTGTGCTCTAGTAAGGGGGAAATACAGATTAGACAATACAGATTACACTGGTTTGTGAATAAATAAGCTCCATACAATTATTTTTGACCATCAAACAAACAAAATCATTGGACAATCCCAAATTAATTAAGGAAAAAACATTATAGGGTGGAGTGTTAAAGCAAAATAATCTTTATGGTATGACCTGGTTGACACACAATGGATGATTATTTCCGTATGCCGAAGATTCTTTTTATTTGCCTATGCCAACAACAAGGACAATTCAAGGACAATTCATGCAATATGTAAACACAGGTAATCATTCAAGCAAAGTGAGACATGATTTTCTAGAAAAATAATCAGTAACAGTAGAGTATTGTAATGTATTCAGAAAAGATTTAAGATTTTTTAAAAATGTATTTGCTAATGACTTATAAAAATGGTATTTAAATATAGAGTTTTTTTTTATGTTAACTGATAAAACCAAATTATACTTCACCATTTATAGTTACATTGTAGGCTGCAGAACATCTGCAATGCATTTCAATTTAAATCCTGTTTTCATTAGTGTTATAGCAGACATAAAAAGTCACACCCTCACCAGCCTCTCTTTTGAAGAAAAAAAAAAAACAGCCTTTCATAATAGATAGAAACTTCATAGTACTGACACTAGAGACTCATTCCACATATCTTCAGACCGATATTCAGATCAAGCAGATTCAAGAACTCCAGGGTTTTTATCTAGTCCACGGAAAGGTTTTTTGTTTTGCTCCAAAACAGTATCAGGCTTTGATGATGGATTGTGCTTGAGTAAAGAGGAAAATAGTTTCACACTTGTTTGTGGTGAAAAAAGGTCCATAAAAAAAGAGATTTATTTATTTATTTTTTTTTTTTTGCCTACCAGCAAACTAAATCATTGGAAAATCCATAATTAAGTAAGGAAAAAACCTCCCAGGGTGTGGTGTTAAAAAATAATACATGATGGCATGGTGTGACACAGCTGACACAAATTTGCCAGTAATTACAAGTTAATAAATGATGTCATTCTTTTTAACCGTTTGTAGTTACATGCGATGCTGTGAAACGTCCAGGAGACACAACAGTCCTTGCTATCTAGCGCTTACTTTATAGCAGCTATAAACAGTTACCTCTCTGTTCTTTTTTGCCCTCTTTCTTGAAGTAAACAAGACCATCCTCTGTCTAGAACACTCTCCCATTCAGGAAAACTCATTCCATCTTCTTTCAGACTAGGGTTTTTCTTTATTGTGTAACATCATATGTGTGAATTCATTTATTACAGCCTCACGTTACGTATTCTCGTCCACCATACAAGTCCGTGTGAATTAGATGTTACCATAGAAACAATAGCATATTATAGTGAGTGTTTAAATATAAATATAAATGTAGAATCGTTTGAACTTTGGAACATTTGGACAGTCCGTGCACTGAGGATGTGGTAGACATTTTGTGGCTAAGAAGAATACAAAGCAAATTCATTCATTTTGTTTTAAGGAAATTCCACTTCTACTTTCAATTTGACTGTGGCATTTGCACCTTTGCAGATTTGATCTGTTTCGGTTTACATTCCAGTGAACTTTCACGGGCAAGCCGTTGGTCAGATAAGTTGTGATAAGAGACTAGGGAAAGGTTTAACAGGCTCAGATTACCGAGCGGCCCATATCTCCCACACATTGTGGTTAGGATCTGCTACTAACGGACGCTAATTGATTCCTTTGACGAGCCAAAAGCAAACAAGATCTAAATTGATATGTGGTTACTACATTGTCCTAAATGCTTTGATTAAAACAGCACAGTAGGTGCACATGCGGTGCTGTTTCACCCGAAGAAATAATGAAAACCTATCAGCAGGAACAATGGTACATGTTAATACTTATAAATAAATGTCTCTCACATGTATCTTACCATATGTATGTCATCATGAGCGGTGGCCCTGAAGAAATGTTGCCACCCAGTGGAACATGCCTGCAGCTTTAAAACTTCACCAGCACAAATCTAACGGCACCTTGTAATATAGTGTTCATCATCTTCATCATGATGTTTATACCTTTTACTTTTTATTGTATTCCCATTACATAATGGAAAGGATGCTTTCTGTACCAGGTAAGAGATTTTCTATTCTCATCACCTCAACATATAAACACTATATTGCATATAAGCACTTATTACAGTGCACGTTATTTGTGAGTAGAACATGCCTTCAGGTGGCTGGCAATGCATCTTGGCACACTACTAAAGACTGTGGTGGTGTAGCTGATCAAAAGTAACAACTATTTAGCCAAAACAGAATCACTGAATCGGCCTCATACCACACCTTTATAACAGAGTAGGTGATGGAATGTGTGGTGGCAGTTTATGGGCTTAGGGAAACACCCATAAGCAAGTAAAAAAAAAAAAAAAAGACAGATAAACTGAGTAATGATAATGTCCTAGTTTAATTGGCGGCCATCCTGACATTCCTGAGCCGTTTTAACAGCGTGTAACCTCTCTCAATTTGTTGCACCCACACAGATTTAACAAAACACACAGATTAACCTAAACTCACTAGCCAAATTTAGGGATATACTACGACTCTGACAAAAAAAGTATATCTTGTCTGCTGCTTCTCCTTCTACGGAAAATATTTATAAATTGAGTGTGTGGGCCAGCGTGACATTCACCCCAGTGGTGAGAGCACTTGTTGTACGTCATCTTTTTAACCCATAGTATCATTGCAATAATTCTATGGGTTAAAAAAGTGAAGCTAAATGTTTACTATGCAGCTAAATGTTTAAACTATGCAGTTTTCTCTTCAATGAACAAGATGCAGAGGTTTACAAACTATACTATACTATATAACTCGATATGATATACGATATGATATATATGTTACTTTTTATTAAGTTTTTCAGTCACATTTTTAAGTTAAAGTACTGGAGTACTTGCTTTAAAAATAAATAATAAAAGGCATTTACAGTAACTATTGAATAAAAAGCCTTTAAAATGATTATAGAAAACATGAAACACAATAAAATGGGCAGCCATTGTTTGATTTTATGCTTACTTATCAGACAACCCCAAACCCCCCTCCCACACACACAATGGCAGTGTGTTCTGACTGCCCTTGCAATGTGTGTGTGTGTGTGTGTGTGTGCGTGTGCGTGTGTGTGTGTCCGTTTGTGTGTATGCTTTCTCAGGTCATGCAGTTAAGCAGTGATAAAGTATTCTGTATCTGCTGTAGCTATCATTACCACCGCTATAAGTTGATAATGGAACTTGGAACACAGTTTATGGCTGATCGTATTTTCTAATGAACTTGTGTTTACTTCAAAGCTACAGTATGCGTCAGAGCAATGTAATGGGAACCTCTATATAAATGTAGTGAAGTCAAAAGTATAGTATTTGCCCTTGAATTGTATAGGAGTAAAAGTCATATGTTAGACACACACACACGCACGCACGCACGCACGCACGCACGCACGCACGCACGCACGCACGCACGCACACACACACACACACACACACACACACACACACACACACACACACACACACACACACACACACACACACACACACACACACACACACAAATTTAAGATTGCTCTGGCTACTGCACATGCACTTTTCTCCATAACAAGCAGAGCAAGAACTTAACAGTGCCAAGTATATTTATGGCTGTTTCTGTGGTGATGGTTGCTGCTTTTGGCTTAAGAATGTGTCTCTGATTAAAAGGGCCACAGAAAAAGAATTGCCCAATATCTCACATATAGTATAATATATAACATTTGTTAGTGTAAGAATGTGATCAACCCATCTTTTTTTTTTTCTCATTCTACCTTTTAATCAACAAGGTTTCATACAATTTATATTCTTTGTAAATTCTGCACTTGTGTGTATGCTTCTTATGTGTGACCTTTTTTAAAATTATAAAATACTATGTATTTAGTATTTGTCATATATACTAATAATAATATATTGTAAAATTGTATAGTGACCTCACTGAATTTAGGGTCTGCTTGTGATGGATAGAGACATGGGAAAGGGATTGAGACAAACACAAACACTGGGGAATAATCGGCCCAGTAAATGAAGCCTGCATAATGTTTAAACCTCTTCAGTATTATCAGTAGGAATCCCAGAAGGAGATAGTCCTGAGGTAGGGCCAACAATGAAGGGACCAAATGTCTTAGGGGACCCTCCTTCCAGCCTACAGTGGACCCACATGTGTCCTTCTTCTAGAAAAGACTTCATCAGTGAGTACAGTATATGAACAAAACCACATAATTACATTGAAGAAAGAATTAATTACTGAGACTTTATTGTGCTATGTAGAGTAGTCACAAAAAAATCCAAAATGCCAACAACAAAATAATTTACTAAAAAAAATAGAGATTAATGTTCAACAAGCACAGTACATACTAACTTGAAAATTTGAACTTATGAAGGTTCACGCGTTACTCAATACCTTTATGTTATTATTATTATTATTATTATTATTATTTATTATTATTATTATCACATTATTGCTAATTTTATGCAACACCTTTATAGATTCTGCAAACTTTACTAGTAAAATACAAAGGAAATACACACATATTTGTGGGTATTATTAAACTGCTCCATAGTTTACAGGAGTCAATTAATACAGTATGAAGCGTATTATATCATGCTCTAGCACTTTTCAGTAGGTGCCAAGGGTTTACTCTGGCCTTTTTTGTACGATTAATCAATAATAGTTTCACACAATATAATTAATGCTATTTGTAACCCCTAACAAACATCCCAGTGTAACAATGCAATACTAAAAAGCTTAAGACAGCACAAAAAAAGGAAGAAGAGACAAACTTAGCAGACCAACAGGCTGCCAGTCTATCTGCTTGCAGCTATATTGATAGAACCCTTGCCCCGGTTCCACAATCCTGAGTATTTCACATGTCTCTTTGGATTCAGCACAGTCAGAAACCATCTTGAGCCCCACTTCAGCTTCAGGGAAGACCTCCGAATGGGGCATCTTATCAAAGCCTTAGACTGGCGCTCTGTGGAAGCGAGCCAAAAAGCAAGAACCCTGAGGGGGGAAAAAAAACATACAGTAAAAACAACCTTGTTTCGACATGATTTCAACTTTTTAAAGTGCTCTGATGATTGGCACAAGGGCCAACAACCAGTCCTTAGGAGAGGGAGGCAAGCTTGGTGAATTGTTAGTATAGCTGAAGCAGAGAAGTGGAGTCTATGGAGAAAATAAATTGCTGCTTTCAGGAACATAAAGAGAAAATGAGTATACAGTATGTAAGCTTGCTCTGTATGTCACAGAAGGAGGTTGTTTCTAATTAAAGGTGCAATATATATATATATATATATATATATATATATATATATATATATATATATATATATATATATATATATATATATATATATTATACAGTTATTTCAAGTTGCAGTCAAAAGCAGTATTTTGTCACAAGCTGAAGCTTTATTTAGGAGTATACTTTATACTGAGCATATTGGGTGCTGCTTGCCTGAGAGCTTGGCTAGAGGGGAAGTAAAAAAAAAAGAAGAAGCACTCAGCACACTCATCTACTTACACAGTATTGCTGAGCTCGCCCCAATGCTTATGTCTTCTTTCCTCCTAATGACATATTTTCTGTTTTTTTCTTCTGCGCCTCATTAAACAAAAAAAGCATACTTTTATGTTAGCATGTGCTGAGCAAAACAGCATCAGTAAGCTAACCAGCAATTTCCAGTCACAAATTAATGGCCTTGTAAGCAAACGTACATATAAGATTATATTTTTTCAGTGTAACCCTAAATTCACATTAACAAGCGACAAGCTGCTTGTTTCGCTACAATTTATCACCTTTTTTGTTCAGTTTCCCTAAAAAAAATGGTAGTACTTTCTAAAGCTGAATAGTTAAACACAAATAATTAATTTAATAATTCACTAATTCATGTTAAAATGTTTGCTTGATTTGCATGAAATATTCTAGGGTTTTTTATTAACATTAGCAATGCAGATTAGCAAAGCCAGCTAACACGACAAGATCTGTAAATTTAGCGCCAACGATGCCTGCAACTTCTGCAAAATCTTTTTTTTTTAATTGTAATGTTTTTATGTACAGTTAATGAGTTGTGATGGTACTGCAACTGTTTTAACCTGTCCTGTTTAATTTAATGAATGTTTTGTACTTTGTTGCTTACTATTGTGATCGCTATTGTGTGTAGAATCCTGCAAGTCAAATCAGAGCAACTGCAATAACATTCATACCATCACATAACTTTTCATAAAAGACTGTAGATCATAAATCACATAGAATTATATGCTAAGGAATTAATTTTAGACAAAGGCTATAAACCATTATTTACACACGTGGACAAAATTGTTGGTACCCTTCGATCAATGAAAGAAAAACTCAGAATGGTCACAGAAATAACTTTAATCTGACAAAAGTAATAATTAAAAAAATTCTATGAATGTTAACCAATGAAAGTCAGACATTGCTTTTCAACCATGCTTCAACAGAATTATTTAAAAAAATAAACTCATGGAACAGGCCTGGACAAAAATGATGATACCCCTAGAAAATACTGCAAATAATGTGACCAAAGGGACATGTTAATTCAAGATGTGTCCACTAATTAGCATCACAGGTGTCTACAATCTTGTAATCAGTCAGTGGGCCTATATATAGGGCTCCAGGTAGTCACTGTGTTGTTTGGTGACATGGTATGTACCACACTCAACATGGACCAGAGGAAGCGAAGGAAAGAGTTGTCTCAGGAGATTCGAAAGAAAATTATAGACAAGCATGTTAAAGGTAAAGACCATCTCCAAGCAGCTAGATGTTCCTGTGACTAGAGTTGCACATATTATTCAGAAATTTAAGATCCATGGGACTGTAGCCAACCTCCCTGGACGTGGCCGCAGGAGGAAAATTGATGACAAATCAAAGAGACGGATAATCCGAATGGTAACAAAAGAGCCCAGAAAGACTTCTAAAGAGATCCAAGGTGAACTTCATGCTCAAGGAACATCAGTGTCAGATCGCACCATCCGTCGTTGTTTGAGCCAAAGTAGACTACATGGGAGACGACCAAGGAGGACACCATTGTTGAAAACAAATCATAAAAAAGCCACACTGGAATATGCCAAACTACATGTTGACAAGCCACAAAGCTTCTGGGAGAATGTCCTATGGACAGATGAGACAAAAATGGAACTTTTTGCCAAGGCATATAAAAAAAAAAATAAAGCATATCAAGAAAAGAACACTGTCCCTACTGTGAAACATGGAGGAGGCTCTGTTATGTTCTGGGGCTGCTTTGCTGCATCTGGCACAGGGTGTCACAATGAATCTGTGCAGGGTACAATGAAATCTCAAGACTATCAAGGGATTCTAGAGAGAAATGTGCTGGCCAGTGTCAGAAAGCTGGGTCTCAGTCGCAGGTCATGGGTCTTGCAACAGGACAATGACCCAAAACACACAGCTAAAAACACCCAAGAATGGCTAAGAGGAAAACATTGGACTATTCTAAAGTGGCCTTCTGTGAGCCCTGACCTCAATCCTATTGAGCATCTTTGGAAGGAGCTGAAACATGCTGTCTGGAAAAGGCACCCTTCAAACCGGAAACAACTGGAGCAGCTTGCTCATGAGGAGTGGGCCAAAATACCTGCAGAGAGGTGCAGAAGTCTCATTGTCAGTTACAGGAATTGTTTGATTGCAGTGATTGCCTCAAAAGGTTGTGCAACAAACTATTAAGTTAGGGTTACCATCATTTTTTCTCCAGGCCTGTTCTATGAGTGCATTTTTTTTTTTTTTTTTTAATAATTCAGTTGAAGCATGGTTGAAAAGCAATGTCTGACTTTCATTGGTTAACATTCATAGAATTCTTATTTATTATTACTTTTGTCAGATTAAAGTTATTTCTGTGACCATTGTGAGTTTTTCTTTCATTGACCGAAGGGTACCAACAATTTTGCCCACGTGTGTATATGCACATTAAACCTAAATAACTAAATAGACACTATATAATATGAATGGAGCGAGCAATAGATAGTCTACCTCAGTCATGGCATCATCAATCTGCTTGAGCTCCTCGTAATGATCTCGTGAGTCTCTCAGTGGTTGAACCATGATCTCCTCGATTTGTGGGAACAACTTAAACAGATATGAAACATAGAGTCACACTCTCGTTCTTAAAATGCTCACATTCTGATAAAGAATAAAAGGTTTTTATGTGGAGGGGAAAAAATATCAAACATTCAGTTGTGCCATATACAGTACAGTGCGTATAGAATCCACCCCTTTAAAATAATCACATTTTGTTGCTTTGCAGCCTGAAATGAAGACAGACACAACTTTTGTTTTATCCAGCTGTATTTACTCAGTGCAACTTTCGACATCCAAGTGAAAGATACAACACAAACATGTTGGAAAAAGATACCAGAATCCAGAATCGTTGAGTTGGAAAAGGATCAACCTTGATCCTTGGTGAAGCTAATCACCTTCTCAATGGCACAGAAAGCGTGGCATATCTAAACTTTGCAATATTTTCCCATTCTTCTTGGCAGAACTGCTCAAGTTGATTTAAATTTGATGGCGACCGTTTGTGGACTGCAGTCTTCACGTCATTCCACAGATTTTCTGTGGTCTCTCCATGTAAGGAAATTCACTCCTTTTACTCCTTCAACCACTGTGTGTTTGCTGTGTGCTTTGGGTCACTGCCTTGTTATAAAAGGAAACCTTCTTCTCATTAACAACTGTTTGGCAGAGGGCAGCAGATTTTCCTAAAGAATTTGATGATATTTTGCCCTATCCATTTTCTGTCTATCCTGACAAGTGCTACAGTCCCTGCTGCAGAGAAACACCCCTGTAAGATACAGTATTACCACCTCCATGCTTTACTGTACGAATGGTGTTATTTGGATGGTGAGCTGTACTGGATTTCCAGCAGACCTATCGTTTGGTGTTGTGGCCAATTGTAGTCTCATCTGACCATCTGCGTTTTTTTGGAAAGCACAGTCCTGACTGCATGTGGCCTTTCTTAAGGAGTGGATTTTTCCTTGCAACCTACCCGTACAAGCCACATTTGCGGAGAATATGTGATGTTGTTACATGCACACAATGACCACATTTTGTCATAAATTCCTGCAACTGCTTCAGAGTTGCTGTAGGCCTCTTGGTAGCCTCTCTGACCAGTTTCTCCAGTTTCATCCAGTTTGGACGTGCTGATCCACGGAAAGTCTGTGTCGTACCACCTACTTTACTTTTCTTCTAGACAGTGATAAAGCCTTTGAAAATTTTTAGTCCATCTCCTGACTTGTGCCTGTGCACAACTTTATCTCTGAGATCTTTTGACTGTTTGTTTGAGTTGATTGTTTGCTTCAGTTGCATTACTGGCAGTGAAATACTGAGCTAATCCAACTTTTCATACTGAGCTAATCAAAATAACGACAGCTGGTCACAGTTGAAAGTCATATGGCTTTGTGTGTCATTGATAAGTTGATTAGCTTCACCTGATTGAGTCACTATTAGGAGGGGGTGATCCTTATCTTTTTTCCCTATTTTAGTCTGACACGTTGGTGTTATTTCTTTCACTTGGACGTTAAAAGTTGAACTGAGTAAATACAGCAGGATAAAACACAAACTTCAGACTTCAAAGCAACAAAATGTGATTATTTTAAAGGGGGTGATTCTTTTTTTCTAGAACCCACTGTATGTGGACTGCCAAATATGATCAATCCGAGTACCTTATCTGAGGCACATCAGTAGTCAGTAGACATCATTGTTACATACCTTCATCACCGTTTCAAACATAGGGATGAGGACAAATTTAATAAAGCCAATCTGAGCGGTGGGCTTGGTCACTTTGTCCCTGTCCATAAATGGAGCGACAGGTAGACCCTCTGACTTCTCTCTGTCACTCTGAGAAGAAATATGCATGTGTGTAACACTATCCGCAAAGCAACTTAAATGATAAAAGCAAAGAAGAGCGCAGGAGAGCACTTTGTGCAGACCTGCATTAAGTACTCCTCCAGAAGACAGTCTACCCATGGCTCTGCAACTTCTGTGGGCCTGACTTCATTGGAAATGTCACAGCATTTGATCAGGACCATCTTCAGCTACACACACACACGCACGCACACACACAAAGGAGAAACAAAGAGGACTTTTGTGCACTGGGTCATCAGATCTGTACCTTTCATCAGGTGAAAAAAAGCCACTCATCACGTTTGGCCATATTTGAAGTTGAGTTTAGCATGCATTGTGAGAAACTAATACAGAAATTGTGGGCTCGGTATTCAGAAACCTTCTGGAAAAGAAAAAAAGCTCGAGGGGGAGGGCCTGAAGCCTATCCCAGGAGTCCTTGGGGTGCCAATACAGGCCACACATGACACTACGGGCAAATTAGGAACACCATTGGGAACACCAAATAACCAAATCTGCATGTCTTTGGACTGCAAACTGGAATTTTTGGGGCCCCTCTATATAAGGCAATAAAAAGTCATACTTCAAGTCTAAACCTTGTATCATATTGAAAACTCTACAACAACTCATTATTTGATGATTTCATTATTTTGTTGATAATATGCACTTATGTAAAATCTGGTGGCTGCAACATCTTCTAAAAAGTTGGGACAGGGCCAATTTACGACTAACATGTAGAAATTACAAGGTGATGAGAAACAAGTGCTGTTTCTCCTTTTACCAACAGATGTACCTGCAAATTATTTAATACTTTTAGGATAAAATTACCCAATCAAATCTCAATGTGTAAAGGGCAGGGTTAAAAACTACTGAATATGTGTGATCTTCGATCCCTCAGACATCATTGTCAGAAAATCAGGCTTCTGTTGTGCATATTATGATGTGGCCTAAGGTAGACTTTGGTAAACCATTGTCTAGTAACACCATTTGTCGGTGCATTTACTCAAATGCAACTTAAGGCTTAAGGAAGCCATGCATCAATACTGTCCAGAGACGTCAAAGACTTCTCTGGGCTCGTTCTGATCTGAGTGGCACACTGGAAGCATCTTTTATGGTCTGATGAGACAACATTTCAAACAGTTTTTGTAAACAACAGCTATCATGTTCTCTGGGTCTACGTGCCTGTGGTACAGGTAAATTGCATGTCTCTGGGATGTGCCAGTGCCTGTGGTGCCAAGGTGGCTTAGTAGTTCGTCTTGCACCTCCAGGGTCCAAATTCGATTCTCGGTCAGGTTCGATTCCCTCCTCTGTGTGCATGGAGTTTGTGCTTGGTGTGTTTCTTCCTACAGTCCAAAGACATGCAGATTAAGCTAGTTGTCACTCCAAAGAGTGTATGAGTATGTGTATGTGTGTGTCCTGTGATGGATTGGCACCCTGGGATAGGCTCCAGGCCCCTGCGACCCTGTATACAGGATTAAGCGGTATAGACGATGAGTGAGTGAGTGACTGAGTGAGTGATATGCTACCATCCAAACACCATATTTTTCAGAGACATCCTGCAGGATATCGCCAAACCACATTCTGCTTGATTTACGCATACATGGCTATGTATTGGTGCTAGACTGGCTTGCCTGCTCCAGTTGAGAATGTGTGGTGCATTGTGAAGTGCAAAATACGACAATGAATACCCTATACGACTGAGCAGCTAAAAATTCACATAATGGGAAAATTAGGGGACTTCAATTAGCTAAACTTGACCATCTGGTGGTAGGTCAAAAGGCTTAAAAAGGGTTATTAACAGAAATTATAACAGTCAACTTTCCCAAGCTCAACTTTCCCTTTTGGTGCAGCCATAAGATTTTAAATAAGAGCATATTTGAAGCAGTGTTCTCAATATAGTACAAGATGAAGAGACATAACAGATGGCTCCATTGGTTTCTGTTGGCAGCTTTCATATTGTCCCAAAATGTGTGTAACTAGGGTAATTTATAGTCGATTAACATTAGTTGCACTATTCATCCTTCAGTATATTTTCACAAAAAACATGCAATTAGCTATTTATTTGAATGTGTTATATGTACAGTATATGTATGCTATATTAGTCTGTTTTTTCAGTTGCTTAAATTCTATATAGTTTTATCAGTTTTTGTCATTACAGTAAAATAATCAACAACAGGGTGGTGTGATGCAACCTGATGCAAAGAGGAATTACTTTATACCCAAAGTTGATTTGGGGAAAAAAAGCATTTATGAGATTACCAAGTATTGCTTGGAACACGATTTACAAAATAAATGTTACTTTAGAGAAAAATTCCCCATATCAACACTATTAAAAAAATTATTTCATGTGGAGTGAACAACATTAAATTTCCTGAGCTGTCACTATAGAAACAATAACATATTAGAATGAGGGCATTCATATATACCCGTGATTTGCCCTACAGCAAGTATTACTGTCAGAGCCATGCTAAGCACCCTCTAACAAATTAGATTTAGGATTTAAGCAGAGCTGCCATATAATAGAAGGTTTGTGTTTTTCACCAGCAATTTTATTCTTGTAACCTGAATAGACCTTCTAGCAATCAGTTTACGATGCTCAAGTTTCAATACTGATCATTTTTTCAGCCTATGAACTAATGCATCCCTTAGACCTAAACAGCTGAATTTATTAAAGTGTTGTGAATACATCCCATTGTTCTTGGAGTGAATTTTGTTTATTGTACCCTCTATGGAATTAAATACATACGCAAGTGACATGTTCCTGATTGGTGAAATCAAAATTGTCCACTGTGTGCTTGAAAGAGTCCAGGATCTCTCCATGCCTGGCCATGTCAGTAGCCAAAATCAGTGTGATGATCGCCTGTAGGTGATAGGATAAGGAGTTATATTGCGGCTGTGCAGTATATCATGCATCTTCTTACTTTAAATTAATCAATTGAATTTCCACTGTATTATAGAGTTATAAAGGTTGAAAACACCAAAGCGACTCTGCACCAACCTGACGGATCTGTTTAAAAGCTTCAGAGTCCACGTTGGCAAAGATGTTACACTCAGGCAAAGAGAGGATCTGAAACGCTACAGCACAGTGGTGGTTCTCCAGAGGAGAGATGTCATTGTAACGTACAGCTAGCTCAGTGCGAGCATTTATCTGGTATCTAAAAGAAAATTTAATTGTTTACACTGCGTCAGCTTGTTGAATAATGGTTTATTGAATAAGCTTATTGTACAAGGGTTGTTCAAGTCAAACCGAGACTTTTTATTCTGCAGAATAACATAACACAATTAAGAGACTCTTTATCTCTCTATTTAATCCCTTTATCCTAACTCTGCACTAGTCAATTAAATTAAATTTTATTTTATTTGTATAGCGCTTTTAACAGTTGACATTGTCGCAAAGCAGCTTTACACTCACTCACTCACCGCTTAATCCTGTATTCAGGGTCACAGGGTGGAGCCTATCCCAGGAGACTTAGGGCACATGGCAGGGTACACCCCGGACAGGGTGCCAATCCATCGCAGGGCACAGACACACGCACACACACATTCACACACTACGGATAATTTGGAAACGCCAATTAGCCTAACCTACATGTCTTTGGACTGTGGGAGGAAACCGGAGTACCTGGAGGAAAACCACCAAGCACGGGGAGAACATGCACACAGAGACGGGATCGAACCCGGACCCTGGCGGTGCAAGGCGACAGTGCTAACCACTACACCACCGTGCCGCCCGCAGCTTTACACAATCAAAAGAATTATATAAGTTTGTATGAGATGTGAACGTGTATGAATCAAAATGCTAAGACTGCCCCTGATGATCAAGGAGAGGATGATGGCGACAGTGGCAAGGAAAAACTCCCTGAGATGGCAGTAGGAAGAAACCTTGAGAGGAACCAGACTCAGCAGGGAACCCATCCTCATTTGGGTAAAACAGATAGCAGGGATTGATCTGCATCAATTGGAAGTTCAGTATAACAGGAGATGTGTTTAAGTTAAAATTGAGTCCAGTTCATTATTGGAGGCTCAGGTAGACTGTAGGAAACTCCAGTCCTGAAAGTCCTCAGTAGTGCTTGGATATCACCAGGGTACACTGCAAAATTCCCAGTGTTGATTTAACACCTCAAGTGTTTATATATGACCTAATGGTCACGAATGTACTCTGAAAGTGTTAAATCAACACTCTGGGTGTTAATTCAAGACTAAGGATTTTGCTGTGTAGTTTTTTCTGTACCCCGGGGCCATGATTGACCTGCCTGATTCATGCCTGTAATGCTGGACTCCCAGGAAAGGCTTTAATGGCCCAAACATGTGGCAATGGCTTGGAGCGAGGTCAGGACTGTACAAGGATTTGGCAATAACCCCCAGCCGACTTCCTGTAATGCGCAAGTGGTGTTTCTAATGTTTCTAATTGTGTGCGAGATTGGTATGTCTACTGGAGCAGCTCTCCAAATTTTGTTATATTTTACACAATACAATGACAATAAAGGCAGGCAATAAAAGAATTCTATTCTATTCTATTCTATTCTGTTCTGTTCCTGAATTATTGCATGTACAGTTCCCATGACAAGATATCCATCAATTTTCAAGGCTCAGTCATTCCACTTATTTTATGTTCATGGGAACCAGTGCAAGTGGACTCCGAGCCACCTCGGCCAGGAACATGGTTCATGGATGTACGGTCTTCTTTAAACTATGCAAATGATTTACTGCGGCTACTAGTCTCATCACCATACTATGCTAGAAGTCTTCTGTAAATGTTGGTTTTATGTGTTCATTCACAAGTCACCTTTTGACTTGAACGCCCCTAGTACTGTATATGTTTATGGTATGATGTATTGTATAGTATTGTAGTACTGTATAGTAAATTTGCAATTAATTTTTATAACATACGTGTTATTGTAGCCAGGATGGTCCAAGTCGTGACATACTGCAGCAGTCATTAAAATACCCAAGTCTGTCAGTGTGAGCTTTTCCTAATGACCAAAACCACAAATGCATACACGCACAACACACATAAACAAAATGTTTATGTGCTTCTATTAAAGGGCAGCTGCCATGCATTTAGTAAGCAATAGAGTTCTGACCTGAAGATTGCAGAGGTGAATCATGCCATACATCATCTGGCTCACGCAGAAGCAGTGGCGGAAGTTATGGAAAGGGTTGCTACGGTAATTTTCTTGAATAGCAAGCTGGAAAATTATGGATCTTAACTTACTATGGACTCTCTACATTTATATGCCTATAAATTCCAATTTATATGCCCTATAACCAGAACTGGAACAGAATTTGGCCTTTTACTGTATACTGGCTTAAACATGATCTCTTACCAGCCAACGTTTGAGAGTAATGGGGTTCATGTTGAACTCCTTTACCAAGCCTAAGTCATGGTACATGTATTCCAAGCAACTGAGCATCTGAAACAAAATCAAACCACCATTTAATTGTTACATGCAAAAATGCATTTTAAGTGAAGAAACTCCGGTACATCCAAATATTTACACTCCTTAGAGGCACACATACTTCATTATGCTCCCAGTGCCAGACATCAAAGGTTGGCTTCTTTAGAGCGTCAATAGTCTCCTGAGAGAGTGTGTACTGAGGAAAAAAATCATATATCATATTATATATATATATATATATATATATATATATATATATATATATATATATATATATATATATATATATATTTTTTTTTTTACAAAATAATGAAATCTTTTGTTGAAAGCACCTTTGGATAGCTGGGCACATCACGTCTAGGAGTTAATTTCGTTCCATCATCTGAGAAGTTATACTTACAAGTACAATTCATTCTAGTAAAGAAAGAGTCGGTGTTATATAGCTACCTCTGCAATGTGTAGCTAATTCTACAAAACATTTTTGATTGAAACTGCTTACCTTCCTCCTCCTCGGGAAGTCATCTCATCTCTTAGCTTCTTCAAGTCGTTCTTACACTTTTCAATCTCCACAACCTTCAGCCCCTCCACTATTTGAAAAAGAGAAGAAGCAAAAACCTAATTACAAATATCACAAACAACTACATAATATACTTAATCCTTCTACATAGACATCAAGTATGCATGAAACACATACACTCCACTCTCTTCTCCAACATAGCCAGCCTGTTGGTGACTTCAGTTTTTAGTTCATTGATCTTGAAAGCCCTGAAGTAGAGAAACGTTTTTCAGACACGTAGCTCAAGAAAATGTCAGTGCGATGCGTCTGAAATGCAAAAGAGTGCCACTTTGGTCTCTGGGAAAACAAACACTGGCATTACCTGCTGAACTGTTCTGCCACCTGCGATAACACGTTCTGAAACATGTCTTCTTTCTCTGTACAGGGAAGCAAACAGACTGTAAATCACAAACTGACCTATACAATATAGACTTAGGAGGCAGTTATCTGTCATTATAAATGTCATTGGTAAAAATGGAAAGTGTTGGGAAGTGCGATGTGTTTTACCTCCCAGCTGACTGCTGGATAAGGGAACAACTTTATATGGGGAACTGGAAGGGAGGAAATAATGTAAAAATAATTAGGCATCGAAAGGAAAATCATTTATTTACAAATTATGAGGATGTACTATATTAATGTGATAAATATTGAAGTTACTTGGGTGAGTTGGTGGGCATGGTTGAATCAATAGACACCAGAGCTCCCTCCGGGTTCACCAACATTATGGCTGTCGTCCTGCCAAAAGACAAAGGATCAGACCTATTTGCAGTACAATGCAGCATCCCCTCAGCCACCAGGGGGCTCTACTCGCTCACTCACTCGCTCACTCACTCACTCACACATCGTCTATGCCGCTTTATCCTCTATACAGGGTCGCTGGGGGCCTGGAGCCTACCCTAGTAGACTTATGGCACGAGGTGGGGCACACACTGGACGGGCACAGACATTTACACACACTCACACACTATGGGCAATTTGGCAACACCAGTTAGCCTAATCTACATGTCTTTGGACTGTTGGAGGAAACTGCAGTACCTTGAGGAAACCCACCAAGCATGGGGAGAATATGCACACTCCATGCACACAGACCATGAGGTGGAAATCGACCCTTTTAAGACCTTTCTGAAACAGCAACTTTTTTTTTTGCCCGGATGTGTAAGGTGTCACTTAAAGCACTTATTCACTCTTTTGACCCTTTTTTTTTTCAGTTAAACACAACTCTCTCTAGTACTCCTTATGTACATCTACGAACTTTACATCATGAATTGTATAAATAGTATTCAGTGTTGTTTAGTTTTATATGTAATTTATGTAACCTAGTCCCTTTCAAAATAATTGTATAAGTAATTAACAATGTTAACTATAATATACATATGTATAGTGTATAATGATCTAAGGAAATGTTCATTTCCCAACAAATTAAAATGATTCATCATATGTAGATGATGTAACTGATACTGTCATCAAAGTGTATGATATTTTACATTGTATGATCTATTATACATATGACATGTATCTATTTTGATATGTATGAAGAAAATCTCATGATTCCGTTTTAAACTCACAACAAATGTTATGTCAGAGTGATACTAACACTAATACTACTTCTACTAACCTTGAGATGTTGGAAGAAGAACACAAAAGCTCTTTAATGTCACATGGACTGCAGTGACGACTAAACAACACCTGGAAAAACAGTGATTCAGCATTTACAGTGATATCGAAATGAATCATACATACAAGTTTAAATTATGCAGAAAGGAGAGTATGCTAACACAAATGAAATAAGCTTAATTATGCTCATGAGATTGTGCAGAGGTCTGTCTATAAAATTGTAGCAGGAACAGGTGGTTTAGTTTGGATTTGTGGGACCAGCGTGGAGTAAGGGCCTACAGGTGTGTGAGACAGCTCACTCAGCTCCAGCCTCCAGCACTTCCTAGTCTAGAGTGGACGCATGTCATGTCCAGTTCCCACTTGGCCCTCCTGCAGTCTGCGTTCCACAGAGAACTAAGCAGTGACTACATGATCATAAATGATATCAGTATGAAAAGTACTTCAAGCATAGTAGAACGTGAATACAATTACACATGCGACTACTCTACCATAGAGAGTCTGAGGTTGAGATGTCCCCATGGAATAATAGTGTAAATTGCCCTCTCTTTTCATTACAATCATTAACTTCTCTTAAGGTGTTTCCTCAGGGAAATGCACCTGGGAAGTGCTGACAGTGGTGGTGCAGGTCGAGCATGCTAGTCGCAGGTGTCACTGCAGGGTATTATGCTACTGACACCTGCGGATCAGGTCATGTTCAGCTTTATTTTTATCTTTAATTCACTGCTAAACTACTTCTAGTCCCATTCTCCTTTCACCTGATAATAAAGCATCTCTTTGGTGACCTTTTTTTTTATCATATCATATTTGGGACAAATTTATGCCCAAACAATTAATGGAATGTTTAATTTTATCATAAAAAAAAAAAAAACGTTTATTTATTTCATGGTCTGTTTTTTTGTTGTTGTTGTAGATGTAGAGCAATCTTTCCTCATCCGATCATCTCTTACTTTTATTATAATAAAGTCATTTATTCATAAGGTCTATATTGATTGTTTTGCTTGTTCTGCCTCTTCATCTGTGGTTTTAATTCATATTTTTAAGTTGTTCTTGTTTAATTTGACTGATTTGGCGTTTTTATTTGTGCACTGATCCTGTTTCTCCTGTACAGTACTTTGGCTGTATAAATAAATGTAACTTGACGTTATATTATTTGTAGAGCACTTACAGAACAATACGTAAAAATCACAAAATGGCTTTAAAAAATGTATATAGATCGAGATCTCGAATGAGCATGCCAGATGTGTATGTGATAAAATAAAATATGGAAAAATTAAGTAAAAACATCCTCAAGACAAGAATTCTGTCTAACTGGAGAGCCATCCTCTTGTGGATGCTGGGATACATCGTCCAAATCTAGCAAAAATTAATGATCCACCCCAGACTACACAGGAATTTTAAAATGGTTACTAGTACTTGATAATTTTACATAATAATGTTTTCTTTCCATTAATAAACTAAAGAGGTTTTAATTGTAATAAACGTTATTACAGAACATTGGAAGGTTTCCTTAAACAAACGTAGGCAAATAAGCTTCAAATTAGTGCATGTGTTTCTAATATGTTTAATGATCTTATATTTGTTCTATAATAAAATTTCAGAATGGAAAATCCTGAGAAAATATCAAGAAATGTAACTTGCTAAGATCTTGTTTTTGCAGTGTAGGTACCTAAAGAGTTGATATATTTTTTTAATAAGCAATGTTACTCATAATGCAATGTATCTATTTAAAAGGTTATTATTTCTAATAAGTCCCAGACAGAAATGTGAAGAAATGTAGGGCCTGATAATCTAATAAAATGAACTTAATCCTTTATATTTTATATGACTTTTTTTTTCTCTTTTTCCTTTTTTTTTAACTTCAATGCTAGTAAATTCCCTTATTATGTACATTCCATTTTAACAGATGTAAATTTTGACAAGACATTGGCAAACATTTGTAAGACATTACAGATAGTCACATTTCACTGGATAGTGTTTGTATAATTGTGTGTGACCAATAAAATTGAAATACTTAGACTGAGATGAGAGCATCTGTGTTATCTGAGCCATAACATATCCAGGAACGCACTACCAACCTTCTGTACTTTGCCATCCACGTCCAGGTAGATGGCTTTGGGAGCGTAGGACGAAGAGCTTGATCCCATGCTAGCAGTGCAGACTCACTGTGATAGCAGGAGGAACTATGAGACCCCCTCTGTAATAAAGCTTCCCCAAGTCCGGAACCACTGAAAAGCAACATAGCAACCCACTGACGACTTGCAAAATCAGTTTTTCACCTTAATTGATATTAATCAGATTAATCTGAGAATAAACACTGTGATACTTGTATAACAGCGGCAGCTGAAACTCCTGTCACTTGGTAGTGCATGAAGGAATTAAGCTTTCTTTTCTTCTTCATTGATCAGTTTAATATGTATTATAGAATATTACAGTATTTTTAAAAACTAAGGGTCCTCAGCTTCTGGCAAGTAAGTCTGTGTCACGTTAGTCCAGATAGACCAATACTGAGTAATGCCAATAATAATAATATACCGTACTCTACTGTTACACATACAGCACATGCTTCACATCACCATCCCATTATCCTGTCTTTGTGCACAATAAGTATTAATTCACTTTCCACACAATATCCATATGAACTTACCTGATGTGATCAAAGCTGTAGCGTTCTCCTAAGGTTTATGCAGCCCCTCACTGTTCCAGGTGCTATGCATGGAGGGACAAGTGAAGGGGGGGGGGGGGGGGGGATGTGGAGGGATTGTAGGATTTTTAATGTAACTGCAGCTCTCCACCGTTGCCAGGGGACTGTTACTACACGGAGGAAGTGGGCTGCTCTTGCCTCTTTCAGATATCTTCAGTTCCTATTGCAATCGCTTTAAAAAAAAAAAAAAAAAAAAAAAAAAAATATATATATATATATATATATATATATATATATATATATATATATATACATATGATGTCAGCTGAGTCACACTTATGCTAGACAGGTTTATTTTGGCTTGGATGGAAATAAATTACCAGCTTTTTACATGCATTATAGTTGTGTTCAACTGAAATCAATCCAAATGACTGAAAAGGATCCGCTTTGGTTGTCTGCTTAAGAGCTATTAAGCTATCTTGTTAAATTATAGCCTGCACCATACAGTATATTTAATTCTTTACTCTTCTCATTAATTTTACACAACACTGCTTAAATGTTTAGTATGTAAAGCGTTATAGAATCGACTGGTTCTGAACTGTATCTCAGTATAGTAGTCCTCTTGAATCCAGATGTGGCAGATGTTTTTTTTTGTTCAGATATGAATAAACAAGACCTAAAGTACCATTTATACCATTTTTGCTCCCTTGAAGCATATTTTGTAATCAGCGTTAATTAAATGTGCCTCCAAAAACAACTTATAGGTGAGAATAAAGCTGTAAGTGCATATGGCTGAATCATTAACAACCATATGAGAAGATAATGCAGGTGTCAGCAGTGGAGGCAAGAGTGAGCCTGCTCAACAGCCCTGCTCTAATTAGGCTCCTCCCTTGAGGGGTACAACATGCTTCTCACACCTTCATTCATGAAATCTACTCTGCTCCTCCCTAAACCAGGCAGAATACACACATAGACACGGATCAGTCTGCTGTTTTAGAGCACACTGATAGGGGACCAGAAACCAATGTGGATCATAGTATTATTATTTTTTTAAACCATACCTTTGTTTGTTTGTATTACACAGAGGACACACAATGCTGAGAAGCTGGAAAACCTTATGCAATCCACCACATTAGACATTCACGCTTTGGTTAATCAAGGATACGAGAGGCTGCAATTAATCGTGAGACAAAGGAGAGGCGTCCAATCACATTTGAATGATAAGAGATATTCAGGTGGAGATCTGAGAGAAAGACATTGTTCTGATAATGGAGACTCAGCTAGACTGGCTGTGTGTGACACAGATGAAGCCAGTAATATGGAAAACTCCTCTCTTGGGCTCCTTTTATCTTCTTCTATCTCTGATCTATATTCCTATCCCTTTTTTTTTTTTTTTGAATGTAGTGCTTGAAAGCCTTGAAAGCATGAAGATTTCTCGACTAAACCTAGATCGTTAGCAGACATGGCTTTGTACTGTAAATGTCTGCGTGATCTTGTGATCTCATTATCAAAGAAGAGAAATCAACATACTTCTCGATATACATTAAGGTCAAGTTTTAAATGATCCTATAGATTTCTGATGTAACAGAATCCAAAATGTCATTTCATAAACTAAACAGGATGTGGAAGTTCCTGATTCTTTATAAGCACTTCAAATAAAAAAGCCCACTTAATTAAAACTCTCTAAAAAGTCATCAGAAACCTATTCAGTAAAACGAATCACATTACCAGGATGAGGAGATTTGATTTGGTTCTATTTTTACACTGGAATACTCTGAAGAACACATGAGTTGACTAAATGATACCATTTCCTTCCTGATTAGAGTTATTATCATTTAGGGCCATGCAGAAGCACTCAGTAAGCTTAACTACGCTCTTGTGAAGTGTTCTTAACCCATAAATAACAACTTTGTGCCTTCTGGGACCCATCCTGGTTAAGTATAATCAAAGACAGCTATAGTCCAAAATTACACTGAAGGATAAGTATCATTACTTCATGCAAAGTAAGCTATTTGAAAAACATAAAAGATGTGGTCATGCAAATGAACAGGATTGTAACTGAATTGAACTTGAACTAAATTAATTTATACTCACTTATAGAGGCTACTAACAAAAATAATATATAATTGTCCATGACAATTATTGAAATGCATTTTTTTCTTTGTGCCTTTTTCATAAAAACTGCATGATAAAATCTGCAAACAACCAGTACAATTATTATTATGGTGATGATGATGATGATGATGATGATGTGATGATAATAATAATAATAATAATAATAATAATAGTTACTTTCCTCCAGGTCCTCAAACTCAAACTATATCAACAGTCCATTAATAGTGATGACAATTACTGTTATGATGCCTTCATATGTAAACTTCCATATGTTTTTGTCATGCACACTTGTAACACGACCGGCACTAGGACCCGGAAGTAATACGGTCGGGTTTCAGGAAGCATAAAAGGAAACAAGATGGCGCTTCACATTGCTCAGTCATTGAGTTCGCCCATGCCTTTGCTGACGCTACACCGACTATTCTGTGAGTACTCACCAATTCGGGTTGCTTCTTTGATTGAGTGTGTGTTGCTAGAACGCGGGTTTATTTGTGTAGATCCTTGCTCTTCGTGTTCTTAAACTAATCGCGTGGTTATCCTGCCTACTCGCGCTGCTTCCGCGTTTGGGTTTACCATCCACGCTACACGGGCTAACTGCTAAGGCTTTTCTGTTCATCCCTCGGTTGCTCGTGACAGAATGACTGAGCCAGAAGCAGTAAACCCAGCGGAGTTTGCTCGCCTCTGTGATGAGGTTGACCAGCATGCCGAACTGATCAATAAGCTCCATGGTGAAGTCGCGTCTCTCCAAAAGGACCTCCAAGACGTCGCGGCCTTGCGCTGCGAGGTGGTGGAGCTACGGCAGGAGAACGCGACCCTCCGCGGGGTGGCTGCTCAGTCGGCTGTTGCCACGCCCGTCGCAGCGGCTGCGGCGCCGCCCTCCCCCCCTTCTGATGTGTTTATAGCTCTACCGGATAAGTGGGATGGCACAGATGGGAAATGCAGTGTTTTTCTAACCACATTGGATCTTGTGTTTGAGTTCAATTCCACCAGATACTCCACAGACCGACTGCGTGTTGCGCTTCTCGTCTTGTTGCTATCCGGGCAGGCAGCTGAGTGGGCCACGGCGGTTCTCCGATCAGATTCAGATACTGCTTATTCATATGGAGAATTCACCCGTCAACTAACGCTCACATTCGAACATCCTGCTGCTGAGGTGGAGACCGACATGAAATTGTATCATCTACGGCAGGGAGGGTTGTCCGTGAGTCGATACACAGCGGATTTCCGCACTCTCGCCGTACAGACCACCTGGGGAGACGCCGCCCTCCGGACGGCCTTCTACGAGGGACTGGCTTCACGTATTAAGGATGAACTCGCCGGATGGGAGCTTCCGACCATGCTGGAGGGGCTAATCCAACTCGCCCTCTGGATTGACCAGCGCCTGCTCTCCCGTCCGAGGCCAGCCCCCCGGACCCTGCCGCCCATCACGCCATCTTTCTCTCACTCGAAGCCCCGACCACCAGCTTTCAACACCACCGCCATGGCACCCGTCGAATCTCCACCTCCCACCGTGGTTGACACAGGAGCCGGGGAACCCATGCAATTAGGACCCGCCCCGTTGAACGCTGCAGAGCGTTCAGGGAGGGACTCTGCGCCTATTGTGGGTTGGCTGCGCATCATAGAGCCATATGCCCTCTTCGCCCGGGAAACGGCCATCTCTCTGCCACCACGCCCAGCGTCTCTCGCCTCATGGTTCAGGTACACCTCCAATTTGGCCACACACGGGTCAGAAGTACCGCGTTCATCGATTCTGGTGCTGCAGGTAACTTCATTGACTCTTCTTACGCCAAGGAACTGGGGGTGGAAGTCGAGGCGTTATCCCAGCTGGTTCGGATCACCTCTGTAGATGGTCGGCCCCTCTCCTCCAGTCCCATCACCTCCCAGACCCAACCGATCACCGTCACAATCAACAAACATCAGGAGCAGATTCGATTCTACCTCACCTCCATTTCCTCCCCTCCCATCATCCTTGGACATTCTTGGCTCCTTCAGCACAACCCGCTCATCTCCTGGACACAGAATTGGATCCTTCAATGGGGGCCGGCTTGTACCGAGCTTTGCCCACGGGCTCCGGCTGGGACGTGTTCTAGGGAGTCCGAGGCCCCCGATATCGACACCAACGCCATCCCGGCCACCTATCGGGACCTGGCTGAAGTATTCTGTAAGCGACGCGCCACCCACCTGCCTCCGCATCGCCCTTACGACCTGGCGATCGGCCTTCAGCCTGGTTCCATCCCTCCTCGCGGCCATCTCTACTCACTCTCCACCACCGAGATGCAGGCGATGGAGGAATATGTTTCCAAAGCCCTCCGCCAAGGTACCATCCGGCCCTCCTCATCCAACCTAAGCCCATTTGAGATATGCCACGGTTTCCAGCCTCCGATGTTCGAACACCAAGAAACGGAGGTCGATGTATCGTCGGCCCAACAGTTGGTCCGAAGGTGTCGACAGCTATGGAGTCAAGCCAACACTGCCATTCACCGTGCCAACCACCGCTACACCACGCAACATCGCCGTGGACACCCTCCGGGACGGTTGTACAATGTAGGTGACAAAGTATGGCTGTCTACGAGAAACCTGCACCTCCATACAGAATCCAAGAAGCTATCACCCAGGTTCATTGGTCCATACCGCATCACCCTCTGTATCAATCCTGTCACCTACCGGCTCCAGCTGCCTGCGGCGCTCCGGATCCATCCGGTATTCCACATCTCCCAGCTCAAACCCTTCATCACTTCACCAATGGTTCCACCCACCCACCCTGCTCCTCCTCCCCGTATCATTGAGGGTGGTCCCGCCTACACCGTTCGCCGTATCCTTGACTCACGTCCTCGGGGCAGAGGGCTCCAGTACCTGGTGGATTGGGAAGGTTACGGTCCCGAGGAGCGATCTTGGATTCCGGCTCGGTTCCTCCTAGACCCCGAACTCATCCGGGAATACTGTCGTCGGGTATCCTCCACCCCAGGACCGACTCTCGACGGTCCTGGGGTGGAGGATACGACTTTTCTGCTAAGGCTTTTCTGTTCATCCTTCGGTTTCTCGTGACAGTT
The DNA here is from genome assembly GCA_030347435.1 of Clarias fuscus. NCBI lineage: Eukaryota > Metazoa > Chordata > Actinopteri > Siluriformes > Clariidae > Clarias > Clarias fuscus. The sequence continues at coordinate 9,429,298 of CM059218.1, forward strand.
TTAAGCTTAGGTATAAGCTTTAAAAAAAATGTCAAAATGCTATCTGATATTGGACATACGTGGACAGCTAGAATCTGCACATCCTATAGTGTTTAATATTATTAAATGACCAGGTGTTTATCTTGGGTCATTTACTCATATTGATGGATCCAGAGGTTACTCCCCCAGGGCTGGAGTGGCTGTCTCACAAGTAGATTCAACCCACAGTATTATTTACAGAAGCAATTCTGAAATAAATCGGAACAATTGAATAGTGAGAGTATAATACATACATTGGGAAATATCCAAATGATTTTACAATGTATGTACTAAATTCTCCCTATACATTTTAATGATTTTTTACAACACTTTTACAACCGAAATGACAATGCCGCCATTGTTAAACACCTGTAATGTAACACTAGTGACCGTGACATTTTTTAAAAATCCAAACAGAACATTATTTTAAAATGGCTGATGCATAAGGGGAAATGCTATCTTGTTAAAAATCTTAAACCAGTAATTCTAGAAATAATCTTCTGTGTGGATTAAAAAATGTCATGGTCTAGCATCACGTTATCGGTGTTTAACAATGAGGGTATTGTCATTTTGGTTCTAAAGGTGTTGTGGAATTTTAGTGGTCTTTGCAAGTGTTTCACTTTTGACTGGTGTTACAGTTATATATTGAGAGTATTTTTATGTCTTTTAAATTTCGTTTTATTCCTAAAATGCATGTCAGCAAAGCACACACTGGTTTTGTACTGATTTCGAAGTGATGGCATCATTTAAAAAGGGAACATAAATACTAGAACCAATGACAGCCCTTGATAATTTTTTTCTTTTTTTTCTTCTTTTTTTTCTACATATTTTTTATTTCATTTAGGAGTTTATTACATCCCTGCAATAAATTCTACTACTAGTAAAATTCCTATTCAGAACACTGTGTCGCCATCTACTGGTTAAAGTGTATTATTGTAGAATATCTGAAATATGCTTGAGTAGTCATGTGTGCAAATCACCAATATAAGCATTTAATTGGATTTATAGTTAGTACAGTTGCATTACCCAAACCTAATTTATAACTGTCTTTGTGCTTATTAAATCTTAGTTTAAGATTCAGTTTCTTTAGTTTGATTAACAGTTGATTAGTTTTCCATACACATATGTGCCCCTCCACATTACACAGGATAAACAGCACCACAATCACCATCTCAGTACAGAAAAAGCACACTTATGTGTTAAATATTTTTTTATTTTTATTTTTTTTTTACATTTAATGAACTAAACAATTAAATTATATACCCTGACCAGCCATAACGTTATGACCACCTCGTGCAGGTCCCCACTTTTGCCACAATAACATTGATGCACTGTGTGTTCCGACACCTTTTTATCACTGCCAGCATGAACCTTTTCTCCCATTTGATCTACACTAGCTCTTCTATTGGCCAGACTTCACCATCCATGTGCAGCAGTATGCTTTTGACCCTGTCGCCAGTTTACCACTTTTTCTTACTTGGATCACATTTGGTAAATCCTAACCACTGCAGCCTGGGAACATCCCACAAGACCTGCAGCTAAAATTTCCGACTCACCTCCGGCTGCCACTGTGACAAGATATTGTGTTTGTAGCTACTGTGAGAAGGGCCAAATTATACTGATAACAGACAGGTAATTACTGATATGGTCATAATGTTACGTGTGTATATACTATATTTGGTGCTGTGGATTGTAGGATGGGGCCCCATCGATATGACTTGTTTGTCGGGTGCATCCCATGGGTTCTCGCTCGGTTTGGGATCTGGACAGTTTGCAGGTCAGTTTTGAGCTCTTTGACTGCTGGGCATGTCGGGCTGTATTGCATTCGGTGTTTTGGTGCCTTTATTCTGTGAGATTTGTGGCATTGGATAATCAATATTAATGTGTTTAATGTTACATGGTGCAATGTTACTGTTTTGGCTCATCAGTGTGTACATAAAATCAAGATTTATAAAACAAACAATATTGTATGCCATCATGTATATATGCTCATATTCGAATATATAAATGAAGGCATACAATAATTTTTGTTTGTTTTAATCTCTTTTTATATTTCATCCAGATGTATTAAGCAACATTCGTGTTTTTTTTAAAAATATTGTTTATATTCTATTTATAGAAATTACAATAAAATATAACTTTATTTACAGGCATTTAAATGTGCACTGTGGATAAGGCATTAAAAGTTCATAGAGATATGGACATATTTTACAATATATTTACACACTGTATATGCTGTATATGTAAAAATCCTCTCTCTGGTACCACACAAAAATAACATTTTGCAAAACTAGTGTATGGTTACAGCATTTATATTATATAACAGTTGTTCATGGCAAATGTATTCTAGGCAACATTTCTGTAGTCAAAGCACAAAACCATGCCTGTGGAAGCCAGGGCAGACACATCATTTTAATAAGAAATGCTAAGGAGAGTGCGCCTCATTTGTCAAGCTGAATATGAGCAAATCCTTTGTAAAGAATGCGGCATCGTTTAATCAAGAAATGTTATATCTCATGAGGGAAAAGGTAACCTTTTAAAAGCTCTCGAGTTTGTGCATTACATTATATGTAACGAGACTCACTAATGTGAAATTCAACTCATGCCCTGAATCCTATTGGCATCAGTTGCTGCTTATTTTATATACATTATATTGACAAATTAAAGCTAATAACAAATTTACTTTAAATACACACAAACTTATTGAAAATCTCTTTAAAAATCTTTAAATTAAGATGTAAACAACTAGGCTTAGGACAAAATCAGGACAAAAGAACTGGCACTCTATTAAAGTTGGAAGAGCTGATGTGTCCAATATATGCGGTGTGTGGGAGTCACTCAATCACTGCTTTGTCATCAATTTGCCATCAATGTCAGCTGTGTGTGAGCTTTTATAGAGCATTATGTTCACTCACTTATTTATTCTCTGCACCACTCTGCAAAGGAGGTCTGGAGCCTATCCCAGGGAACTCGGGGTGCTAGGCAGGGTATGTCCTGGATGGGGTGCCAGTCATCCACACACACTATCACACTCTCACTCACACACTATGGGCATGTCTTTGGATTGTGGGAGGAAACCATACTACCCAGAGGAAACCCACCATGCACATAGCCCCGAGGCAGAAATCGAACCCTTGCCCCTGGAGGTGGCCACAGTGTTAACCACTATACCACTGAGCTGTCCCATTGTGTTCATGACAAATGTGCCATGAACATTATGATATAGCATGAAGATAATCATCATTGCTGAAAATTCTATACATTTGGCAAGAGTTTTTTGTTTGTCCTAGAAGTACATTTACACAAAGTTTTACCAAATAATTGATAATGAGTCTCAATGTTCAAGCCAAATACTGGATATCAAGTGGCACACTTGATAATAAGTGAGAATATGGCAGGCTTTTGTTTTTAGGGCAGCCATACAAACACATTCTGAGCCATTCCTAGTGGGAAAATTGACCACACTTCAAGAAGATAGTGTCATGTGTAATTGCTAAGGGCAGACACTGTGAAAAGTGGAACCCATCCAGATACAAAATGACTCACCAGACAATATTACTTTCCTTTTCCAAGCTTGTCGTTATATAAGACTGGGTTTGAGTTAGCGGTTGTTTTCTAAGTGCTTGTACTGAGCATACAATTTAGGAAAATATCACAAACATTTTATGGTTTTTATTTATTTATTTATTTATTTATTCATTTATTTATTGGCTGCCCATTTAACTATTTAATGTCCATTGCTATATTAGGCATTCGATATTGCTTTACAAATTGAAATGCTCTGCAAAAGCAAAAACATTGAAGTAAATGAACAGGACAAACAGGTCTGTTGATTTTGAACAGACATAAATCCATTTCACAACATGTTCACAACCCCCACTTTTATCTGACACTTTCATTACTTTGGGGGGCTTCAGTGAGATAAATGTGTAGCGGCCTGGGAAAATCTGTGGCTAAATTGGATCACTGAAAAGAAGAAGAAGAAGAAGAGGAAAATAGAATCATGGTTTTTGTCCGGTTTAGATTTTTTCCTTACATTGAATAAGGAGAAAAATTTGCATACTCAGAAGTAAAAAAAAAAAGTCAGGATTCATAACCTTACTACAGTAACTAAGTATGATCATTTAAGTCAGTGACTTAAAATTGTAAATATGTACAAAAAAAATTGGAAGCACACACTTGTCTCAAATAACTGTATGCTGTAGTATTACAATTTCATTTCAATAGAGCTAAGACTCCCTAACATTTTCAAGCTTGACAATGATGAGGTTGGAGTGGAAGGACTTCAAAGAGCCCTGACCTCAACCCCACTGAACACACAGGAAAAACTGGAATGTTGACTACATCCCAGGCCAACGTCAATGCCCAGCCTTACTTACTACAAATTCCCAGTACTACACTCCATCCAAAAAGATTCGAGGTTATTACAAGCTTTCAAGAAGTAATGGACTGGACTTTCAAAAAGCAAATATGCATTAGATGGCCATGTATGCATTTGATGCCTCCAGGGATGCCAGATTTATCTTGAGTAGAAGTCTTAAAGACAGGGTTTTTGAATAGTGTTTTTTTTTTTTTTTTTAACTGAAGATGCTGTAACCTACATTCTCCTCCAGGCAAAAACAAAACAAAACATCCCCTTGTAGTGGATCTTAAAGACCTTACAATTGCATTGATATTGACTATCAGAACTTGCACAGTGGTCTTTGTTCTCACTTTTGGGGACAGTCAAATTTTAAATGATGAAATCACAGTTCTATATGCCCAAAACAGGAACTTATTTTAGTCCAGAAAAGTCTGAATTTTCAGAGATTCTCAGAGCAGCACAGTGTTTCCTGTAGTTTAGGAAAACTGTAGGCACTGAAGGTGAGCCACAACAATGATTTTAATTGTCAGTTTTGCTATTTGGAAAAGTTTAAAATTACCATAAGATACGTATGATTAAATATTTACATTCAGAAGGTAAAAGAAAAGCTGACAATGAAGAATTAGCCTCAACAAGTGAACCATCAGAAGATGAAAATTAATAGGTGAAAGCACTCCAGTGAAAACCTGACACCACCATTCAAAAGTGTGTTCCTGGGAATAAAAATGCCAAGCCTGTGGATGGTTTCCTACCAAGTAGCAAAGTTGATTGTTACAACCAGAAAGCCACATACCATTAGGAAGGATTTGATTTGACCTGCTGCTAAAGAGATTGGAGGTTGGAGTAATGACTGGTGATAAAGCAGTTTGATAATTGAAATTTATTTTCTTTGTCTTGTAAGGAAAGAAAAGCGCCATATTGGTGATATGTCTGGAAACATTTCTATGCAAGTTGACAGGCAATCCAAGCTTGTCAGATTTGCCTTGTTTTGTGAGATATGAATATAATGGAGAACGTGACATCTCCCAAAAAAGGCCTCCCAAACTCCAAACCCTCATCCTTGTTGTGGGAGGTTGTAACGGGGCAAAGTAGGGTTCTACTGGGAAAATAGATCCCTACTTTTTGAAGTATGGTGGTCCAACTCACGGACCACTATGATAACCATGAAGGTTGTCCTGGGCTGTCCTGAAACATCCCCTTGGCCAAGGAGGATGTGATGAAGCTACAATGGGTCCAGCAAGTTGGTAATGGACACCCAGCTGCTAAAAAGTCAAAATGGAGATGTGAACAGTGTCAAACATAGTATGGGTTTCCTGATATACACTGACACAACTGAGAATGTTCTGGACATCCAGTTGTTTTGAAAGTCAAGGCAATTAGAGTGAAGAGCATTTGATGACTTCCTTGATAGCGTCCATGACCTGCTTGCAAATGTAAAACCAACCCACAACAACTATGTCATGGGGGATATCAACGGTCACCTTGGAGGAGATATATGCACTGCATGGAGACATGCAGGCAACCAGACACTCAAATGGTGTAATAGTCCTGGATACATAAAAGGATTTAACAATGCAGTGAGAACCATAAATTTAATCAAAAGCCATCCACTGCAATCAGTCCTAATTGCCATATTATGTACATAAATGGGAAGTGACCACTGTAGCTTCTCCGTCACACTGACATCTGGTGGCTTTCACCTAATCAGGAGCTCACTTGACTTTTTGAGGGGTGTCCGGACATTTTTCATAGATACTGTACCTGGTTTTAACTGTAAGATTGTGATGCGGTTACTGCCACTTAAGTAAATCATTTTAAAAAGTTTCAGCCTTTGTGGTTTTAAAGACTAATTATAGGAATAAAATGAATGTTGGGCACAATCTCTGTCTAAAGCTGATGTCCATTTAGCCAGACATCAAGATTTTGACAGCTGCTATGCAGCAAGAACACCCTTCTCATTAGGTGAGCTGCAGGTGATGCAATGTAATGTTACTCAATGTGTGATTCATGCCCAGTGCATTGATATCTCACACAGACTGAATCTGTGAATAAATTTTGTATTAATGTCAATTGATGGACTTTTGAGAGTGAACATTTGGTTGTGTGCTGTTAATTTCCTCATAATATTACATGGCAATAAGCAGCATGCATTTGATGAAAGGTATGCAAGTGTTGGCCTGATTCAGTCTAAGAATGATATTTTCTGTCTGCTTTTCCAGTGACACATTGCTCACCATGTGAATGGTTTTCCCAGACCGCTACAAATGATCATGAATGTTCTCTCTCTCTCTCCCTTTTTTTTTTCTTTTTGAAAAAAAAAAAAAAAAAACTTAGTGGTTAAAACCACATTTAACTACTAAGTCAACTTAAAACTTGACTTAGTGTTTAAATGTGGCTGTGAATGCTAGTCTCGTGTACAGCCAACTGTTCTTCTGTATGTGAGGGGGTGGGGCTTGCAGCTGAAGGGTGAGGCTTTCGTGGTAAGCTTCGTAGGTGTGGTGAAGCTGATGTAGTCATGGTGGTGGGCGGTGTTGTGGGAGGAGAGGGAACAGGGGTGCGAGGGTATCTTCTTCCTGAGTAGGTATATGCGTCTGGCGGGGAAAATGTGCTGGGATAGCAAGGTGGACTGTGTGGATCCAAAGGGTGGATGTAGTTACACGGCTCCTCGTCTTGTTCTTCAGAAAAGTCCTGGAGTTTGATGAAAAAAATCATTTAATGCAATCAACCAAGCTGAAGAGTGAAGCTATCCTTAGATGTAAAACTTAAAACAATTCAGGTTTAACAACGCTGGAGACATTTTTTTTACTTACTGTTTCCTTCAGAACGTATAAACCACCTGGGCCTTTACGATTATGGTAGCTCCTTCCTGGAACAATATCAACTGCGACTACAAAGTATGGATATGTACAGTACTGTTAATGCTTTTTTGGTAACATTTCAATGCTAGGGTGACCTGTATTATTAGGGATATATATGACTAGACTAACTTGCACTCAAACGTCATGAAACTTGAATTAAAGTTAACACAGAAATGTCTTAAATGGGTTTAATTTGGGACTATACTGTAAGTGTTGTAGATGTTCCTTGGCAACAGAGCAGAGCCTTATTTTAAATGATTGCTGTAAATGTGCATGGCTAGCAAAAGTACCTTACACTTAGTTCACCCTCCCTTGATGATTTGAAAGTAATAATATTTTTGACATCTCCAAGACATGCTAAAATTCACATTAGATGCTGACTCTTTTGGGTTGAATGTCACACCTTTTCTGACAGTGTAACAGCTTATGCTAGGTGGCTTTTCTGGCTAATTTGTTGGTTCTTTGTGAATTACCAAATGTGAGTGAAAGCAGCATATTTACAGGATGAAAAATTTCTTACTGGGTAATTTACATTTTTATTTTAATTCGATTTTGTTTGGTAAATCTAATTTCCAATTCCAGTTTTATTTTATAGACAATTCTACCTTTACCTTTACCTTTTTTTTTTTTTTGGTTATGGGCTTCTGTAATGTATGTGGCAAATCAAATTTAAGTTGGAATTTTTTGTCAGTAGGGCTTATGTTAACAAAAACATGTATTTCACGTTTTGATAAAAAGCTGTGAAAATAAACCTTTATGAATGCAGGTTCATGTCAGGTATTATGTAAAGGACACTTATGTTATAACGTGTAAGTTAATCTACATTAAATAATGTGCAGAAAATGCATAGTACAATCACAATGTGCAAGAAATTTATAATTGTGTTGCTTATGAAATTAATAGTTAGGTGTCCTGAGGTGTTACCTTCATGATTGCCATTGCTCTGCTCAACATTTTGCCTGCTGTGCATAATAGGCTGTTGCCTTTTTCTATAAAAACAGATAAAAAGATGAGCTTTGTTAAAGAAATACGCAAATAGTAAAGACTAATACACTAAGTTAATAAAGACTAATACATAGTGAATACACTGTGAATAAATAAGTTTCTAATTTGAACTTCATTATACAAATCAATTAATGACCATAATTGATCCCTTATACACTATGTGTTCTGTAAAATAAAGTGTCACCTTTATTACATATGATATTACTATTAATGATTATAATCCATAATGATTATTTTGTACATTCATTACCCTTTGTGCATCAATAAATAATAAGGCATATACAGTACTGTGGAAAAAGTCTTGAGTCACTCCTCATTTCTTCAAATTAAATGAAATTAAATTATGTACAATGGCAAGAAAAGGTATGTGTACCTTTTGGGAATTTCATTGTTTTCATTCATTTGTCATTAAATGTAACCAGATTGTCATCTATTTCAGGACTATTGACACATATAACGTGGCTAAAATAATAGCACAAAAAACTTTCTTTATTGAGAAAACAACCATAAAAACCTTATAGTGCTAGTATAAAAAGTGCTTTCACAGGATCTATGATCAAGAATTGTTGATTTACATAAAGCTGGTAAGGGTTTCAAAGTAATTTCAAAGAGCTTAGGAATTTACCAGCCTACAGTTAAATGGAGACACTTTGGGAACGTGGCTACTCTACCAAAAAGTGGGCCCCCAGTCAAAAAGACCCAAAGAGCACAATGAAGACTCATCAGTGAGATACAGAAACAACCTCGAGTGACAGCCACAGATTTGAAAGCATCATTGGAACTTTCTAACATCTGTGTTCATAAGTCTACAGTGCATAAAACATTGAACAAGTAGGGTGTTCATGGCAGGACACCACAAAGGAAGCCTCTGCTTACTGAAAAAGAACATTGCTGCATGCCTGAAGTTTGTGAAAGAGCACATTGACACTACACAGCATTGTTGGCAAACTGTTTTGTGCACTGATTAGACCATGACTAAACTTTTTGGAAAGAACACACAGCACTACATCTGACATAAAAATGGCACTACATATCATCATGAAAACATCATCCCAACATCAAAGTATGGTGATCAGGGACTGGCCAGCTTGCATTCATTGAGTTGAAGAAGAAAAATCAAAACATTGTTATAATGTGATAATGTGGGAGTATGTATGTCAGCTGAAAATCAACTGTAGAAGTTGGTTGATGCAACAGGACAATGATCCAAAACACCAGAGCAAGACCACAACAGAGTTGCCTCAGACAAACAAACTCTGGCTTTTGGAGTGGCCAAGTCAGATCCCAGACATCAATCCAGCGAAGATGCTATGGAATGACTTGAAGAGAGAGATACACATGAGATGTTCAAAGAATATGACAGAACTAATGGAGCTAAAATTCCTGAACAATGTGCAGATCTGATCCACAGCTACAGGATGTGCCTGTTTGATTATTAATTAATATTAATATTAATTACTTATAAATTCCAAGGGTTCACTTACTTTTTCCAATAACATTTTTTGTGTTGTTATGTTAGGCACATTATATTTGTCAATATTCTTGACAGATTTAGATGAAGATCAGATGACATATAACGATACATTAATGCAGAAAACCATAATATCCAAAAGGTTCACATACCTTTTCTTGCCATTGTAACTCATTTCCCATATCATCTGTTATACTAATCACCAGCCTGATCATCTGATCAATATAGGCATAGGGATTGGACTAAAAATGAGAGCCAAAAACTTGCTAAAAATGAAACCTTGGAGAACTATTCCAATACAAGAAAGTCTGGCTCTTTGGAAGCAAAATATAAAGAAATGAACAGCGGCACAAGCTTTTTGCACAGTATTGTACATTAAAAGCCATTAAAAGTCACATGTATATCCATTAATTATAAAAAATTGTTATTAAGACTGTAATTGTTAATATTATTGACTTAATTGTTATTGACTTAATTGTTATTAAGAATGTTAGATTACTTTTTGGAAGGCTTCCAACAGGCACACACCGTCACCAGGGTTATGAGTAAGAAAATTCCACCAGTGGATAGAATGATATAGAGAGAACTTCGCCCTGCAAGAAAGAAAGAAAAAAAAGAAACACCAGGAAAGCCACTGCTGTCAAGGCGCTGTTCTTTAGGGCTGAAAAATATTTGCTGTTGTTCATCCATCTTTTATTACACACATACATGCAGCACTACTGTAAATCGATTTTACCTCTCAAACTAAACCAAGAGCTCTTTAAATTGTACTCAAAAGAAACAAGAATGTAGATGAGTCTCGGAGCTCAAGCTGTGACAATGGCCTGGTTTTGTTTACAGGTTTTGTTAGAGCTGGAATGAATAGTGGTGCAAGTTTTTTTTTTAAAGGGCAGTGGGTGCAGAGAGAATGCAGAACCCCACTGGGTTACTGCAGTGCCTTAACTGTGCAGTAGTCCATTAAGGAGGAGGAGGAGGAGGAGGAGGAAGAGTGGTGGAAGTGGTGGAAGCAGAGGCAGTAGTTAGTACGCTTCACTGGCATAAAAGTCTTCACTTGGCCCTTTCAGCAAGCCCTGTTAGTTAGTAGCACATATGACATTTGAAATGATGTTAAGGTTGGAGCTTATTGTAGTAATGCACACCAGTGTAAATATACTATAACAATATGAATCGATTATAAAAACCATAAATAATACATTTGACTGATTTTAACCTGCACAATTATTAGACAATTATTATGTATAGTTTATTACATTTTCTAATATTGGAAAAAGAATAAAACATCTTTTAAAACAACATATCAACCCTACATTCCACCTACACCTCAACCATTCACTCGCCCTTCTTGCGATCTTGTAATCAAACATGTTTAACTGACCTCAAAACTCTACTCTGAAGTAATGCTCATAGCTCATCTGTAGTAATGCTATCGAGTCTTTCATTTTCCATGCAAACCATTAAGCTGCCACCCACGAAGCAAGAAAGCTAACAAATGCTTCGCCTGAGAAACAGACCTAGTCTAACCTAGTGCACCTTTGCAAAACTGTTCTACATCCTGGATCTCAGGGCAGCATGAAACATTGAGTGGAAAGCATTGTCTAACCTCTTCCGCATACATGGTCTCATAGATGCACATAATAGTGTCTAATTCTAGCGTCATTGTGACTGATCGAGGCGATGGAGAGAATATGATGCCGATCCCTTTAGGAGTCATCACAGCGAATCATTTGTCCCCATCACACTCTGTCTTCTGCATCTTTTCTGTCACACCAAACTCCTGCATGTCCTCCTTCATGTCATTGATGAACCTCTTCCCCTTTGGCCCCTCCTCTTCTCCTCCTGCCTGGCAGCTTCATCTCTAACAATCTTCTCACAATATAAGCTCTCCTCTGCACATGTCCAAACCATCTCAGCCTCTCTAACTGTCACAAAACTCTCCTACTTGCACTGTCCCTCTAATATACTCATCTCTGATACTGTCTAATCTCACTCCTAACGACCTCTTTTAGCCTCCGAATATGTATTGTTCAAATTCTTGATTCAGAGTTCAAATTATTCTTTCGAAAAGGAGAATTTTGGACAAGCGACAAGTGAACGGAAACCAGTTCACTAGGACTAGATGAAGTATGTTGTGATAATACAATGTAAAGACCTCTGAAAATTTTACCTGAAAAACAACAGTGGCTATGCCAGCTACAATGCTAGCGAACAATGCTTATTCTTGGCTCACACTACAAATACACAGTAAAATCTCCAATGTTGATTTAACACATTCAGAGTTTAATTCCTGGGTGTTCATTCTGACACTCTAAGTGTAATTCAACACTGGGAAATTTGCAGTGTAGAATTGCCACAGTATCTACCAGATTGTGTGTGTGTGCCATAAAACTGGCAGAAGATTGTAAGAATTGAATAGACTTTTCTATGATTAAATGTGATCTATTTTGAATCGGTATGTTCCCTTTCAAAAGCTACACTCGATGCTGCGTGAAAACGCTATGGGAACATCTCTTTGTTGCCCGGTTGTGAAGCTTGTGCATGTCAAACCCGCCGAATACCTTCGGCTTATAACCTGTGCAGGCATGACGTCACCGAACAAGGTGCACCTGCAGGTTATAAATAGGAGTGAACCGGAAACATCCTCAGATCTTTTTGTCTTCAGGACCGCTTTGTGTTTGCGCGTGCATGCAAGCCGTAACAAAAGCAAAATAAAAAATAACAGCATTAACTCACCGATATGGCGGAGTTGCTTAAGAGATGCGTGCCTCCGTGTGATAGATCTCTTTCGGAGGGCGATCTTCACGAGTTTTGTCTCGAGTGCTTGGGGGAAGAACACGCTCGCCTCGGGCTTCAGGGAGAATGTGAGTACTGTGATCTTCTCCCTATTAAGGTGCTTCGCGCGCGGCTCGCTTCCTTTAAAGAGAAACCGCGAGCCGCGGCGCATTCCTGGGGCTCGCGTGCCGATCTGGCAGACGCGCACGAGACGGAATTCCCCCTTTCTCTCGCGCTCTCTCCGGATCAGGAAGTTTTAGCTTCCACTTCGCAAGCGCGCTCCGGCGCTTCTTGTGAAGGAGCGGAAGAATCTTCCTCTCTCGCTTCCATGGAAGTAGCCTCCTCACAACGCTCCTCCAGTGCTCACAGAGCTTATGAGGATTTATTAGAGGTTATAACGCGTGCGGTCGAGCGATTGCATATCGACTGGCCGCAGCAGCGAGATTCCCCTAAGCGTTCGAGATTAGACGACAGGTTTCTGTCGGGTGGCCGGGGGGAGGAGCCTCAACGTCTCTCTCTCCCCTTCTTTGGTGACCTCCATGATGAATTAACCCTTTCATGGAGCAAGCCGTATTCATCGCGTGTTTTTGTGCCATCGACTTCGACTTATTCGAATATCGTTGATGCGAAAGCACGCGGTTATATGATGATGCCCCAGATAGAAGAGACGCTTGCGGGCTATCTCTCTCCTGGGACATCATCCTCCCTGAAAAAGCCTACCCTCCCCTCCAAGCCGTGCAGAGTGACATCTGCTTTGGTGGGCAAAGCTTTTCAGGCAGCAGGACAGGCTGGCGCTTCACTGCACACCATGGCGGTTTTGCAGGCTTACCAGGCTGACCTGCTGAAGGACCTGAGCACCGGCGGGGTTATTGATGACAAGGCGTTCGCAGAGCTGCGCCGAGCCACAGACCTGTCTCTCCGTGCAACCAAGCAGACGGCCCGTGCTGTGGGCCGTTCTATGGCTGCCATGGTATCCACGGAGAGGCATCTGTGGCTGAACCTCTCGGGCATCAAGGATAAGGATCGTGCTGTCCTCCTTGATGCCCCCGTCTCGCCTTCCGGCCTTTTCGGCGACGCTGTTAATTCCGTCGCCACTAGGTTTCGGGAGGCGAAGCTATATGAACAGGCTTTTGGGAGGTTCCTTCCCCGCCGTGCTCAAGAACCGGGACCGTCGGCCACCCGGCCCCGGCCAGGTCTGGCCCCTATAAGGCGTGAGGTCCAGAAGGAGAGCGTGACCAGCCGCACACCCCCTCGTAAAGACTGGGGTGGGGCTCGCCGCCCTTCCCAGAAATCTGCCTCAAAAAGACCAGATCTGAGGAGCTTCCTCTCTTCGAAGAAGAGGCCCTGAGGTTCGTGCGCCTGGGGCTGTGGGGGTGCCCCCCCCCAGGGAGGGGCGCCTGGATCTTCATCACAAAGCAGGGCCTCCTCCCTGGCACTCCCTGGAGGCCGGTGTTCAATCCCCGCCACCACTGGTGTTTCGGGGAGCGCCGGTCTCCAACGAAGAGTTGGGTGTTTGGGTATCTCCTGCCATACTTCAGGATACCCAACACCTAACACCCCCCCATCCAGCCGAAGTGTCAAAGCTCGTGCCCCTTTCGGAGAAGCTGGCAGCGTGGAAACTACTGCCAGGCATATCTCCTTGGGTAGAAAAGACTGTAGGCACAGGCTACAGGATTCAGTTTGCACATCGTCCTCCGCGTTTCAACGGCGTGGTCTCCACTTCCGTGAAACCGGACCGAGCACATCTGCTGGCCCAGGAGTTAAAGACTCTGCTGGGCAAAGGGGCCATAGAACATGTTCCCCTTCCAGACAGAGAGTCAGGCTACTACAGTCGGTACTTTTTGGTGCCCAAGAGAGGGGGGGGGTTGCGTCCGATCTTGGATCTTCGCGGCTTGAACCGCTATCTCAGGAAATCCAGATTCAAAATGTTGACTGTCAAAATGATTGTTTCTCAAATTCAACTAGAGGATTGGTTTGTGACAATCGATCTCAAGGACGCATATTTCCATATAGAAATATTGCCACAGCACAGGAAGTTCCTGAGGTTCGCCTTTGGGGGCGAGGCTTACCAGTTTCGGGTCCTTCCATTTGGCCTAGCTCTGTCACCCCGCACATATACAAAATGCATGGATGCGGCTCTGGCTCCTTTACGACTCCAGGGCATCCGTATTTTGAATTACATAGACGACTGGCTGATTCTGGCCCGGTCTCAGGAGCTAGCGCTTCGACATCGGGATGTCGTCCTAGCCCATCTTCATTCTTTAGGATTGAGACTCAACGCCACGAAAAGCGTTCTCCTTCCTGTTCAGAGGACAACATATTTGGGTGTCACATGGGATTCGGTCACGATGCGGGCACAGTTGTCTCCTGCTCGTGTCGAATCCATTCTCAACACCCTGAAGGAAATCAAGCTAGGCCAGAAGGTCACTGTTCATCACTTTCAGAAATCTTTAGGCCTCATGGCGGCTGCGTCCACGGTGATACCTTTGGGCCTTCTGCACATGAGAGCGTTTCAGCTGTGGCTAAGAGCCAGGGGGTTTCATTCAAGGGCCAACCCCCAGAGGCTAATAAGGGTTACGCGCCTGGGGCTTCGTACCCTTTCTATGTGGTTCAGACCCCGGTTTCTGACTTTGGGTCCCACTCTAGGTCCGTCTTGTCGTCGCAAGATGCTAACGACAGACGCTTCCCTCATGGGCTGGGGTGCGGTCTTGGATGGCCGTCCAGCACAAGGGAGCTGGAGAGGTCATCTTCTCGCGTGGCACATCAATTGCCTCGAAATGATGGCTCTGTTTCTGGCCCTGAAACACTTCCTCCAGCAGTTGAGAGGCTACCATGTCCTAGTGCGGGTGGACAGCACTGCGGTAGTCTCGTACATAAATCACCAGGGTGGACTGCGCTCGCGCCGCTTGAACAAGCTAGCGCACCAGGTTCTGCTTTGGGCACAGGACAAGTTCCTGTCCCTCAGGGCGATTTACATTCCAGGGCACATGAATGTAGGAGCAGACTTGCTATCCAGACAAGCTGTAGAACAGGGGGAATGGAAGCTCCACCCCGAAATAGTCAGTCAAATCTGGGAAAGATTTTACGTAGCAGAGGTGGACCTCTTTGCCTCACAAGAGACAGCACAATGCCCCCTTTACTACTCTCTGACTCCTCCAGCTCCCCTGGGTCTGGACGCAATGGCCCACACGTGGCCCAGGTTACGCCTTTATGCGTTTCCGCCTATAGTTCTGCTCCCGGGAGTCCTGGCGAGGGTCCGTCAACAAGGGTTGCGCCTCTTATTGATAGCGCCCCATTGGCCGACCAGAGTGTGGTTCTCGGATCTAATATCTCTCCTCGACGGCTCACCCTGGGTGATTCCAGTGAGGAGGGATCTTCTGTCTCAGGCGCAGGGGACAATACTTCATCCCCGGCCCGAGCTCTGGAACCTTCACGTTTGGCCCCTGAACGGGACCAACTGAGACAGGCTGGGCTTTCAGCCAGCGTAATTGAAACCATTTTAAGTGCCAGGGCTCCCTCCACTAGGAGAACTTATGCCCTCAAATGGAGTGTGTTTGAAAATTGGTGCATGACAAGACACATAGACCCAGTTCACTGCCAGATTGTTTCAGTGCTGGAGTTTCTGCAAGAAAAGTT
The DNA here is from genome assembly GCA_030347435.1 of Clarias fuscus. NCBI lineage: Eukaryota > Metazoa > Chordata > Actinopteri > Siluriformes > Clariidae > Clarias > Clarias fuscus. The sequence continues at coordinate 9,445,418 of CM059218.1, forward strand.
GTCCTCGGGCTTATGCCCTAGTACGCTCAGAACGTACGTAGCCGCTATTTCGGCCTGTCATGCTCTGAACGACGGGGTTTCTGTGGGCAAGCACCATTTAGTTGCCCGTTTTATTCGTGGAGCTAAACGGTTGAAGCCGCCCACTAGAGCGACGGTCCCTTCGTGGGACTTAACTATCGTACTCGAAGGCCTGGCTGACACCCCGTTCGAACCACTAGAGTCAGCGCCTGTCAAGCTTCTGTCTCTTAAGATGGTTTTTCTGATGGCTATTACTTCTTTGAAGAGGATTGGGGATCTGCAGGCTCTGTCAGTCTCCCCATCCTGCCTAGACTTTGCCCCTGGGCAAGTCAAAGCTATTCTGCATCCTCACCCGAACTATCTTCCCAAGGTTCCATTCTCAACCATGCACCCAGTTGTTCTCGAAGCCTTCTGTCCTCCGCCTTTCACAGCTCCGGAGCAGGAAAGACTTCACTTACTGTGTCCAGTACGTGCTCTTCGGATCTACGTCCACCGCACTAGCCAGTGGCGTAAATCAGAGCAACTCTTTATTTGCCATGGGGGTCGCAACCGGGGGGCGGCTGCCACTAGACAGACTCTGTCACACTGGGTGAGAGATGCCATTGTCCTAGCCTATGAGGCGCGTGGTCACACTTCGCCTCTGGGAATCAGGGCTCATTCAACCAGGGGGATTGCCTCATCGATTGCCTTGGCAAGAGGCGTACCCCTGCAGCAGGTGTGTGATGCGGCGGGCTGGTCCTCTCCACACACGTTTGTTAGATTTTATAGTCTGGATGTCAATGCTACTCCAGGTTCGCGGATCCTTGAGTCAGCATCCCAGAGCTACGTCTGAGACCTCCTCGGCTTGTGCGCACACGCTACACAACCTGGGGGTCCAGACACTTGCAGTGCGGCGGCGTTGGTATTCTCGTTCCCATAGCGTTTTCACGCAGCATCGAGTGTAGCTTTTGAAAGGGAACGTCTCGGGTTACTTGGCTGTAACCCTGTTCCCTGATAAAGCGGGAACGAGATGCTGCGCTCCGATGCCGCACTGCTGGCGTGCCTGGACGTCCTTCAGACAAAATTGACCTGAGGATGTTTCCGGTTCACTCCTATTTATAACCTGCAGGTGCACCTTGTTCGGTGACGTCATGCCTGCACAGGTTATAAGCCGAAGGTATTCGGCGGGTTTGACATGCACAAGCTTCACAACCGGGCAACAAAGAGATGTTCCCATAGCGTTTTCACGCAGCATCTCGTTCCCGCTTTATCAGGGAACAGGGTTACAGCCAAGTAACCCGAGACGTTTTTAAAAAAAATTGTTTTTTTTTTTTTTACACTTGTTCAATATAAAAATGATTCTGCTTGGTAATCAGATATAGTATGCTACATAGATCAGACAGAAAATCTAAAAATAAAGAGTAAGGTTTACATTCTCCATCGTGTATCTCTAACGAAATGTACTATAGAGTGAGAATCAATCCTACACCTACTGTAGACTGTGAGTCTGACAGGAATGCTTTTCATGCTGCTGATGGGGTTCTCCACAGTGCAGGTGTAGACATCATCGTCTGACATCAGCACCCGAGAGATATTCAGAACTTTGTGGTCATGTGACAGGAGCAGACGCGTGTCATTGTTCATAGGCTTCCCGCCCTTCAGCCAGCCGTAAATAGGCTTTGTACCCCTGTCGTGACTGCAGTTCAGTATGAAGTGTTCAGTAAACTCCAGCACAGAGGAAGCCACCAAGTGCACGAAAGGCCTGGACACAGGAACTGACAACGGAAGACAAAACAACAACAACAAAAACATTAAACTGAAAAATCATGTTATTTAAGCCAAACAGCTTCTCACTTCTTAAACAACCATGTCTGAAGAAGTATCATGTGGTTGTGGCAAATATGATAATCTGTAAAAAGAAGGGTCAAATTATTGTCCTGCATCAAGAAAAGACAACAACTAAGGAGATTTTTGAAACTACTAAAATTGGGCTAATAACTGTAAAACGCATTATTAAAACCTGGAGGATAGTGGTGAACCATCATCTTGGAGGAAGAAATGTGGTCGGAAAAAAATTCGGAATGAACATGATGAGAGATCAGTTAGGCGTTTATTGAAATCAAATCCAATTAAAAAAGTAGAACTCACAGCTAAGAGTGAAAGTAAGAGCATTTCCATACACAATGCAAAGAGAGTTCTAGGAATTGGGACTAAACAGCTGCGTGGCCTTAGGAAAACCACTTAGCAGTTAGGATAAGCAGAAAAAAGGTTCAATTTGCTAGGGAGCATAAAGAATGGACCGTGGAGCATTAGAAAAATGTCATGTGCTCTGATGAGTTTGGATTTATCCTGTTCCAAAGAGATGATTGCATCAGGATAAGATGAAGTGAATCACCCATCATGTCTGGTGCCTACTCTACAAGCCTGTCAGGGGAGTGTTGTGATCTGGGGTTAGGTCTAGTGTTCAGCCACGTTACATGCCCAAAAATAGAGGTCAGCTAATCACCTGAATATACTGAATGACCAGGTTTCATCCATGGACTTTTTTCATCCCTGATGACTCAGGCTTGTTCCAAAATGACAATGCCAGGATTCATCAGGATACAATTATGAAAGAGTGGTTCAGGGAGCATGAGACATCATTTCCACATATGGATTGGCCATCACAGAGTCCAGATCTTAACCTTATCGAAAACCTTTGGGATGAGCTGGGGAAGGCTTTATGCAGCGGTCTGACTCTCCCATTATCAATATAAGATCTTGGAGAGAAATTAATGCGACTATCGACTGAAATAAATGTTGTGAAATTGTATAAGCTTAAATGATGGCATGGCCGTAATCAAAGCAAAAAGCTGTCCAATGAAATATTACAGTGTGAGACTTTTTTTGGCCAGGCAGTGTAGGTCTTACAGTCTATGAACAGGATTATTTTTGAGCAGCTTATTTCAGTCTCCATAACAACTGATATTCAATCAATTTCTGTCTTCTAAAATAGTGGGCTTTAAGCACTACATAACAATGCTCAAACCTGCCCATCTGGTACCAACAACAGTTAACCACAATTAAATTCACAGACCTTACACTTGTTCTTCATTCTCATGTGAAAATTAACTAAACTTCTTGACCAGTAATCTGCCACGGTCTGCTATCATGATTTGATGATTAGGTACCTTCATAAATGCTTACATTTTATTTGGTATGCCTTATTTTTGCTTTATTTTATATGTCTTATTTTTGCATGCACCCACACTGGCATAGACGCTGCAAGCTTGTGCAAAATTGATTATGATTAATTTTAAATAACAAATTTATAGAGAAACAAAAGAGACTTCAGTAGAAGAGATTAGGTGTATGACAGTCTGATATTTTTGTACAAAGCAGTTAACATGGCCAGTATCACAAATTTGTTTATGTTTAAATGGGGACCTAGAAATCTGTAGAATCTTGAATACTACATACAACATATTGAATATTGAATATTTTATTTATTTATTTATTTATTTATTTATTATTATTATTATTATTATATTTTATTTTATTTTTTTTTACACATTTTTACATTCTAAAAACTCCTGTTTATTTCCAGTTTTAAAATGGAAAAGAAAATCACAGATTTTCAATGTGGCCTCTGGGTATTTGGACCCAAATAATCATCACACAAATAATTTTTTTTTTTACCAATCTTCAACTTAAGATTCAAATCTGTATTTATTTTTGTTAAATTTTTCAGCCCACGGGTCAAAGATGTCTGGTTCTTGGAGTAGGTGTTTGCTTGGCAGGAAAAGTGGATATGGAATAAATCTTACATTTTTATTTTATTGCTTTGGAAGCCTTTTTCAACTTTCACCCAGTTACAATACTACTCCTAGAAACTTAGAGCTGACTCTCCGTGCTGTTTCAGCAGTTTCTGCCGTATTTAAAATTACACCCTTGAAAAATACAACAGTGTGTTTGTGCTGCAGCGTTAAGTGGAAAGCTGCATGCCTTCCCTACCTACCGTCTACGGTGAGGTTCAGGTGTTTCTCCCCGGTAAAGGTGTCATCAGTGATGGAGATCTCCACTTCGTAGGCGCCCTCATCTGACAGCTGCAGGTAGTTGAGCAGCAGCGAGCCGTTTTCGAAGAGCATGATGCGGCCACGGTATTCGCTCCGCAAGTTCCCAATGATGTCAGTGCCGATAGACTGCACCACAGTAACAGGCTTGTCCCTCTTCAGCTGCCACTTGATGACGGGTCTGTCTGAGCTGGTGCTAGTGTAGCTGACGGAAAGCAAGGCCGAGCTGCCTAGGGTGCCCCTTATGATAGAGGATGGGCAGGTGATGTTCACGCCACTGGCGGCTTCATGCCCACAAAACAACACACAATATATATATATATATATATGCATGTAAATCAAACAAGCATGCTCTGAAACCTGTTGCTTTTGCCTATGGATTGTTAAACAATTACATAAAAATAAATCAGCTAAAAAAGTCTTGTCAGATTTATTCACTTCTCCAACAAAACACTTTTATCACGCTTGACTACACAATATAAAAAAGAGGAATTAGAGTGAGAATAAGAAGAAAAAGGATTAGGAAATAGGGAAAAATAAACATCATTAAATGTACTGTACAGAGGACTTGCCTGTGGTAGGATGCTCATTACTAGCTAAAAAGTAAAAGATACGGGCACTTCTCTTCTAATTACAGCCATGACTCTGAGTGCAGAAGCGACTGGATATTGATTGATTTTTCAGTGTGGCATGACAAAAACTGGAAGTCTAAATGGTATTAATGGAAAGGAATACAGTCTGTTTATTGCATTTTATATTTTTCATTGACATTTTGCCCCTCTATTAGACATCTTCTCTATAATTGTCTCCAAACACAACTGAAGCCATGTTTATGACCAAAATACAATCCCACATAAGATAAAGATCCAGTTAACTTTATAGATGCACTAACACCGAATTATGTAGAGGTTTTTAATGTTTTTGGCTTGGTGTAGTACTACATAACAAAATGTGCATTTTTGGATCATCATTACACATAACAGGCGAACACATCTGAGACTCTGTTTTTTTATCTGTAGACCATGTAAGATGACAAAATGACTGATAATTACTGATATATGACTAAATGAGTGATAGGCTGTTACTGGTTTCTTTACAAATGTATAATTTTTGACCTTTAATTTTACATCCATTTTGAGTGTGACTGAAATATACTGAGGTATATATAGCTAAGGTATCTAACATCTAAAAGTGTAACTATATGCATTTTAAATCAGCAGGGATAGAGGCTCATTACATTGCTTATTCAGAAAGAGTAAATTAATCTGATTCAAAAGACTGCCACAAATACAAATAGTGTAAATTAGGTGTAACAACAGACAGGTCTGTCACTGGATACACAGTCACTTCTAAAATAGCATTTGCATTTTCACATCACGGCACGAGACTCTTTTGCGTAACCTCAATCGGCTGGGTGTCTGTATAGAGCTTTACCAACAGTGTGATATATTTACAGCTTCATGATGTGAACGAGATGGTAGCTACTGTGTGCCTTTAAGAATAAGGTTAGGTCATGATTTAATGTATGTGTGCATGGAGTTTGCATGTTCTCCCCGTGCTTGGTGCGTTTCCTCCGGGTACTCCGGTTTCCTACGGTTAACCTACGGCCCAAAGACATGTAGGTTAGGTTAATTGCCGTTCTCAAATTGCCCGTAGTGTGTGAATGAGTGTGTGTGTACAGTATGTGTGTGTGCGCCCCACGTTGGATTTGCACAAGGTGTACCTTGCCTCCTAACTCTCCTGGGATAGGCTCCATCATGGCCAGAGGTGGAAGGTAACTAAGTACATTTTTAAAGTACACTTTTCAAATATATTCTACCTCAATTATCTGTACTTTCTACTTCACTATACATATGACTATAAACGATTGTGTATGATTTGCTTACAGATTAAACAACCCCTTTACAGTTTGGAAGGAGCGAGCGAGAGATGTTATTATTATTATTATACAAGCTCAGTATCACTTTTAGGTACGTTACTATACTTTTTCTCAAGTAGCAATGTAAATGGACTATTTTTAATTGTGTAATGTTTACCTGGGAAATCTCTCCTGGGAAAATTGTATGAGCCACAGAATACTGTCCACTGTCCACACCATTAGCCCATACAGTATGACCTTAAGTATATTTTGTCTGTTTGTACAAAATAATTAACTGAGCACATGTTAAGTGTGAGTTAACCTTAACATTATACTGTAAGTCTTAATGTTAAGTCACATAATTTGTGGCTACAACAAAAAATGTCAGGAATGTCAGATGCTTATATACAAGATCCCTTGCATATCCTTTATATTTTAGCAATTTCAACTACCTTAGCCGAATGTTGCACAGCATTGCATTGCACATACAGCTGCACATATCTGTACTTTATTCCAAATATAGTTTATACTGTTCCTGCCATCTATAATTTATATATTTTCTATGATATTTTTCATCATTATTTCCTACTTGTACACAAGTAAATTCAGGTTCGTGTAAATGTCATAGGTGGTCACACTGAAACATTTCACCGCATGTCATACTGTGCCTAAATGTCAACGTCCAAGTCACCTTGTACAAATTGTTATTAACAGAGACAATTCAGGACCAAGTCTCTCAAGACCTGCAATGCCGACTAAATTACCGTCCAGGCTGCAGAAGCATTATCATTTTTGTCGCAAAGTCATCTAAATGTTCCAGCGGGTTCAAGGGCAGTTCCTCTACCCCGCCATTGCAGGATTGTGTGGTGCGAGTCAGCATGGCATGTCTTCATCGCCTTGGTAACAGGCCTCGGCGTTCACGGCTTGCCAAAGAGAGCTAACAAAGGCCAGGATTGTAGGCCTGTCCTAGTCCAGTGAGGGCCAGCTGGGTAAGAGCCATGCTCTTGTGTGATTGGTGGCTAGCAGACAGTGGCAGCTCAGTGATTTTTGCTAATCAACACACAGCACAATGACACAAAAGTAGTGCTTGGAGCCAGGCTTCGGGCTGCTACACGTCCTCCTGCATGAAGCAACCTCTTTTCCTCTAAAGTATTTTTCCATCTTATTCACCATACTTATCGATTCACAGCATGCTGATTCCTTAAGATGACTAAATATAAAACCTTCAGCATATAAAGCAAAAAAAAAAAAAAGCAAAAGAAAAAAGCAAAGATTGTGACCTAATTATGGGGGAAATTATATAAATAATTACATAACATTGTTTTGAAGCAAAGTCTTTTGGCTGAAAATTCACAAACCTTCGTCCTGAAATTAGAAATTATTCCACTGAATGAATTTGCCAAGGAGTGCAAATCAATGTCATGACCTAAACATTTTTATTTATTCAGACGTTAAATCAAACTAATGCCAAATATGTTCATAGCTAAATAAGAAAGATCATATAACACTAATTCAAATAAAGCAAGCTCACATCACAAACCTGATTGTCAAGCAACCTGCAAGATTTTTTTTTTTTTTTACTTTTTCTCTTCTTTTCTTTTTTTGTCTTTTCTCTGCTGAAATTTTGACCCTGGTTCACATGACAGCACATATTTTTTACTTACCTGACAGGAAAAAGGTGAGGATACACAGGTTTTGGAGAAGTAAAAAAACTCCTGCCTGATTGGAGGAAGCCTGCCTCTCTGCCTTCATCTTGGGAGCAGCGTTGTGTTTTTCTCCCCCGCACTCAGCATGGCTTGGCCACTCCAGGCACGTCTCCGAGAACACACAACGCTTCCTGCCAGACTGGACGCTGCCTGCTCTGAACCCCACTCTCAGGACCCCCCACTGAACAACTCTCTCTCTCTCTCTCTCTCTCTCTCTGTCTCTCTCTCTCAGTAGCTGCCCAGTGTACATCTATTTTCAGGGGAGCCACTGCATGTGTCCTTATCCAGTGGTGTGTGGTGGTTTGTGTCTTTTCTCAGTGTTCTGTGAGACATGGAACTTTCATTACTTTTCTCTCTGAAAAACACTCTGCTTGCATTGCTCTTACGTTTCTCTCATTCCTTGCTTAGGTCAGATCAGAATACTGATAAACTAATATTTTGTATTTCTTGCACAAAGCCCGAAGCAAATAAATATGAAACTGATTTATAGTCTTTCTTCACTGCAGGAACGTAATCCTTCTAACAGAACATACAGGCTAATAAATAACTCTTGGGTTAACGTGTAAGATGGTCAGAACAAGAGCACAGAATGAATAGACCTGCTGTCGCTGAAAAACACTCACCCTTCGACAACAGAGCGCCATCCTTTCCAGTTTACAGAAACACTGCTCACTTTTTTTCTTTCTTTTTTTTTTAATGAGTCTTTCATGACTAGCTTCTTGAAGCTTCAACGAAGGGGCGGAAGAGATAAAGAGTTTGGCAAGCATTTTATATGATTTCTTTAGTGTGTTGTAGATCTACAAGACATCCTGGATAAAGTATAATGCTCCAATTTTAATATTTAAATGACAGCATGGTGCCTCCAAACAACACCCCCCCCCCCCCTCCCCCCCGGAACACCTCTGGAAATTTGCAGTACGTCATGTAATGAAACATGCTTTTCTCTGAATACAATGATGTGTGTTTTAGAAAGACTGAGAGTTAGGCACGCAAAGAGCAAAGTCAGAAATCCCCCTTTTCTGTTGCATGAGTCCTCTGTTTGGGCTAATCAAAGCTTTTATGGAGATCTAAGAGTGCCCTTTAATACCCTTACACAAGCAGGCTTTGGCTCTTATAGGCTTCTAAGAAGGATGAAAGCCCCAGTGCGATGCTCATCTTCTGATGATCTCAATCAAGTGAAATCATAAAAATGTGTAGGAAAGAAGGTCAGTGGAGCATGAGAAGAGTGCATGGGCTTCCTGGAACATGTAAAACCACCACCTTGCACCTCCTTGTAAAACTATTTACTTGAAGCGTACTATGTGCTCTACAATAGCTATTTTATATGTTTTCATCAAAACTCATCTTGAATAGATTACTGTTTGTGTGGGGGAAAAAAGAGATTTCCTTTCATAGTTGCTACTAGACAGGAATTAGGTTAAATAAATAATTAAAAAAAAAATAGAAACTAAATAAAAAGACTTGAGTCCAAACACATTTTTGATTTTTATTCTGGATTTCACCTAAAAAAAGATAAATAATACCAAGTTCATTTTGCAAACAAATTCTATGTATTCATGTACTGTGACAATTCATTCACGTTAAATAATTATATGTAGACCTTATAGCAAAGTCATTTCTTTCGGATAATTCGATTTTTCACATATAAGATGACAAGCGTCCTCATCTACTCTGGGTATCGTCTAGAGTTTGCTAGTCACCATGATCTCCACTAGAGGGTGTAAGACTAAATTAAAAAGAGGCCATATTCTGAAGTAACTCCTGCTAAACAGGCAGTGCTGTTCCAATGACGACATGAATATAAAACTCGCATATAGAAAACTTTCAAGATTTGACGAGTTAAACAGTTCAACTTGATTTTCAACTGCATTGCAGCCTGTGCTGTGTATTATGGATCTGTTCTCTGCAGGGATTACATGTGATCTCGGCATCTATAAATACGACGTGTTTCTGAGCTGAGCAGGTTCAGTGTCTGACAGAAGTGTCAACAGCAGTGCAGCACAGGTCCTATAACAGCTTCACAAGTGTGTAAGAACAAGAGAAGAAAGAGCTGTCTTGCAGGCTTTGCGTTGCCATTGGCAACCTGCGATAATGCTGATGGCAGGCTCTAACTCCTGGAGCTGGTGACAGGATTCATTGTGAGGAGACGCTGATATCTGCCTGGGCCCCATGTGTGTGGGAGGTAGTGTGGGCGGCCGGCTAGCTCCACTGCTCATTTCTGCACCCTGGGAAGAAGCCAGCTTCAGCCATAAACATGACAAACATGACAATTACCGTGAGGGTCTCTCATGGGCTGTCTGGACTCTGTTTGTGGGATACTTTATACTACAGCATGATATGAAAAATCTGCCACAGGGTATATTTCAATAGCAATATAATGGTATAAATAATTCAGATTATCACAGCATACTACCACATTGATGTACTTTCACAGTCGTACTGTACTGTAAATTTGAAACTGCACTCCAGAGTCAGGCGTGATCACAAACATCTCTGAACACCACAAGGTCGCAGGCTGCAGCAGTGCAGGAAGTTTGAATTAGGTGAGTCTGGTGCAATGTGACAGCACTACTGTTTACAATACACCTGCAGATCTATATTTGTCATTCAGAAATAATTAATTGGTAGCATTGCTGCCTCACTAGCTCAGCTGTCCATGTGGGTTTCGTGAAAAGTTCTTCAGCTTCCTCTCCAAAAACATGCAGGTGGTCTGGCTTCTCTAAATCGCCCCAAGCAGTCAATGTTTGTATGGTATCCTGAGGTACACTTTTCTAGAGATCCACAGTTTGCAAGTGGTTAGTAAGGATGAATGTATGAATTATGTGCTATATGCCTTGGCCTCATCAAGATCCACTTAAAAGTCTGTGTAAAAGTTAGGGAAGCACAGTGGCTGCAATTTTCAGTTAAGCCTTACACCAAACATCAGAATGGTGATTCAGGATGTGATTTCATCGACCTGGAACATGCCAAATCGGCGAGAACAGCAACAAAACAGTTCTGTGGTGGAATGAGAGAGATTAGTTAAGAATGGTTTCTTATAGCAGGAAGGCTAGGTAACTCGAATAAAAACTCTTTACAGCTGTGCTGAGGAGAAAAGCATTACAGAATAGACACCATGCTGGAATACATATTATAGTCTGGTTCCTCTCAAGGTTTCTTCTTACTGCCATCTCAGGGAGTTTTTCCTTGCCACTGTCGCCATCGTCCACGGCTTGCTCATCAGAGGCAATTTTATCATTTTGATTCAGGCAAACTTAAATAGTTCTTTTGACTGTGTAAAGCTGCTTTGCGACAATGTCAATTGTTAAAAGTGTTATACTAATAAAATTGAACTGAATTGAGAAGAACTCCAGTGTCACAAGACCACAATGAGTTGCACTCCTGTCAGCCAGGAACAGGTTTTTCAACTGTCTGGTTTAAGTGAATTCAGTGTCCCATCTAATATGTTGTTTTATTCACTCACTCACTCACTGTATACAGGGTCGCGATGAGGTGCTTGGAGCCTATCCCAGGAGACGAGGCAGGGTACACCCTGGACATCGCAGGGCACACACATACTCACACTCACACACTCATTCACATGCTACAGGCAATTTGGGAACACCAAAGCCTAATCTGCATGTCTTTGGATTGTGGAAACCAGAGTACCCGGTGGAAGCCTACCAAGCACAGGGAGAAAATGCAAACTCCATGCAAATAGAGGCCGGAATCGAACCTACCCGGACCCTGGAGGTGCAAGGTGGCGGTGCTAACAGGTAACTGTGCGACCATGTTGGTTTACATTTAAACAAATTATTAAATATAAATAGCTGCATGTTCACAGTAACCAAAACGTCCTAAACTTCTTTATTCTCAAAATACTACAAAGTGCTACATTGAACCTTGGTGTATTTGTCATACATGGATCTCTACTACCTTTTCCTACTACTTCCTCCTCAGTGTTACTGAGATGATGCGAAGACGTGAGGCCAGGTGTTAGGAGTTCATCTGGTCATAATTAATAATCGGTGAAACTTATTGGATTTGTTTCCTACTAGGAGAACCCAAAGAGAGCACGATGAGAGGGTGGTGTAGATTAATATTTCAGCTACTGCCTCATGCCTAATATGCTGCCTTTTGCGTTTATGGCTTCAACTTCTCTCAAGAAAAGCCATCATAGCACTAATGATCTTCTGCAAACAGCTTGAAATCAGCTACACAGAAAACATTTCAGAGCGTTTTATTCGGCTTACTGCTAATGCTTCATTCCATTGTGTACATGCAAGCTGATCTTTATAACCATTAATAAAACATACATTCCAAGTCAAATCAAAATTCTTAAACTCCTTGAAATACAGCAACTTTGATTATTAAAAAAAAAAAAGGAAAAGAAAAAAGGAAGAAAGAACAGAAGGCTAGCCATGCTAACTGCTGTTTTGGAAGCTCTGATTATCTTTTTTTAAATCTGATTCTACAGAGTGAGAAGTTAATATTAAAGGGAGCAAAGCAAACATTTAACAGATTATCATAAGTTAAAGCAGATTCATAAGAGGAATTAATATAAAGTAGCATTCAATAAATTATAAACACGCACACACACACACAAAAAAAAAAAATTCTAAAGTTTTTAAACATAATGCATACTACATAATAACCACTACAACAAGGCCAATTTTCAAGCAAATAGCAAATACAAAAGACGGCTGTGATACACAAATTCAAGTCTAAAATATATCTGAATCGAGCAGTACAATGTTACAATTTTTACGGGCATTCCTTGTTGCTTTCACACCAACACTTGGACTAGCAAACAATCAGTAAGAGTACAAGTGCACCAAGTTCATGCCCAGTGAGATGCCAATGCATGCTGGTTCGGGACAGTTATTTCCCTTAGACTGGATAAGAAGCAGAACATAAAGAAAAATGAGGACTAGTTAGAGAGAGAGAGAGAGAGAGAGAGAGAGAGAGAGAGAGAGAGAAATAGACTCAATATAAAGAATGAGAGATATTATTTCAGATTAATGAGATCCAACCTATGACTACGGCTTGTCCCTACATAAAAAGGTACATCTCCAGGAACTGCCGTCCCCGGAGTGAAGAATCCTCACTGCTCCGGCACGGATGTCTCATCTGTCTCTACTCCTTCTGATCCTCCTGCTGTCCAAAACACACAACAGATTTAACAGGTTTAGCATGCCCTGCTGACAATATTGCAGACAGTTACGTGATCATCACTTAACCGTAAAAAAAAGGTGTGAGATATTGTTTTCACACTTAGTAGTAATCAGCCGAAATGTTGCTACTAATGCAACAGATTTAACAGTGTTATTTTTTTCAGTGTGTTCCTTACTATAAAATGGTTCAGATATCTAATAATGGTTGCTAGCTATTATAAGGGTTGATGGATGGACATACAGTACTGTATAACTGATTATAAATGATGTTAGTGCTAAAGGAAATGTATAGTTTCATGTATTTAAACAATACTGTATAGCCAACAAAGATGTTTAAAATGATACATTCCGATCCTATCGCTACATGTATTAATGTACAAGACAGACACATTATTTACTCAAATTACTTTATAAACAATCTCTCTAGTATGACAATAACGTCTGATTTACGTCTTGATCATAAAAATATGAGCATCAATCAGTCTATCTTTTTTAGGGCACAAGTCGCACACCTAGCCAGATGTCGGTCTTTTTTTGGGTCCACACCACAGTTAAGACAGAACCCAGTTTCTCAGCTCGATCTCAGTGGTGCAGATGCACCTGAGGATAAAAATAACATCTCCATTTATACAATGCTTAGCAACAAAGAACTGGGTTGATGTTGCTTGACAGAAAAAGGCCTAAATTCCCCCAGTCCGCTTCATAGGTGGGGTGAAAGCAGACCAGCACAGCTGAAGGATAGAAATGTAGGTTTGGTGATGTGAAAAGGACACGCGCACACTCATTGCCTGGCCCACTTTCCACCTCGAATCACTCGCCTTTCTTAGTTTCTTCGCAAGTTTTGCAAAGCACATCAGTATGTTTACATACTTAAAAGATAAATGCATAAAAGAAAAAAAAAATGTGTTGAATATACAATATTAATTTCGATCCTTTTCCATCTCTGCCGGTTTTATGGTCGATTTGATTTCTCAAGGCACATGGAGTCGAGTTTGGGAGTGTTCAAGGGTGTGAAGGTTGGATACGGATGATGTTAGAACGCTATGGGGACACTGTAGGGAGAGTCAATAAATAACGACACAGCTGGGAGTGCAACGGTGCTTTGCATCGCTCAAGCTGTGTCACTGTTTTAAATATCTGATCCTATAAAGAATAAGATTGTTGATAAATGCAACACTGGATAAGAAAATATTAAATTAGTTTGCGATTCTTTCATAGCCAGTTATTTAAAAAAAAAAAAAAAAAAAAAAAAAACTGCAACGGCTTCAGCCACCCACAATCACAATTAGATTTATGTCTTTAAAACTGGGACAAGATTACCATACTGAAGGTTTGAGATTTCTCTCTGTCAATCTATTAAATTTACTTTTTGTCTTTTCCCTCATATTTATATAAAATATGAAAATTCCCATCCCATTCATATAAAAATTCCCATCCATGTTAGTTAAAAAAAAAAAAAAGTCAAGGAACTTCAACGGTTATCCATGCTTCAAAAAACTACAGTGACATGTGTAATTAGAGTTCGATTTCACCACTCATACTGTAACTGCCAGGAGGCTGGTTAAAGAATACTGTATAACAAGTAACAGAACCCATTTTTTCCCTAGAAAGATGGTCTGACATGACCAATACATTCATGTTACTCATGTTAACATTTTTACCTTTGAAAGTGGACCTTTCCTGCTATACTGAACTTCCAGCCTCCTAAAACAGATTATGACTGCAAATCAATTCCTGCTATTCGATATCACCCAGAAGAGGATGGCTTCCCTGTTGACTCTGATTTCTGTCAAGGTTTCTTCCTCTTGTCATCTCAGGGAGTTTTTCCTTGCCACTGTCAACCCAGCTTGCTTATCAGGGACAATGTGACAATGGTGATTTATACACAGTTCCTCACACTTTTCAAACTCATTTCCATATGTATATATTTTTTATTCTGTGACAGTAACCACTGTTAAAAGCACTATATAAGTAAAACTGTATTGTATTGAATCTTGAGATCCTAATAAACGTCATTGTGACCTTCAGAGAGCAGCATCTTTCTTGACACTTTTCTTCTAAGTAATGTCCATGAAAGAAGACGATCCTTGTAGAGTGGAACATAGTTTAGACTGGGCATCTGGTAAAGGTAGTAACCCTAGAAGGCGAGGAATCCCCAATGCCTTTACTCTATGGCAAATGAACAGCTGGCCTAAGGATTGGATGGCTGCCACCTGGTCTAAATACTAGGCACAGCGAGGAATACTCTGCAGGAACAGCTGACTGATTCATTAATTTGGTTGATATAATATTGGACGACCAGATTCAACCACTATGTCACCCTAGAGTAATCTGGAGTATAATGTACAGTCTAGCATTCAAGTTAGGATTCTGTGAATTAAGCAATGCACAGGGTTTTCCTGATTTAAAAAAAAATGTCATTCACAAAAAGTTGAAAGCTTCTACTTCAAGTCATAAAAGACTATAGTGTATGCTAGGGACGCTTGCTTTTTGAAGTGTCTCCTGGACTACTGGGACAATCCTTGGCTGGAAATTCAGTGTGAAGGGCCAAACCATTGGATACCATATAATTGACCAGACTGTTGGTGCCAAATATCTCACCATCCATTTGGGACAGCAGATCTCCTTATATATATATAAAATATATAAAAAAAATAGTCAAAGCAACTGTGGCAACCAAGGTCTTGCCAACCATCTCAGACCCACAAGCAGGACACTCTGGTCTAGTTAATGAGCACTTAGGAATATACCTAATGCCAGTTGCTGGCCAGGGCATTTTCTCTCAGTTGGCGGTCTAGCTCTCCCAGCACCTTAAATGTGCACATGACTAGCAATGAGGTCCATCTGTACCTTCTAAAAACTTTCAAAGATTTGGACTACCATTTTTCAGTGTAGAGGCTTGACAGTGCATCGGTTGAATCATTGTATACCAGCAGTTGAAGTTTTCAAAGTGAGGCCAATCATCATTGAGATTTTGTGCAAGGAAGGGAGAGGTTCTTGACCTTATGCCACCTAGATCGTTTAACTAACCAACATTATCTGATTAGAAACCAAGACATGATGTCACAGAAGCAAGAATTTCAGAGCCAGTTGAGCTGCAATCTAGCTGGCTAGTGATTGTTTCTCTTGTATCTCTATGGCACCATAGAATTACCATCTTTTAAAGAATACTTATTCCTTTATGCAGCACCATCATGGGAGCTCCAGCAGCCAAATGTCTGGGCTCCATTTTCAGAAGTTTCTGTTCATGGGAATTGGGGTCCAACCATGCTACAGCATCACATGCCAACTGGTTGACTAGATGGTTGACATTCGGATAGAAAAGGTTGACCCAGGGAGAAAAAATTGTCACACAGAGGCTAATTACTTGAAATAAATAGTGCAAGATTTACAAGAAAGGACATGCAGTGAGGTACTGTAGCAGAGAATGAGTAAAGGCTACGAACATAGCTTTGGGGGACAAAGTAGGCAGTGGTCATAAGCTGGTCATAGGGCCATAAGTAGTCATAAGCTTCTAAAAAATAGCTCCCTATCTTGCATGTGTGTCTGATATGCACACAGATAAGAAAATATGTTTTATATATAGTTATACCTGTTTTATACGCCACCACTTGACTTTGTTGGAAGGGTTTGGAGTCGATTTTTCACAAAGGCTTTGGCAGTTAGGACAAATGAAACTGAAGTGTTTATATTTCACAAGATAACAGAGGTCTTTAGGTTCACTTCTAATCTCACCTGAATGACGACGATCTTATTTTCAATGCTGGAACGTGTTCGTGGGAAAAGAAGAACACTTTGATGTATGTAAACTACAGAACTAATCCTGGGCCTCAGTCTATAGTCTACAGAAACTGGGGACAGTCACTGACCTTCGTCCCCCTGGCTCCCGTTGAGCGTCTCACCAGTGCTGCTCACCTCCTCCCCGGGCTTATCACCGGGTTTCAACTTCTTCCGGGTCATGTGGCCTCGGAAACCTGCCTGGATCTTGGCGGCTGCCTTGTTGGCCTCTGGGTCATCCAGGGGGATGTCCATGATGTCCTCTTCCTCCTGCGGCTGGCTGCTCTCCTCCTTGTGTCACAATAACCAAACAGGATAAGTTCAGCAACCCATCCATTTACATTCATGGGTTTTTTTTCTGCTTGGCCGTACCTTTAAAATAATCTTTAGACATGTGCTGCACCACAGTTTAGTGGGCTTAGTCTGATCACCAGCCATGTTAATCCGCTTCACCGTGACTCCCTGCCCTACTGCGTATATACTTGACCCAATATATTACACTTTTATAATCGTTCAAATCACTGTCTCATTTTCCACTTGCTAGAAATAAATATCAATAGACAGGAAAAGGAAGCTCTATTTTTGGAGCTATAAAAAGGATTCAGTAATTAAGGCCCTAAACATTTCACCATTTACAGTAAGAAGATTATAATTACTTAACCTTTCCAGAGGTAAAAACATGTCCCACATGGTATAATTCTCAGAAAAGGAGGACATGCAGCTGTCCTAATCCTCAGGATTTGTGTTGGTGGGATTTGGCAACACTATACTAAGTGTTTATGAGGCTTGCATTTGTGAGCCCATGCAATCTCCCACCAAGCATCTGTAAAGGAGGTGAGCAGATGATGAGTGACAGGACTGAAACAGCCTCTGGGTGGGTGAAGCTGGATCCACCCACTGAAGTAAAAATTAATCAGCTCCTTTTCATTTTGTTATTTTTTTATTTTTATTTATCCCACATCATAGATAAAGGCAAGGGTTTTATGATGTTAGGTATATATGAATTTTTAAACAAGTATTCTGCCAGTGATCATGTAATCGTCCTTAGGTGTTCTTAAATATTTAATTATATAAATATAAGTTAAATATAGTGTGACTAGAAATATCAAAATAAATCACAGATATGCCCCAGTTTGCAGCTCCAGGGTTATACTTTCATACCATAAACCATTTGAATGTCATGTAATATGCACTTCAAAGCAAAGTCCATTGTTGCAACAAATAATAAGTGTCATCGGAACTGCTTTCGAACAATATCTTGCATTATTGGCAACCAAATATGATTAAGGTGTATCATTATATTACACTCTTTGTCAAATATTTTTCATTGAGATATTACCACAAACTTTTAATGTTAACCTTATAAAACATTCAGTTCTAAACAGTCTGAACACCGTTCCAGAGCCAGTACTGCAAAATCAAAGCCAATGCTTAGACGTTTTATTGGTGATATTGATTCTGAATATATTCACCCAAAAGACATTGTTACTTTAAAAGTCCGTGTTCTTACGCTATGTGAGTTTACATTTGATACCCTAGGCTAGGGCTGTACACAAAATAACATGTTACAATTATATTATTAATACTAACATTGTAATTATAATGAACAATACTATTGCAGGATGTACTGTAAGTCTGGGAGGCTATGAAGTTATGGTTAGTTTGACCATAATTTTATCATTTATTGTGTGATTGCGGATAATGCGATTATTTAACACCCTCGATATATGATTCTAACAAGCAAACCTGTTAGGACAGTATAGCGAGAGGTCAGTTTTCAGAAAACACACATTTTTATTTATTTATTTTTTAAATAAGGGGCAAATTGAGGAATGTTAAAATCCAAAGGCCAGTATGAACAACACATCAAGTTAGCCAACATTGTGCACCTCTAATGAAGGCGATTACACTTTTTTTTTTATTGTCAATCAACTTTCCATTAAAAAGCTCTAAATCTGTCAGATTACATGATAAGGCACATCTGCCTATCTGGACGCTTTTTCCATATGAAAGAGGACTGGACACTATGGACACAAAATAACAGTGTATGTCTTTCAGGTTGTAAACCTGTGAAACTATGCAGTCACAGTTAGTGATTGTGATTTTTTAAATGCACGCCTCCCTCCATCCATCAATCAATCCATTCATTCTTTAGGATTGAAAGGCAAGGCAAGGCAAGTTCGATCCTAGAGTGCCGCAGTCCGACAGATTTTAGCTTCAACCCTAAAAAAAAAAAAAAAAAAAATCTCCCAGTAGCCTTAGTAATCCAGAAGACCTTGATTAGCTTGTTCAGGTGGGTTGGATTAGGGATGGAGCTGAACTCTGCAGGATTGTGTCTCTCTAGGACCGAACTTGCGTACCCCTGCTTTAGGATCATGCCATGATTTATAAAAAATTGACATATGAATCCTCATTGTCAGATTGAGGAATATCAGATATTGCAAAGACCATTATAATGATTAATGGTTAACTCATATTATTTTGAACATACCTATACGGGACCTCCCTGTCTTCTATCACGCTAGATTTCTCAATCTGTGATATGATATTACTGATTATGTCCAATCTGACCACCAGAGGTCACTATAATGCAACATTTCGACACAATAAACGTTGAGTAAACTGTTCAAAACGCCATTTGGCTGGAGTTATTGGGTTCCATCATTACAAAACGCCTTCCTTTCAAGCAGAGCGCAAAAAGACAATGCACTGGGAACTGAAAAGCCTTTGCAGCACAAAGGAGTTCAATAGCGTCCTCTAGAGGCTGAGTATGGAAGTGAATTTAGAAGAATCCTATTAAAGTGAAGAGAAAAAAAAATGCAAAATTGTTTTCAAGCACTGTTAAATGCGCGCGTTGTAAAAATCATTTTCTCAGGAAAATACCATCCTGTAGTAGTTTGCGGACACGAACAGGATGGATTCGGGTAGAGATAAATTTAGCATTTTTCGGATGAGAAGTTGCACGAAATAATCGGTTCTCTTTCTTAAAAATAAATAAATAAATAAATAAATAAATAAATAAATAAGTAAATAAAAAAAAACTTAAATAAGTTAGAACAATACGGCGTTACATGAATAGTTCTCTATAGAAAGCAGGCATGTACTTACGCAGTGGCAATCCATGCTGATAAATGTGTTAGTCTGTACTGGACTAATAGACGATAAATGTGATGACAGGGAGATTGGAGCGCGCGCGCCTCTCACCCAGCTCTGCTTATTATTCTCGAGCTGAGGTGGGTGGAAAGAAGGAGCGGGGGAGAGAGAGCGCGCGCGCGCGCGAGAGAGAGAGGGCGCGGGAGGGAGGGAGGGAATAAAGGAGAGAGAGAGAAAGAGAGAGATGTCTCACTATCACTATACTATCTCTCATATTATTAATCTGACTCAGATGGCATGACTTTCCATTGTAAAACGTAAAATGGAAAAAAAAAAAAAAAAAAATATATATATATATATATATATATATATATATATATATACCCAAACCTGTATCCCAGGAGACCTAGGTCACGAGGCAGGGTACACCCTAGATGGGGTGCCAATCCATCGCATGGCACACACGCTCACGCACACACTACGGGCAGTTTGGGAATTCCAGTTAGCCTAATAGACGGCATTGGGGTTTTAGTGGTCATCACTAGCGCTGTCACCTTGCACCTCCAGGGTCCGGCTTCGATTCCCACCTCAGGGTCTGTGTGCATGGAGTTTGCATCGTGCTTGGTGGGTTTCCTCCAACAGTCCAAAGACAAGCAGATTAGGCTAATTGGCATTCCCAAATTGCGCCTAGTGTGTGAATGTACGTGTGAACGTTAACCAGAGGTCCTACAGTACCACAGTGGTAAAATTGGGAATAAATACAATGGAAATTACTACTGGTCTCAACGGTCGCTAGTTGGACTGTAGAGGTTCCTAGATGGATAAATGAAGTTAGTCTAATGGACTGTGAGAGTTAACTGGAGTACTCGAAGGAAACACACTCGAACCTGGACCCTTGGGGGGCGAGACCACAGTGCTAACGGCTAAGCCACTGTGCTACATTAAACACAAAATGTCTCATTTGTTTTATTTTTAGAATAAATACCTAAAATTAATAACTGGTCTCAGTGAACTTTAATGCTCCCAATAGCGAACAAACGTGAAGGGACAATTAGAAAAAATTCAACTCGTCAACTCGAGTATAACATAACATGCAAGAATAACATAACATAACATGCAAGAAAACAGTCCACTTTAAAAGTTGCTAGTAGCCATGACTACAGCATCACAGAGAATATAGCAGCATTTGCTAACTGACATTATCTAATAAAAAGGCAGCAAACGTTCATTTCGTGATATTTATTCCTGTTCCTGAAGACATTGCAATTAGAACGATGAAGAGTAAATGTTAGTTATAGCTGAATAATGTATGCAACATTGCTACCATTGGAACCCTGGATACATTGCCCTTGACATGAGCTACCATACAGTAACTGGACACGCATCATACAGTAAGTATGCTCCTGTATGGGAACAAATAGCAAATACCTTTTGTGACCAGGCCACCTCTTTAACCAAGTCGGTCTCTGCCTGAATTTTAGGACATGCAGCCATTGTGTGAGCCGACCAACCAAGGTGAAGGTATCGAGGATGATGTACTGTATAGTTCCAGTGAGGTAGGTTAGACAGATTGTTCCCAACACTACAAAACAACTGCTTAGTATCATGTCTAAGTTAATTGCTCCACCCTACCCACCCCCCTGCTGACCAGCTTTAGTTATATTGTTTTGTACCCAGGCACTCTTGTGCATCTACACTCTCCAAGACAGTAGCTAGCAGTAACACAAAGAAGAAAACTACAGAGAAGTCATCATTCTTATTCAAACTGTACACTTTTCTGTGCATGAGACCATCTTTTCAAGTGCATGCAATCACAGTACACAGTGTGTTTACACTACACAAATGTCCCAGATATTGTGATATACTTGGATCTGTGTCTGAGTCCCTAGTATGAAAGCACCCTTAGGTGCACCCTTTTAACCCTACGGTTAGACCTCAGATTTGAAATAAGAATTGAATAAATAAAAATAAATTGAAAGGACACATTAGTGGTATATTATTACCACTAATACAAAGTGGTAATTTAACCACCTCTGGTGTTCATATTATTTTTCTTCCACTTATAACATGAACATACCATGGAGTAAGCAGGTCCGAGATAAATATTGTCCACGGGTGGGTGTGGATAATAAGGTAAGAGATAGATGTGTGTTCAAATGTAGATGGCTTTCTGCTTTTTACATGAAAGTGAATAATTTATAACAAATTTGAATACTCTGAAATGCCTTTTTTCATAGCTTGAAAGCTCTGCATTAACAATATAAGAAACTAGGTTGCAGCAATTTAGTTATTGAAAGCAGCAAATATTTACTGTCTTGGAAGATTAATGTCTGCTATATTCATGTAGAAGGTAGCAACCAAATGATTTTATCATCATGCTGCTCTCACTGCTGGTGATAGTTGGTTGTGATATTAAAAGAAGATCAAATGTAATATTTATTAAAAAAAAAAAAAGAAAAGAAAAAAAAAACGCTCAACCACAAAACTATTACGGTTAAGCAGAGTGTGTCTAGACTCCAATTTTGGAGTCTTTATTACAAACGTAAAGGTATTTTAGACGCCCCTACTCAATCAACACAAATGATGTGTTACAGACATGTCAGTGAAGCGCACTGATAAAAATCAGCCCAAATGGAGATCAGTGTATCCTGCTTTTCCATATGGTGTTTGTCATATCCTGCTGGTGTGGGTTTATGCCAGGAAACGCTCCTTCTGGACCCTCAATAAAACCCCTTCGACATTTGCTCTATACCATCCCTAACAATGTATATTCAGTATACAGTCTCATGCTACAGTACTTTATTTTTCATATAGTAATAATGTATATATTTTTTAATTGAACTGAACAAAGCATGGTATCGGTTGTGTCAGGAAAGGTTACAGTGTAGACATTAAGACTTTAAATGAAGAAATGAAGCAAACAACAATAAACAAAGCAGTAGCACAGCCACAGAACATATCAGATCAGATGGGAGACAAAGACTAAACCGAGAACAAGACTATTTATCACAGACTAATCAATCGAAGCCAGACTCAGGTGAACACAATGACACTAGGTTATGGTACAGTGTACAGTGTTAAGTCCAAGCATAAAAAACACGAAACATAAAGAGTCCATGGGTGTAAGGCGCCCTCCAGGGGTTATCCCTGACAGGTTGTCATGTGCTCATGTTGGTCTTGGGCTGCAGACTGAGTGTTGTTCGAAATCAGGACTCGGCGAAAATCAGAGACAGGTGATGCTTAGAAGCATTCTTCTCAGGAGGCTTTGGTAACGTCGGCACATCGTAGATTTCTCACTGCAAAACAAGATGAGAAACCATTGTTATAGGTCTTATGTCAGCATCAGTGTAGCTTCATCCATTAACAAAGCCTACGCGAATGAACTTAATTCCCATAAAAATATTCTCGGCTTGCTGTCCATTGCCTAGAGGCAATAAGAAATCGCTCATCATCCAGCTTTCCTTCTGCCAGGAAGGAGTGTTTTTTTTTTTTTTTTTTTTTAAAAAGAAGGAAAAAAAAAAAGCTTCTACCATGTGCTAAAAAAAATGCTGAAAGCCCAGCCTCTATGTCTAGACCCTCAATAGATATTCCTTATCTGACCCGTTTACATTCTGCCAAGACGCAGCACCAAATCCATCCATCCCTAACACACTGGAGCATTACACATTGTTCCTACTGCGACTCTCTAACTAGATTAACTTGTGGGGAAGAGAAAAAAAAAAAAAAACACACCAAGGCAAAAATATCTCAACGTTTGCTATCTGTTAAATATTGAATTTCATCCAGATTTTCAGAATACCTCAGCGGACGTGTACTTCACATTAATGGCAGGATTAAGATAACCATAAATCCGGTGCTTTGAAATCATCAAATGCCTTTCATTCATTTGTGAAATGAAATGAAAAGATGCTGGATGTGATATAGATTAGGTTAGATGACCTACATTGTAAAGAGGAAAGGAGACAACACGCTGCACACATCTAATTACCCCCTGTAGAGGTTCAGATACTACTGATCTAGTTGGGTTTCCATAACATACAAAGGGATAAAAAAAAAATAAAATAAATAATAATAATAATAATAATAATAATAATAATTAGGAAACATCAGATGTTTTAGTGAGGAATATCTGTTAATATATAAATAAATAAATAAATAAGATCATCTATCTTGAGTTAGAGGAGAAACGGCTGGTACCATGTTTCCATGGCAACTCTTATAAATCCTTTTCCACCAAACTTCCTACTACAGTACAAGAATCATATAGAAATTAACTTTGTGTGCTTCAACATCGTCTGAAATCACTAGGATGAGGCTCTCCTCTGTGATTTTTATCTCTACTGACAGCACTGTAACACTGAGTGACTGGACCTATGTGTCTGAATGTTGCAGTCTGTTACCCAGAAACTGAACTATTTCAGGGGCATCTTCAATCACCTATCTCTCGAGACTGCAACAGACGCACCTTGCTGTTGATCAGACATGTCCTTGAGGTTTTTATTTTTAAATTTCAGCTTGGGACAAAAATTAGAACAGCCTAAATCCAGGATAAGGTCATCACTTATCCTGGATTCTCTGTTTGGCAAAAAAATTCTAAAAACAAAAAAGAAAAAAAACCCACAAAATTTCTACATCTTACCTGTTGGTCCGTCTCCTTGTTCTCAGTGTCCTGTGTGGCCTCGTGGACCATGTCTTCTTGGTGTTCAGACTCTTTATAATCAATAGCTGTCTCAGGTTCCTCTGTGTTTTCTTGTGAATCTGTAGCAGCTTGTTTATCGGTGACCTCCATGTGCTGCTCAGTTTGCTCAGATGTAGATTCCTGAGATAATGGCCTGTGAGACAAATCGTCTTCCCGCGTTTCTGCTTCATTCACATCATTATTTTCTTTCTCAATTTCACTTATCTCCTCAACTTCATCTACATCCTGCTGAGATGTTGTAGTGTCATCTTTGTTCACGTCCTCAGATGAAAAGCCACTGGCAGCAGGGAACTCAGTGACACTTTCACTATCATTATTTCCTTCCTGAACTTCAGAAGCTACTTTTGCCAAATCATCCGTTCCTGGCCTATCTTCGCTGCTCCAGTCTGCTAGACTGGCTTTTTCCGCGGTGAACGATGATTCACTTGTAGCTTTAGCTGACAAAATGTCACTTGCTTGCTGGTTTTCAAACCCCAGTGGTACTTCATTTGTATATTTTTCATCAAAAGTTTTTGCCACTTCTGACACGCTGATACTTTCTGCTGCTTCGTTTACATGTAGCTGATCGGCAATATGAATTTCTGGCCCGGGATCATCAACTAAAGTATTACTCTTTTCTCTGGCTTCCTCAGGCAGATGACTCGTTTCTCCTGCATTCTCTTTAACAGGGGAAGCCATTGTTTTTTCATCATACGAAACTTCATTTAATTCTTCATCAACGTCATGTTCAACATAAAACGAAGTCTCCGTACCAGATGGAGTGAACTCATCCTGGGTATCTAGGACATCTTGCTCGACTGGGCTTCCTGAAGGCAGGATAACACCTGCATCCGTCGCAGTCTCGTCTCTGCCGCCCTCAGTGTGTTCCTCCTCATGTGAAGTAGACTGCAGTTCTTCAGAGCACACGTCTACATCTGCAAGACCACGATATGATGCCGGGCTTATGGGATCGAGCTCTTTTTCCGAGGCCTCATTCTTTTCATCCACACTGGCAGGCCCCTGTATGTTTCCTAGAATTTGCTCCTCAGCCATTTCCATTTTATTTAGCTCTTCAGCACATATATCAACATCTGCAGTTCCTTTGTATGAAAACTCCAGATTAAGTTGAGAATCAGTTGCCCCCGATTCATCGTCTGATTTATTTAACTCTTTGTTTGACTGTGGTTCTGCCTCTTCATTGTTTTTAGAGGTATCAAGGATCTCAGATGATGGGGAGGAGATCTGAGTCGGCTGGGTAATTTTGTCTTCATTATTTTCATATGAATCATCTTGAAAAACTTTGTCTCTGAAAGGTGACATTATACATATAAGGACATTTGGAGTGAGTCATAATATAGGCTAAGTTAAAGCAGGAGTGCAAACACGCATTACAACAATTAAAAATTAGGTTACCATGATTAGTCTTTTGAACAAGCGATTTTAATTCAATGTAGCTGAAAATCTATACTGATTAAGATATAATTAACTGCCGTACTTTATAATGCTCTCACAGTTAAATGTACTACAGTACACTTTATGTAAATCTATAAAATACAGAAACACAAGAAAAAAAAAATCTGGATTAATTTCCATTTTTGTTCCCTACATTTTGTCCTTCCTTTTATGTCAAGAGAAACTGGATCTGAACCGATCGATGTTGCCTCACATGTCAAGTCATGGAGAAATCAGACTCACTCTTCAGGGCTTCCAGTTTCTTTGTCCGGGATGCTTTTTTCCTGGTTTACTGCATCCTGTTCGAAGAATACAAACCACCAAGAACAGTGATAAACAGTGATAGATACCGTAAGTTCTTGCTTGAGGATGCTGCAAGATCTACTCAACCAACCTCATTTTTGGAGAACCTGTGCTCCATTAGTTCAACCCATTTAGCTGGATCCAGGCCACTTTCTGGACAAAAGAAATCACAAACTACGTAAAAGGCAAAATAAATACAAACAATGAAATAGTGCAATTATGGACTTTTCCTCAAATAGGATTAAACATCAAAAAGCACCATAGTGGTGCAGTGGTTGCCATGATACAGTTCCAGAGTCTCTGGTGGAGCTTCACATGTTCTTTCTTTGTTTATGTGGGTTTCCTGCGGGCTCCCTGGTTTCTTTCCACATGCTAAAATTCCAGTAACCTTAATATCATTAAGGACAGTATGCTATACTCCAAATATGGTCATGTCAGTTATACACTAACCATGCACTTTATTAGGAACACTTCTACACTTGACCAGTTATCTAATCAGCAACTCATGTGTCACACAATGCACAGACTAGATAGAAGATACATGTCAAGAGCTGCAGTTGATGTTGCGAAGACTAGAATAAGTGTGGATCCTTATGGATTTTTCTCCTATTTTCTAATCTTCAACTGTGTGGTCTGTGTTAGCCATTGGTACTAACATTCATGCTATGATAAAGTCACAAAAGATCATATTTTTCTTAACCTGTATTTTTACACAATGTTTTCCAGATAATGTTGCCACAATTGCTGATTAGACAATTATTTCTTAATGCAGTGGACAATGAGTGTAGATGCTTTCAATTAAACTTTAAGGAAGATGCTGTAATCAAGGTTCCCAATCCAACATCTGGATAAAGTTTTGTTTGTTTGTTTGTTTGTTTTGTGTGTGTGTGTGTTTTTTATATGATAATTTTTTGGATTAAAATTTATTAAGATTACATGCAAATTAGAACTCCTGTATGAAAAAAAGGTTTATTCACATTAACCTTATTAACCTAATTTGGTGGGGCAATTCATATATTGCCACTCTGACTGCAAAATGATTTTTTGGAAATAATTTTTTTAATATATATGTTTGCATTTGAGGTGGTAAAATATTCTTGATCATCTATACTCCTACTGGTAGTGTCCTTTAAACTATTCACACATTAGAACGCCTGCGTGATAGGAGCGTATAATTTGTTTGTATTGCAAGAATTTTTTATACAATTGTATAATTGTTTAGAATTGCATATTTAAACTTTTAATACTTAAAGAATCTCGATATTAATTTAATCTGCACCTAAGTATCATGATAATATTGTATGGGGTGACTGCAGATGAGTCCTGTCCTTATTTATTAAGCAATAAATCGATCCTGTAGGTTCACTACTGTACTGTATACATGTATTTCATGGCACAGGGGTAGATTTCCCACTTGCCATGTGGAATGCCTGGGTTTAGTTCACACCCAATGCCCAAACCCCAGCCACCGGATGCAGTACCAGTCCCAAGCTTAGATACAATGGAAGGGTTGTGTTGGGAGGGGCATCTAGCGTAAAAGCCTGTGCCAAGTAGTGTGCAGATGGGATGGTCTGCTTTGGCGACCCATTGATGGGGGCAGCTGGAAGATAAACAACATACTGTATAGAGAACAGTACATCTATTTTCAACTTTAGACATGTTTTATCTTGGTTGGGGTCTCTGTGGATCTGAAGCCTATCCCGGAAACCCTGGATGTGAGATGGGAGTACACCTTGGTAAGGATACACACACACAGAGACACACCCAGACACACAGACAGACACACAGACAGACAGACAGACAGACAGACAGACAGACAGACAGACAGACAGACAGACAGACAGACAGACGCACGCACGCACAATTATTTAGTGAAGCTAATCCACCCACATTAGGAGAGATGGGAGATGTTTGGGAGATGGGAAAAAATCAGGAGAACCAGGAGAAATTCAGTGAACACGGAAACCAAAGCTCAGATTTAAAGCTAGGTTTATGCTGTGTCTATTAAACACTGTAATCAGTTTAGAGTTCACATCCTAGTACACCATAATGACAAATACAATGCCAGTCACTCTACCCACTATGGGAGGAAATTACCCTCTCTTTTCTGCAGAAGTGTTGTGAAGTATTTCGCAGCAAATGCGGGGATGTCTTTCGGTTGATCTCTCAGCACCTCCCTGGCGAGTCCCTCTAGGATGTTCTTGAATCCATGTGGAACTTTTAGGGTGATGTTTGAGAAAGGCACAGCCATTTCGTAACTGATCAGCTTTCAACACTTGCGCTGGGAAGAGAAGGAAAATATGAAACACACGTAGCACAATAAAGCATATCACTCACTCATCGTCAATACTGCTTTGGGTCACGTGGGGCCTAGAGCCTCTCCCAGAAGGAGTAGGACATTAGGCGGGCTTAGATTAGTTGCGAATGCCAATTATTCTAATCCGGGTGTCTGTGGATTGTGGGAGGAAACTGGAGTACCTGGAGGAAAATAAGCTAATTATAAATAAACAACCATACAAATACAAACAAATAAATAAGGCTTTCAGCTGGATTATTTGTAAGATCCCTGCAAAAAACAAACAAACAAAAAAAAAACCTAATTCCAATTTTCTGTGTAACTTGCTAAGTTAATATGATCTTAACTAGTGAAGAGAGTGTCCAATCAAACACTAGAGATGATTTTTGTATGGCAAACCATAAAACCGCAGAAGCACTAAAGATTGTTTATCTTGTACATGAATTATATAATCTATCATATCGGAAGAGTGAATAATTGCAATAGGAAATTAATAACATGCTATTCTTAATGATCTAGAAGTAATTGATAGCGACGAGGTTTGATACAGATACAGAGGTTTGATATGCAGATTAAGCAGTATAGCTGTTGAGCGTTTTTTTTGTTTGTTTGTTTTTTTGCAGCCTTATATTTTCCTTTACAGATAATTATCTTCTTAAGACAGAAAACGTACCGCTTTTTATTTAATTTGACTTATTAATGTTTTTTTTTTTACGCTTCGTTATAACTCCGTATTAACCTTTTATGCCTTACCGTTGTTTCCAAAACGTCCGTTTGTTGTCATGCGTTGCTAGGCAACCGAATGCAACAACGGAAAGCAAGTTGGGTCAAAAAGAATGCGCGTTCACGTAGACTAAATGTAAGGCTGGTCAAAGCGGCTGTTTAATAATAATATTAATAATAATAATAAATACTTTTGCTTTTACTTTTATGCGCTTATACTTAGTTTCGGTTGCTTTTTCCATGGTAGGCATATTCAGAATTTAAAACCCTCTCACGTATTAAAACCATAAAGCTCCTCAGTGTAGTTTTTATTCTTATTTAGCTTAGAAGCAGGCAGTTGTACAGAATATGTCTCTATGCTGTAGGATAAGCAAGGTCCATAAAACAATTGTTTGCCAAGGAGGAAGAACTCGAGGCACTTGCACAGATCCTCGACCTCAACCCTCTGCTGAACATCTTTGAGATAAATTGGTTGGAAATGTTGGAAATTATTATAACAACAATGGAATAAATATAGAATGTTGAGTTCAACAAGCACATGGATGTTGACTGCTTAATATAATCAAAGTTAAAATATATTAATGAAAAAGAAAATAAAAAGAACTGCAATAAGTAATAATTAAATATTTTATTGAACACATTACTGATCACCATCCAAAACTGAATTTTTTTTACAGTTGAAAATGTCTAGCTGCGAAAATCCAAAGCTCCACATTCCTTTACAAATGTTAAAAAATATATATCATACAGTAATATTAATACAATAATACAAAAGCTAAAAAGAAATAAAATGAAACTTAAAAACAGAGTACATTGTAAAATACAGTGTGTGTGTGTGTGTGTGTGTGTGTGTGTGTGTGTGTGTGTGTGTGTGTGCGCGTGTGTGTGTGTATTTTTATCCCCCCCCCCCCCCCCCCCCCCACACACACACACACAGATTTTAGATATTATCTAAAACACGTCTGTGACTTCTATGTAATTTACACTGTTAAATTGCTTCTGTATGTAAATAGATTAATTAAGAGCATCTGTAGAGTATGTGATCACAGCATATTCGGAGTTCGTGCTTAATTTCCTGCTGACCTCTCTGGGGTGAACATGAAGTCTGTCAGCAGAACGGCATGCTTGAAGATGAGACGCACTCGTGGCCTCTTCTCTCCATCTCTGCACACACACACACAGGAACCCCGAAGCTTGTTACTTTACATATCCTGCAGCTTGTGGTGTGACTTTACATATCCTACATATCTGATGGTACTGAGCCCATAGTACAAATAATAAAGCTGTTCTTACAAGTCTGTGATCCCGTGGAGTTTGCCCGTGGAGTCCTGTGAGCTCGGGAATACTGGAGCCTCTCACAGAAATCACAATATCGGCATAAGGTACTTCATGATCACTCTGGCAGTCTGACAGAAAAGCAAGCACAACCTTACTTCAGCTGTATTGTATGAACTAAGTTTCATGACTAATGGTGACAAGTTAAAATGAAAGATTTTATTTTCAGTTTCGGGTAAGAACTCACCTTGTACTGTGGGTTTGTGGATCGTTCCTCCTTGTTTGGTTCTTGTGCTTGTTAAAAAGTTAAGATATATACATTGTTAGTTGTATACATAAAGTATGTGGTGGACTGAGAAACTTTGCACATTTTCTACTAAATATTATTTTAAAAACTTCATAATTCCTTTGATGTAAAGTAAGTTTCCCCTTTATTTTTTCGTGTACACAAAGTGATGTGTAAATTTCACATGTAAAGATTTACTTTCAGTTCCAAAGAAATACATCCTGTATCTTCCTGTATACTGTGCAGTGAATGAACTTTTTCATTAGTTGCCGTCTCAAAACCTGATATAAAAGTCTTTTTTACTCGAATGTCTTTGTTTTTTTATTTGATGATCTCTATTCAAGCTTGCATCAGTGTGGATTAATTCCATCAAACCTGTTCTGTTGGGTGAATTTCTTGATTTATTTTATCTTATCTTAGTAAAATAAATGTAAAAAAAAATGCCTATTATCATCTGTACAGGGTGTAAACAATTTTTTAAAAAGTTGATGATGAAGTTAGTTATGATGATGATGATGATGATGATGATGATGATTAAATGCATTGTAAGTTTTCTGAGAGTCCTTATGTGATTATGGCATACAGCTATTCGACTACAATCTAAGCCTGAGATAATGAAATAAATTTTAGCTTACCAAAAATCTATGACAGATTCAGACATGTTTAGGCTGACATTAAAAATGGACATTTAGGCTACTTTTCAACACAACGGTTGAAAAGTAGCCTAAATGAAAATATGTTTGTCTTATTTTTGGGTAAAAAAAAATTTGGCATTTATGATTTAGTTTTGGCGGCACGGTGGCTTAGTGGTTAGCACTGTCGCCTTGCACCTCCAGGGTCCAGGTTTTAATTCCCGTCTCTGTGTGCATGGAGTTTGCATGTTCTCCCCGTGCTTGATGGGTTTCCTCCGGGTACTCCGGTTTCCTCCCACAGTCCAAAGACATGCAGGTTAGGCTAATTGACGCTCCTAAATTGCCATGAGTGTGTGTGTGTGTGTGTGTGCCCTGTGATGGATTTGCACCCTGTCTAGGGTGTACCCTGCCTTGTGCCCTAAGCCTCCTGGGATAGACTCCAGGCCCCCCGTGACCCTAAATACAGGATAAAGCGGTATAGAAGTAGAGTGAGTGAGTGAGTGTTTTAGTTTTTCAGAACTTGGCTAATCACGGATTTTCTTTCACTGCCTTGTATATATGTGAGAGATAATGGTTAGGTAGTGAAAAAGACTGTTTACAGACAATCTGAGAGAGAGAGAGACAGAGAGAGAGAGAGGGTTTTTTTTTACATGCTTGCCTTACTTCTCATAGATTACAGCTGACGAATCCTCAGCATCCAACACATTCTTCCCCCTCTTTTTGTAGCATAGATAAATCAACAGAAGTAGTAGCATGACTGCTACAGACAGTGCAGTTGCAGCTAATGGCCTGATCCATCCAAAGTCATCTGTTTGAAAATTGTGTCATACCAATTATTTTTATAGACTCTTTTATGTTTTTGTCATCCATTAGTTACAATGCTAACAACTCACCGATTTTAATGACACCAATCACAAGACTGATGTTCTGGCTGGTGCAAGGCTTATTTGTCTGGCATGTGTACGTTCCCTCATCTTCTTCTGTAATCTGATTCCATTCTACCGGTTTGCCCATAATGATTTCTGTGTGATTAGCATCTTCTCTCATCCACTGGCCTTCACAATGCTGGTTGGTAGAAAAACATTCCAGTCTTAGTTTGTCTCCCACTGGCACTTGGATGGAATGCGATGATAGGCCTTTGTTTAAATGAATAAGGTTTATCTCGTTTTGGTTTTGGTAAATTGCAACTTTCATGACTACATCTGAAACAGAAGAAAGGATGTTTGAGCAATTTGTACAATTTGTGAGTCTACATGACAAAAGTAATGTTTTTTTAAATAATTTTTTTTTACTTACTTAGCGCTATTTTACGAGGGATAACTGGTCCTGTAGTCTCATCTAACACAAACATAGACGTGAAAAAACACCAAATCAACATTACAGATAAATCTGCTTACCAACAAGAGCAGTGGACATTCCCTAGTCTGACAATTTCGTACCTTGAATTTGAAGTGAAATGAGGCGCTCGAGGTTATTAGGGAGATCTGGATGATCGATCTTCTCCGAAAAACAGGAGTAATTATACAAGGTCTGCTCCCGGGTCAGATTGCGAGTTTGAATGTGTACACTGCACATGTCCTCACTCGTGTTTTTTTCTATCTTATCCCAAAAGCAGGTGCCACACGCTGGAATGTCTTCCCATTTCCAAGATCCACGTATGAACCCAGAGGAGCAGTTGTAGGTGCAGTCTAATGTAAGCTCTTCTCCTAATCTAGCTTTAATAACGTCTGCAGTCTTTCTGCATGCAGCATCTGAGAAAGAAAGATATATAGATTAGTAGGCATGAGTAAGGCAGTGAGATATTTATATCCTGACTGAGTACTTACTAGAAGAGTAATAATAAGGCAATACCTTTGATTCCAAAATGAAGCAGTAGAGCCACATGAGACAGAAACAACAGCATGATGCGAATGCAAGAATTTGATATTTCCTGTTTCTGTAACAGCTCAAAACTCTTTGTGGAAAAAAAGAAAGCACTTTTGTTGTGCTCCTCCTTTTGAGGTTGAACAATTTAAGCTAAATTAACACTCTTGCAGCCAGGAAATGACTGCAGCTGAACAACTGCGGTTTACAGGAGTGGTAAAATATACATTCACATTGTTTCCATATACATGCATTTGAGAGTTTTTTTTCACTCAGTATTTTTTCTCTTTTACTTAATACAACTTATTGAGGAATGGTACACTTGATGGAAACAATACAACCCCCAACATCACCCCCCCCCCCCCCCACCCCACCCACACTTTCTTTTTGTTTTAGTCATCATTTCAAACGCAACTGCACTACATTTCTCTAAAATCATGATGTATGTATTGAAAATGATCTGTATCTTCAAGCAGTTGATCCAACAGATTCAAAAACAGATGCTACAGTGAGAATGAAAGCAATATAATATTACTCAAGGGGTGGTCAAGTCAAACTGCAGACTTATAAATAGACAATCTGTTATAAAGGAAGTTTTAAACCTGAATGACTTTAAGCACATTTGAATGGTGCAAACACTTTAAAGAAGGCCGTACGTCTTTGAATGACAATCCCGGCCGAGGTGGCTCAGAGCCCATTGCATTCATTCCCACGAACATTCAGCAAATGGGACACCTGATGCTAAAAAAAAAAAAGATTTAATTTACCACCAATTTGCTGAAGAGATGCATCTGTCTGTGTACACTATCATTCAGAAACATGATGTGCAAGTGATGAGTTATTGCCACATCCCTTGTACAGGCCTGACCTCGCTCCAAGCCAGTTCTACATGTTTTTGGGGCTATTAGAGTTCCTGGAAGGCCAGCGTTTCAGATATAAAGCATGCAGTCTGATCATGGATCCGGTGTATCTGAGAAAACTTTCTACCTTGATGGTATCCAAGAACTAGTGAAACCCTAAAAGTGCAGTAGTATAGCAGGGGAATATATAAATAAATAGATGTTTTTATTTTATTTTATTTTATTTTTTACTGTGTTATTCTACACAATCAAAAGTCCTGGTTTGACATTACTACCATGATAGGCTACATTTTAGAGATTAAGAATTAAGTTAATTATTAATTAGCTACTATTTTTCTATGTTGCTAGAGGTGAAAGGGGCACTGGTTTGGCATCAATAACTATTTAAAGAAGACAGGTTTGGTAACCCATTCTTGTACTTTTACTTTCATATTTGCTATAAGACTTCAAATTGATTGAAGAATTTTGATCTGCACTTTAACCTTTATTAATTTATTTAGAAGAGCAATTGCAGTAATTGAGTAAAATTATTATTATTATTATTATTATTATTATTATTATTATTATTATTAAATAATATTATATAATACTATTATAGTTTTCAATTACACAGTAATATTTAATACATACAGGGCCTATTTCTCTTTTTTGATCATGTGATTATGTACATTACATATAGTAATATGTCTATATATTATATAATATATAAATATTATATTATAAATATAATATATAATGTATAAATTACTATACATGTATTACCATATTTAGGTCTCCAATTCAAGCAAGCAAACAAACAAACAAACAAACTTTACTAAGAATACATATTTAGTAAAGCAAGCCTTAAAAATCTTATTTCTCCTACATTATTATATTTCACTGCCCTCTTCATAATTAATCATCCTGTCTTCATTTGCAGTTTGATATTTATTCTACTGGATGTTTACGGTCACTGGAGTAGAAACTTGGTTTAATGCAGTTTGCAGAAGCAAATACGAGCCAAGTTGCACCATGATACCTTGCATTGCCATCTGTTAGGTGGTGAGAGAAAAAAAAAAGAAAAAAAAGAAGAAGAAGAAGACAGGAAACATCCTACCTATACTTTACCACAAGACAAGCTCCCTGTGTAACCTGTCTCTGTTTCTTTCATTGTATTTCTTTTCATGTTTTTTGTTTTTTGTATCACAGAACTTTCAAATGAAGTCATTTCTGTTTGTTTGTTTCTGACTCATTATTTTATTGTAAGTGTTATATTGTCATATTGTAGCATATGCATGTGCCTGTATGATATTGAATTTGTAGGACTATATATCCTGGTTGTTGTTGTTGTTATTATTATAAACAAAATAGATAATATCCTGTAGATCCTGTACCTTTTCTGAGACTGAAATGTTCCCTGGTCCACCTCCACACCCAGCGTGTGCCTGAATGGCTGCTGGAGGAATCGAGTTACATGGTTTGTATTTCACTTTCAATTATTGAGGCCTCTGTGTTTTCTGATAAACCCAGTGGGTCTGCTGGTTCATGCAGCTGAAAATTTCCAGATGGTACAAGTGGTGAACGAGGTGTTTGGATGCTGTTCATCATGTACCGATGGTTTGCTCTCGTTCTCTTCTGCCAAGTCCGGAATACACACCTGATACGCAATATCCTCGTGTCAGGTAGGCATTAGCAGCATGATACTGAACCATTCTTGAATAGATATCTAATATGTATTATGTACAGCAGATATTCCAACAGTGTATGGTTATTTTTTTGGTGCAGGTACAGACCTGAGGGCGGATCCCCTTGAGTGTATAAACCACTGTAATGCAACTGAACTCATGTTGTGCCCTGAGGGCTCCTACTTTTCATCAGGGATTTGCTTAGAATGTCCTGCAGGACAATAGTGAGTAGGCAATTATAAAAATGTTAATTATTTTTTATGTTGCTAAATGCTGGTTTATGGTAACGTCGTCATCTATTTTGTCTTAGCTGCTTTGGCAATGTGTCTGCACCTAGAAAATGCCCACCAGGCACATATAATTTCCACCCTGGAAGAAGTAGTGTTCAGGATTGTCAGGTATCAATCAAATGTCCTCACATATACAGGCTTTATCATAATAAAACTAAATATGTAATATCTTCAGTCTGGATATGGTCAAATGCTATATGTGTAAATTGTACTGTATATCTTTTGGTAGCATCGTACAGTGAGCTGGATAGTAAGTTAAGTACATCAATATAGATATAACAAATGAGACTATAATTGTAATTGTAATCTACTTGTAAACATAAAATTTTTTAATTTAATTAATGTAGCCCACTATGTTTGCATACATAAAACTTGGCACGAGGATATTTCTGGTTGTTGTCAACCTACAATACTTGTCTGCCAAGAACTAGGAGTAATAAACGACATCAGTTTTTCTTGAGCACCCAAGCTAATATGTGCCTGTACTGACACCGTAGTGTTTTAAATCTTAATTATCTGTCTGTCACAGCCCTGTGCCCCAGGTTTGATTAGTACAGAGGACGGTGTAGATTGCAGGCTCTGCCCTGCCGGATATTCCTGTGACAGAGCAACAGGTTCTCTCATAGCATGTCAGAATGGACAGCATTCACCAGAAGGACACACCCACTGCCTCCCCTGTCCCTTTGGTTTTGTTTGCAAGGATGGATTTCAAATGAAGGTATGTTTAAATCATGAACTACCAACCTGGTTGCTTTGCAAGACAGCAGTGATGTTTTTTTTTATTTATTTTTTTACCTCTGGCATTGTGCATGGATCAATAAGCAATAACTGTATGAATGTGCTTGTGGGTGTATTGTTTCAGTGTGGTCCTGGACAGGAGCCTGACCTAAACCGAACTGAGTGCACAGAATGTCCTAAAGGCTACTACTCCACTCTGTGCAGTGCCCAGTGTGAGCTGTGCCCAGCTGGTAAAACTGGAAGATCTTTGCTTTATCATTAATTTAGGTCCATTCGATCACTTTCACCTGGTTTCACCTAATAGAAAAACCTGTGCATCTGATCACTTCAGTGCATTTGATCACCTACTCTCACCTGGTTTCACCCAACCCAGAACTGTTGTTCGGTACAAAATGTTTTATTCATTTTCTCCCCACTAGGTAGCTATTGCCCACACAGTGGGATGTCTCAGCCGCTGCCATGTCCGATGGGGCATAACACAGATATAGCAGGCCAGAGTTCATGCAAAATCTGTAACAGTAGTGAAGCCTGTGCATCCATGGCCAGGACTGAACTGCAGCCTAGCCAGAGGAACAGAATGTCTATCTCATGTCCACCTGGTACGCATCGAGATGGAAAGGGAGCTGGCTGTGATGTCTGTCCTTTTGGTGAGTTTTTATAACTCTTGCATATATCATTTATAAACAGTAATAAGCCCTTATTACTACCATCAAATAAAAATTATGTTTATGCTTTCTTTTAGGACATTATTGTGTAGGAGGTGTTTCTATACAATGTCCAGCTGGAACATATGGACCTAAAGAGGGTCTGCAAAGAGAAAAAGACTGTACTATTTGCCCTGCAGGTAGACCCCTAGCTAACAGAGAATATTGTAAGAATACATAAAAAAAAATAAAAAAAACTTGGCAGCTTGTAAGGAGGTTAGGCTGTAACTCTACAAACATAACGTCCTTTATTTGACTGTCTTATTAGATCACAACAATCCCAGTTACGCAAAATATTGAGTTAGCTGACAATGATGAAAGACAATGTATGAATGAATGAATGAATGAAGGAAGGAAAAAATTAAGAAAGTACTGTATAACCCATATTTTATATATAAACCATGTAAAACTGTCTTGCCCTTTCCACATTTATAATGTTATTATAAGTACCATATGTCATAAATCCATACAAAAAGTAATTATTTCATTCTTTGCCATCAGAAGTCAGTTCAATAATTAAACTGGGTCCATCTTTATGAAAGTATTATGAAGCATGATCTTAGACCTGTTTCTAGAAAGACCAAGTAGCAGAACACATTCAGGGCAAGATTTCCACTACTAAAAATAGTTCAAACTTTGAACATCCCATGTTGCACCATAAAATTTTTTTTTTTAAACAGAAAAAATACATCTATGATTATGCCCGAGGTTGCTGTACTGTAAAAGTCACTGAACAGTGAGAATGACATTTAGTCAGAGAACCAACGATGAAGGATAACCATGAAGGAGCTGGAGAGATCCACAGATCTAGAATTACCAAAGGAAAGTCATTACTGAAAATAAAAGATAAAAGACAAAATCTCATATTAAGACACAGAAAAGAAAAAGAAAAAAGGTTCTCTGGTCTGACACGATCAGAAGTGAAATATCTGACATTTAGTAGTTACATTTTAGTAGACACCCAACACAGCCTATCAACCTGATAACATGTAGCAATGAAGCATGGTGGTGGTAGTATCATGATGGTGTGGGTAATGCTTTCTATGAACAGAGACTGTTGGTTCACGTTGCAACAAGCCTATGACTCTGATCATACAGTTAATTTCCATCCAATTTAACAGCACACAGGCAATGTTGTCAACAACAATGCAAAAATATCAGAATTTAAAATCACAATTGCCAGAAGACATGCAGCTGCAATTGCACCTAAAAGTAGTAGAAGAAGTAGAAGAAGTGGTAACCATTGTGTCAGAGAAAAATTGACATTTATATGTGTACTGTAAATACTGGATACTGTGTAAATCAAATAATTTCAATCAAGTCAGTTTCAGTTTCCTAAAATGTGGAAAAGTTCAAAAGAATTGAAATGTATATATGTTGAGTATTTGTTTTGTGAACAGGATTCTTAAATCTGAATGAAATGCATAATTACTGTATGTCTAATGCAAAAAAAAATGCCATTTCATTACTGAAATTAGTATCATTGCCTCCAGGGTTTTACTGCTTGGAGGGCACTTCCCGGAGGCCCAGTTCTCAGTTTCTTTGCCCCCAAGGTTATTACTGTGAGGAGGGCACCGCTGTGCCACATGGGTCACCTTGCCCGGCTGGTACCGCAGGAGGACAACTAGGTCAGACAAGTAGGGCAGCTTGCAAGAGGTGTGCAGAGGGTCGCTACTGTCCCACAGGTAAGGCCACATACTAATACATGCATTAATACATGTATTATCCACCTTCATACATTTGGAAAGTAAATACTGTATCCTCTCTTATATACTTTGGTTGTATTTACCTCTGTTGAAGCATAAGTTGTTGTACCGGCTGCAATCTAAAATGACTTATTTTTAAACCCACATGAACTATATTTATAGGAGCTCATATTTCCTGCCCTCAACTGTTTCCTTTCCTCTTATCTGTAGCACATTGTGTGTGTGATGTGGGTCAGGCTGCATAAGGGATGGAAAACTTCCCTGTTCTACCTTCCTATGTCACTGTTCCTGTTTAAACTGTCACTTTTCTTTCTTTTAGTTTAGTTCTAGTTGCATATTTGTTATTTTAAACCATATTGTGAATTAATACTCTGTTCTTATACTGTAGTTAGTCACAATTGCCGTTGTAAAGTTAAACTTCTCTGCCTTTGGATGAATAAGGGTCTGCAGGTCCCGGTTTGCTCTGTGCCCGAGGGAGATACTGCCCAGCAGGCACAGTTGTGGAAGTTGTATGTCCACGAGGCACCTTCACCCCACATCAAGGCGCTCTTAGTAAGGGCATAATTGTAATTTAAAAATGTTATACTTCATGAACTTAGAAAAAGCGGTACTATTTATTATTCATACATTTGTGCTTTATAAATCTCAGGTGTAAAGGACTGTCTAAAGTGTCCAGCGGGTTTCTACTGCCCAGAGGGCACAAGTGACCCTTTGCCATGCCAGCCTGGCACTTTTAACCCATTGGAGGGGCAGGATTCAACGACAGACTGTAGATTGTGTTACCCAGGCAAGGCCTGTACACAGGTGGCCTTGAAGGCACCTGATGTTGAATGCATGCCAGGGTAAGTCCTAAAATAAGCTAGTTTCAATTTTAATTTATGTTAAAGGTCCGTTCAGTTTCAGTTATAAATTGCAATAAAACAAAAATTCCTCCATGTCAGCTTCGTTTGCCCACCTGGCTCAGCACGACCCAATGACCCTGCCAATGCGTGTCCACCTGGAACCCTGAGCAACCGGACAGATCTGACTGACCGCTCTCAGTGCCAGCTATGTCCGGCACGATACGCCTGTCTGCGAGGTGCAAGTCCACCCTCTGAACTAATGCATTTCCTAATAGCCACGATCAAATACCATAATCATCTGTATTGTATCTGTACAATATTCTAATGCCCTGCTCACTCTCCAACTCAGGCACTGGTGGCATACAGAGACCGCCACTCTCCTGTTTTGCTGGGCATTACTGCCCAATTGGCACCATGTTTCCCACCCAACACAAATGTCCAGCAGGCACCTGGAGTGAACGCAGTGGGTTGGAGTCTGAGAGCGAGTGTCGACCATGCCCACGAGGCTGGTACTGTCTGGCTGGTGTAGGTGTTCCTTCTGGAAGGTGCAGCTCGGGATACTACTGCCCTGAAGGTAGCATGTGACTCGAAATTCTAATTATAGGCTTGAGAATTAGCCTGCAGCAATTGCAATAATTTTCACTCATATCTTAATTGAACAATACTATACTGTACATGTACTGAATTCCTCTTATCAGGAACAATGTATGGCATGCAGTTTCCGTGCCCTAGAGGGACCTACAGCATAAAAATGGGCAATGGTGGAAAGGAGGATTGTGTGGTATGTCCTGAAGGCTATTACTGCCAGGATGGTTCGTCTAAACCTATACCCTGCCCACCGTAAGTAAAAGCCTTGGTGATTTTCCTGCATGCATTATTTCTGAAGTGAGAAGACGGGAGAAGATGCTTTTTATTGACTTTGTGTCTAGAACAACATTTCGACAGTTCAGAGGAGGCCAAAGACCAGAGGATTGTACTGTGTGTCCAGCTGGCTACTTCTGTCCCCACTCAGCCACAGTCCACCCCAGAGTGTGTGGGGCAGGCAGTTATTCTGTAAGCACAGTTTAAAGTAGAAACATATTTTGTGGGCTTGTAGTTACAATTAATGTGGGTCTAGTCAAAGTGTTATGGTCCCACTATTTACGTTATGCACCTTACACTCAGGATGAAGGCTCAGAGGAGTGCCTGCCATGCCTACCCGGTCACTACTGCAGTGATGAGACCACCAGTGAGGAGGCCATGCTCAGAGTGATGGTGTGTCCACCTGGTTTTCTGTGCTCCAAAGGCTTGGATCGGGATCCTCAGCGCTCAGCCGTTCTGTGCCCTATAGGCTTCTACTGCCCTGGAGGTGGTGTTGTAAGTGATCACTAAAGTTAAGTGTAATGCCAGGTTACAAAAAACAGTGCCTTCCAAAAATATTGGTGCCCTTCATAGAAATGTGGAAAAATAGTTTAATATTAATATAACATTAAAATGCGAGAAATAATAGATTTTTACTTAACAACTTTTACTTAAGTTGTCATTCTTGAAAATTTTATTACGTTTTCCCTATTTACTTGAGAAATAATTGATTTTTACTTAACAAAAATCTACTACTTTATGTACTGTGTACAATTGAAAAAAAAGTTGTAATTCTTGAAAATTTTTTTCTTATTACTCTCAATCCGCAGAAACTCTCTGGTTGTCTAATTACCATGTCCTGTATCCCAGGGGTATAAATCTGAGGTTGCACACACAAAAAAATCCCCGTTATCTGTTACTATGAGACAAAGCAAAAGTAGACAAGAAAGAAAAAAACACAATGATTTTTGAAGTGCACAGTAGTTTTCATCTATTTTAACCACAAAAACCTCTTATTGTTATAAGTCTTGTTTTTACTTTAATGTTTTTGTCAATTTTCATGAAGGGTGGCAATTATTTTGGAGGGCACTATATGCTTAATCAGTCACTGCAGTCGCTACTTTTCTGCTTTGTGTAGAATCCACATCCCATACCGTGTCCCAATGGCACCTACAGTCGGAAACCAGGACTGCGAGACCCTTCGGACTGCACCGTGTGTCCGGTGGGAATGTACTGCTTCTCTCAGCAACCACATGAACATCCAATTACTGAACCAGTGAGTCTTTATTTTAATTAGATTTTCAATGTTGACTATATAAATAAATAGTTCTAATAGTTTGATCCTTCTTCAATTGCAATTATGATGCAACATTGCTCCCTCATTCCCCCAGCTCACGCCATCACTTCTGTTGAAACTAGGCATGCCATTAGAGTTATATTTTAAAAGCCTTATTATTCTATCATCATGCCCTCATGCTTAAAAAAACCTTCATTTTCACTGGCCTCTAAACAAGCTTATGTAATAACTGAGAATACTATTGTATTTTAGAAAGATGCTCTATACTATTTATTTGATGTTATCTAATAATAGAATGAGTGTTCTTTTATTCCCATCAGCTCACCTAGTCTTAATATAAACTTATATATACTTACAGTAAATATAATATAATATAATATAATATAATATAATATAATATAATATAATATAATATAATATAATATAATTTTCTGTGCGTAAAGAAATTTTATAGTAACAAATGGTTGGCAGTTATCATTTATTCCTCTTAATATTTTGTGCTACTTACTGTATGTGTACTTAAGTACACCTCACAATCCAAGAACAGACGACCCCTTCCCCCATCGTGCTACTGTTAAATAATTTTGCTTTCAGACTGGAGGTTGTCCTGATGGATATTACTGCCCTTTGGGCACTGGGCATCCGCTTTCATTCCCGTGTGAGTCAGGATTCTTCAGGAATGAATCTCATGGACATGGTGGAGGTGCCTGTATAAAATGCCCAGCAAGATATTATTGTGCGAGTGTTGCGACACACACACCATCAGTCTGCCCACAGGTAAAATATTAAAGATACTGTTTGAGTCATGGCTTAAAAGTATGAAATGCATTGGGATGAAGAAACCTCTGACTTTGCTTTATGTCAGGGCTTTTTCTGTCCTGAGGGGAGTTCTGCTCCAGAGCCATGTGAGGAGGGCACTTATAGCTCTCGGCCAGGTTTACGTGAGGCGTCAGAGTGCACTCTCTGCAATGGGGGCAAATACTGCACAGGTGTTGGCAAGATAAAACCTTCAGGAAACTGCGAGGGAGGATTCTACTGTAGACAACGGTCTAATAGTGCTGTAAGAGTTTTTGGTGACTCTGGACATTTATTCGGAGTACTTGTCAAGTTCAGGTGCACAGACTTGTTTTTATCGCATTGCAGACTCCTATTGATGGGCCAGCTGGAGGCCTGTGTCCAGCTGGAAGTTTCTGCTCTCCAGGCTCAGCTCATCCACAGCCCTGTCCCTCAGGCACATTCAGCAACAGCACTGGCCTTAAACATGTCCAGCAGTGTGTCAAGTGTCCTGCGGGGTATGTTTCACAAAGCATGAAATTGGTATTATAGGTTTTTACCTAGTTATTTAGCTGAAAGTTAACCAGACCATCACATCATGACTACTGGATACTAGATTTGCTGTTTTTTTTTTTTTCTTCTATTTTAATTTCATTTTTTATTTAGTTTTTGCTTAAATTCTTGGTTAAAGTTCATATTATGATTAAAACAAAAGACCAAGCCTTTAGTATGTTGAGTCATAAAGGAAAGAAATTTTTTAGCTGTACAGATGTGGCCATTAAGAACGCACGTTTCGAGAAAAGGGATCATACAAATCAAAGTTAAACAAATTAACTTTTTTGTGACATACCTTCACGATTCAGTCGGCGATACTGCATAGAGGTCTCGCAAAAGTCTTTATAACGAAAGAAAAGTAAGATATTTTAGCAAAATGTAACCTTTGTTACAAAACGAGACTTTTCAGATATGTCCATCTACTGTATATATTATGTATCTCTCACTCTTAGTTCCCATAGACAGACAGACAGACAGGTAGAAAGTTTGGTTGATTGACATCTTGACTTTCTCTTGACATGTTGTCTTGTTTTGTCAGTTATTACTGTTTAGGCTTAGGCGCCACCTCTCCAACTGGCCTATGTTCTGCTGGATATTACTGCAGTGCTGGTTCTGCATCTCCTGTTCAGCATCAAGTCGTGGAAGGCCATTACTCTGTCGAAGGAGCTGTAAAGCCAGAGCCCTGCTCTTTGGGCACTTTTCAACCGGTAAGTCAAATCCTGTACGGAATGCTAATTAGAAACCAAGCACCTTGTTTTGGACTCTAATTTCTTGTTATCTGAATTAGGAAAGAGGACAAAGTGCATGCATTCAATGCAAGCCCGGTAGACTGTGTAACCTGACAGGCCTCTCACATCAGCCGCTTTGCCCCCCTGGACACTACTGTACAGCTGGAACATCTATTGCACATCCATGTCCTCCAGTCAGTAATAAATTCATTTTTTATATTGCTTTTACCTGATTTGATATTAACTCATTCACTTCTACTGTGTGTGCATTCTTCTCCTTACAAAGGGAACCTATATAGCTAATCCAGGAGCAGAAAAAGTAGAGCACTGTGGTCCATGTGATGCTGGCCAGTACTGCCATTCTCCCGGTCTATCAAGCCCTCAGGGTCCATGTGAGCCTGGGTTCTTTTGTAGCGGAGGAGCCAACACTGCCACTCCTGTAACTATAACATACCTTACACAATATTACCACTAGATTATTTATGATTGCCTACATACTATTTGCAACTGTTAGCTACTGTACATTTGACGTTGCTACTTTATACTACACAGGTACTTTTAGGTGCACTAAGAAATTTGTCAGCTTTTGTTTCATTTCTGCTTCCACTGTTTGAGTCAATTGTATATACTGTACCATTCTGGATATTACAATTACTGGCATTTGTGGTGTGGCATGGTGTCATATCTAACCGTCACATCTGTAGCAACTCCAAAATGATTTTTCTTAAAAGCTAATAATCTGTTGCAAATTTAAATGGCAAACAACAACAACAACAACAACAACAACAACAACAACAA
The DNA here is from genome assembly GCA_030347435.1 of Clarias fuscus. Lineage (NCBI taxonomy): Eukaryota > Metazoa > Chordata > Actinopteri > Siluriformes > Clariidae > Clarias > Clarias fuscus. The sequence goes on from CM059218.1 coordinate 9,490,358, forward strand.
CAACAAAAAAAACTTGTATTGATGTAGAGTATGCATGGAGAATTTTTGAGAATAGTAATAATACAATTGTTAAACTATTACACAATAATACAATTTCAAGTCTTAATGTCGCTCAGTGCCTGTGGTTAGACTTTCATCATATGTGATTGATGAGTAAAATGTTTTCTGGCTTAGAAGGCAATGTGTTTGAAGGCTTCTCTGCAGTAACTGCACATACTACATAGATGTGGTGAATAGAAATGACTTTATTTAACAATACAATGTTAAGATGCCATATTCCCCAACCTTTAAGTAGCACAAAACCTTCGCCTTGTTTGGGCATCGTCTCATTAAAACCCTTCATTTAACTGGCCTTAATAAAACATCTGAAACCAAATCTTCAGTCATTACAGATCTATGACATCTTTTAAACATTGTTGTTTTTTTAAAAAGGCACACATTAATGTAAGTAGCTACATTTATTGACCTAGTTTCTGAATGTCCCTGCTCACCCCCTCACAAAAATGTGTTGATTGACTGTGCATAAAAATGTGTGATTGCATAAATCAGGGCCAGAGCAAGGGCTTTTGGCAACGACACATACAGTATGAATGATTACACCCACCATGTGCAGATAAACAAACAAAATCTGTTTGGGTATCATTTTGTTTTCATGGACAGAGGCAGAACAAAATAGTCAGAACTATGCATCAATAAATGAGAATTAATGAAAAAATAAACAGTGCTTATTGATAACAACCATAATTTCATAAATTTCATCAGGTGAACTTCAGGTTCGGAGATGTCTGCCCTGCTGGTTATTACTGCCCGGAGGGCACCAGACACCCACATCAGCACCCGTGTCCCACTGGAACGTGGAGCAGTGTGCTCGGAGCTCTGAACCTGTCCTTCTGCTCACCTTGCCCTGCAGGGTTTTTCTGTAACAAGACCGGACTCACACAGCCCACAGGAGCATGTGCTGCAGGTACAGCACTGATAAAGCAAATACTGTACAGCGACGAGCAAATTATACATTCATTAATTGACCAACCAGTAAAATAAATGCCCAATGTGCTGCCCCATCCCATATTTTGATTATGTACTGTAAACATAAAAAGGGGGAGTTAATGCTGTGTAATAATATGATAATATATATTAAGCTACACTACTGCAAACTATACTGAACTTGTCAACTTTAAACGGCTTTAAACAGGTATTTGATAATTATATTTATATATGTAAGTAAGTGGGCAATATACACACTATTAATGTGAATCAATTCCATTCTGAAATCTTGCAAAGATGTTAGTACTGGTGGAAAGCGAAGGGGAGAATATGTATTGCAATAACAATAGGTACTGCATTTATGTGGCTAGTGCAGAGTGCCATTAACATGGGTTCAATCATCAGGGCTTTGAAAATGCATGATCATACATTATTATATTGGATTTAAAATGTAAATTTTTTTTTTTATTTACATACATAATATATGATTATTCATCACTACTTTCACTATCAAAAAGCTTTTAATGTAGTACATAATGTTTTTGCATATAATGACAGTAAGCTGTTGGATAGTTTTTTAGCTATGAGCTGTGAGATTTTGTGTAAAAGATTATTCAAATGTGGCTTCTCTTAAAATGACTAAATTCTGCTAGAAAAAGAAATTACCGATGTATGGAAATCTAGTTAGCTATTTATGTTTATTAAAACAAACTAAGTAATGAATATGTTCATAAGCGTTATTCTCTTTTCAAAGGATAAAACAGCACTTTATTTTTCTCAGTGGCACTGTTTTTACATTCCTGAGTGTTCTAGATTTGACAAAGAAATCTGATATGACACACTAAAATTTGACAGCACAGCCAATATAAACAGTGCAGCTTCTTCAAAATACAGTGAATCTCTCTCTCTCTCTCTCTCTCTCTCTCTCTCTCTCTCTCTCTCTGTCACTCTCATATTCTCTATACCGCTTATCCTGTTCTGTTCAGGGACTCAGGGTACAAGGAGGGGTACATCCCGAATGGGGTAGCAATCCATGGCAGGGCAGTAGCACATATACACTCATGCATTAGGAATTATGAATTTGGAATTATATCACATGCCTTTGACCTATGGGAGATTGTGAATTACATTGAATTTAAATAAAAAAAATAATAAAAATAAATAAAGTTTAGAAACATCAATAAATTAGGAGGATTTTATTGTATATTACAATAATATATTACTATATGGCCAAAAGTATGTGGACACCTGACTCCACTCCTATGAGCTTTCACCAAAATGTTGACACAAATTTGGAAACAAACACCTGTATAGGATGTCTCTGTATGCTGCAGCATTAGAATGTCCTAACCGGAACTAAGAGGTCCAAATGTTTTTCTCGATTAAAGTGCCACTGTGAAAAAGGTGAGGTCAATTAAGACTTTCCAAGGTATTAAATAGGGTTGGTGCACAAAACCATGACCTCAACCTAACTAAACATCTTTGAAAAAGTTCTTTTATGCACCTTTTCAAACGGTAAAACCTACCTCACCTGGCACTGCTGACTTTACTAATTTCCTAATAAGCATAAATACTCTCAGCTATGCTCCAAAATCTAGTGGGAAGCTTTTCCAGAAGACTGGAGATTAAAAAGGAACTAATTCTAGAATAAGCACATATAGGTTTTATGGTCAGGTGTCCACATTGTTAACATGTATGACATATACTGTATATTGTTTAACTTTATTGTTGTCTGCTCTGTATCTGTATCAAATCTGCCTGTCACAGATTTAATGATTTGTCTACATTTCCCCATACAGGATTTTTTTGTATAAGTGGTGCTAAGACCTCCTCTCCTGTAGATGGGGTTACTGGAAACAGATGCCCAGCAGGATATTACTGCCCACAAGGATGCACTTCACCTCAACACTGCCCTGATGGCACATACTCCAACACTACTGGTACACAGTTTTTAAATTAAACACACATTACCGCATTAGCTGTCGAATCAGAGCTGCTTTTTACTGCACATTTAAATTATTTTAATCTAGTGTAGCTTTGTTATCATAGAACTTGCTGAAACTATTAATTATTTAGCTTCTCTCACTCCTGCTGTTAAATCCACACTATCTAGTACATATTATTATATTTTTAATATGATGATGTGTAAGCATGCAATGGAATTTTTTTTTAAATATTAAAATAACTGTGGATAATAAAGGATTTTCTGACTCACACACACACACGCACACACACACACACACACACACACACACACACACACACACACACACACACACACACACACACACACACACACACACACATTACAATGTAATATAAATGAATTAATCCTGTGATTGTCATGGAACTTTATTGCAGTCATTTTTTTCATGCCCTCCAGCTCCACTGCTATGCATCTTCATTAGATGCAAATAATACATGCTGTTTTTTTCACAATTGTATGTGCTTTCGAATGTATTCTGTTCTGTCGTTTTTGTAATTATTATTATTATTATTATTATTATTATTATTATTATTATTATTATTAAAGAGCTGTGCTGTATGTACAGGGGCTGCCAAGTGCAGTGACTGTCCTCCTGGATGGCTTTGTATGGAAGGCGAGGAGGCCCAGCTTTGTCCGGAAGGACACTACTGCCTGGGGGGCACAGTGGAGGATGTCCTCCCATGCCCTCCAGGCACATACAACCCCAAAGCAGGACAGAGACAAGTTGAGCAGTGTTCACTGTGCTCAGCTGGTGAGAACAGTGCCCCTGCTATGCTTACTTCTTTGGCAGTGTTTATTGCATTCATCGGGTATTGTATTTATCACACCCACCTATCATTTTAAGGAATGTACTGTGAGGAATGGGGACTAATGGAACCAACTGGTCCCTGCCAGTCAGGGTATTTTTGTCTAGCAGGTATGCCAAGTTAGTTTCATCTGTCTCTTTATAAAAGCTTCTATTTCCCCACATCATTTTATTAGAATCTCATCCTTGAGTGCATTGTCAGATGGCGGTTATATATTTAGTCAAGACCTTCATTCTTCCAGGCATAAATTTTAGGAACCCTGATGGGAACTTTAGCACAGGGATAGGGGGTGCATGCCCTCCAGGCCATTACTGTCCTGAAGGCACCAGCCAACCTCTTCCCTGCCCACTTGGGACCTTTTCAAGCAGGTAACACTTAAAGTACAACCCACCCATACGTTTAATCAAATAATAAGATGGCTAAATAACTGTCTGTCTGCTCACAGCCTTTATATCACAGAGAGCTCAGGCTGTAGTTTGTGCCCACCCGGCCAGTTCTGTGACTCTGTCGGCCTAAGCAGGCCATCGGGACTTTGCCAGGAGGGTTTCTTTTGTCCCAGTGGTGCTATTTCCTCCACAGGTATGATCAATTGTAATAATACAGTATGTCTATATTGGTCTCATTAGTGTTACTAATGAAGTAAGACTGGATAATATGGCTAATTAATTTGTGTGCAGGTGCTGGCACAGATGGTGGGTTATGTCCCCAAGCACACTACTGCCCACTAGGCAGCGTCATGCCTCTTCCCTGTCCGGCTGGTACCTACACAAACCTTACTGGACAAATTAAATGTAGCCTCTGCCATGCTGGATACTACTGCCCAGAGAGCACCAACAACTACACTAAGTTTCCATGCCCTCCTGGATTCTACTGTCCTGATGGTATGACATGAAATGCAGTGATCTCTGATTTCACTTTTACTTGTTTATCATGATCACAAATGTAATGCACTGAATATTTTATACAGGCACAACACATGCCACTCAGTTCCCATGCCCAAGAGGCTACTATAACCCTGAGCCTATGACCCAGAGCCTGGACAGCTGCCTGCCCTGCCTGCCAGGCCACTACTGTGAGAAGGAAAGATTAACAGCTGTGTCTGGGAAATGCAAGGCTGGTTAGTTCCTCACTTAAAACAAACAGTATACAGTATTTTTAATGTCAAATGATTTTTCTAGTAATTTAATATGCCCTCATTGAACACTATATTAGGAACACTTAATGTATGCAATTAATTAATCATGTGCCACACGTTTTCTTGGCACACTTTGATTCCATTAATCAAAATCATTGCTTGAATGCTAAAGCCAATTCAGTATTGTTCCCCACCATGTGCATCCATTTTCCCATTTTGCCCATATTCTAATGGATACTTCCAGTATCATTTCACAAAACAAAACTCTCCACATTTGGTTTCATACACTGAGTACAATGCTTTTCAGTGGTCAGAATTGGCTACAACGCCGTTGTTGCTGCAGATTTGCACATGCATCATGCAAATTTCCCGTTCTACACGGTGATCTATTGGCTTGAGTTCTGGTGACTGTGGAGGCTGTTTGAGTGCAGTGAAGCCATTGTCATGTTCAAGAAACCAGACTGAAATGATTTTAACTTTGTGACATGAAACATTATCCAGTGGTCATAAAGGGATAGACATGGCTCTTTAATCTATTTAGGGAAATTGGAAATTGTGACACGTTTTTTGAGGTTATAAAACAAACACACTACATAGTTATGTTATAAATGTTACTCTTTTTATGTCTACTTTATACAACTCTCCAGATTGACACTTTTTGAAATTAAAACAAACACAACAAACAAACTAAACAGGTTGCATACATAAGTCATGTTCATAGTGAGCGGTAACACCAAAGGTGATTCACTGAGAAATCTCAAATCCCATTTTGGTATAATGTCACGTGAATCAAACATATATGTGTTCAGACAGTACATTATTCTACTGTAAGTGCTCAGATCTGCACTTGTTTCTATACAACTTTGATATATAATGACCCTCATATTTTGCTCTTCTCTTTCTTTTCAAGGTTGGTTTTGTGTCTCTGCAGCCTGGAACCCTCAACCCTTCGATCTGGATAATTACACCAGTGCTAACTGTCTGTGTCCAGCCTCCTCCACTGGTGGACGATGTCAGACAGGGTACTTCTGCCCAGCAGGGAGCTCTGAACCTACACCCTGCCCTCCTGGGGCCTTCTGCAATGCCACAGGTGTGTTAGATTCTTCTTCTTCTTCTTTTACTTATATACTAAAACTGAAGGGAATTTTTGATAGACATATTTAGAGATTAATCATTATTTCCAGAGAAACACAAGTACAGGTATTCACCAATTTACGAACCGATAATTTTTACCGTTATGAACATAACACGGTTTTATTTCCGGTTCAATCAAAATCGAGTTCACAGTCCAATACAGTGGAAAACAGCTCTGAAACAAGGTTGGCGTCTGGGATTTCCCTCGCGATTTAAAGATGCAGAGACAACACTGTTAAATTTCACTGTGACATTAATTTCCTAAAGTGCGATTTGGCCACATGATGGCAGTGGGGGAAAAGTGGACAGATTTAGTTTTGCTTTACATTGTATATTCATGTCAAAGGCATATACAGTAAGTCTCACTTTGTCGGACTTAAGAACAAATCAGACTTACGAACATACTCCCATATTGGAACTCGTTTGTAAGTCGGGGACTACCTGTACAGTTTTGCTATGGTATTCATGTGGTGTAGGGTATTCACATGAATGTAATTCGTTGTTCCCTTAATGAATTGGAAATATTGATACATTCATGTCTTGTGTCTTGATTTAATTTAAAAAGGAAAATGACTTGGACAAGTTTGCAATTTTTTTCTTGAGGCACAGGCAGAAGTCTGCAGTTTTGAATTACATTTACTCCGTTACATTGACTTTAGTAACTTTTTGAAAAAAATGTACTTCTATGAGCAGTTTTACTTCACCTTACTTTTTTCTTTTACTTGAGTAGCTTTGTGAAGACAAAACGCTACTCTTACTCCGCTACATTTGGCTACACTTGACTCGTAACTTTTTCTAACCATTTATTCTACACATGCAGCTGGTTGGACTAGCGCTTGACTGTTTCACCAATCAGATGCAGAAACAATGATCACATGACTCCGTTTGACCAGTCAGGTCTTCACGGGTGTTCTATAAATTCATCCTACCTGTGAATCCATCCTTCATACGCTCACCTCACTGTGCATGCGCAAACAAAAGTATATATATATATATATATATATATATATATATATATATATATATATATATATATACACACACGAGTTGCTCAGTACTTGAGTAGTCTTTTCACCGAATACTTTTTTACTTCTACTTCTAGGAATATTACTTTGAAGTATAGCTACTCTTACTTACTTAGAGTAAATTTTTTGGCTACTCTACCCACCTCTGGGCACAAGGCATGACTTTTGTGTACTTGACATATTGAATAATGGGCTTGGTAGTTAGTGGTGGTGAAATGCACAAAAGTGGAAACTGTGCTTGACTATAATAATTGTCTCATATGATTATGAGAAGTTTTGGTTAGTTCCAAAAGGATAATATTCTTTCATATAACAGTAGTGTCAAAATGGCTTTCTCTAACAGGTCTGGCTTTGCCAAGTGGTCCCTGTGCTTCAGGTTATTACTGCACTGGGGAAGCAACTCAGTCTAAACCAACAGATGGCATCACTGGTGATATTTGCCCTTCTGGCTCCTATTGTGGTAACTACAGCTCACTGGTCAACCTAATGTATCTGTAGGTAGTATAAACCAAATTAGTCATTGCTCTATTCTTCTCGATCAGCTGAAGGATCTAGAGAGCCAGAACCATGTCCAGTGGGAACATTCTCTCCAGTAACGGGTCTGAAGCATCGGTCTCAGTGTCAGTCATGCAGAGCGGGTCACTACTGCAGCACGAGAGGCCTGATAGCACCTACAGCGCCTTGCAGTGAGGGTAAATATAGCAAAGTACTCAATATACAACCCAGAGCTGGGATTAAATCACTGGTTTCCCCAGTAATTATTTTAGACATCAGTAATTATTACCACCATTGATGTTTCATTTAGAAGGGATTGCTATCTAGGGGGAATGTGTATTAGATTTTCATAATGCTAATGCCTGTGCAGCTAATTAGACAAGTAGATTAATGTGTGAGCACATACTAAATCGGGAAAGATTTGTATACTTGCCAAGAACTCGATGAACATCCGTCAGACTGAGCTAAAGGCAGGACGTGTCTTCTACACACATGGTCTATCAATCTCACAGAAATAGAACATAATTCAAGTTCAATCCTCATTCTATTTATAAAACCTCATAATCCTTATAGTCATGTTTTGAGGCTATATCTATCTGTCCTTGTCCTCTGTATGACAGGTTATTGGTGTCCCCCTGGCCAGACTAATGACCTAGCTCTACCTTGTCCGCTCGGTCATCAATGTCCCCCAGGAAGCCCTGCTCCAGTTCTCTGCCCCTCTGGGACGTACCAGGACAAGAAAAAGCAGGCCAACTGCACAGACTGTGAAGAGGGCAAGATATAGTTATAAACATCTTGTTATGAACCAGTACGTTAAGTGCTGAACATGAGCTACAATTTCACACCATTTCTAATTGGCTGTTTTCTCTCTAATCAGGTTTTTACTGCGACGAGAGTTTTGGAGTCAATAATGTATCTGTCCTGCAGTCATGTCCTAAAGGATATTACTGCCCTAAAGGAACCCGCTATGCCACGCAGTTCCCTTGTCCTGTTGGAAGCTACAACCCAAAAGAGGGCGCCGACAGCTTAAGCAGCTGCCTTTTGTGTCCAGCAGGACACTTTTGCCCATTTTTTGGCTCAGCAGAGCCTGCAGGTAATCTACAGGCGCAGCTATATAATTTTGCTAATGTATTATAATAATTTGACTTAGAACTGATTGTGTATTATAGGACTGTGCATATCTGGGTACTGGTGCAAAGAGGGCTCCCATTCAGCCAGTCCTTCTGCTGGACCATCCGGATCGCTTTGTCCAGTTGGACACTACTGCCCTAATGGTAATACAAAAGTGCCATCAGTCAGAGTTCTACATAAAGTCATAATTAGCAATGATTAATGAAAAAAGCATGATGTCATCTAGAGAATTTAGTAAAGAATAAAATATAATAGGGGCATGCTGAAAATGGTTTATTTAGAGCCTTATGTCTAATGTAATGGATTACTATTTTCCTATAACAGTATGACACAGAATTGTTTGTTTCTCGTAAACCACAAAAAAAATTCTTATAGAAATATATTTTAATGACCATACATGCTTACTTATTAGTTACATTTAATGTCCATAAGACAAGTTAGTTCCTGATATCACCTATGTTATAGTGTTCCTGCCTTCTTTCCAATGTTCCCAGGGTAGGCTTTGAAGGCTTTTTTTCTGTAAAGCTGCTTTGTTAAAAGCGCTATACAAATAAAATTTAATTGAATTAAATCCACCATGACCTGACCAGGGTAAATCTGTTATCAAAAATCCATGGATGAATAAACACTTGACCAGAGGTGGAAAGAGTAACTAAAATTTTGTACTCAAGTAAAAGTACTGTTACTTCAGTGAAATTTACAAGTAAAAGTACAAGTAAAGTTACCATTATAAAAATCTACTCAAGTAAAAGTAAAAAGTAGCTCATAAAAAAATTACTCAGAGTAAACGATACTGAGTAACTTTTTTTTTTTTTTTACAGCGGGGGTGGGATGAGGCATTCTAGCGTAGTTCAAAAAAGATGAGCAGATATAAATCTCAAACTAGTTGTTTTTAACTGAAGGAACACCTTTGCATAATAAAGCTGTTGTCTTTCTTGTGCTTGAAAATCAAAGTGGTCGCTTAAATATGGCGTTATGTCCCAGTCTAGGGTTCAGCCATACAGCAAAAAGAATGGTTCGGGGTTCTATTATAAACTGTATGGAAATGGTGGTATATGGCAGAAAGAACTAGATCCAGTCATTAACTGATGAAATAATGAGGTTTGTATTGCTTTACAAAAATGCGCGCACACACACACAAACAAACAAACAGGAGGAGGATCAGATTCAGGGTGGACCCAGGCCAAAATAATAAACTAAATGGTATTTATATTTATCAGCTAGATTACCTGCAAAAAAAAAAAAAAAAAAACACACACACAAACAAAAATACCTTCCCTGACTCCCTAACCAATAACAGTGAATAAATTCCCTCTTCTCAAAATAAATGGCAGCCACGCCCCTACTACTGGTGAGTGCACAAACACACAGTGAAATTATGTACAAATATATACAAAGAGCAACCAAAGCAATAATCAAAGTCAATAGGAGGAAAAAAGTCACAACCAATTATCAAAACGCCAAAATCACAATCTCTTTCCTATTTTCCGCGTCTCTCTCCGGGTTATATATGGTCGCGCTGGTTGATGACGTCACTCTCAGGGCGGAAGCGACCGTGTGGAAGGTCAGGTAGATGCCGATGTAGAGACAGTCAGAAAACCTGGACTGGAGTTTGGAGCGGCGCGCGACCAGGACACGATACACACACGCGAGCGCAACGAAGCATTTATACAAAGCAGAATATTTTTTGCATTTTCATTCATTTGTTTTACTCAGTAGCGCATATGATTTAAAATGTAGCGAATTACAATACTTCAAGCAAAACATACTTAAGTAAAAGTCAAATTACAGATTTTAAAAACTACTTTCAAAAGTAGAAGTACAAAAAAAACCTACTCAATTACAGTAACGCGAGTAAATGTAATTCGTTACTTTCCACCTCTGCACTTGACCAATACCAATCTCTCTATTTCCAACCCTTGAAGTTTTTGAAACAAAACAGCTTGATATGTTCTTCTGTCTTGAAGATCTTCCTGTGTAAAAAAACGTATCCTAAGGCTCATATTAGCCGTCTAAAAATGCCTATTTACAGATGTTTTCCCCATGTCAGCTATAAAATGTAACATTTAACAGTTGATTCTTAGGCTTAAATTATGTGGAGTCTGTCATACTGTACAAGTCCATAGGAATGTACTGTTATTATAGACGCAATTATGTATTAAAACAAGTGCAATATAAACCTGTAGCTTAAAACCAAAACCAACATCAATGTCATGTTGCTGTTGAAAATTTGTCAACACACTCTGACCAATCAGATCTGAACATCTAATTTTTTGTGTAATAGACCAAGCTGCCCATACTGTAGTATGTCTAATAGGATATAAGGATGGGCACAAGTGCAGGTTGATTCCAATTTAATAACAGATAAAGCAAGGCAAAGAAAATCCAAGGGTTAATCCAGGTCAAGGTGAAGAAACAGACGAGGGTCGAGAGAATCACAAACTCATACAACAATATAAAACATTGAGTCAAAAACAAACTTTACAGGCATGGAATATGGCAATAACTTGGCAATAACTGATAAGAGCTATGCCCAGAGAGTTATTAATCAGCATGACTAAATGTAACCGTTATTACATCTTATTCTACACTGCATAGCCAACAAAATGTCACCCTTTCATAAGGGTTAAATTATTGTGCTGCATCAAGTAAAGAAAACAAGAAGGGAGATTTGAAATGACTAGAACTGGGTTAAGAAGCCTTCAATACACTATCAAAACCTGGAAGGATAGTGCTAAACCATCAACTATGTTAAAGAAATGTGGTCACAAACAATAAATAAATAAATAAATCGGGAATGGAGATCACTTGGTGAAGTTGCATGGTAAAAAAACTAAAAACTAATAACTATAATACACACATGGACAAAATTGTTGGTACCCTTCGGTCAATGAAAGAAAAACTCACAATGGTCACATAAATAACTTTAATCTGACAAAAGTAATAATTTAAAAAAATTCTATGAATGTTAACCAATGAAAGTCAGACATTGCTTTTCAACCATGCTTCAACAGAATTATTAAAAAAAATAAACTCATGGAACAGGCCTGGACAAAAATGATGGTACCCCTAGAAAATACTGCAAATAATGTGACCAAAGGGACATGTTAATTCAAGGTGTGTCCACTAATTAGCATCACAGGTGTCTACAATCTTGTAATCAGTCAGTGGGCCTATATATAGGGCTCCAGGTAGTCACTGTGTTGTTTGGTGACATGGTATGTACCACACTCAACATGGGCCAGAGGAAGCGAAGGAAAGAGTTGTCTCAGGAGATTCGAAAGAAAATTATAGACAAGCATGTTAAAGGTAAAGGCTATAAGACCAATTCCAAGCAGCTAGATTTTCCTGTGATTACAGTTGCACATATTATTCAGAAATTTAAGATCCATGGGACTGTAGCCAACCTCCCTGGACGTGGCTGCAGGAGGAAAATTGATGACAAATCAAAGAGACGGATAATCTGAATAGTAACAAAAGAGCCCAGAAAGACTTCTAATGAGATCCAAGGTGAACTTCATGCTCAAGCAACATCAGTGTCAGATCGCACCATCCGCCGTTGTTTGAGCCAAAGTGGACTACATGGGAGACGACCAAGGAGGACACCATTGTTGAAAACAAATCATAAAAAAGCCAGACTGGAATATGCCAAACTACATGTTGACAAGCCACAAAGCTTCTGGGAGAATGTCCTATGGACAGATGAGACAAAAATTAAACTTTTTGCCAAGGCACATCAGCTCTCTGTTCACAGACGGAAAAATGAAGCATATCAAGAAAAGAACACTGTCCCTACTGTGAAACATGGAGGAGGCTCTGTTATGTTCTGGGGCTGCTTTGCTGCATCTGGCACAGGGTGTCTTGAATCTGTGCAGGGTACAATGAAATCTCAAGACTATCAAGGGATTCTAGAGAGAAATGTGCTGGCCAGTGTCAGAAAGCTTGGTCTCAGTCGCAGGTCATGGGTCTTGCAACAGGACAATGACCCAAAACGCACAGCTAAAAACACCCAAGAATGGCTAAGAGGAAAACATTGGACTATTCTAAAGTGGCCTTCTATGAGCCCTGACCTCAATCCTATTGAGAATCTTTGGAAGGAGCTGGAACATGCTGTCTGGAAAAGGCACCCTTCAAACCGGAAACAACTGGAGCAGCTTGCTCATGAGGAGTGGGCCAAAATACCTGCAGAGAGGTGCAGAAGTCTCATTGACAGTTACAGGAATCGTTTGATTGCAGTGATTGCCTCAAAAGGTTGTGCAACAAACTATTAAGTTAGGGGTACCATCATTTTTGTCCAGGCCTGTTCCATGAGTTCATTTTTTAAATATAATTCTGTTGAAGCATGGTTGAAAAGCAATGTCTGACTTTCATTGGTTAACATTCATAGAATTCTTATTTATTATTACTTTTGTCAGATTAAAGTTATTTCTGTGACCATTGTGAGTTTTTCTTTCATTGACCGAAGGGTACCAACAATTTTGTCCACGTGTGTATATTTAATCGTAAAAGAGCATTTACTGTCCAGTACAGACTGTACACACACAATGTGATTAGAATGCAGGGGATTGGTAATACATTTCTGTGTGGCCATGAGAAGGCCAGTTATTAGTCAGACTGATCAGAAAAAAAAAAATTGTTAGGGAGAGAGGACTTCAAAGCAATTGGAAAAGGTAATCTGGTGTGGTCTGATGATTCCAGATTGACCCTATTCCAGAATGATGGGTGGTTAAATAAATTGTATGATGTGTGATTATTGATTTATTGATTTATTTATTATTTTGCTCATGTTAAGCATACTGTATATTTGCGGACAGTATTAGAAAAAAGCGACAGGAAGCTCAGACCGGCCAAGGAACTCTTTATTCGATAACAGTGTATAGCTACTCCTGTGGTTCTGGGTTATGTCCTATCATTCCATATATATATATATTTTTTGCATTCTGTTATACCTCTAATAATAAGTTTATTTTCACACTGTAGGTACTATCAGCCCTATGCCATGTCCATTAGGCACCTTGTCAAACAGCACAGGCATGAGGAGTGAAGATGAGTGTCAGCCATGCCCTGGAGGATTCTACTGTGCTACTACTGCCCTGTCTTTGCCCACTGGACTCTGTTCTGAAGGGTGTGTGCAAAAACAAAGTTTTTTGTTTTCTTACATAAAAATGATTCATAGAAACTTTTATTAAGGTAATCAATTTATTTGTATTTTGTTTCTTAAAGATTTTTTTGCATTGAAAAAGCAACAACCCCCATGCCTACTGATGGGACCTCAGGAAACATGTGCCCACAGGGGCATTATTGTCCCGATGGAACCACTCGACCTGTGCCGTGTGATCCAGGGACATTTATGACTGCCACGCAGGCCTCTCGGTGTTGGCCCTGCACTTCTGGGTGGTACTGTGCAGACGGAGCTCGCTTACTCTGTCCACGAGGTTGGGGTGATTTGTTCATTTCTTATAGACATGTACTGTGCAGTATTAACATCTTACTGTATGTGTTAAATTACTGAAAGAAAGGCTTTATAAATTGGTCACACATACCATATGGAACAGTTATACAGAAAATAATTAATAGACAATAAAAAGGTAACAATGGAGACCTTGTGGACGTTTGTTCTGGGACATGGTGGTGCAACGCTTTAAGTACCTAAAAAATGAATTCTGTCCTTTTCCAGCAGAGCACAGAATCGAGCCAATACATACGATAAGAAAGCAAACAGCGCCACACTGTGCATTTTCCTTGACTTGTTTTCAAAAGGGTGTCTGTCTAACAATTGTTGATTTACCTGTAGGCTTTTACTGTCCAGAAGGCACAGCTTATGGGTGGAGAGCTTGTCCATCAGGTACCTACAGCCCAGACTCTGGCTTAAATGAGCTCTCTCAGTGCAGGCAATGTGATGGAGGACACTTTTGTTCCTACCAGAATGCTACCGCCGTATCTGGACACTGCTCTGCAGGATATTACTGCAGACGTGGAAGCACCTCACCACAGCCTCTCACCTTGTCCACAGGTACAATGAAAATCAGTGAAAAAATGACTGATGCAGGTATAAATGGGATTAGCTTGACTAATGTCTACTGTAATTTAAACAGCTGAGCTGAGTGGCTTTTCCTAATTAAGTACTGTGATGTCTAAAAGTATTGAGACAAAAGTGAAATTCAATGTTTTATTGACGTTCTCAAATTAGTATGAAATCCTTTCTTCAACAAAACTTCTGGATCCGGTTGAGTACAGAGTCGAAAAAACATCTGCAGTACTCTGGTGTCACTACTGTACGTAGCTCGATCCATGTCTGCTTGATTGTTTCCTGAAGATCACATACAGTACAGATATTTGCCACAGATTCACATACAGAAATTTGCCACGGAATTTCCCTAGTTTCCCTAGAATTCCCTAGTTTTAGTCAGTTGGATACTGTGCACTGGAAACCCTAATGCTGAAGGTAATTAAACATACTGAGTACTGTTAACTTAAATAATTACAATTAGTTCAAATTAATAGATCTTGACTATTTAGAACTTTTTGGTTTTAAAGAGTTTGTAGAAATGACACTTTTCAAGTTTGATATTTTGAGTATCTGTAAGTGCTTAAGTAACAGTAACTGTCACCTTAAAGTTCCACCAAATCTTTCAGCCTAGCGATTTTGTGCCTGACGTCATCAGGGCAATAGGGCACTGGTGTCTCAGTGGTAGGTGTTTCACCTGGTTCGATTCCCAACAACTGGATGAAGTGTCTGTCCCAAGCCCAGATAAAATGGGAGGGCTGCGTCAGGAAGGGCGTCTGGTGTAAAACCTGTGGAGGTTGTGTGCGGATCGTCTGCTGTGGCGACCCATTGCTGGGAGCAGCCGAAAGACCAACAACAATTTATATGATTTGCAACAGCTAAAAAAAAGATAATTGCTATTAAATAGTATGAGTTAAGCTACTCAGTAATGCAAGTAAAGAACGATTAATATGAATGAGTACAACAAACTCAAAAACTGATAGTTCTGTTTACTTAAAATTGGAAACATCATTTACTTAAAAAATGTGATGTACTCTAATTGATCATGTCAAATTTTTTGAGTTTTGCCAACCTATTCGGGTTTACAGTGTGGATACAGCAGGAAATGTCATATGTCAATCCTGCCACATGTGTTCCATCTATTAAATAAAGCTGCTGATTGTTATTAACTCTTTAGCCACATTGTCTTACTACTGTAAGCACAGTTATCAATGAATCGATTGTATGTTTTGATTAATTAGAGATCACCCATGCAAAATCAAGACAATGCATTCAGAGGAAATGACAACAGATCTCTAAGTAATAATTAAAAAAATAATTTTTATTGATTACTTTACACAACTTGCTTAGTCTCCTAGTCAATTTTTGAGGATTTGATGATTTATGTGATGTTAGCTATTATAAAAAAAAACACAGCGCACATTATTTATCTACAATTTCACTTCCTCTACGTAAATGATCTATAAGGGTCCCGGGAACTAGAAATTGGTTTAAATTCTGCTTTGTAACCAGAACTTAGACGGTATTATTTTCTTAGGAGATGGTGGACCCTGTCCTGCTGGTCATTTCTGTCCAGAAGCCACCGCTGACCCCCATCCTTGTCCAGTGGGCACTTTTAGTGATGGGACCAAATTAGCCTTAGAGGTACAGTATGAGAGTAAAAATGTGCCACACAGTGGATAACATCTTACTGTAAGATCCCATTGATCATTTATTATTGTTATTGTGCTTGCATCAATTTCATGCTATATGCACATTTAACCATGCCTGCTGATAATGTACAGTATGTGCATTTATTTATTTCATGTCCATGAGTTTGATCAAGTTTGATACCGTAGGTGTGTTATAAAGATACACTTCTCTCCTGCAGGACGAGTGTGTTCCCTGCTCTCCTGGTCATTACTGTGACACACCTGGGCTGACTGCTCCTAAAGGGGAATGCTGGGAAGGTTTCTACTGCACTCAAGGAGCTTTGATGCCCAATTCTTTAATCATAGACCACAGAGGAGGGCCATGTCCTGCAGGTTTTCTGGCTTTCTCTGTTCAGGTTGAATTAAATCTAACTTGCATCTCTTTAAGACCTTAACTTAATGTCCACGATCTTTGTACCATACCATAGGTTACTTTTGTCCTAGAGGGTCAAGTGTGCCGCAGTCCTGTCCACAAGGATCCATCAGCATCAGTGAGGGCCAAGCCAGCTGCAGCCTGTGTCCCCAAGGGTATACATACTTTTATATTGAGAAGCATAACTTTTACATTTTTTTCCAATAGGATAATAGCATTTTTAAACATGAGACACAAAATATTTTCTTAAATGAAAAACAGGAATAGACCCAAAGGCATATATTTTTTTACAGTTATCCACAGATAATACCCAGCAGAAACAAGCAGGAAGTAATTAAATGCCCAGAAACCTTGGCAAGGTTTCTGCCTGGGATGTCACATGCAGTTTAGAGAAAATGTTAAGGGTGCAAGCTTTACTGATGGTGACCTCTGCTGGTCAGCAACAGAAGTGAGAGTAGTGACTATTACAGTACCCAACATTTGAGGCAGAGCTCGAGAAACGTACCCCACCCCTCATTTCTTTAAAGCACTGGGAACAACTTTCTTACTATGACAG
Organism: Clarias fuscus; assembly: GCA_030347435.1. Lineage (NCBI taxonomy): Eukaryota > Metazoa > Chordata > Actinopteri > Siluriformes > Clariidae > Clarias > Clarias fuscus. The sequence continues at coordinate 9,507,682 of CM059218.1, forward strand.
GCTGCAAAGTGCCTAAAGATACAATTTGTCTTTTTCTTTTTTTATGTAACGACCTAAGCAGCACCGTCATTTCCCCTTTCGTCTCTTCCACCCTCTCAGCATTCAGCATCACCAGTATACTGTACTAATCACCTGCCTGATCATCTGTCATCATCTGCACCTGTTTCTCACTGGTCCATGTCAAGTTAGGTGTTTTTGATGATCCAATGATTCATTAACGAACAAAACATTCCTCTTACACTGGTCAGGTACAGGGACTGGACTGAAAATGAGAGCCAAAAATTAAGGAGCCTAGAGATCTATTCCTCAAGATTAAAATGCAAGAAAGTCTGGCTCTTTGGAAGCGAAATATATTAAAAAATAAGGGATGGCTTATGACCTTTGCACAGTACTGTGTAATATTTCTCTGACTCATACAGTATTTGTCATTCTAAAGCTTACTTTGCTTTATCATACCTGTATCTGAAAATAAGCTATAAACATTTTAAGCATTGTTGAGTGTGACAGACAGCAAAAAAAAAATAAACCAGTAAAGAGCCATATACTGTACCCTGTTCTAACATATGGACAATTCTCTGGCTATCTGAATCTCAAGACTTTTTTTTCTTGCTATAATATAGGTACTACTGTCAAGGCAACAGCTCTATCATTGAAAGCAGAGAATGTCCAGTGGGTCATTACTGTCCCACAGGTACATCCCTGAAGACTCAGTATCCATGTCCTGCAGGGACGATTAATCCCTACACACGAATGAGCAGTGCGGATAACTGTTTACCATGCACACCAGGTACAATACTTTTATTAAATCTTAAAATCCATACATTTGTTTTATAGATCATTTGCCTTCATTTTTTTGTTGAGATAAATTCAGTAAATTAATTATAAATTTGTCATACATCTCTTCAGAGATTCCACAAAATTTTTGAAAATGTGTGTAAAAATTACACACACACACACAAAAAAAAAAAAAAATATATATATATATAATTTCTTTTTAAGGATAAAACGTCATAATAAATATAAAAAAATGACATTATATACACAGTATAACCGGAGTAACTGTGGACACAAGAGGAGGCTGTCTGAAAGGGATGTCCATGTGCTAACCCGGATTGTATCCAAAAAACATAAAACCACTGCTGCCCAACTCACTGTAGAATTAAATGTGCACCTCAACTCTCCTGTTTCCACCAAAACTGTTACATGGCCGGGCTGCTATAGCCAAACCTTTGGTCACTCGTGCCAATGCCAAACGTTCGTTTCAATGGTGACAGCAGCAAAAATCTTGGGCTGTGGACAATGTGAAACATGTATTGTTCTCTGATGAGTCCACCTTACAGCGTGGAGAAGCCCCAAAGAAGCGTACCACCCAGACTGTTGCATGCCCAGAGTGAAGCATGGGGCTGGATCAGTGATGGTTTGGGCTGCAATATGATGCCATTCCCTAGACCCAATACTTGTGCTACAGCAGATGGGCGCGCCACTGCCAAGGACTACCGAACCATTCTGGAGGACCATGTGCACCCAATAGTTCAAAACATTGTATCCTGAAAGCGGTGCCGTGTATCAGGATGATAATGCACCAATACACACAGCAATACTGGTGATACAGTGGTTTGATGAACATGAAAGTGAAGTTGAACATCTCCCATGGCCTGCACAGTCACCAGATCTAAATATTACTGAGCCACTTAGGGGTGTTTTGGAAGAGTGAGTCAGGAAACGTTTTCCTCCACCAGCATCACGTAGTGACCTGAACACTATTCTGCAAGAAGAATGGCTCAAAATCCCTCTGGCCACTGTGCAGGACTTGTATCTGTCATTCCCAAGACGAATTGATGCTGTATTGGCTGCAAAAGGAGGCCCTACACCATACTAATGAATTATTGTGGTCTAAAACCAGGCGTTTCGGTTTCATTGTCCAACCTCTCTCTCTCTCTCTCTCTCTCTCTCTCTCTCTCTCTCTCTCTCTCTATATATATATATATATATATATATATATATATATATATATATATATATATAGATATAGATATAGATGTGTGTGTGTGTGTGTGTGTGTGTAAAGCAACATATATCTACTAATGTCTAGTATACCTATACCTATATATATATAGGTTTTTTCTGCAAGGCTCCTGGTCAGAGTTCCCCATTTGGACCATGTGCAGCTGGACACTTCTGCCTCTCTGGGGCAGTGTCCCCCACCCCTGAGGATGGAATGACGGGAGATGAATGTCCTCTTGGTCATTACTGTCTTGTGGGCTCATCATTTCCATTGCCCTGTCCCCCAGGCCTCCACAGCAACAGCAGCAAGAACACAGAGCTTTCTGCCTGTCTGCCCTGCCCTGCTGGTGAGAGCGCTGAATAGCCCAATATGTAAAAGAAAGCTATAAACTAGCAATAGGACATTATTGTCTTTTGAGTGTTGAGTGACATTTTTATAGACCTGCTTCTTTTTACAGTTTTCACTTTTCTCTCTTGTAGGATTTGCTTGTTCCAGCAGGGGGCTCTCTGCTCCTTCTCATATCTGCCATGCTGGCTATTACTGCCCACAAGGCCAGACCTCCAGTCAGCCTGCTCAATATATGTGTTCGCCTGGCCATATGTGCCCTCCAGGCAGTGCTTCTCAGACTCCTTGTGCTCCTGGGAGCTATCAAAGCCTACACACACAGGTTAGCAAATAGATTTAGGTGTTGTTTTTAAAGCAAGAAACAAGTTTCCAGTTGCTTACAAGCTTCCGTGATCCAGACATATGGTGGGATGCAATCAATATTGACGTCAACCAATATTGATATTACGTATTCAATATTGTTAATATTGATTATGTCTAACCATATAAAGATATGTGAGAAAAGATTTCCCTAGAAAATGCACATGCATTAACCATAAGGATCATTATACCCATGTCTGGATAGACCCCAGAAAAATAAGACAATAATGATATGACCACACCTAATTAAACTGACTGGAAAACTAATGGATTTGTTTTCTATAGGCAGAGTGTTTGCTCTGTCTGCCTGCGTTTTTCTGTCCCGGCTCAGTTGATCCTGAAACAGGGATTATGAGAGGCACCACCACGCCTATGCCATGTCCCATGGGACATTACTGTCCAGCAGGTAATGAAATTTGTTGGAATATTCTAACAGAAATAAATAATACAAAACTAATTTCACCTTAAAGAAATTATGTTTCGATCAGGTACAAAATCTGGGTATGAGTTCCCCTGTCCAGTCGGTACTTACAGTGATGAGTTAGGTATGTCCAGTGTTGGACAGTGTATTCCCTGCCCTGGTGGACAGTATTGTGGCTCCTCTGGCCTGTCCACACCCACGGGAGACTGCTCTCCAGGGTGAGTGGCCACCTCCACAGTCCATAACACACATTATTTCACCACAACACTGTACCAAGAAGCATACATTTACTGTCTCCTAACATCTGTTTTCATGTGTTTAGGTATGTGTGTATCCAGGGTGCATCTCAGTCACAGCCACCTGGAGATGCCACAGGAAGGAAATGCCCAGCAGGCTTTTACTGCATGGCAGGAACCAGTCATATGCATTCCTGCCCTCCAGGAACATTCAGCTCATCAGAAGGTCTTAATCATATGTGTCTTTTGTAGAGCTCATGTTCTCTTGCTGTATAGCAAATGACATCTATTACAATGTATGTTTCTGATTATAAGTAGACCTAAAATGTGTTCATTCATATTGCATTATGTGTGAATATATGTTTCAATAGGGGCAACTTCTATTTTGGAATGCCAGCCATGTCCACCTGGTCAGTACTGTGCAGACTATGCATTGACTTCACCGTCTGGCCCTTGTAACCCAGGATATTACTGCAGTCTTGGATCAATGTCACCGACACCTCATCATAATAGACGTCATGGTACTGTAAATAACTGTGCTCGCAAATGTAATGAAGGGGTAAAAGTATACTTTTAGTATTCCTACTAGCCAGCTCACAACTAATGAAGGAAGATAGAGGCTAGGACATGCTTTCTCTGCAGCCAGCCAACCAAATGTTTTTGAGCTTCTGCTCATGATATAACAGGGCAGAATGACATTTTGAAGAAAAGTGCTATCTGCCCTCTTCTGCATGCATATTCAAACAATTGGCTAATAGTTCTGACTGTGATTGGAAGGACAATCAACGTATGCCATCCTTCCCACCCCTTTTAAGTCCCATGGATTCCAGGTCACAGGCTGCATGGCACAAGGTTTCAAACTTGTTTCCCAAATGTCTATAGTAGCTTCAAGCAAGTTTCTCTTTTCCTGCTTTATAATCACAATCAGGCTCGAACTGAAGCACAGTGGTACCACATAAGCACATTCTCTCTATGAAAAAAAAAAAAATTCCTGGAAAGGAGGAAAAACATGAATCTAAAGTATTTAATGACTGGCTCAGCTTTATCCTCCTAGTTTTTAATAATGCGTTCTTACCCCAATCCCGGTAATCCTTAGTTGTTTTCTTTGCTTGATGCAGGCCGATAATTTTTTTTTTTTTTTGGATTTTTCCCCGATTTTCTCCCTAATTTTAGTCGTGTCCAATTCCTCCCCATCACTAGGGGGCTCCCACATTACCACTACTACTACCACTCAGCCGGGAGGGCCGAAGACTATCACGCATTTCCTCCGAACCACGTGACGCCAGCCGACCGCATCTTCTTGAACTGCTCGCTCGCGCACCGTTGGAGGCGGCGTAACACACTCGGAGGACAGCGCTATCCGCTCCCTCCGTTGCGCGAGCTCACAGACGCCCCTGATTGGCTGTAGAGCCGTGATTAATGTGGGAGCACTAAGTACCTCTCATCCCTCCCCTCTGAGAGAGCTCGGCCAATCAGCTCTCTCTAGACCTCCGGCTGCGAGAGCAGGCCGATAATTTAACCCATCTGAACCACAGTAACATCTTTTCCAGGACCATGGGATATATTCTCTGATGTGGTCATTTAAGAAGTAATTGAATGCAGTGAGGAGCTAAATGTACTCACACAAAAGAACTGTTGCCAGCTAACACATATTAATTTGATTACTTCAAAAACTATTTAATTAAAATGCTCTTAAGTATTTTTTTCTTTCAAGCAAAAAAAAAAAATTGCTTTGTTCCCATGCAGTGAGTTTTAATTAAACAAAAGCCAATTTCTTTCTCTTTCTTCTTCAATATATAGAAATTCTAGTAAATTGTACATGCCTGAATGCATTAAATTGGTTTTAAGTTGAAAAGTCTAGCGTATTTTTTTTTTTACAGTACACAAATTGACAACACTAACATTGTGATTTTGTCTTTCCAGAGGATAAAGTGCATGGGTCAAATTCAGAAGATGAGCTCTTTGATTTGGATCGGGTCACTGGGAATCTATGTCCTCTGGGTCATTACTGCCCGATTGGAAGTGTCCAGCCATTAAAATGTCCACCAGGTACCATTGTACCATTGTAACCTCACAACATTTAACACTTAAATCTGCTCCATACTCTGCCATAGAAGTACTGTATATACTTCTTGTTTTTGGCAAAAGGAGGGGGAACATTTACCTGGGCTACTTTTGGCCCATAATTAAAATCACTCAAGTATGGAGAAATATGAATTTTACGTTTTTAGATATATTGGAAAACTCTACATGTAAATGATACAAAAATGTTCTTAAATTTTTTTCATCCCAAATGTTGTACATATCCACCCAACACCACAGTGAAGTATGAAGGAGGAAGATTTATTATATGGAGCTGCTTCTCTGCAAATAGGTTATTACAAGTCAATAGAGGAAACATTATTAAGGCGATTAACTGGTGCATATTGGAGGAGAATTTAATTTAATTTGCCAAGAAAATAAATGAGGGGACTAGACAGTTGCAAAAGAGCAACCCCAAACATATAGGCAATAAAATCTCAAGAAGACTTTGGACAGCATAACCTCTTAACATAAAAACCATAAAGAATTTGTGGAATTTATTTTGCGGTTCCATCAATGGGACTGTTATAACCTTGGGAAACTGAAGATGATTAGCCAACACGAACTGGCAGAAATATAACCACAATGCTGCAAAAAATGCTAATTACGTATTTAGTTGTCTTGAATGTGTAATTGCTAAAAACAGCTTTGCACTTGTTATTGTGTAATTGTTTTTACTTATCTTTATTATAAATTTTTTTATTATCCTTTTTTGGTTCAAGTACAATGTAAAAAAAAAAAAAAGTTAAAATATGCACCAGGAATTTGTTAACATTTTTTTTAACCCTGTTTAAAAAGTCATACTGTACCTATCTTAAGGAGATTTGTTTACAGATGAGCTCCAAGTTAACCTAACTTGGTCAACTTTATTTCCCTAAGGACTTTCAGCTGTCTATTCAATACATGAACAATATCCTAGGATGAAAATTTGACTTAATTTTTTTTTTTTTAATGGACTGGAAATAATAAGTGATCAAGCAGTTTACATATTCAGTTATATACAGTTTAACGAAATTGCATGTTTCTAAGTTTTGATTATACAGTATGATACATAAATACATAAGTTTGCTCATGACATTAGTTGTGTGCCTGCTTCTTTATAGGAACATTCCTGGGTCTGTATGGTGCTGCATCGGAGTCTGATTGTAAGCCATGTACACCTGGATTTTTCTGCCCTGATTGGGGCCAGAGCTCTGTGGATCTTCTGTGCCCAGAGGGCTGGTTCTGCCCTGCAGGCACTGTGTCTGCACATGAACCTGGTAGGCTCTAGGGGCAATACTGAGTATTGTTTTTGTTTTTTTTATTTTTTTTACAGAATTATGAAAATGTGTAGGCTTATTTACCAGTCACAGAAAACACCTCTGGGAAGTGAGAAAATTAATAAAACATGTTTGAGTGACAGACAGCACCATTCGTTTACAGCAAGAAAATATGGTTGTCAAAACTAAACCTTATTTTAATGTATTACTTCCTAAAAGAGAGAGAATGTTTAACTTTTTGTTTAACTATATTGTGTGGTCAGGTCAACAGTGCCCACTTGGTCATTCATGTACATATGGTAGTACTGAGCCTGCCATCTGTCCCCCTGGTACCTATCAGTCTCAATTAGCTCAGTCTTCTTGCCTGACATGTCCAACAGGTGAATACAGTGCATTAATATTACACTATATCAGAAAAATTCATACTGTACAACCAGATTACGTTCTAACAATCGTTAGAACAATCATTAGAACAGACGTTTTCTGTTCCAGGTTTCTACTGTCTGGAAGGTGCATCTATGCCTGTGCCCTGTCCAGCAGGAACGGTGAGTCAAGTTGAAGGCTTGCAGTCTTTGCTGGACTGCTCCCCCTGCCCTCCAGGTTTTTACTGCAATATTAGTGCACTCGCCACTCCATCAGGACCATGTTCTTCTGGTCAGTGTCTTTTGTTGTTACTTTTATTCTTGATCTCAATCAGAGCTTGTTGCCACAAATTGCTTTCTGATCCATTTTCCCAAAGGCCACTTCTGTTCATCTGGAGCCACAGAACCTAGGCCAGTCTCTCAGATATATGGAGACATTTGTCCAGCAGGGCATTACTGTCCTGAACAGAGCAGTGCTCCTTTACCTTGTCCTGTTGGCCACTTCCTGCCAGATAAAGGAGCCTCTTCTTATATGCTCTGCTCTTTATGCCCTCCAGGCAGCTATTGCCTCACATTGGGCTCTTCTCAAACATCAGGTACGCAGATTTCAGCCAACACTAGACCATATATATTTTTTTATATTATTTCCATATATATTTTAAATATATTTAAACTATTTATGCTTTTGGTTTTACTGTAGCTCATAAGGAAAATTCAGTTCAGTAACAGCTGGGGTGGAGAAAAGGAAATTAGGAAAATAGCCTGAAAAACATTTCTGCCATTGCTGTAAATTACAGGTCTGCTTTAAATGTACAGTAGTATTGAAAAGCAAATTATAATCTTAACGCTGTCAGTTAAATTTCACAGCACCCTTTATATAAAAAAGCAATTACTGTATGTTGGAATTAAATAAACATTTAAATTATTGTATGGAATTACAAAGCTTTCATCTAACAAAATTCACTTTGGGCTATTTTGTTTAATATCATTTTCCTTATAAATAGACACAGCAAAATTTGTTGATATGCTATATGAATTATATTCAGCTAACTAATAACTAATAAGTATTATTTACTAACTGCAGTGAAATTAAACAGTAAGACATACTGTATTTATGGCTTAGTAATACTTCCTGGGTATTTAAGCTTATATTGTTGCATATTGTATATACTGTAATTTCTTGCTTATGTTATTGTAAATGTTAATATTTCTACAAACTGTAAATTTGAACATTGAACACTGCATAAAAATTATCGGTGATATTAAATAATACATAATACATTTTTTTTTGTGGTAAATCAGTGAGATATTAATCAAATTAGTTTAATCGGTTCCAGGTTTTTGCTCTCCTGGACACTACTGTACGGGTGGTGCAGATACTGCAACACCAAAAGCCAAAATCCTTCAGTTGGAGTGCTTCTGTGACTTCTTGCCTGAGTCAAGTCACTCTGAATACCATCTTTGTGCCCAGAGATACAATAGTACCTGCACAGATCATACCACTGGTATACGTTTGTGCATGAATAAAATTATCTGTATATGATATATTAGATAGTATCGGTATATAATAACATTATTAGACTATATTATTATTATTATTATTATTATTATTATTATCAAAAACATGAATAGTACTAAAAGTACAGCTAAATTATATGTTTTATTTGTACAACCAATGTTTTTCTTAATTTGCTATATAGAAAATGGAATAAGAAATTGCAAGAGGATGAACTCCAGATTTTCTTCGGATTTAACATTGACTGAACCTGATTCGGAATCAGCTCTGGAAGTTATACAAACTGTATGCAGTGACTTCAAAGGAGACATTTGCCCTATAGGTAAATATACTGCCTTTTTATATTCTGTGAACATTCATGCAGTGTATAGCAAGTTATATGTTTTATGGCTGGTAATCATGAATTATATATGGTGGTCTATAGTAGTGATCAAGACAACATATTCCAGTGACAGAGTATCACTTTACAGGGTGGGCCATTTATATGGATACACCTTAATAAAATGGGAATGGTTAGTGATATTAACGTCCTGTTTGTGGCACATTAGTATATGTGAGGGGGCAAACTTTTCAAGATGGGTGGTGACCATGGTGGCCATTTGGAAGTCGGCCATCTTGGATCCAACTTTTGTTTTTTCAATAGGAAGAGGGTCATGTGACACATCAAACTTATTGGGAATTTCACAAGAAAAACAATGGTGTGCTTGGTGTTAACGTAACTTTATTCTTTCATGAGTTATTTACAAGTTTCTGACCACTTATAAAATGTGTTCAATGTGCTGCCCATTGTGATGGATTGTCAATGCAACCCTCTTCTCCCACTCTTCACACACTGATAGCAACACCGCAGGAGAAATGCCAGCACAGGCTTCCAGTATCCGTAGTTTCAGGTGCTGCACATCTTGTATCTTCACACCAAAGACAATTGCCTTCAGATGACCCCAAAGATAAAAGTCTAAGGGGGTCAGATCGGGAGACCTTGGGGGCCATTCAACTGGCCCACGACGACCAATCCACTTTTCCATTGATGAAGAATGGCCCCACTATCTTTGTACCCCATATACCACACCATACCATCACTTTCTTTGTTCCAACAGTCTTGGAGGGATCTATCCAATGTGGGTTAGTGTCAGACCAGTAGCGGCGGTTTTGTTTGTTAACTTCACCATTCACATAAAAGTTTGCCTCATCACTGAACAAAATCTTCTGCGTGAACTGAGGGTCCTGTTCCAATTTTTGTTTTGCCCATTCTGCAAATTGTGTGCGCCGATCTGGGTCATCCTCATTGAGATGCTGCAGCAGCTGGAGTTTATAAGGGTGCCATTTGTGAGTAGCTAATATCCGCCGAAGGGATGTTTGACTAATGCCCCTCTCCAGTGACATGCGGCGAGTGCTACGCTGTGGGCTCTTGCTGAATGAAGCTAGGACAGCCAATGTTTGTTCATTAGTGACAGTTTTCATGCGTCCACATTTTGGCAAATCCAACACTGAACCAGTTTCACGAAACTTAGCAAGCAGTTTGCTAACTGTAGCATGGGAGATGGGTGGTCTTGTAGGGTGTCTTGCATTGAAATCTGCTGCAATGACCCGGTTACTGCGTTCACCAGATATCAACACAATTTCGATCCGCTCATCACGTGTTAACCTCTTCGACATGTCAATGGCTGTGAACAAAGAGAAACTTGTAAATAACTCATGAAGGAATAAAGTTACGTTAAAACCAAGCACACCATTGTTTTTCTTGTGAAATTCCCAATAAGTTTGATGTCACATGACCTTCTTCCAATTGAAAAAACAAAAGTTGGATCCAAGATGGCCGACTTCCAAATGGCCACCATGGTCACCATCCATCTTGAAAAGTTTGCCCCCTCACATTTATTAATGTGCCACAAACAGGACGTTAATATCACCATGTATCCATATAAATGGCCCACCCTGTACTAAATAAATAATAAAAAACACAGCGAGTGTAGTGAATACATGTATGATATCATTGCTTTTATAACCTCCAGTAAAATGTAGTCAATGTCCTGTGCAGGTTTTTACTGCCCTGTGGGATCATCTTTGCCTCAGCTCTGTGATGCAGGCTCTCATTGTAATCAGACTGGCCTTCACACACCTGTTGGTTTTTGTCCTGCTGGTTTCTATTGCCCCAAAGGCTCAACGGATCCTTATGCTGCACCTTGTCCTCTGGGACATTACTGTCCCAGAGGCACAGCCTTACCCTTGCCCTGCCTGCCAGGCACATTGAGAAGTAAGATAATGCATTTTTAACCTTAATCTTTAGGGATATTCCAAATCGATATTTATAAACACTTAAAGTATATAGTAAGTGTAGTCACTGAAATAAAATCACTTAATTTAAAGACTGCTTAATGCTATTATATTGCTAGACTGTCAGTTAAAGTGAATCCTTATTATATTATATCAGTGGTTAATTTCAAGCTTTGGTTTCTCCCAAGTATTGGCTGTACAGATCTGTTGCCTAACAGACCTCTTTGTGGTTTGTATTTCTGATATTTTGTCTCTAATGTATATCTTAGGCTCTCCTGGAGCAAGCAGGATGGAGGACTGTCTGCTCTGCCCCTCTGGATATTTTTGTGACCAGAAAGGTCTTACTGAGCCCAGTGGACTGTGCTCTGAGGGATATTATTGTCCTGTAGGGCAGAACACATCTCAGCCTCCAGAGCATAAATGTAGAGCAGGCCACTTCTGTGAAGAGGTGAAAACATTACACCTCATGAACAGGTTTAGGATAACTAATTTATTGTATTCATTGCCATTAGTAATTTACCAATTTTATAGGGAAGTAGCAATGGCAGAGAATGCCCTATGGGCAGTTACCAGCCTAGGCAGGGTCAACAGAGATGTGAGATGTGCCCTGCTGGTTTCTCTTGCCCCCATGAAGGTAAGCAGATTTCCTTTAACAGATTAACATTTTAGGTTCAGTAATATGTCACAAAAATTATATACCATTTATATATAATTTAAATTAAATATAATTTATAACAATGATAAATGACATCATTGTAATTGTTGTTAAGTTTATTTATTAAAATTTTTTAAATCAAATTTTATGTGCAAAAATTATATAATAAATAAATAAATAAATAAAAAGACATTTTGCCAAGTGTGGCCATATATTGTACTTTACTTATATTGTAATTACACAAACAGTGGTAATTAACTTTTGATATCAGCAATTGACAACAGTATAAAATAATCTGGGAAATGGGTGGGATAAAAAGGATAAGTAAAAGAAAAATAAACAGATGAAACACATCCAAACTGAAAACAAGGAGCTTAAGTTATGACACTAAATCACACATAACAAGAAACAGCTGTGAACAAAAATCATACCAGGAAACAAAGAGAACCCGCCCAATGTGGACGCAACCATGAACCACTAGGCCGCTAGAAACCCTGACAGTAGAAAATACAGCTTAGTTGCTTATCTGCCAACTAATATACACTGCTGTCATAGAAGTGAAGCTGCAGGGATGGCATAATCACAGATGCCCATTTTTATTTACAAAAAAAAAACCCCATAAAAAGCAGGATTACAAAAATTACTTAAAACTGCAGTACCAAGAACAGAGAAACAGCAAGACACTGTAAGACACTGTGATAACTTGTTGTTAGTCTTTCGGCTACTCCTGTTGAGGGGTCGCCACAGCGAACCAACTGATCGGCACAATTTGGCACAGTTTTATGCCAGATGCCCTTATTGACGCAACCCTCCAATTTTATCCTGGCTTGGGAACGGGACTGATTCCAATACCTTGGAATTGGGCATTGGCTGGGAACCGAAACCTGGCCTTCTGCATAAACTTCCCAAGTGCTGAAAATAAAGCCCAAATAGCCACTGGCGGTAATCCTGGCATAATGAAAAGATGACATCGTCCCAGACATCCCCCCAAATCTTGGGTTGGCCTTTCTAACAATGAAAGCTATGGTTGGACTGAGTGTGGGCATGGGGACAAAGCTGTTCATGGATGAAGCATGATGCTCAGCTGGTGCAGGACAGGGCTGAGACAAGGCAGGGGAAACATTTTATTGTTTAAAGGGGTAAAGGGAAGAATGTTCATGCTAACTGAATCCAGTTAAGATGGCTAACAGGAAGCATCTTGGGGTTAGCAGAAACAGAAAGCATTTCATGGCTAACAGGAAGCATTGTGATGCTAACAGGAAGCATATTGATGCTAATATGGCTAACAGGAAGCATCACAGTGTTAACAGGGATAACAGGAAGTTAGTTAGTGCTAACAGGGATAACAGGAAGCAACTTAATGCTAACAGGGCTAACAGGACAGAGTTCAGTGACTTGGTGCTGGAGGTCTCACTCTCAACTTCTTTCTCAAATTGAGTCAGCTGTTTGGTGAGCACTGCTCCTTCCTGTTAGAGATCCTGCATCCACTCTACAGCATGCTGTCCCGGGAGCTCAGCTTTGCAAATGTCCAGCTGACTCCCTCCATTTCTCTGCACAGTCTGCCCTTCATACCCAAAAGCTTAAGGGTTATCCTTACATATAATTGCAATGCTCTAAACTGTTGCCAAACTCTCTGTACATTTTCCACGCTTGGTCTGGGGGGCCTTGTCAACCTGAACACCTTTGGGCTGTGTCTTGAAAGGCTTATAACCTGACTAGCATATCCCATCAATCTTTTTTTTTTTCTACCCTTGTGGCTCAGACATATTCCAGGACATGAGGAATCATTTTTACACAAAAATTAGCCACCATACTGTATTATGCACCATTAGCAGGTAAAAGATTCTAGAATCTGTGAAACAAACATTTAGACCAATCTTTCACTCAACATTCAGTATAAACTTTGTTTGTCCATCATGTAAGCAAAAGCAAAAAAATTTAAATACCATTTATATTGTATTTTTAAAATCTCAGCTAATAGTTAGATTTATCAGACATTTACCAGACTTAGATTTTTCAAGTTCATTTACTTTCAAGTTCATCTATTTTTACCCTAGGTATGACACGCCCAGTCCTATGCAAGCCTGGGTTTTACTGTCCTTCGTGGTCTGCTACTGAGAAGCCATGTCCAGCAGGGACCTATGGAAACGAGTCTGGCTTAACTGATTTATCTGAGTGCACTTTGTGTGATCCAGGCACATACTGTGCAGGAGCAGGTAAAGAATAATGTATGTTTTCAAGGCCAGAATGTGAAGGCCATCAGAGTGCTCTGTCACAGGGCTTTACACATTTGTGTTTCCTTAGGCAACCTTTCACCCACTGGTCTGTGTATTGCCGGCTTCTTGTGTTTTGGAGGTGCTTTCCTGCCATCTCCTGTAGACAATGTGACTGGAATACAATGTCCATCTGGATTCTACTGTCTCACTGGGAGCTTTACTGGAACACCTTGCCCCAAAGGCACATTTAGGTACATATGACCTTGCATAAAATAAAATGAAATTATATACACAGTTGTGTCAGCTGGATGGCATGCAGCCTCAATCCTCCATGCTCTGCTCAGTCTGCCCTAAATAGGCAAAAGCTAAGGAGTTATCCTTTTGTTTCCTATGTTTAACATCTGGCATAAACATAGAAAAGAAATATAACAAATGAGATGATCATAAAGCTCCTTATAAGAGATACAGTAAGGAAAACGTAAATTTTAGTTTAGGTATTTTACTATTATTAGTATATAGGTGGCACGGTGTTGTAGTGGTTCGTACAGTGGCCTCGCACCTTAGGGGTTAAGGATTCAAGTCTCACCTTCAGGTCTGTAAGCATAGAGTTTGCAAGTCACCCCAAGATTTGGTAGTATTTCTCTGGGAAATGTAAAATAAATGCAAATTAGGATAACTGGTGTTTACTGGTAAGTGCCGATAGTGTGTGTGTGTACCCTCCGATGGATGGATACCCTGTCCGGGATGTACCCTGCCTAGTGCCCAGAGTCCCTTGGGATACAATACACAGCGACACTATATGTATCTGTTTAGTGCAACAAATATCCATATCTGTACTGAGATTTAAAAGTGGGTGTTGAGTGTTTGATTTTTTTGTAAATATACATGTAGCCTGGCTACACACATTTTTAATACAAACCCTTCCACTATGGTGAAAATGCTGGAAATCATTGGAAATATGCTGGTCATTTTGAATTCTACCTCTGACACTTTCTCAACTTCAGGTACATAAGATGAGTTCAGAAATGGTCTTAACTAGTGAGGTGTGCAGTTATTATTTTTGTTTTTACCTACCCTCTGCATTTTTAAACATAGCAGGTCCTCTTCCTCAGAATATAAAAAAATGTGTCACCTAATTTTAAACAACCCTGTCCTGGATCAGGCCATAATTAATGTATGTTGTGAATGCCACGCCTTCGTTTTCTGGAATGTTATCTTTCTTTTGTTCCATGGTCTTCTAACCTGAGCACTTATTTGCATCACTCACATCAACAAGAAAGTAAAATCCTCCTACTTCATGCTTGATTAATTCAAGTGCAGAAACAGAAATGATTCTGTAACCCTAATTATCTGATTTCTGCCTGTAGTGTGCAACGTGGATTGACAGAACTAGGGCAGTGCCAGCGATGCCCCCCAGGGTTTTATTGTTCAAAAGCTGGCCTCACTGCAGTTAGTGGACCTTGCCTGCCAGGTTAGATTTGTGAAATATATCCTTTGTTTTCTCCAGACTCTATTATGCTGCATTTATTCGACCCTGTTGATTCTGGCAGGTTTTTACTGCAGAGAAGGATCGCCTAGTCCAGCTCCAGTGTCTGCTGTGTTTGGTGATGTTTGTCCTCCAGGTTACTACTGTGAGATTGGCAGCGCTGTGCCCACACCTTGCCCGGTCGGCACTCATCTTCCTGAGAGTGGTGGAAAGGGTGCAGAGGACTGCATGCCTTGCCCTGATGGTAATGCTTCATTATAACTCTGAAGGCTGACCTCAAGGCCTCACTGCTATAAAAAACATAATCCAGTAGGGATGTAAATGAGGTCACAGATGCTAATTATTCTCACACTTCTCCTTTTGTGTGCAGACTTTCTTGATTTCTGTATGTTATTCATCCGCAGGGCTGTTCCAGGATCAAAAAGGCAAAAGAGAATGTAAACCCTGTCCTCCTGGATTTCACTGCCCCTCTTTCATCCAGAAATCTAATGTCAGCAGCACTCCATTGATCTGTCCAGAGGGCTATTACTGTCCTAATGAAATACTGGTAGGCAGGCCTGTTCCTTGCCCCAGAGGTACATACAGTAATACGCCAGGCCTTACATCAGAAGGTAATATATTGTTTAAAGCAATGTATTTAGAGAGCAAGGGTAAATATTAGGCCCCTATGTTTGTGTTTGTTTGTTTGTGTGTGTATGCAAGGTTGAAGTTTTACCTGCAAAATAGTGCAAAATATAGTGCATTTATGTTGATGGCTCATGATGGCGTGGGCTTGGCATTGGTATGTGTCTGTTTTTGTGATTAGATGAATGCGTGGATTGTCCAGTGGGCTATTTCTGTGGTGCACATGCACTTGTCCAGCCTTCTGGGCCCTGTGCCCCTGGATTCCTTTGCTTTTTGCATGCCACAGTTCCCAACCCCACTGACAACAACACAGGAGCTCTCTGTCCACCAGGGGCATACTGCCAGCTAGGAGTCAGAACTGGTAACTTCCGAAACATTCTACATAACAATCATAATGCTTTGTACAAAAACTTTGCAATTATAGAAATTCTACATCACTGTACCTTGCAGGTGATTGTTCTCCAGGCTACTACTGTGACTGGGGATCAAGTAGCCCAGAGCAGAAACTCTGCCCAGCAGGCTTCTATTGTTTAATGGGCACAGAGAAACCCATAGCCTGTGGCCCAGGGACGTTCAGCTCAGTAATGGGGAACAGTGACAGAGAGAACTGTGAACCATGCCCAACAGGCTACTTTTGTCAGGGTGTGTATTCTATATTTTTATCTTAGAAAAAATAATGTTACAGCTGTATTTTATAGCATCATTTAATATACAGTATATTTACAATGCAGGAGATGGAGTAGTGGTACCAGTTGCTTGTCCGCAGGGGTTTTATTGCCCCCTTGGAACTGTGATGGGGACAGACTTCCCCTGCCCTCAAGGGACAGTGCAACCTTTAATTGGAGCCTCTACTGAAGGGGATTGCTTACCATGCCCTTCAGGTTACATATCTACCACTTCTATTTTATCTAGTATCTTATACTCCATGTATTAGATAAATGGAGATTGTAGATAAATGGATTATCAATGCTCTCTTATTATGCTTGTATAGGTATGTTTTGTGCCCTGCCTGGGCTTTCCGAGCCTACAGGGCAGTGCCAGGAGGGCTATCATTGTCCTTCAGGAGCTATCAGCCCTAACACTACTGGATACAAGGTAGATTTAATATAATGTTCATGCACATTAAAATGAAAGTAATAGTGAGAGGAAGTAAAAATGACATTTTTCAACTTGTATGGGCTACTAAGCACTACATACACAAGAAAAAAGACTAGTACTAACCAGTTTTCTTACTCTATGTTGTTTCTCTCTCTCTCTACCAGATGAACTTTACTGTTAATAATAACCTATGCCCCCCTGGTCATTACTGCCCTGCTGGCACTGGCTACCCTTTACCATGCCCTCCTGGCACATTCTCCAGCTCACCAGGGTTAAGCAGGGTAGAGAAGTGCCAGCCCTGCCCACCAGGCTTCTTTTGTCATCAGCCCGCAATGGCCAATGCCTCTGATGCTTTGCTGTGTGATGCTGGGTAATATTCCAGTATATAATGAGCCGTGACTGGATGTCTGAGCAAAATACACCCACATCCATTTGAGTTTGACCTTCTTTATGCACTGTTCTTTTCTTAATGGATGGGGGTTATGCTTTAGTGTTCCATCCATTATTTCGCTCTATTACTACACTTTGAAATGGAAGCTGTCTGTATAGTGGAAACCATAAAGGTTGCAGCTGAACAGTTGTGCTGATATTCAAGACAGACGAACATATCCAAAGTAAAAGTGGATGTTTTTTTTTTTTTTTTGTAGCTAAAAATGTCTCTTAATGATAAATGGTGTGAAACTTTATATAAAATTAGAAGAGTTCCCCCCAGTATGCGAGAGGGTGAGATTTTTTCTCTCATAAGCGCAGAGCCAATCAAAAGTAATTGCCTACTGTCCTTAGTGCATTTTATATAATGTTGTCCATATAGTCGATAATTCATGCATCATATCACTAAGAGTATTTCATAAAGAATGTTTTTTCCCCCCATTTAGATATGTATGCCTTGGAGGCAGTCGCAGTGCTCGCCCAGTCAATGGACAAGAGGGTTATGTTTGTCCCAGTGGCTACAGTTGCCCTATTGGCACCCAAGTGGAAATTCCATGTGAGCCTGGCACTTATGGCAGAGCTCCGGGTGCTACTCACTGTCTTTCTTGTCCATCTGGTACCATGTGTCCTTCCTCAGCCACTCAAGAGCCCTCTCCATGCCCTAAAGGCATGCTGATTATTGTTATTGTTTAAAAGTAAAAAAATAATAATAATTAAATCCATGCTCATACTTTTTTTTTGTGACTATTTTATATCTTTTCTGTATCTTTTTTCTTTTTTTCTTTATATCAGGTTACTTCTGTCCTTCTGGCACTGCAATGGCAGTGCCATGCCCTGTAGGTACTCTAGGCCAAATTACCAGTGCTGAATCTGAGACTGCTTGTGTGCCCTGTCCGCCAGGTCTCTACTGCAGTATACCAGGAGCCTCTCAGCCACAAGGTCTGCTTGCACTCACCTACTTCTCACCACATGCTACCAAAGGAATCTTAGTAATCTTTGTTTAGACAATATTAATATACGAATAAAATAAATGATTATTGATATTTTTTCATATGCCTTAGGCCAGTGCCAGGCTGGATATTTTTGTCAGAGTGGTTCTGCATATCCTGCCCCCCTTAACATGTCCAGCATGGTGATGAATGGTCCCTGTCCACAAGGCCACTTCTGCCCCTCGGGAACACTCATACCTCTGCCCTGCCCTGCAGGCACCATTCGCAATCTCACTGGTGTGTTAATTAATTGTCAGCAATTCATTAGTGATGTTTTCCCCTCCTTTTTGATTAACCAATATATCATTTGATTTCATAATAGTTTTATTCCAAAATTATTTTTATAGTTATCTCTGTTATTGATGACCAACATTTGGAGAAAAAATGTATAGAAATAGGGATAGAAGCCATGTTAATGATTAAGATCATTATTTTTTTTTTTTTGCCATATTTACAGATTATAATGAACAGAATGATTTTCCCAAAAGCATGAGCTCAAAACTCATCCAAAATGATACAGCAAGCATCACATTAAACCCTCCTTAACTACCTAAACAATATTATTTTAGTTCTACTGTCTAGAATATAATATTTATTTTTTTTAATTTTTTTTAGAAACTGTCATTCACAAAAATAACCCTAAACCTTGTATGGATCATTTTGACCTTAATATAAAGGTTAAAGTCATTCTATAAAGGTCGGCCCTGATTAACAAACCTATATAAGCAGCAATAATGTAACAGAAATAACTGATCCCTAAGAGGATATCACTTATAATGGCTAGATCTTGGAAATTATAAACAATTAACCAGTAAACTAATTTTTTTAATCGTTCAAATTAAATTTTCATTTCAAATAAATATTTATTTATATTTTCAGGTGGGTATTCCACAGACAGCTGTCTACCCTGTCCAGCAGGCCACTACTGTGCCAATGAGGGTCTTAATGCTCCAAGTGGACCCTGTTCCGCAGGCTTCTACTGCCCTGTTGATTTCTCCTCTACTAATCCCCATGCCTTTCTCTGCCCTAAGGTTATACCTATGATTTTATCTTGTTCATCTCACATTAATCAGAGCTTAATAAATATACTGACAAGCTGGATTCTTTCAGGGTCACTACTGTCCCCTGGGCTCTCCCATGGCCTTGCCATGTCCCACAGGACAATATCAGCCCAACCCAGGGTCAGAGATCTGCATACCTTGCCGCCCAGGCTTCTACTGTGAGGAGGCCATTGCAGGAGACCCTTCACCATGTCCCCCATACTTCTATTGCCCAGCGGGTATGCAGCAGAGACACAGACAAAATAATTAATACTAATACCTTTTGATATACAACAGTGCTGTGAAAAATAATTAACCCTTTCTGATTTTTTTTTTTGTTGGAATATTTATGTATTATTTATATATAAATGATTAAGCTTATCAAACACATTTTACTATTACACAAAGATAACTCAAGTAAGTAAAAATGCAGTTTCTAGATAATTTCATTATCTAGTAGTAATTTCATAGTAAAAATTCATAGTAATTTCTTTTATTAAGGGGAAAAAAGCTGTCAAACCCTACCTGGCCGTATGTGAAAAAAGTAGTTCTTTCCAAAAATAACTCCAAGAGCACAATGTCAAAATATCCAGGAACTCATAAAAGAACCTAGAACAACATCTAAAGAACTGCAGGACTCACTTGCCTCAGTTAGGATCAGGGTTCATCTTTCAACCATATGAAAAAGATTGGGCAAAAATGCGAGAGTTCCAAGACGCAAGCCACTACTGAGAAAAAAAAAACACTAAGACTTGTCTTTCATTCGCCAGAAAATATCTTTTGGGCAAATATTCTGTGAACTGATGAGCAAACGTCGAACTTTTGCAAGGTGTGCATCCCGTTACATCTGACATAAAACTAACATTCCATTTCATAAAAAAAACATCACCAACAGTCAAACATGGTGGTGGTAGCGTGGTGGTCAGGGGTCACCTTCAGGACCTGGAAGACTTGTGATAATTGATGGAACCATGAAAATCCTGAAGGAGAATGTCTGGCCATCAGTTTGTGATCAACTTTAAATAGCTAAAAGAAAAACCTAAATTAAGGTTTTAGAGTGGCCTAGTCAAATCCGGACATAAATCCGATTAATATGCTGTGGCATGACAGCAGGCTGTTCATGCTCAAAAACCATCCAATGTAGCTGAAACAAAAAACAAGGGGCCAAAATTCCTCCACAGTGATGTGAAAGACTCATTGTCAGTTTTTGCAAATGCTTGATTGCAGTTGTGGCTGCCAAGGGTGGTACAACCCAGTTGTCAGGTTTAGGGGCAATTACTTTTTTACATAAGACCATGTAAGTTTGGAAAGTGTTTTCCCGTTGATAAATGAAATTATCATTTAGAAGCTGCATTTCGTATTTACTCTGGCTATGTTTTTGTTATTTTAAAATTAGTTTGATGATCTCAATTATTTAAGTGCAGCAATTATGAAAAAAATATCACCAAAGGGGCAAGAACTTTTTCACAGCACTGTATGTATATTTAGAATACATTATGTTTTAGTCTAATGTTATGTACATATACTGTATGCAGGCACTATGGTTCCTCAGCCATGCCCAAATGGCACATACACTCCTCCGGATGTTAGAGGTCTACAGGATGAGAGAGAGTGCTTGGCCTGCCCTCCAGGAAAATTTTGCAGGTTATTTAATCCACCTAGCAGCAGGCTTTGTTCATTAAATCATTTCATGTATCATGTTTTTGATTAATGCAATAAAAAAGCTTTTTTTGTTTTAAGGGGTGGTCAGATACGAGGCATGTGTGCAGCAGGGTTTCTGTGTATCTCAGGCAGCTCAGATTTCACGCCACAAGGAACAGTTATGCCTAACACAAGCCAGTGTGAATGGGGAATGCAGTGTGCCGGTCCCTGTCCTGCTGGTAGGTTGTTTTGGGCAAATTAAACTAATAGCATTCAGTTGTATTTGCCACAATATAACTATATTTATATTGGCAGGTTTTTACTGTCCAAAGGGTACAGAGAACCCTCAAGCCTGCCCTGGTAACACCTTAAAGGAAACCCCTGGAGGAAGCAGCATACATGACTGTCTCCCCTGTCCACCTCAACACTGGTGCAAAGAGGGTAAGAAAAAGAAAAAAAAAACCCTAATGATTTTTACAATTCTGTAGTTATTTTAGCAAAAGGGTCTTAGCATATAGGAAAATGATAAGAACGTTTCATACAATCATTATTGTTATTATTATTGCACCAATTGCTCTGGAATACAGTCAGTCTGGACTTAATAAAGGATATAAACCTTTTCCATTTCCAATGTCCATGTCCAATCTTAATGCTCAATCTTTAACAAATTGAAGCCTTTTTCCAAATTAATCTCACTAACAAGCGGTTTTCTTAGGGCCACACGGCTGTTTAGTCCCAAACCTGTCAGTTGTCACCACATTGTGTGTGTATTGCAATGCTAATACTTCCACTATTAAACATAGCTATGGTTTTTACTGTTGATTTTTACCATGCAACTTCACCAAGTGTTTAAGTGTTCACAATTCATGATTTTTTCCCAAGTTGATGGCACTGATTCAGCACTGTCCTTCCTGGTTTTGATAATGTGTTGAAGGCTTCTTATACCAAGCGCCAGTAATTTCAAATCTCTTTAATTGTTTTCGTTGCTTGATGCAGGTCAATAATTTGAGCCTTCTGAAATGGTGACCTTTTTTGGCCGGGCAGTGTGTGTATACAGTACATGAACCCCACTATACTGTACTTCAACCCTGCCTGCAGGTGATCCTGAGCTCTACCTGTGTCCTGAGGGTCATTACTGTGATGGTATAATTGATTTTGAGTCTGAGGGTAGACCTGGACCAAGAAAATGTCCTCAGTTTACTTACAGACCTATAACTGGTGCAAGAAGCAAAGGAGACTGTCTTCAGTGTCCAGCCGGTACTTTTTGCAATGCTACAGGTCAGATATACAATTACTTAATAATAACTGTTTCCATCTAAAGCTACAAAAAGATTAAAGATTGATTTATCCATAATTAAAATACAATAATTAGATGTTACAGTTCATGCACTATACAGTATTTCTATATGATAAATTTCCATTGTACACATCCCATTACTCACTGTAAATCAGTTACTCATATACAGTATATATTTTTAACAATACAAATTTCATTCTTTTTCAAAACAGACACTACATTTCAGTGTAAATTTTATGCAACGATACCAACTTCATATTAGAACTTATATCCAGTGTGTTGTGTCCGAAATTGATAACTCAGTGACCTATCGTGTTTCAGGTCTGACTGATTTCTCTAGCTTCCTCTGCCCTCCTGGTTATTGGTGTAGTGGTACAGGCTCGCCAGTTCTCTGTCCTGCAGGCACCTTCAGAGCTCAACCTGGTGCAAATGCTTCCAGTCAGTGCCAGCTTTGTGCTGCTGGTACATATTGTCCTGACCCTCGCCTCACAGGTCAGCCTAACATTTTGGGAATTCCTTGCAGAGCCTCTTATCAATGCCCTGTAGGTGAGCAAAGATGTGTTTTATTTTTTTATCCATATATAGAATAAAACACAATTTGTATATAGCAATGGTCTACACTAAGTCTACCAACAGGATCAATAGTGGAGGTCCTGTGCAGAGCAGGTTCATATTGCAGGCCACAAACTGGAGAGCCCACTCCATGCCCTGCAGGATATCACTGCCCTGAAGGCTCTCACACCTACAACACTGTAAAGCAAATGTATGTAAAATGAATATGTTTCAAGAAAATAGTAAAAAAAAAAAAAAACTTTTTATTTTTTTATTTAGTTTTTATTTTCTTAGTATTTATTTTCTTTGCCAGGTGTACATACCCATATTACTGCCCAGCTAACACATCAAGCATGCTGTCATGTGGTGGTGGCTTTATGCCCCGTAACACAAGTGGCTTAAGAGTTTCTCAGGAAAACAGCTGCATAATGTGTGAGGCAGGGACTTATCGGCCCAGTGGCTCTCGTCACCTTCGCTGCCTTGCATGCCCCCAAGGCTACCACTGCCCTCCAGGTCAGTCTGAGCGGACAACCAGTTAGGTTGTGAGGTTTTAAGTAAAAAAAATAAAATAATAATAATAATAATAATATGCTGAAACCAATAAGACAGGAAGCATCATGCATAATAGTGATCTGTCCATCAGGCACTGAAGACCACAGTAGTCAACCATGTCCAGTTGGATATGTTTGTCCAAGGGGGTCAGCCAATCCGGTTGCATGCCCGCCAGGCAGCTATGGCAACAGCACCAAGGCTGAGAGACTTGAGGAATGCTACCCTTGCCCTCCAGGCACATTCAATCACTTGTATGGTCAGAAAGCCTGTTTTCCCTGTGGCAGCTCTTCCACATCACCACCAGGTCTCCTCACAAACATCAGTGTGATCAACACAAACACTGTTGCATATACAGTACAGAGTAAAATACAGTGACTTACAATGGTTTCTTTGATCAGGGGCATCCTCGTGCAAGTGCATAGGCAAAAACCGGGCATTCCAGCACTCTGACGGCTCCTGCGTGTGTAAAGCTGGATATGTCTTCTACAATGAACTGGACTTCAAAAGTTCCAGTGGCGACAGTGATCTAGACTGTCAACCCGAGGTAGGAGAACGCATTTAGTCATATTCAGTAAGTTAATTTTAACAAGAAAAAGTCCATATAAATATCAGTGTCAATAAAACAGGACATAGTTTAAACTGGGTCAAATAAAAGGACTATGACCCAGAAGTACAGTATAACAACTGATCTGATTTGTTATTCTTACAATCATAGCACTATGGTGTTCCCAAAAGAGTCACAGTGTATAGATTTGGGATTTAAACTAATTTTCATGGAGTTTACGGTTCAATTATGCTAGCAGGAAATATGGTCTCATATTTACATACAGCACTGCAGAAGTTGCGTCTCTTAAAAAAGCTATATAAAGCATCCGATGTACAGTAGATTGACCTGCGGCTATAAAATATTCATTGACATTACCACATTATTTTATAAATCATTAATGAAAAGCATGATAAATTTTGCGGTCTTTGAAGGTGAGCCAACGTTGTGGACCTGGACAAGTGAGACTAGCTTCATCACAAGACTGTGTCAGTCCCTCCAAATACTCATGCAACATTACTTGTGGACCTTATGGTGGAAGTCTGGATGTAGGCTTGGGCATGTGAGTACTCTAAAGGTGTCCCCCATTGCTGTTAGCTTAAAGACAGCATGCTAGAATATAGTGAACAAACCTTAAATGATCATCTTTGCATAATAAATAAATGCATTTGCAGGAGTGAAGAAGCTATAGGGGGTTATAATATAGTACTTTTACTATAGTCTTTTGTTATCAGCTCTATAGTGTACACACATGGACAAAATTGTTGGTACCCTTCGGTCAATGAAAGAAAAACTCACAATGGTCACAGAAATAACTTTAATCTGACAAAAGTAATAATAAATAAGAATTCTATGAATGTTAACCAATGAAAGTCAGACATTGCTTTTCAACCATGCTTCAACAGAATTATTTAAAAAAAGAAACTCATGGAACAGGCCTGGACAAAAATGATGGTACCCCTAGAAAATACTGAAAATAATGTGACCAAAGGGACATGTTAATTCAAGGTGTGTCCACTATCACAGGTGTCTACAATCTTGTAATCAGTCAGTGGGCCTATATATAGGGCTCCAGGTAGTCACTGTGTTGTTTGGTGACATGGTATGTACCACACTCAACATGGACCAGAGGAAGCGAAGGAAAGAGTTGTCTCAGGAGATTCGAATGAAAATCATAGACAAGCATGTTAAAGCTATAAGACCATTTCCAAGCAGCTAAATGTCCCTGTGACTACAGTTGCACATATTATTCAGAAATTTAAGATCCATGGGACTGTAGCCAACCTCCCTGGACGTGGCCGCAGGAGGAAAATTGATGACAAATCAAAGAGACGGATAATCCGAATGGTAACAAAAGAGCCCAGAAAGACTTCTAAAGAGATCCAAGGTGAACTTCATGCTCAAGGAACATCAGTGTCAGATCGCACCATCCGTCTTTGTTTGCGCCAAAGTGGACTACATGGGAGACGACCAAGGAGGACACCATTGTTGAAAACAAATCATAAAAAAGCCAGACTGGAATATGCCAAACTACATGTTGACAAGCTACAAAGCTTCTGGGAGAATGTCCTATGGACAGATGAGACAAAAATTGAACTTTTTGCCAAGGCACATCAGCTCTATGTTCACAGACGGAAAAATGAAGCATATCAAGAAAAGAACACTGTCTCTACTGTGAAACATGGAGGAGGCTCTGTTATGTTCTGGGGCTGCTTTGCTGCATCTGGCACAGGGTGTCTTGAATCTGTGCAGGGTACAATGAAATCTCAAGACTATCAAGGAATTCTAGAGAGAAATGTGCTGGCCAGTGTCAGAAAGCTGGGTCTCAGTCGCAGGTCATGGGTCTTGCAACAGGACAATGACCCAAAACACACAGCTAAAAACACCCAAGAATGGCTAAGAGGAAAACATTGGACTATTCTAAAGTGGCCTTCTATGAGCCCTGACCTCAATCCTATTGAGCAACTTTAGAAGGAGCTGAAACATGCTGTCTGGAAAAGGCACCCTTCAAACCGGAAACAACTGGAGCAGCTTGCTCATGAGGAGTGGGCCAAAATACCTGCAGAGAGGTGCAGAAGTCTCATTGACAGTTACAGGAATCGTTTGATTGCAGTGATTGCCTCAAAAGGTTACTATTAGGTCAAACTATTAAATTAGGGGTACCATCATTTTTGTCCAGGCCTGTTCCATTAGTTCATTTTTTTAATAATTCCGTTGAAGCATGGTTGAAAAGCAATGTCTGACTTTCATTGGTTATCATTCATAGAATTCTTATTTATTATTACTTTTGTCAGATTAAAGTTATTTCTGTGACCATTGTGAGTTTTTCTTTCATTGACCGAAGGGTACCAACAATTTTGTCCACGTGTGTATGTGGACGATGATAAGAGAGACAGTTGTCTGTTTCACGGCAGTTGTCACTGTGAGATGTACGTCTCTGCGGAGGAGTTGTGTAACTCTTCATGCTTGTCAGCGCTGCCTGTGCTATCTGCCAGACTGGCTCCAAATGGACAGCTGGTGCTCAGGATGAAAATGATGGATGAAAACAGGATCAGGAGCAGAGTGAGTATTATGTGTATCTGTGCATGTTGTTTTTCCCCCCCCCCTTCCTTTCATTTTTTTTCCAACTGCAATCCTGCCCTCAGTCTGAGATGCATTAATCAACTCTCGTTTCTCTTTTTAGAATATGATGAACATCCTGGGGCCTGACAGTCATATCAGCCACTTCGGAAAAATCCACTTTGTCCAGTTTTCTCCAGATGGACTGTTTGGTTGGATTCTAAAGGACCCTGTGTTTATTGACTTATTTTTATCTGGTAACTCAAATAGATATTACATGGCCCAGTTTATTGTTTCCTATTAAAATATCTGCATATGTACAAAATAATGTAAAAGATGGAAATATAGTAAGTTGTCCGTTATCTGATACCTAGTTATACTGTATCTCTTATCAGAGCCAGTTGAAATGCTAGATGGACATCCAAGGAAGAGAAGACACACCCATGAGGTAGGATTACTGATCTCGGAGCCTCTTCCTCGCATTCCCAACCCCATAGTCTGTCTTTCCCCCAATGACATGCTCATCTTTCAGCTTACCATCAACTACACAGGTAGGATATTTTTACAAACAATTTCTACTTAAGTATTTATAAACGACTGTATTTATAGTATGTAATGTCACTCTATTGATTATGAATCCAGACCGTCTCCTCAGCCACTTTCCAGTCTATCAAAAGAACCATTTGTTCAGCAGTAACCCTGCCTGGGACTCCGGTGCATTCAGACGACTGGAACGACTTGTCAAACATTCCCAATTTAATTCCACCAGGTACGATCAGTCATTTATATGCAGTTACAAAGTGAGATGTACTATAGATAACCTTTAATATTAGTGCACTTCTTAAATGTGCAAATCTCTAGATCTTAGACCTGTGATCTAGACCTTAACATTTTGTTGTTTTCAGATTTGCCCATGTATTTATGGAGCCAGGGAAGTATGTGTTCCATGACAATGCAGTGCCAGACTGGAGCCTGATAGTTGTCGTGAAAGAGGAGGGCACTCAGTGTGATCCTACAGCAGCCGTCTTCCAGCCCACTTCACCAGCTCAGCTGGTACGACATGGGATTGTGAAACAGCAGCGCCTTAACCTGCTGCCTGACTGGGGCACCATTGGAGGTGTGTGTGCATAGTCCATTAAAATTACATTTAGTAATAACTGTGGTATAGGAAGACTCCAAATTTAGCTTTTGGGACTGGAAATGGCTCTAATGTCTTTGTACATACAGCATGTTCCTTTATGCATGCTTCTTCAGGCCAACTGAGATTTTGAAATTGAGGTTTAGAGTAGGCAGGAACATGCTACTCCACTGGTACACAATATGGCCAACTTATGTGTACCTTCCCCAAACTGTTGCCACAAAAATAGAAGCTCATAGTTGTCTGGAAAATCTATGTATGCTATGGAAGAAGTGTTTTCTTTACTGGAACTAAGAGGCCAAAACCATTTTTAATATATATATAATTTGTTTTTAACCAGAAAGGTACTGTTAAAATACAAACATTTTCTTTCAGGAAAAAACCCTGTTTAAGACAGAAGCACAAATAGCTTCACATAAAAAAAATGTCTTTCACTCATTCTCTATACCTCTCTATACTTGGGGCACTAGGCAGGGTACACCCTGGACTGGGTGCCAGTCTGTCGCAGGCAAGCACATACAAACCCACACACTCACTCACACACTACGGGCAATTTGGAAATGCCAATTAGCTAATCTGCATGTCTTATGACTGTGGGAGGAAACTGGAATACCCGGAGGAAACCCATCAAGCACGGGGAGAACATGCAAACTGCACAGAGATCAACAGGCAGGACTTGAACCTTCAACCCTGAACGTACAAGACCACAGCTAAACACTAAGCCATTCTGCTGCCATATATATATATAAACATACAATACATTTAGCATCTGATCCTGTGTTGCTTCAAAGAAGGTATATAGGCCATTTGAAGCAATATCCATGCTATATTTAACTTTTATTATTATGGTAATGCTTCTGTGCACAAAGCAAGCTCCATGAAGACAGGCTTTGCTAACAGTGTAGTGACCCAAGTCTTGATGGCAACTACACTGAACAACTTTGGGAATAATTGAAATGGTAACAGGTCTTCCCACTTGAAATCAATGCCTGAACCCACTAATGCTCTTGTGGGTGAATTAGCACAAATCCCCACAGCCATGCTCCAAAATCTAGTGTAAAGGTTTCCCAGAAGAGCATGGCCGTGATAGCAGTCCATTGTTTTAGAATATGCAAATATTGGTATGATAGCCATATACTTTTGGCCATATATTGATCTTTGACATAACCCTAAATATACAGTATAACATTGACCTCATCATCTACATTACAGTTTGATCCAGGGTGAATCATAATGTAGATATTACTATCTTTTTTTTCCTTTAATCTACAGGTGTATTGGCGCTGATAGTGTTATTAATAGTTGTGTTGACCCTGTCTGCTCTGCTTCTGAGGCCAAATCATGCCAATCTCATTGCTAAAGGCAGACCTAAACCCAAATGGCGCAGCTTGGGAGAACCTGCTGTTCCTGTAGCGTATGTCTACCATGGAGATTGGTGAGTCGGCAGTCAAGGTAATTGAATAGCCCTCGCTACTTTGTGCATGTTTAATAATGTATTTTGTTTTTGTTGTTCTTCTTGTCTGCCAGCATGGATAACACTGGACTGGATCTCAGGGGAATGGGCGAGGGAGCAGAAGATGAAGAACCTGCTGTGTGCAAAGGTGACCAATTTACAATGCAATACTGAGTTAATTAACCACAATCCATTGCACAAATAAAACTTGTGCTTTAATTTCTGCCTTTTACTTTATTTAAAATCTATATTGAAACAACACCTCAAGGGTTCAAAAATATATTCATGGAGCTGGAAGGGTTCAATGTGAAAACATTGTATGATAAATTAGAGGACCAGAATTTGCATCTGGCATCACAGCTGGCGAAGCATCGCAAAGAAACACAAGAGTTCTACAGGAATATCTGTCAACAGACCGATGCACTGAGGGTGAGAGACATGGATTCAGTCTGTCATACCCTATATAAAATAAATTGAAAAACTGTCTTTGTCTTTGTCAAGTACAGTGTTTTTTATGTGCATTGTGATTTTTAGGATGTTTTGGAGAACATGGAGCCCACAAAACTGATCCAGTGGAAGAAACTGCTCGAAAGTAATGCACAAGCCAAGAAGGAATCAATTTCTGGTATGTCTTTAAAGATTAATGACTGGCATATGTGAGCTGGTCAGAGGTCAGTAGTCAGTGTTTGTGTGCATGTGCATGTTACAGTGGAGTCATCGATGGGCTTGATGGAGGCTGTGCTGAAGGCTTTAGAGGCTGTGTTGTTTAGATTGAACAGAGAAGCCTGGCAGCAGCAACAGCACAGAGACAGCAGAGAGAGTCACATCGAAACCAGAAACACCCAGGTTAGCCACACTGAAACATGGACTGGAGCGTTAATCTTCAACATTATTGACTTTCATTGCTAAACAACAAATTCTATAGATTGCTTTAGAAAAATGAAGGGAAATTCTACAAAGCATCTTTATTGATTTAATAAATCTACAAAAAATAGTTCTGTAAAAGGCTTCTACAGGAATAGTTTGGTGATAGGTGCAGTCTCCAAGAGCTGGGTTTGGTTTCTTGAGTGGGAATAAAACCCAGGTCCCAGCAGTGAAAGAGACCCTGCATTAAACAAGAATGGACTTCTGTTGGTTTTGAAATACTTTGTCTCCACAATCTCCACCATGAAGCAAACTTCTGAATAAGAATGTGTGAAGGAACTCACTTGAACAAAAAAAAATGGTTGCATGCTTCCCATCAGCACCAGTAATGACATGGGTGTGGGTTTTAAAGAGAATCTATAATCCATCAAGTAATGGAAGAAATTATTTTCTATTATTATTGACAAGGAAAAGAAGTTGTTAACTTGTGGAAATTTCATAGTGTTGAAACTGTTGAGGAAACAAAGAAAGTGTAATAGTAGAGTCATAGTACAGTAGAATAGTTCTGTAGAACTAAACCTCCATTCTGAGGAACATCATGCCCTAGCACAGGGGTGGCCAAACCTTTTCCGTGATAGCCTCTGTGAGAAGTTTTCGAATTATCCCTGCACTACTCACTGTTAATTACCTGAATCAAGTTTGTTTAGTCAGTCAGAAGCTGGAAGATACCATCTTGGATGAGGCCGGAGTGGGGGAATCCAAAGGGAATTGGTATCTTTCACCTTCTGATTGTCTGAACACACCTGACCCTTATTCTAGGACATGATGGTCCTCAGGATTGAGGTTCTATCATGTCCTATTGCAGGTCTATAGAGTTTAATACTGTGTGTGTGTATATATATATATATATATATATATATATACACACACACACACACACACACACTATATGTCTATAGTTTTCTATTTATTTTTGCAGGGTTACCCTTTGGGTCCTCAATTTTGATCAGTCTGTCTGTCACCTATTGTAGATTTCTTCAGCTGACATGTGTGAACTGAAAGCACAACCAGACTCAGAAGCAACTTTTTCTGGCCCAGGCGGAAGGAAATATCTCTCAGTGCCCCCTTCAAGTACAGTGCCCTGTGTGAGTGAAGAGGATCTGGCCAAGCTGGTAGCACTCACACCTCTCACCAGAACTCTGGAGGACATACAGCAGTCTCTGCAAGCTCTCAGCCACATGCCCAAAGCTCAGGAAGATACAAGTATGACTTCTTAGTTTTTCTTCAGAATGGTATTAGAAATATTAGTTTATTAATATATTCCAATTATTTAGGAGTCATAGGTTTGGCCACATCATCTCATAGAGTTTCTTCATTTTTTTTAAAATTAACATTGAGAAACATGTATTTAACTGCAAAACTAAAACAAACAAAATATCATGACAATGCGATGTTGTCACGGGAACCAAAATGCGGAATTTTTTTTTACTACACATTTCTAGAAAAGTGTATTCCTAAAAGGTTTTTATTTCATTTTATTTATTTATTTTTACACCAAATGAAATGAAGACCTGCTATGGATTATACTGTATGTAAGGCTTATTATATTCGCTGACTTGTGTCTTCCAGGTTCTCCTTTGGCAATGCCTGATAACACGGCACCAGCAAAGTTGATCCCTTTTGCTCTTGACAACCTCTCTCCAGGACACTTTGCAGTGTTCCTTTTCGGCTGCCACGTTGTACAGCTGCTAAGCCGAGTTTGCTCGTTCCCTCCAGTCATGCTGCTCCTGGCTAAGGCTCTTCCAGTCACATGCACTGATTCTCTGCTAACCCATTGCAACAAAGAGTTTTACTACGACACATCCAATCAGATCTTGTATATCCTCGAGAGCAAACTTCAAAATGCTGGCCAATTTATCTCCGTTCTCTTACACTCGATGGCCTACATTAGCTCAGGTGCGTACATGGAGGTCACTAAATTACCAGATGTCCCACTAACCTAGGTCATAACTTTCTACTGTGTAACTACAGTACACAAATTAGAGAAATGATAATGCAACACTGATACTCGGGCAATCAGCCATTCACTTTACCCCTTTAACTTTCTGCTCACTGTTTGAGTCACTATCTTTTTGAAAAACATGTAGCGTTTAAACCCAATTGAGCCATCTCTACCACTCAGTGTAGGTATCCTATTCTACAGAATCACTAGATGTTGCTGTGTCTTTACATGGTATGCTGTTTTAATGCTTCGTAGCATACAGGAAGTTCATTAGATTAAATGGGAAACAATATGTGCATTGTTGCACTTTTTTTGGTATTTGTAAGTGTATTACACTTACATTATACTTTTACCATGAAATGACATCTCAACAATTTAGAAGACACTAATACTGGGGTCTGTAAAAAGAATTAAAGAAACATTGCCTCAAGGGAATAAAAATGCAAAGAAAT
The DNA here is from genome assembly GCA_030347435.1 of Clarias fuscus. Lineage (NCBI taxonomy): Eukaryota > Metazoa > Chordata > Actinopteri > Siluriformes > Clariidae > Clarias > Clarias fuscus. Next base: position 9,540,133 of record CM059218.1, read on the forward strand.
AATTTTGTCCTTTTTTTTTTCTTTAAGAGGATGTAAAAGGTTTTCAATTAATTTTCTCTAAATAACTATAGGAGAAAATACAGGTTTTTATAATAAAGGTTTTTATTCACTTCAACTGAACATAATTTTTATTGCCAAAATAAAACAAAAATATGTTTTAATAAATCTTTTACATGCAATGAAACAAGAAATAAAATATTAGACATATTACAGTACTACAACACATGAAAACCTTAGTACAATGCCTATTCCCTGTTAGTTTTACTGTATCAACTGAAAAACCTAAGTTGATAAATATTTTGCCAAACATAAAATGTCATGTTGGTAAATATATATTTTTCAGTATCGCTCCACCTTTTTATATTAATAAGTCAATGACCATGCTAGACGTTTAAGCATCTTTAAACTCTCTCTTATACTCTCAGGCTCTACTCCTCACGGCTTCATGGGTGCTCTCCACTCAGCTATATCTGCCCTGAGTATACAGTTATTCCAGCTCTCCTTTACTCAGGAGCAACAGGAATGCAAGGTAACTCCACGCATTTGTGACACTGTAAACTTACCTCTAGACTTTTATAATGATTCTCACCATACTTAAAGATTCAGGAGGAAAACCAACACATTGCCTTTGGAACAATAGTGGAGGACTTTCTCAGTGTCAAAGTTCCACCAGAAACTCGATTCTCCCAAACTTTATTGGCAGAAAGGTTTGTTTTCAATTTAATGTAAAAACTTCCTATGAAAATCAACATAAGCATGTGTCTATTATTCATGTTTTTTATCCAATCATAGATTGCAGAAGTATAAATACTTTAAACTTGAGCACTTCCTTCACGAACAAAAACCTCCACCAACAAACAGTTCTGCAGAGAGTAAGATCTTTAACCTGACTAAAGCTACAATTTAAAGGATGTCATCATGAAAAAAAAAATATGAAGGCTAAATCAGGTTTGATATTAATTCTTGTTTTGACCCAGATCCTGATCAAATGAGCAATGTTCTACAACAGGTGAGGATTTTTTTTATTGATGGACTGAAAATATACTTTTTTAAAAATTATTATATACAATAATACAAAATTTACTGTTAAATTAACATCTTAGTGAAACTTGCATCTACAGCCTGCTTTTTCCTAAAATGACTGTTTCACAGTATAATTCTTTTCATTCTTTCAGACAAGCGTTGCTATTTTTGGCTCTAATGTCTAGTGGGCTTTGATGATCAACAAGCCACGGTCTCTCACAGCCTATGCATCTTGTTTTCTCTCTCTCCCTCTCTCTCTCTCTCTCAGTCTCTCTCTCCACTTGATTTTTGTCATTCAGCTTCACCCTTTCTATTGTCCATGTTTGTCCTTTGCTCACTCTTAGTCATTCTTAGTGAGACTTTGTCTTTCATTGCAGGAGCAAGCATTGGTGTTAAAGTGCCAGCAGGACACAGTAGAGCAGAGACTGAAGGAAATGAAAGACAGGCTGTCTAACTTTACTGCAGCACAGAGAACTGTGTGTCAGGAAGAAAGTCCATCCCAAAGTCCAGAACAAATACATCCAGACACCCAGTCTATGAGCAAACACACAGTCAAGCCAGCTGACAACCAGGGAGTGATGACTGAGCAGTTCCTCAGCAGTAAACAGCACAATAAACACACGGATGAAGCTGCTGGGGAAAATGATACGGTGGCTTAAGGTGATTTCAAAGGAAGTTTTTTTTTTTTTCTATATTACGTTCTACCTCTGTAAATACATTTTATCGTAATCCCCTAAGCATTTAGTGATCCATTTTATCAGCAACACCTTGAGTGACTATTAGAAATATTTACATGAAATTCAGAATTATTTAGTATTTGGTATGTCCTACTGTAGTTTCTTTGATAAAAGTTACATTTTTTTAACTGAAAGTTTTAAATAACACGTATCCCAGGTTTTTAGTTTGGTAGTTTTAGTAGACCGTTTGATGAAACTATGTACATGCCCAAAATGTATTTAAATGTATCTTTATATTTACAGTATATATGTTTTTATGAGCCTTAAAGGTATCCATGCACTAGAGTATGTATATGTATCGATGCATTAGTCTAGCAAGGGCTTATATAGAGAAAAAAAAGGTAGTTTTTACTCTAACTGTACATAACTGTGTTCTATTATTCTGCACAAACAAAAGTCATGGTTTGACTTGCACACCCCTCATGAATTATAAACATAATACATGTATAATATCAAAGCTTCACCATACAGAAAGACAAAAGAATACTCTTTAATCCACATTAATGTATTAAAAAACTGGAACTGGATTTTGTATGAATTTACCTTTTGACAAGTATGCTGTATCTATATAGATCATATTTCCAGTTTACCTGGTATTATGTTTAATTTCTTTAAATTGCGCAAATAATAAAATTCACACGTCTATTATTAATAATGAAAACTTGAACTTGGTCTCTTGGGGAAAACAAGGGCTGGCGAATCAAAACATGCTTGTGATTTTGTTTTGTGGGTCAGTGTTTAATCCCCTGCGGTTCTTGTGTTGCATTTAATCAACACGTCCACATGAAATAAGATAACACATGATGCTTGCTTTAAATAGTATTTTATCCTGCAAACTGACATTTAACCAACAATGTATTAGTTTGGGCTTGTTTTAAAAAATCTTAAAAAGATGGACAGGACACAGATTGCACATTGATGCACTCAGTAAGCTCGTCCCCAGAGCCTGCAGGACAAAGTATTCCTCCAGGACAGACTGTGAACAGATTTGGAATGGGCCAGCTGAGTATTCTCTCATTTCCTATCAGTGCTGATACACTGCTAAGTTATCCGGGCTGCATTCTGTCTCATTCTTATCGCTTAGATTAATTCAAAGAAGTGTGACAGTGACACACTCGCCATACCTTTCAGCTGCACCTACTGCTTCAGTGGCGAATGTCACGCCTCATGTTTCGCAGTTGTTCTTGCTGTATTGAGGAGGATTTGTTTACATTTTTGTCAACAGGTTGTCAGGCTATATTTCTAGAGCAGGGCCGGAGAACGGCTAGTTATTATACCTATTTCTGTCCTGGCTCTCTCTGTTACACATGGACAGCTGCAATACCTGAGCGCGTGGGCTTGAGTAACCTTAAACACACTGATCCTGTTCTACAAGAGGACTGTGTTTGCCGTGAAAGGAAGTGGCTTGTTGAGTCGAGTGTTGTGTTGCAGGAAATCTAAAGTAGTAGACAAGATGGAGGAGTAATACAGTATTGCAGCCTTTGTCAAGTAAGTGTTATTATTTATTATTTATAATGGACATGAAGTGCATGGATTTTGAGTCTTTAAAAGGTCAAATAATAATTTAATAGAAATATAAAAAGAAGTTATATTTTATGACTAAGATTTATGCGTCTATTCTTTTCCCAATAATTTTAACACAATGGTTCTCAAAGGATTGAACTGAAAAAGGAAATGAAGGGATTTAATCCATACCTAAAAATAAACTTCAAACAAATTACAATTTTAATTAAAATCTTTTCTGTGGGTTTATCATTTCATGAAGAAGAACAAAAAAAGCTCTTGAGGTCTAACAAATAGCCAAAATATGATTCTAAGCCTCATCCTTTATTTTGATTAAATAAATAATTTTATTTTCATGAAATAAATCTGGTCTGGGTGAGTACATGCTTTTTTTTTTATTTTTAACTGGTACTGACTGTACAAAGTTTGAAAACCAATGTTTTAAAACTAGGTAGGATTTCAAGCCAAGATCTTACGAAACATGTGCATGCAGTTTATCAAATAAATCAATCATGTGGCAGAAGCACAATTCATACAATCATGCAGTGTAATGTTCAAACCAAACATGGGATTGAGTAGTAAGTGTTTCAGAAACTGATGATCTTCTGTGGTTTTCACAAATAATGTCTGTACTGTATATTTTACACAGAATAGTGTGGGGAAAAAACATTGGGTGAGAGACAGTTCTGTGTCTGGCATGTACGAAATATCATTCATTGTGATGGATGGGCTACAACAAGTTTTTTTTTTTCTTTTTCTCCAGTCTGTGTCCATAATCGTGCCCATTCTTGTTCTTGGCAGAGTGGAAGATGATGTGTTCTTCTGCTACTGTGTTTCCTTTCCTTCTTTACTTCTTTGTAACTGTCTGGTATTAACTAGGAAAACACATGAACTATATATTATGAATTTGAATTTGTGTTCTGCAAACAATCCTAACAAAAGTGATATTTTTGTTACACAGGGTATTTTTGAAAAGCGTATTTGTTTGTGAGGTCTTGGTTGGCCTACAACAGAAGGAATATCCTGTAGCACTTTTAAGAGTAGTGCCGATGCTAACAACAAGCACAGATGATGAGTGTACAGTAAGTAACGTTGTAGTTGTGTCATTTGAACTGATGGCCCTATGAACATTAGTGTGGTGAGCTTACCCTGAGACAGTAGTGATGAAGACACTCTACTGCTCAACTTGTTCACTTCTGCAGATGGACACGGCTTCTTTTCATCTTTTTCCTCTCGTAATTTAGCTACAGGTACCAAACACTTTCAAAACAGGAATCAATAAATTGAAATAAGATTGAATAATTAAATTAACCTTATAACCTGTACCTAGGCTTTGAGGATCATGGAGGTCATAGTTATGAAGCAGTGAAGTATGAATTGGCTTTGAGGCATTGCTGGGCCCTTGAGAGAGAACAAAGTAATACATTAACCCCACATACTTATTAACAAAGGTACTGTCTTATGGGGCCAGATGTGATCTTTAGCCACAATACGTTTCTGGAGAAAGTCTTGTTAAGGGAGTGACTTACTGTATGGTGAAAACAGAGCTATATACACTGGCTTCTCCTGTAGTTCATACAATTATCATCTATCATCTAATGTAAGTGAAGTCTTACAAACTGATCATGGACTAAACCATTTTTTAGTACATCTCTGTAACAGAACTGAATGTAGCTAACTACACGTAGTGATATGCACCTACATAATGGTGTGTTTTCTAGGTCATGAGTGATTTTATTTCCAGGCAGCTTGGCCAGACAAAACTAGTTAGCTATATACAGTATTACTTGAAATACCCTGAACCCCAAATAGTGGAGTAATTCCTCTCTCTTTTTTTTTTTTTTTGATAACTATTATTTTAAGCAATTACGACCCATTACATTCTATTCTATAGTTCGACAAAGTAGATGCAATGTATTTAGTTTTTTCTTTAGTAGCTCACAGTGTATACAACAACGAACACAGTAGCATCTGGCATCTTTTCAGACACATAGGTTTATATTTATACTGGTTAGATACTTTTCTGCTCCTCCTTTGACCTCCAACTTTACAAGACATTATGTCTCCAGACATGCATTCTCAATATAGATTACGTCTGGCCCGGGAAGACTAGCAAAAGACCAGATGTGATGGTGAATGAAGTACATGGTCTTTTCACTTTGTAAAGATTGCCCGTTTCCTTACGGCTTATGCTGATAAGAATGTATTCCTCCCTCTGGCATAGAACGCTGGAAGCAACTGCAGATTGGCGTTGAGGCAGATTCATCACCTCACCATTCAGATTTGCCAAATCAATTTCAGCTGGCATAAATCACAAAAAAAATCAACACATGATTTATAATAAAATGATCATGATTTATGGTAAAACCCAAATCTAATATACAGTACAGGCCAAAAGTTTGGACACACCTTCTTATTCAAAGAGTTTTCTTTATTGTGTTCTTTAGACCAAACGCGTCTCTTCTGCTTGTTGCCGGTCCTTAGCAGTGGTTTCCTAGCAGATATTCTACCATGAAGGCCTGATTCACACCATCTCCTCTTAACAGTTGTTCTAGAGATGTGTCTGCTGCTAGAACTCTGTGTGGCATTGACCTGCTCTCTGATCTGAGCTGCTGTTAACCTGCGATTTCTGAGGCTGGTGACTCGGATGAACTTATCCTCCGCAGCAGAGGTGACTCTTGGTCTTCCTTTCCTGGGACGGTCCGCATGTGAGCCAGTTTCTTTGCAGCGCTTGATGGTTTTTGTGACTGCACTTGGGGACCCTTTCAAAGTTTTCCCAATTTTTGGGACTAACTGACCTTCATTTCTTAAAGTAATGATGGCCACTCGTTTTTTTCTTTGTATTATGGCAAGAAAAAAGCAGCTAAGCAAATTCAAACTCTTTGAATGAGGAGGTGTGTCCAAACTTTTGGTCTGTACTGTACATCATTAGCCTACTTAGCCAATACAGACCAAAAAAATGTGTAAATAAGAAGAAGCATACTCTTAGGGTCAAATCTATTTCAGCTGGCATAGATAACAAAAAATCAACACATGATTTATGATAAAACCCAAATTTGATAAATATCATTAGCCAATACATACCAAAAACATGTAAATAAGGAGAAACACACTACGTACCTTCATGTTCACATCCACACTTGACTTTTATGCAGTCCAAAAGGATTACCGTTTTACACTGAATGGTAAACAGACTCCTTTGGTTGTCTGTAAATTGTGCATTAAACCATAAATGATTAACATGTCTTTACTCTAAATAAAGCATGAGCATCCTAGAGCATGTGAAAGATCACTTACCACCATGAAGCACTGTAATAAACATTGTAGTCTCCTAGAAGAATCTGCCTTGTCGACCTATTTAATTAATAAAAGACCAAAGTGCAGGTTAGGCAAGGAAGCATGAAGAGCCAAGGTGATCGTCACATGACTGGCATCCAATGGGAAACCAAGTCACCTCTGATTCTGCAAGTAAATATAAAATATATGGATAGCAGAAGTTTACATTTTAATAATATAAAACACTAAATCAATGAAAGGGTGTGCATTAATTGCAAATGAATAGCATTTGGTTGTTTGGGAAGGGTACCAGACAGACAGCTGAAACACACAGCTGAGCTGTGCTCTTGTGTGTTGAGTAACACACCTAAGGGAACACAAAGCATGCATAACTACTCACGTAGCGGGGGATTGTTTTATTTTTTAAGTAAACTGGAAACATTTACTGTTTATACCTTTTATTAGTAATTGCAGTATATTCAGCAAGCATCATTTACATGATATGACATATTTCATAAATGTATAAATACTGTCATAATAACGTAAAAATACACAACACTAACATTAGCACATTAAATAAGTGTTTGCATGTAAATATTTTTCTTGTCCCACATGTGATATTATCATATCGATTTTATTATATTAGAGCATTTAGGCTAATAAAAAGAATAGCAATAATTATATGCTTTGCTCCTGTGTGAGTGCACTACACTGGCCTGCTCAGAGCTTGCTGTCATTTTGCATCACTGTTACCATGGTTTCCCTATCTTGTGGATATGGCAACCACCAGGACTGCCATTTTTAGCCTGAGCTGAGTCTCAGGCGGCTGCCAGCAATTCGCTCCCTCAGCAGCACACCAGTCCTAATGCTATTACACTGCATTAACCATGTCTACGCTAGGAAATTCTAGACGAGACAACATACTCTACAATCTCTTAATACAACTAAATACTGTAACAAACTGACAATATGCTGGTGTAAGCATTGGTTCAGATAAAAGATTTACTGTATGTGTAGTAAGATTGAATCAAAACATTTACTGAAGCATAGAATCTATTTAATTATTCATATGACTTTAGTACCAAGCTGAATACCTTTAAACTGTACAGTAAAAGCAATCCCGGTGGGCAAATTGATTCAGACTGTAAGAGTAAATAAAGATGAATGTGTCTAATCCATTGAAAGAAGCATAAGAAGCTCTTCTGTTGTCTTTCACTATAAAGTGGGAGTACTGTATGTGAAAAAGGACAGTAGTTGATTGCTGACCTTTGAATAATGCTAGATTTCATCAATCCTCATAGCTCAGATTTTAACATCAATGGTCAAACCTATAAATGTATAACATTAAACGCTCTGATTTATGCCTATTACAAAAGAGTAAATCATTGCAATGAGTGCTGCCATTGGAAACTAATCAACTACTATGTGTTGTCATATGGCTGGACATATCTAGTACCATGCTGAAATTCATTATTTTCCTTATATTCCTATAATAACAGCCAATCCTGAAGTGTTTAATTACTCCTATACCAAAGTAATCCGATGAACAATAACTAAATAAATACAATCTTAAACATTATGGGCAATATGATTTTCCTTTAAATAACATATTTGAATCCAGTTATTATTAAGAAGATTTTGAGCGATGTGGGTTCCATGTGAATCAGCCATTATGATTAATGTTAGTATATTATCGGAAATTCATATTATATAAACCTGATATTTGCCGTAGACACTACCCTTAGAACTGTTGTTACAGAAAATACACAGAACACTTTCTCCTCAAATTGATTCAAGAATTAAACAGTGGTTTCATATAAAATGATAGAAATGGTTGGACATACAGACACTTTTTTTCCCCAGTTTCCACTATCCTCTAATCTCAGTCTGGGTACTATTTCAAGGCACATAGCCTACTGTTTGCACTCAGCGTGACTCATGAAATAATTGCTGTAATTGCAGCGAAGCTGATTTTCCAGCCTCTCCTGTGTTAAGAGGTGTGCGTGGGTTTGAGCACTGGAAAAACGAACGACTGAATCCTGGCCATACATGCTGTCACTGAAGCACTGTCGTTATGTCCTGCGATTGAAACTTGTTTATCACAGCATGGATTGCTGAACATGCAAACTGACATGCAAAAAGATGAAGATGCCCATGAGTGCTTCACTGATCTGTATACCAGTGTATGCAAAACAGTCATGCAAAGCTATAGATGCCCACGAGTGCTTCGCTGATCTGTGGTTAACATGTGTGCTCTGGTTCAGTATGCTCTATTTACTCTGTTGCATAATCCCTATGATATGAAGGAACCAAGAACACACATAGAAAATATGATCTGTGTACTTATCTGGGGTGTTTTGTTCAGTCTAATTAAAAGCATAGTTAGACAATGCAGTTATCAGCCATTTCGCCTTACATGTCCCTTCCTACTGTACAGTAGGTATCTGTTTACCAATTGTAGTACATCTATTGTTTACTCACTAGTAGACCAAATAAACCAAGAAATAGGCATGGTATAGTGAAGCAGTTGAATGTATCATCATTTTCAATATATCAATCTATCATCATTTTCACATTCATGAATTGCCTTAGTTTGTGCTATTTAATAAAATAAAAATAAACCAGTAATTTATGTTACATCAAACCTGACCAGTATAAAGAATGTATAAAGAATGCACGAATAACACATTTAATGCAACTTGTGCAATTTGCTTCATTTAGTACACAGTAAATACACAGTCTTTATACCATAAGCTTCATATCCTACTACCCACTCCTGTCCACAGGCAAGTATAATAATAATAATAATAATAATAATGACGCCATTTCTGCAAATACTGAAAAGTAGAATTTGTATGAGTCCATCCGTCTAGGAACCACTGTAGTCCAACTAGGAGATCAGGAAAGCCAATGGTAATTACCATTGTATTTATTCCCATTTTACCACCGTGGTAGGATCTCCTGTCAACATTCAAAAAATACAGGCAATCTGCAAACACCTATTATCTTAATCTAAATGTCTTTGGACTGTAGGAGGAAACCAGAGTACCTGGAGCACCAGAGAAAACACTCAAACTCCATATACACAGACCCGGAAGCAGGAATCGAACCCAGACCCTGGAGGTGCCAAATAATCCAAAGTCCAAATAGACACAAATAAGATGCTGCGGTAATTTGGTGACCTGTGATAAATATGATACCTTAGTTTGTTATTAATTTACTTGTTACAAAGCTGGGATCAATGCACAGGGTCAGCTATAATATGGCAAACATGGAGCAGAGTGGGTTAACCACCTTGCTCAAGCAACCACCAGTAGCAGATTGCAAGAGTGCTTTGGCTTGACGTTCTGATCAGAGCCCAAAGCCTATCCATTGAGTCAACACTGTTTAATGTATAAAAGCAAAACACAGGCAGATGCCACAACTATCAGGAATTATACAGTTAAGAAGACCAGGTTTGGTATATCCAGAAGGTTCAGTAAATCTGAGGGCAATTGCTGGCAGAGCCTCTTCTTGGGTGACCCAGACGCATTTCTAGATATTGAGAAGATCAGGGGCTAAAACAAGTTTCCCTGGGACCTTTTTATTTATTTATTTATTTATTTATTTATTTATTTATTAAGTTAATGAGGAAGCTACGTTTGTAATAAAAATAAATAAATAAATTCTCTCTCTCTCTATGACAGACACACAAAGATTGTTTTGCTACTTATATTTACTATTGATTTGTGCACTGCTCACCTTTTGTCTTCTTGCGATGATCGCAGTCCACCTCAGTCTCTATTCACTTATGACTCTTGTTGGCCCTGGTGGTGGAAAACTATGAACCATATTACTTTAGTTAGCGTCCACGAGCGCGCACGGGCGCGTACGCGCATACACAAGCACGAGCGCACGCGCGCGTGCGAGAGATTGCATGCACAATCCCTGCTTACTGTATACCGGGATGGCAGAGTTTATCCACTGAGATATGAGCATGGCGAACCTCTGAATCTGGACTCTTTTTTCCTATCCATGTATTGTTAAATCGACTATTATATTTACGATCAAAACTAGCCGACACACTAATATTGTTTGCTATGCATTTGCGAGTGAAGTACAGTACTATTGTTACGCATGACCCCGAAGCTCCGTAGTACAGTTTAATGGGGGTAACGTTTCCTGACACTCTGGCAGCACTGTGTGTGACATGATCTTAACGTCTTCAGAATAGAATCCCAAAAATCGCTTTAACTCAGTTTTTAACATGTTAATTTAACGTTATCCGACTTTTAAAATAACCATGCACATTAAACTAAAGATGCAATAAAAACGGACAAACGATAAATAAATAAATAAATAGATAGATAATAAAAACACTAACATTACCCCACAGGTCGTTTGACGTAGTAACATGGATTTATGGTCAGGGCGATAATGCAGCGAAGGTCAGGGTTTTTTTTTTCTGCGCATGCGTGGAAAACGTGGGTAGGAAGCGAAGACATCACAGGCGCCTCTTTTTTTTTTTTTTTTTTGAACGCTTTATTCAACAATTGCACAAGTTACATGAATATTAATCTCCATTACAATGATAACAAAATGTGCATTTTCCAGCATTTGCAGGTGTTTTTAACATAAACAAGACATAAACAAGACTCACATCATCACATTTTGCCAGGGGAAGTATGAATTTACAAAAAGATATCAAAGTGTTTACAAACATTCACAGTTTTTGTTGCCTTTTGATTAATGGAATGCTTAATCGAGTTGAAATATTGCTTGACCTCAAAGTTAAAGGCAAAAAAATATGTTTTGGAATGCGCAAACTTACACTTATGAATGTAATATTTTGCCAGCAGAATAATGAGATTAATAATGAAAATTTCATTAGGCATAGTTTTAGTTCTGTTAAGGTCATACAGGCCAAACAGAACTTCCTTCCATAATAACTTGAAGTCTTTCTCAATTTTTTCCGCAATAAAATTTCAAATGTCAGACCAGAAACTTTGGACAAAGGGACAGTGCCAAAACAAATGGGTAACTGTTTCAATGTTCACAGAACAAAAAGTGCACATTACATATCACAGGCGCCTCGAGGCCTAAGTTGTTTCCACCAATGACATCACCAAAGACGTGAGCACTCAGCATCCTGTGCGGCCCTACAGTAGTAGCTCGACACTTGTTACACTTTTATTTTGAATGGAGCCCCCAAGAGACAAAACGACAGCTAAGCAACAGTTTGAATGAACTTATCCAAATAAGGCAATTACTGTAAAAATACTAGATTTATTACTAGATGAATAAATTAATAGGCTTTTTTTCAAAGATGTAATAATGTGCACAAACACTGGATATTTAAATGATAGATAGATAGACAAAATATATACACACTTCAATAAAAGAGAAATAGAATGATGTGTGTATATACACACACACACACACACACACACACACACACACACACACACACACACACACACACACACACACACACACACACAGTATATACAGATCATAACTTACTAACTAACTAATAATAAGTTGTAAGCTTTTTATGTACTGCCTGGAAAAACAAAAAAGTCACTTAATGTGATGAGACCTCACAGCATTGGGAGTAAACAGCTGTGTGGACACAAGAAAACCACTTGTTAGTGTGGCCATTCAGGATTTTTTTATTTTTTATTTGCTAGGGATCATAAAAATTGGGTTTTGGAGCCATGGAAAAAGGTCATGTGGTCTGATTCCAGAGTGACCCTATAGCGATGAATGCACCAGGGTAAGAAGGGAAACACATGAATCCATGTGATGCACCCATCTTGCATAGGGGACACTGTACAAGCTGGAGATGCTGTTATGATCTGGGATTGCTTCAGTGGGTCCGGTCTAGTCTCCGCAGCATTATGTGACAAAAAATTAAGTCAGCAGATGACCTAAATATACCGAATGACCAGGTTATTACATACATGGACTTTATTCTTCCCTGATGGAACAAGCATATTCCAGGACTCAAATTATGAAAGTGTGGATCTGGGAGGAATCTTTTTCATACATGATTTCACCAGCACACTGTTAAATTTAATTAAAGTTAAACGCAGTCAATGAAGTCTTGGCCACATTTGGTTTTACCCAGGCAGTGTGTTGTTACATTCAGCCAGTGATTATCCTCAACATACACACACAAACCCTTCCAAAAACTGACCATTGTCAATAGTGTATTAAAAATGCAGCTACAAGTCCCTATTAATCTTGTTGGATGCGATTCAAGCATCTATTTGCTACAGAAAATTTGTTGACTTGATGTCAGTACAATGAGCTCTTAAATTAATCTTTTGTTAAATTACTGGTTAAGTAGCCTTAACACCTAAATGAGGCTTCATCACGCCATCACTACAATGAATCTTATTTTACATAAACTGAAGAGAACTGAGGGTGCGACTGAATAACATATAACGATAACATGTCTAGCCACTCACTTTACTTTGATTTATCTTATTGAAACAGCCAATTTTTTAAATAACAGGAGCTTTTCTTGATGTCTGTGAGCGTGCGTCTTCCAGCTCTGCGTGCAGCACTTAATTCCTCCCCCTCTTCCCCTCTCTCGGACGCTGTGGGCGCAAGTAAACTCTCTAAGTGTGCCTGATGCTTTGCTATAAAACACCTCCACCTCAAGGGGCTAAGCTAAAAATATCCGGACTAAAGCCCCAAACGTTAGGACCTAAGGACACCGTTGGGTGAGCCATTTTCTTGATCTAGGTAAGATAAATATGTATGGAACTGGTGTCTCATTCAGGGTGTATTCCATCCTGTGCTCTGAAGAACACAGAATAAATTATTAAATAAATGCTAATTTAAAAGGGTGGCACAGTTGTGTTGTTGTTAGCACTGTGGCCTTGCACCAGCAGGGTTGAGTGTTCATTTCCCGCCTCAGTCTGTGTGTGTGGAGTTTGCATGTTCTCCCCGTGCTTGATGGATTTCAAGCCTAACCCTGGCTTCCTCCCACAGTCCAAAGACATGCAGATTAGGTTAATCGGCATTCCCAAATTGCCCATAGTGTGTGTGTGTGTGTGTGTGTGTGTGTGTGTGTGTGTGTGTGCCTTGCGATGGATTGGCAGCCCATCCAGGGTACCCCCGCTTTGTGCCCTAAGTCATCTGGGATAGGCTTCAGGCCCCATGTGACCCTGTACACAGTATAAGCAGTATAGATGGTAAGGATAAATTTAGCACATGGCAACTTTCTGTTGAAAAAAATATTGTTGCTTGGTTATCTAATAATAATTACATGCTATTAACAGACTAATCTTCCAATTTTATTCCACGTTTTCATATCAGGTCAAATTTCCATGTCTAAAATGAAGGTAATAAATCAGGTTTTTTATAGAGGCAACATGGATGCCAATCCACTTGTAGCGACTGACTAACATGTTTAGGTCCCTGCTGTCTCTACCTCCTCCTCTCCTCCTCCTCTGTCGGGGAACAGAGTCAAGTCTGGTTCGAGTGTGAGACTGTCGCGCATGCGCACTACAGATCAAAGACAATCATGAACAGGCTACTTAGCGGGAAAAGTATGAGGGGGGGCACACAAAGCCAGGCGGGTCCTCCTCAGAGAGAGAGAGAGAGCGTTTGTGTGTGTGTGTGTGTGTGTGTGTGGTGCGTCAGTGTGGCAGCGGATAATTTGTGGTCCTCAAATGGATGGAAAGGGAGGTTCCTCCTCGCTCTTCCTGAAACGTTAGATAGAGCGCTCTTGTTCTTTTGTTTATCCGAGGAGAAGCGATTTTCTTTGAAGAATTTTCGGGAGTACGAGGCTTCTTTTTGTTTAGTTGAGTTTTTTGGTTGTGTTTGTTTGCACGTGAACATTTTTACGATGTGAAACGTCGGTGGAAAAACGGAGCGACGGTTCTAGCGAGTGGAGGGGCTTGTCTTAGAGGGTGTGGATGTAATGTGTATCTCTCGCGGTATGATTTAAACTTTCCACTCTTAAAATATAAGAAAGAAAGAACTATTAGCACGAGCGTTACCCGGGCACTGAGTAACACCTGTCAGATGAGTTATGAGTTAGTAACAATGTAACCTGTTAGCTCGCGCAGGCTATTGTGGGCACGCGCACTTGTCTATATTATTATTATTATTATTAGTATTAGTATTATTATTATTGTTGTTGTTGTTAACAACTAAAAAGAGCAGGAGTAGTCACTGTCCATGGTTCTGATTTCTTACTTACCACAAGACTTCTTGTAGTCCTTACTTCTGATTTACAAACCTGCTTCCTGAAACAATTCTCTGTGCCAATTCCTGTTATTTGCGACTTCTTGCACCAATCTAATGCTTGTTCCTTGTTTTTTTGTGTTTGATGAACAGGGGACGACGCCCTGCCATTAGCATCATGACAACTCAAATGACGCTTCTGTGGCATCTTCTTTTGCTGTTCGTATTTGCTGGTAAGTCATCCGTGAGCAAATCTACATTTGAATTGTAATTAGGATAAACATTTCGTTATCAAACATGCAATGAAGCAGTGTGCACAGGTCTACTGCATCTTAGAAAACTAACTTGCATTTCTATTAAATCCAGAGTAACCTTTCAGTTAAAGTGGATTATTGACGTCTGAGCAAAAAGCATCTGTATAGAAAACACTCTGAGCATCTGTAATAAAGTTATGCATATCACGCACAGATGTAAATCCTTTTCTCATTGCCAGATGTCTGATTAAGTTCTGTTTTCTCTATCTGTAATAAAACATCACCATCTTAGCTTTCAGTATTTCCTAAAGCCTGGATAGAGTCCTTTATTTCCTTTAAATAATTGTTCAGCTGTTTAGCCTCTCAAACTATCATGTTCCTATTCAGTAATACATCTTTACTTTGATTGTGCAGAATAACAAAAACAGAGTTATGAGAGTAAAAACTACCGTTATTTCTGTATATAAGTCCCTGCTACACTAATGCATTTATCCCAGAGTTTCAGTAGTGCTTGGATACCATAAAGGCAGAAAGTTTTCTCAGTATGCCGGAGCCATGGTCAGACTGCCTGCTTTACATATGAAACGCTGGTCTCCCAGGAACTCCTTTAATGATCCAAATTTGGGGAAACGGCTTGCAGCAAGTTCGGGACTGTAAGGGGGATGTGGCATTCATAACTGGTTATGTGAACAGTTCCCACAAACACATGCATCTCTTCCTCAATTTATTGACAAGTTATCGATCAATTTTCAAGGATAAGGACTTCTACTCACAGGAACGATTCCAATGAGGTCATCATTTTCAAACATATGGACTTGTTCTAAACATTTGCCCCATTCAAATGATTTCCTGCAGCTAAGAGTCTCATCACCATATTGTGCTTGAAGTCTTCTCTAAATATCTATTGGTTTTATGCCTTTATTCACAAGAAATTTCAAAACAAGTCCTGATTTGACTTGAACGCCCCTCATAGAAACGTCAGTGACATCTGAGAGGTCAAGCAGTTACAATCTGTTAAATATTCTAAAGATAAAAAAAATGTTAAAAACTAAACTAGTCTACATAATGTGTCTTCATTGTATTTAGGACAGTGAACAAAATTTGATCCAATACTCGTATACTGTATAGTCACAATTTCAGCTCTTACACTGTGTTTTTTGTTCTTCTGTCTAAGCCTTTCATACATGAAAATGTCATCCATGTTGGCAGCCAGGGCTTGGGACTGTAGGTTATGTAAGATGGCTGTTTTCACAATGCTGTAAAGAGTCTCTTATTTTCCCCATCACATTGATTTGCACTCCACTGTGCTCTGCTTTATCTGGGTTCTTTACAGGTTTAAAATCCTGTACAGGTTTAAATTAATGTCTGACTTGGGTAGGATGCTGTGAAGGCTAATGAGCTCAATTGTCTCACTATTTCTGGGATTGAGACTTAAAATAATAATGAACTCTCATGTTCTCCCTTAGCAGCTTTCTGAATAATCTGTGTGAGTTTAATTGACCTGCTTTTCAGATGAGCAGATCAAGGCTGGTATTTTGACAAAGAAACGAAGAAAATTATGGATCATGAGTGAGATAAGATCTGTTTAATGGAAGTAGGAACAAATGTATTTGTTTTCAGAAATGTGTATCCAATAACAACTAAACTATTCTTAACAGTAGCTGTAAGTTGCATTAGTGCTGTCATGTTAAACTGTGTGAGACGAAATGTAATAAATATGTGTTGTGTTATACTTGAAAATGTCAGGATAATGATCCGTGATTACACAATTTACCAAATGAGTCTGTAGTCTAACAACAAAAAAGAAAAAGTCTGCATTGATAATGTATCACAGTCATTTCGAATCCACTCTGTTCTTGCATTCAGTGAGACAATGCAGGCCGGTGTGCGTGGACGCAGTCTCTGACACAGAGGCAGTTCTGGGGAGCCGCATGAAACTCACCTGCATCTCATGTATGAAGAGAGAGGAAATCAGTGCTCAAACAAAGGTGAATTGGTATTACAGACCCGACCGGGATGCAGTCCGTCAGGAGGTAAGATCGTCATACATCCTTAGAGGCAATCTGGTCTCAAAAAAACATATGTTCACATGAAGCAAATATTTGTGTTCTATCATAAGTATATCAATATAGGAAACATTAAATCAAATACTTTGTTATTTATTTTAAACAAATTAAATTGGTTTTAATTAATATTTTATTCAAATTAGTACGCTATTTGAATAAAATTGAAATGTTGTAAATAAACTGTTAGCCAAACAATAAAAATATATTTTTTCTATCTTGATTCACTGGCAACGGAAGGACAATCGGTGAACCAGCAACAGATTCAAAAACACTTAAGGCTCTTACTGTACTGTATATGTGCATGGGGAGCGAAGATTAGCTTGTCTGGTGTGCTCTCATACAAGAGCTACTGTACACTGTAAAAAAAAATGGTAAATTTTACAATAAAAAACTGGCAGCTGTGGTTACCAGAATTTTACCGTAAAAAATACGGTAACAATTAAAATCCGTAAAATATGTAGTATAATGAGTGCGATCCCATAGAACCAAAAACATTGCTACTGTAGTTTTTACAGTAAACTTCTGGCATCCACAGCTGACAGTTTTTTATCGTAAAATTTACGCCTTGTTTTTTTTACAGTGCAATAACGGTGCTACCGTATTTTTTACGGTAAAATTTTGGTAACTACAGCTGCCAGTTTTTTACCGTAAAATTTACGGATTTACGACCATTTTTTTTACAGTGTAGCACAAATTGCTATAAAAAAAAGTGAGGCTGGTAATGATAGAAAGGTGTCACACTGCACAGTGCATCACAGTGCATCACAGTGCATCATGCTGCGTATGAGGCTGCTGATGAGCAGTGGACCAGTCAGAGTGCCCATGTTGACCCCTGTCCACTGTCGAATGCACCAACAATAGGGAAGTAAACGTGGATCATGTTATGTTTTCTTTTACATTAGTGTTGGCTGCCTGTGTGTGTGTGTGTGTGTGTGTGTGTGTGTGCATTGCTTGGAATCACTAAGAAAAGAAGGCAAGCTGGGCAATGTTCTGCTGAGAAACCTTGGGTCCTGGCATTGATGTGGATGTTACTTCAACACGTACCACCTCCGTAAACATTGTTGCAGACCAAGTACGCTCTTTCAAGCAATGATATTCCCTTATGGCGCTTGCCTCTTTCAGCAGGATAATGCACCCTGCCAGACTTCAAATATGTTGAGGAATGCTTGGAGGAACATAAAGTGTTCAAGGTATTGTCTTGGCCTTGAATTTTCCTAGCTCATAATGTGAATGTGAATTCCTAGCTCAGAGAGTATCTCTGGGATGTGCTGGACTAGAAAGTGTTATGCACTCAGCTGTTAACACCTTAAGAGGATCCATACCTTGACAGTCAGAGCTGTTTTTTGGCACAATGGTGACCTATACCATATTTAACGTAGTCAATTCCTGCCTTGGGGCCCTTCTTAATCAATCGACAGCTACCAAACATGGAAGGCTGTCACACGCTTTGGCAAGTTATTGCAGATCAATATTTTTAATCCTTGTTTTCGCCACATGAGATTATGTAGATTTATCTCACAACTGTGACTTTTCACCTCAAAATTGTCAGGTAAAATCTTTTCTTTCGAAAAACATTTTCAAAAAACAATCACCGTACTCAAATGCATTTCCATTAAAGCATCTGTTGTCCTCATTTCCTTGCTTTCTTCCATCTTTTTATTCTATTTGACCCATATTTTCACACAGACTATACAACTTTACATTTAACCTTGCTAAGGTACTGTTAGACAAGGACAGATAAAGAAGCAGTACTAATACTGCCTGTATAACAAGCTCATACGCAGTACTGCAAGGATACTGTGCAAAATGTCTAAGTAAAGTAAAGGACATGATTGCTGATGCCAGAGTTGACCTGCATTTGTTTGTTTAAAGACTTGCGTGTGATTTAAGGAAACCTGGCTAAATTTTAAATCCCAAGATTTTCGTAAAGTGAAATGTGTACTGATGGATACTGATAAATAAATAGGGCTGCACTGACACATACTGTAGTCATAATTGGTTATGATGATTACATTAATACCTCTACTTCTGTGGAGTGCTGCATGATGGAACCTTTGTGGAACTCGTACCCGATCATCCGATGTGTGGTAATTCTTTAAAGAAACACATTAATACATTAAAGAAAGTAAAATGGCTCACCATGAGGTGCATGCATGTGCACACAACATGCACACTCAGTCTGACTGCAAAACAATGAGCCAGCAGCCCAAATGTGTATAAGAGCGAGTTTAGCTGGAGTGATGGTGCATCTGACCGTCACATACACAGACCATCAGTCCCTGGTAGTCAAGATTTTTTGCGGGGGAGATGTTAACGGCTAGTCTGGCAACGTCGCTTTCCAGAGCATTGGTGAGTTGAATAAGTGGAAAAAAGAATAAAATAAATTGATAGTTTTAAATAAATAAATAAATGTTAAGTGCAGCCATATAAATAATACATGAAGCAAATCCAGTCCGAATATTTTTTTAAAATGCTTCAGTGCAGTCACTCTAAGGATTTTTTTATATTTATTTGTTTATTTATTTATTTTAACAGTTTGTAAAGCCGTTTACAGTCGTTAATGGTTGACCTTTAAAAAGTATCTGTTGTGGCTAGGCTTGTGTGACATCACGATTTTCCCAGCGTCATCGGTAGCCATTAACAATTTGCGCTCAATTATTTAACCATCAAGAAATTTTTTTTTAGCTCTACCATAAACCAAAACAGTCAACAATCATTTTATGTCTAATGTCACATGACCAACATTATTCTTTGTTGGTCTACTTTTTAAATATGAACATTAGCATTATTTGTAAAGAGTTTGTCACATATTGTATGGAGGAGAGGCAGAATGCAAGTGCAGAACGTGTTTTATTAAAGTAGGAGTTTAAACATTATAAACATAAATGCTTAATATAACCAGGAACATGGCTAGGAACTATGGCGCTAATGCTAATGCTACTAAAGACCAAAAGCCAAGACACCACTAAACTAAACAGATGCAAGAGAAGACCTATGAGAATGAAAGTCTATATAGAGACAGGCTAATCAAATGTAACAAGGTTCAGGTGAATATTCAATTGAAACAACATGGCTGTCGTGAAGTGCATCCTGGGAACTGAAGTCCAGGAAAAATTTCAACAAAAAAGGCAAAAACACATAGAAACAGTCAAAAAAACAGGAGACAAATACTGGAGGATCATGACAGGGGTATTATAGTAAGTCCCTTAAGTAACTTATGAACATTTGAGTTATGGATTTCCGCAGATGCCGCAGTTTGCAGATTCCGCAGACGGCGGATCCACGAATGTTTGTAGATGCGAACAAATCGCGGAAATACAGTAGGTTATGTATTGTACAAAAATAGACACTGCAGTACACCAGATACCGATATTTACAATTATATACAATATTTTCAGTGTGTAGGTGAATGTATAAAATGTCCAAAGTCCGGTATATCTGGTTTCAATGATTCAGGCTGTCCTGTGAAGCTGTCTCGCAGGTGAATAAACCTAATTTCGGGAAATCCTCAGTGAGACAGAGTTCATAGACCGAAACAGCTCTGAGACAAAATGGCGTCCATTCAAGCGCACAGTAAACCCCACGTCTTCCCTTTATACTATACAAGGTCAGCTGGCCCTTAGGTTGACAGGTGAAATAATTGGCCTTAACATCACTCTGAATCGTGACGGTGTAATATCTTATAGAAAAGATTTATCACACAGGCCAAGCTGTCACCATTCAGCCACATTAGATATTTTAAACAAAGATTTTTATGCAACTTAACCCCATCGCTAGAGGATGAACAGGGGATTTAAGAGAATGTTCTGTCCATCCGTTAGATCTACATATATGATGGCGAACCACGGGCCTTGGATGGGAAGTGGAAGGGCCGTCTGTTGTGGAATGGCAGCAAAGACCTGCAGGATGTCTCCATCAGCATTTCTAATGTCACGTGGAATGACAGCGGCCTCTACGAGTGTGAGGTGCTCCGCCAATTTTCCTTTAACTCGTACTCCCCTTCCATCGTGAAGACCGTTGAGATTGAACTGGTGGTAAAAAAGGAAGGTAAGGAAGAGCACAAAGTCTTGCTTTAGGCTTGTTTTATGGGCAGAATGACCACTGTGGTATTGACCTTCTGATGATCATAATCTGATTACTAGACATTTTATTAAATATGGCTTCACTTTGTTCTTTGTGTTTGTTCAAATAATAGTATGTTTTTGTTCTGTTTTTGCTACTACTTACTGCATACTGCTTATTGGAAGGCAGTTGTTTTCAGGAGATGAGTTTTATCTAACCAAGCTGTTACTACTCTTTCTGTTTTAAGGGGTAATGTACAGACTCTGGTTTATATACTGTTCTGTCGATGCCTGCCTGCTGAATGCACAGCATCTGATACTTCGAATATACTTTACACAATGTATATTTGTTTCTATTTGACTCATACCACAACAACTGCATTATCTCTATCTGTGTCCTGGTCACAGGTTTACAAACACAGATAGAAATCCACAGCATTGTATTAAAGTGGTGGATTATTATTATTTTTAATACACAAAATATTAACCACAAACATACCGTACAACTCTGCAAAGCTTTTACATTTCATGCATGCAATGTCATTGAGTGCAGTGCACAAGTAAATATGGCCATCTCATATAAATTAAAAAAAGAAGAACGACATTATATTAAATATTAAATATGAACTAAATAACAAATGATTAGTGTTTGGTGAATAGAGCAAGGGTTTTATTTTCTACATGCACTGCACTGCTTGTGATTTCATCATTAAACCAACAGTTCTCAACTTTTTCTGTCTCCCAGCTAAACGTCTAATGTCTGGTTACAGTAATTCCATACATACCGTAAATTGTGCATGTTGCCTGTTGCACATCTTTGCTGTTCTGCTGAAGACGATAAAGCTGAGAAGTCTGGTGTCATTTTATTCCACTCTCCGAGATGAGTTTGTCACATCGTTGATCTCTATGTGTTTCAGTATACTGCAAAGAGGTTTTCTACAGCATATTTGCGCATGGATTGTGTGCATGTGAATCATATCACGTATTAATGTTAAAGCGAACACAATATACACATGTGGACAAAATTGTTGGTACCCTTCGGTCAATGAAAGAAAAACTCACAATGGTCACAGAAATAACTTTAATCTGACAAAAGTAATAATAAATAAGAATTATATGAATGTTAACCAATGAAAGTCTGACATTGATTTTCAACCATGTTTCAACAGAATTATATAAAAAAATTAACTCATTGAAGTTCATGGA
The DNA here is from genome assembly GCA_030347435.1 of Clarias fuscus. Classification (NCBI taxonomy): domain Eukaryota; kingdom Metazoa; phylum Chordata; class Actinopteri; order Siluriformes; family Clariidae; genus Clarias; species Clarias fuscus. The sequence goes on from CM059218.1 coordinate 9,562,440, forward strand.
ACAACCCTGGACAAAAATGATGGTACCCCTAACTTAATAGTTTGTTGCACAACCTTTTGAGGCAATCACTGCAATCAAACGATTCCTGTAACTGTCAATGAGACTTCTGCACCTCTCTGCAGGTATTTTGGCCCACTCCTCATGAGCAAGCTGCTCCAGTTGTTTCTGGTTTGAAGGGCGCCTTTTCCACACAGCATGTTTCAGCTCCTTCCAAAGATGCTCAATAGGATTGAGGTCAGGGCTCATAGAAGTCCACTTTAGAATAGTCCAATGTTTTCCTCTTAGCCATTCTTGGGAGTTTTTAGCTGTGTGTTTTGGGTCATTGTCCTGTTGCAAGACCCATGACCTGCGACTGAGACCAAGCTTTCTGACACTGGCCAGCACATTTCTCTCTAGAATCCCTTGATAGTCTTGAGATTTCATTGTGCCCTGCACAGATTCAAGACACCCTGTGCCAGATGCAGCAAAGCAGCCCCAGAACATAACAGAGCCTCCTCCATGTTTCACAGTAGGGACAGTGTTCTTTTCTTGATATGCTTCATTTTTCCGTCTGTGAACATAGAGCTGATGTGCCTTGGCAAAAAGTTCCATTTTTGTCTCATCTGTCCATAGGACATTCTCCCAGAAGCTTTGTGACTTGTCAACATGTAGTTTGGCATATTCCAGTCTGGCTTTTTTATGATTTGTTTTCAACAATGGTGTCCTCCTTGGTCGTCTCCCATGTAGTCCACTTTGGCTCAAACAAAGACGGATGGTGCGATCTGACACTGATGTTCCTTGAGCATGAAGTTCACCTTGGATCTCTTTAGAAGTCTTTTTGGGCTCTTTTGTTACCATTCGGATTATCCGTCTCTTTGATTTGTCATCAATTTTCCTCCTGCGGCCAAGTCCAGGGAGGTTGGCTACAGTCCCATGGATCTTAAATTTCTGAATAATATGTGCAACTGTAGTCACAGGAACATCTAGCTGCTTGGAAATGGTCTTATAGCCTTTACCTTTAACATGCTTGTCTATAATTTACTTTCGAATCTCCTGAGACAACTCTTTCCTTCGCTTCCTCTGGTCCATGTTGAGTGTGGTACATACCATGTCACCAAACAACACAGTGACTACCTGGAGCCCTATATATAGGCCCACTGACTGATCACAAGATTGTAGAAACCTGTTATGCTAATTAGTGAACACACCTTGAATTAACATGTCCCTTTGGTCACATTATTTTCAGTATTTTCTAGGGGTACCATCATTTTTGTCCAGGCCTGTTCCATGAGTTTATTTTTTTTAAATAATTCTGTTGAAGCATGGTTGAAAAGCAATGTCTGACTTTCATTGGTTAACATTCATAGATTTTTTTTTTTTAATTATTACTTTTGTCAGATTAAAGTTATTTATGTGACCATTGTGAGTTTTTCTTTCATTGACCGAAGGGTACCAACAATTTTGTCCACGTGTGTAGAAACAAGCCAAGATCATCCACAATTGCATTTTACAAACTGAACAACTTTTTTTTGCTTAAAATCAATTACTACTGGAAAAAAAAGGTATATCTATAAAGCTTTAAGAGTATTTGAAGCGAGTTTGACAGCAAAACTCGATAAAAGCCATTTTCTAACTTTTCTGGCAAAATTATTTTTCTCTGGCACATAAGGTTGTCTATAACAAAACATTTCATTTGAAAACCACTGTATATATGCCAATCGCATTGTTCCAATCTGTCATGCGATCAGTGAAGTGAAAATAATTATCGAATTCTGTGAGTGATCTAAATGCACTCAGCGGATTTTTAGAAAAAGCCAAAGCAAAGAAAAAAGATGTTTACACACAGCTGTCATGCGTTACATGTATGTAATCACTTCACCACTTCGATAAGTTCTGTGAAATAGGACGTGATGCAATTTTAATGGTGTGCGAACACCATATTATATACTTAACAAATCTATGTGGGATACTGTAGTGTAAGTTTCTGTTCCACTTCCAAATCAATACTGATCTCTTTTCCTTCCTGCTCCTGCTATCACTGGCACTGGTTTTGCTGCATTTGGGAGCCATATTGGACTCACGATAATATTTACTGTAACGAAAATTAAGCAGTGAGCGAATGATTTCAACACTCGACAACCAAGCATGTTTACAGTATAAGAGCTATGACACACACACACACACAAACTGCTGCAGAAAGATGTTGGGTTTACTACATTTGTTACATTTCCTCCATTGAAAATTATACTTAATTATGAGCCCAGTTAGGTCACAGTGCATACCTGTTCTATAATAGGGAACTGTCGATTGGAGCTGTAAACCGCTGCCAGTGTCTTACTACAAAAACACAATCAAAGCATAAGTTTGTTATAATTAACACTCAATATTATAATAATGTTATTGATGCAGCAGGCATCAGGCTGATTTGTCCACTGTGACAAAACTATGGAGGATTATGTCCGTGCTCAGTATTCATATACAGTGGAACCTCGGATTGCGAGTAAGGTGGTTTACAAGTGTTCCGCAAACCGAGGAAAGATTTTTAATAAATTTTTAATCGGAAACCGAGCAAGTATTAGTTTACGAGTGCCGAGTATCATGTATCACGCATGCAACTCTTATTTTGACACTGAGCGTCACTCTTGCGCTGCGGAACTCTTACAGCGTCTCTTATGTGTCCGTGCACGTAATTTGACACCGACACACACACACACACACACACACACACACACACACACACACACACACACACACACACACACACACACACGCAAACACCCTGACACACCCGGACTTTATTTGTACTTTTTTTTAAAGGTAAAGTGCAGATTAATTGATTTTATTTTCATTTTATAGATTGTATTAATTATTTTTATGTATTTAATTTTTGGGGCTGTGGAACGAATAATCTGAGTTTTCATTATTTCTTATGGGAAAATGATGGTTTGGTTTACGAGTGTTTTGGAACACGAGCCCACTTCCGGAACGAATTATGCTCGTAATCCAAGGTTCCACTGTACTCTATATCGAAAACTATTTAGCCATAATATTTTGGCATTTGTACTTTTTTATTACTCCCAGAAAACTTCTCTCTGTTTGCAATACACCTTGCATCATTATCAAAAACGAAATTAGTGCAAAAATCTAATTTTGAGTTCTCATTTTGCTGTCAAACTGTTCAACTGCCCACTTCTCCACATGCCACCTACTGTATAGTCGCTGTTAGTCTTTAAAATGATGCCCTGGATGCCATTTGATTATTTAATTTTGTTCAAATTGTTTTGGATATAGTATTAAAGGATATATTAGAATTGGCAAGCAATTCATATGTACTGTATATTACTTAATTTAAGTCAGTTAAATTAAACTGGATTAAAGTTTGTTCTTTTAATTTTTTTCTTTTGACTTGATTTAATATAAATCTTGAAGACTTATCTGAGTTTCTTTGATGTATTAAATAAGTATTACAACATGACAGATTACGCTGTTAAAAGAAACTAATTGAGCATGAAGTGGTGTGATGCGGCCTGATGTAAATCAGAATTACTTTTACCACCGTAAAGGTGCTTATTTTTCCAATTACTTACACACACCTTATATTGCAGAAATGTAATAATGCTAACATGTATTTATTTATTTATTTTTATATTATACATAAACAGATACATTTAATGTTGTGACATGGCCACAAATCAAGTTAGTTCTTCTTCGGTGTTCCTCCTCTCACCTACCCGTCACTTACCTTTTTCCCTTCCTTAAGGTTGGAGACAAAAGTAACGGAACGTCCTGAAAGAATACATGGCAAACATGCCACACTTTAAAGTGGTGTATCTAATGGGCTGTGTAAATATTTCAGATGCATTTAACATTTAGCCCTATAGCTTAACATCAGCAATCCAAACACTGTATTATTTATTATTATTATTATTATTATTATTATTATTATTATTATTATATACAAGTCACTAATCTGATAATGTATGTTGTGTGTGTGGTAGCAAGCGATGATCCCACAGCACTGTACTCGGAGATCACAATGTACGTGTTGCTGGTGTTCCTCACCTTCTGGCTGCTGGTTGAGATGATCTACTGCTACAGAAAGATCTCCAAATCAGACGAGCAAGCACAGGACAGCGCGTGAGTATCTAAAGGAGAGGATCTCTTTTCAAATTTCTGAAAACATTATTTGGTCCATCAGATATTACGAGGGTGAGTCAAAAATTACCCGCACTCTGGCTGTATTTTTTAATTAATTTGTTTGCAAATGACAAATCCACCATTTTTCAATTTGTTTTTCAATACACTTTGTCCATCTGTCAACAAGCATTCGCTCATTAAAAAATGTTTAGGCTGAGCTGTGAGCCATGAATGCACCACCGTCTTCACCTCTTCATCAGAAGTGAATCTTCGTCCTTGTAGGGCTGCTTTCAGGAGACCAAAGAGATGAAAGTCTGATGGAGGGAGATTAGGACTATAGGGAGGCGGATGCTTTAACACCTCAAAACAAAGTTTTGCATAGCAGTTTAATCCGAAGTTTAAGTTTCAGCTCTTGAATAAGCATATCACTATAAGCGCTGTTGATTGTCAAACCTTTTTCCGGATAATGTTCCAATACTGGCCCTTCAGAATCCCTGAAAACTATAAGCATCAATTTTCCAACTGATGATTGACTTTTGACTTTTTTATTAGTCGGCGATTGAGGATGTGTCCATCCCATACCCTGCCGTTTAGTTTCTGGCTCATAGTGATGAATCCATGTCTCGTCATCAGTAATGATTCTCTGTAAGAAACTTTCACCATGCTTAAAGTATCGGTCCTTGAGACAGTGTGGCCAACAGAAGTTTTAATATAAAAAGAGTGCGGATAATTTTTAACTCAATATCAGGATAACATTGTAAGATGGCAAAGTACAGACAGTTATGCTATTTCACATTGTGTGTATCGTTTATTTTTTTAATGTCACATCTTACCCATGTAAATACAAAAAAGTCAATTTCTCCTGCTTACTAACAGGCTGAGTCACAGTTATCACATTATCAGAAAAATGGTTTTAATTGTTAGTTTATTGCAAGTGCACAGATGAATGGAATAATTACAGTCAGCAGTAAAGACTAAAGCAAATGGCATTAGCTAACTTGAATAATCAGACATTAGTGATGGTTTTCTAGTACATTTTCTGTCATGAGCTGCTTCAATCCATGCACAACCACATTGTAAATGCGCATAAACAAGCCCACACACATACACACACACATATACACACACACACACACACACACACACACACACACACACACACACACACACACACACACACACACACACACACACACACACACAGAGCTAATGCATCCATCCACAGTGGTCTGTGTGCATTAGTGAACCCTAATCAAATCAGCTCTGGAGTGCAGACAGGAAACATTGCTAGAAGCCCTCTCCAGGCTTATCTGTTATAATCCAATTGTGATATTCATTCGTCCCTTACTGCCATTTGACAAAATCCAAGACCATCGTAAACTCTTATTAACACCTAGAACTTTTCTTTCCATTTTTGAAAGGTTTCATTTGCCATTGCCTGATGTTTGTGTTTCTATAACTGTTTTCTATTCCTCTTTTATATTCATGGATTCTGAAGAAAACAAAGAGAAACAGGATCCTGCAATGTCCAACATTTTTTTAATTGAATATTTGCACTGATATGTAGCTCTTAAGCAAAACCCTGTGTTGTTGTTGTTTTTTTTGGTGCTTCACTGCACCCTCTTAGATTTTGCCTCTTTTTTGTACCCACTTGTCTACAGGACAGACTACTTAGCCATTCCCTCTGAAAATAAAGAGAACCCACCGGGTCCAGCTGTAACGGAATAAAAGTGGTTGTCTCACACACAGTACGGTATTTTAAATTTACAGTACCTCTCGCTCAGTCATGTAACCTAACCCTCACCTGTTCATCGTGTGTGGCTAACTATCGTCACCTCTGTCTCATCACTCCATCAGTCTGATCTGTTCTGACAAGTTTGTGTCTCGAAAACCATCTTTGTCCTCTCAAATTTCCATTCAAATATCTACTTTCTGTCTAAAGCTGATCATTTTTAACAACTTTTAGCAGACAATTACTGCGAGGCGACGCACTGATGATTGTAGAGATTACAGGATGCTAAATGTTTGTGTATGTGGAAATGAAATAGTTCTTACTGCAGATGAACGTATGGGGGGTGGGGGGTGAAGCTGGACCTGATCCAACTCCTTCTATAAGACTAATCCTTACCGCGCAAGATGGTGACAACACAGAACAACAAACATTCTCATCCAACCTAACACATGCGTGGTCTTCATCTCTTACTGTATACTACTTTGTCAAACATATATGACAGTTTCAAACTGAACAACAGCGACACACAGCGGTTTGGCTTTTCTTAGATTTAAGATTATGATTTAATTATTTGTCACATGTACCTTACAGAACAATGAAATGTTTTTTTTTTCCCCCACATATCCCAGTGAGGAAGCTTGGGTCAAAGTGCAGGGTCTGCCAGGACATAGCATCCCTACAGCAGATAGGGTTAAGGGCTTAACACTAACTGCTCGGCAGTGCTGCTGGGGCTTGAACCCCGAAGCGTCCAATCAGTAAGACAGAGCTTAATCGTTTGAGCTACCAGTGACCCTGTTAATTGATGTTTTAGAGAATTACGTGCCTTGAGATGTGATAGTCAGATTTGTACTCCAGTTTTTAGATATGTCTTCCTTGTAGCAGTCTAGAAACTTGGAATGGGTTCCTGCACAGCATCCATTTTGTTCTGTGGGAATTTCATTTAACCCAGTGGAGAACATATCCTTATTGATTATATCTCTGGAGTTCTTCTTTCCTCATTTCAGTATGCTTAAAAAGCATCTAGTTACACAGATAATATGCCGTCCAGTTTAAGATGCGCATTATACCAAATGAATTATTAATGTACAGTAATTCTAATATTATTCTCTCTTTCAGGTTCTGATGATTCCTTCAGGCTTAAGGTGAGGCTGATGTTTCGAGGGACGTTGCCAGCGTGCGAGTAGCACCGACATAACACGACACCTGACAACATGAAGTCCCTGTCGTCTTGTACGCGTAACGAGAAGCAAATTCTCCACTGCTTAATTATTGTCCTTGTCTTTCTCTCAGTGAAGGTGACAATTACATTAAAGAGCAACACTAGAGAAATACAGGATCACATGTTGGTGTTTTCACTGTTTTTGCCTTAGAGGAGATACAAGATACGAAAGAGCCATCAGATGTTTGTTTTTTGTTTTTTGTTTTTACAAAAAAGCTAACACACTGCCTATTTACAAAAAAAAAAAAAAAAACATTTTTGCTTGACGTTCAACATACTCGGAAGGACGTTCATGGGATTTAATAGCGTCTCATTCTTACCATTTTGATAGAAAAAAAAGTAGATTTTGGAAAGCTCATCATACTCCAACATCTTTTAATCTATTCTTTAAAAAGAAAAAAAGAAAACATTACATTTGCATTACATTCTGGGTTGCTGTGTCAGGTTCCATACTGAATCTCTGATTCAGTGTGTGTGTGTGTGTGTGTGTGTGTGGTCATATCAGCTCATATGATAGCTTACACGTAACACTAGGCTTTCTGTTCGAATGAACTTACAGTACCTGTGTTTACAAACTACATGTGAATCACACCTTTCAAATAACCAGATTGTGTACATATAACATGAAGTATGTGATTACCTGCAGAAGTCCCTTTAGAGCCTTTCTATCAACAGTGAGAATGTTTACTGTAACCATGTTAAAGTCACTTTTTATGGATATTTTCTCAGTAACACACTGTAGTGAACCTTTATGCTATAATCACTACTAATCTTACAGTTACTGTGGACAAGTTGTGTGTTGTACTGTGTGTCTCTTTAGATTATGAGCAGGTTTTTTAAAATCATTTTCTTTTCCAAATGTTTACAAGAGGACATAATCTATTAACAAACCTTAATCTATATGTTAATACCAATCAGTGTGGCTGTGCGAACATAACATAATTAGCGAACTTGGTTCCTGTAGTCTACTTTTACAATTATGGCGATGTGAAAATGACTGTGTTTCTGCACTTTATCCCGTCTGGAACTGTTAATAATGCCTTTTACTGTCTTTTATATTAATACTTTCAGTACAAGAGGACAAATGTGACACGTTTTCTTGCCCTGTCCAAAAAGAGCTGTATATCTCTTTTGAAAGAAGCTTGCCATCTATCATTAAAAAGAAGCTGTGTATTCTGAAAGATTCCGCTTGCTTTGATGAGTATGTATTTTTAAAAAAGAAACAGAGGAGTAGAAGGTCAACATCATTGAATTTACAAACAGGAGGCATGGTGGCTTAGTGGTTAGCACTGTGGCCTCGCACGTTCAGGGTCGAGGGTACAAGTTCCACCTCCATCAGATGTGTGTGCGTGGAGTTTGCATGTTCTCCCGGTGCTTGCTGAATTTCATCCAGGTACACCGATTTCCTCTCACAGTCCAAAGACATGCAGTTTAGGTTAACTGGTGTTTCCGAACTGCCCCTAGTGTGTGAATGAGGGTGCATGTGTGCCCCACAGTGGATTGGCAGGGTGTACTGTAGCCTGCCTTGTGCCTGATGTTTCCTGGGATGGTCTCCATGCTTCCTGAGACCCTAGGATAAGCAAGATAGAAGATGAATGAATGAATAAATGATTTTAGAAACAAAGAATGCCACTAAATGTCTATTTTTCACCCCTGATAATTGCACTATTGTGTGATGAAATTACAGTTATGGAAACGTAATATCGTAGTGTAATACATATCAGAATGTATCAGATGTACCCAAGTGCATGGGAGAGGGAAGAACTACATTTAGAAAGGAAGCGTGTAGATATCTGATAGCAGAAACAATGCAAACAGAGCAACATGATTTCATATCCAACATAACAATGTCTGCCCATCAAGGAATTGGACTATTTAGCCACAGCAGGCATGGCATAACCTAACCAGGCGCAAAATTCACTGTTTTTCAAGACAGGAGAGATCAACAAGCACCAATAAGTCCATTCAGAACCTCACAATTTGATTAATATACCCACATTCTCGGTTTGTTAACAGAATTGACGTACTCAGGTGCGCTTTTCCTAATGCTGTGGCCTGTGGCTCCCTCTGTTGTTCCTAACACACACAGACCAATTCTCTGATCTCAGGATTTTTTTTCTTTTACATTACTGAAGAAAGCAAGAAACAGGTATGTACGTAAATAAGACATTGATATAACCACCATGAGTTATTTTAAACCTCTGGAGGTAAGATTTTTTTTTTATTAACGTACTGTAGCATTGCAGAATTTACACCAATTGGAACATTTCCATGGGTAATAATGGTACTGTCTGAAAATAGTGATGTAGTCAAGACCACCTAGACCCAGACCTGACTGTATTGAGGCAGAAACAAGATCAAAATATTAACGAGTTGAAACCAAGTCACGTCCAAAATCAATGCAGGGCAAGATGGAGTTAAGACCAAGACCATACCATGCATTCTCCAGCATTTATAGTAAAATGTTAAAGCATGAAATTGATAGCCTATCCTTAAACTGACCTGAAAGATTCAAATGATACAATCTTAAACATAATACGGTAACATGCACAGAAATTAAGGTATTACCACTGTTTAGATATTAACCTTTGTGGAACACAATGTGTATACACAAAGGACATTATGACAAACCAAGTTTTTTAAATGGTAAAATAAGGATATGATTTATATGGTATGTTACTGTATGTATACAAGGATATGATTCATATCCGATGGCCAAACCAGTTCATTTTCTTGCCATCACACAGAAATAATAAAACTAAACATCTTTATGGAGGCCCTGCGATGGATTGGTACAATGTCCAGGGAGTACCCCGTCTTGTGCCCTAAGTCTCCTGGGATAGGCTCCAGGCCCCCATGACCCTGAATACAGGATTAAGCGGTACAGATGATGGCTGAGTGAGTGATCTTTATGGCGATTAAACTTCCACAAAAAGTTAGGAAGATGTCTGTCTTTCCCTTTGTATCCAGCTCCCCGACTGGCACATTGAACACGTTGCAGTAGGGTTTGAATGGTCTGTGTGTTTGTGTATTCATACATTCATTCTTAAAGATCACAGCCCATTTAATGACTGAATTTGTTACAGAATTAGAAGTGAATTACTTGGTCTCCTTTCCCTGCTAGCCCAGATCTCTATCTCCAGCTGTCCCACCCAAGTGAGAGAGCTGTACTGCATGTAGCATTTATATGTCCGCAATTTCTGTGTCATGTTACTGCATTATTTTTAATATTAAGGATTGAGGTTTTGAGAATTGAAAAGATTCCTAAAGGGTCTTTGGGCAGACATAGATCAATTGTATACTGTAAGTTAGCAGGCAGCACGATGGCTTAGTGGTGAACACTGTCATCTTGCACCTCCAGGGTTTGGGTTCGATTCCTGGCAAGGTTTGATTCCCGCATCTGTGTGTATTGAGTTTGTATGTTCTCCCTGTGCTTGGTGACTGTGTGTATACAGTATGTGTGTACCCGCTTTGTTTTCTGTGATAGGCTCCAGGCTGCCTCGACCCTGTATACAGGATAAAGCACCATAGACGATGAGTGGTTGAGTGATATTATCTAGCTATCTTTGTATGAGGCACCGTCCTTGAATTTCTTCATGCCTCCTTATGTGCCGATAAAGTTGAAATAGTTCCAGCCATCCCAGTAAATACTGCGCTGTAGAAATGACATATTGCTGTGTTTTCTTTTGCATGATGTTTAGCAAATAATCTCTTTGTGGTTTAGGTAGCCAGATTTTTCTACAGAAAGTCAGCTTATTTTCCTGCATTTACTTTTTGCTGAGAGCATGTGGGGGCAGGGAGGACGAGAACGTTAATAATTAAATCAGACAGTGTGCAAGAAATGTATTAATATCCCTGTAATTGTGTGTACTTGACCAGTCTTGAAATAAAATCCCAAATCTGGTTTGTCTGAGACACAGATGAGGCAGATTCAAAATGTGGTCGATTCCGAGACGAGACTCTGACCTTCTAAAAGTGGTCTCAAAACCAAAACCCATCTTGTTTACTACGGCACTGTCTGAAACCAAAATGTGTTTATTTAAATATATGTCATGAGTGTAAATGAAATAGCTTATGAAACTGAAGTGGATGAAAAACCTCAATATAGTGGTCAAAATTATAATTCCTCTTTTGTATACTGTACATTGTGTTATTTTACTGTATAAAACTTGGGGCAAATTAATGTTCTTTGGTGGTGAGACGAAAGTTGAGAAGGGGTTTTGTGTGTGTGTGTGTGTGTGTGTGTAAAAATTGCAGTAAAAATTCCAGTTTCTGCTCTCTCTGTCAGTGATTTACTAAAGCATCTGCTTCAGCATCTGGTTATTAGCCATCAGGTGGGACATAAACAGAGCAGGCTGGTCTGTGAGAGTTTCTTTGGGGATGATGCTGACTCTGCTGAAAATAGGACCAGTTCTTGGGCAATGTTTTTTGTGATTTTGTGAAGGGACACAGCTTTGAGGTTTCCAGTAGTGCATTCCACAACAAATACAATATAGTCCTATCCATGACCTGTCTGTCTGACCAAAGCCATCCCAATCATTTGGAATGGCACACTGATGATGGGCAATGGGATGAGGACGTTGCTTTTTGAGCAAGGTTTATTCAACTTGGAGGCAACATGGGCAGAACGTTCTAATCTCTGCATCCAGACCAGTCTAGTGTAATCTGTCCTGATTTTTGTCTGTGGTGTGCCAGGAGGTGTGAGTTGCATGACAATGCCAATCTTTAATCTGGGCACCACAAACAAGTTCTATTCTTGACCTCGGCATTTGGTATGGTAGTAGAGGAGACCCCTGTCTTTAATAGAAAATAGGAAAATGAGAGTGACTGATCAGGGTACAGTACATGACTTTCCCGCTTTCACACAGGTACCCCAGGACAGGGAAGCAGTTTGAGCTAGGGTGATCATACTGGACAGGGTAACTGTTCAAGTGGAGCCACACAGTGGTAGCTGGGAGTGAGGTGGCATAGGGCTTCCTTTTCACTTGAGAAAGATTTGTATGGCTCTGTGGGCATAGGTTCATACAGGGGGTTGCTGGTAGATGTTAAGATCTTGGTTAGTTCCTTTTCCTGCTGTAAATTTGGATTTAGACCCTGAGGAGGACGGAGGCTCCAAGGCAATACGAATTTATCTACGTGATTATCCCAGGAGATTATCAGTTTCTGAAATACTCAGACCAGCCCAACTTGCACAAACATTTATGCCATTGTTAAAGTAACAGAGATCATACTGTACTTTTTTCTGTATTCTGATACTTGACGTTAATATTACATTTAGCTCTGTGTCTGTATACATACACGACCTTTGCGCATTGTGCTCCATGTTTTGCCACATGATTGGCTGAGTAGACAACTGCATAAGTAAGCAGTGTATGGATGGATTAATATACATACAGTACATACGTACATAAATACCTGTACATGTTACAGTATATATTCCTATTCATTTTCAAAATGTTAAGTGAATTCACCTGTATCTACTTACTATTCTTGGTACTACTTGGTACTGGATAAGTAATTTTAATTACTGGAAAAGCAATAAGTAAGTAAGTAAACCAGTGGTAGGGCCCAGGGGCCCATCTAGGACATATACCTCCTTTATCAGAATTATACTGCAATCCACTAGGTGGCAGTGTTACATTTCTAGTTTTAGTGTTCTGTTCCATTATTTGGTGGATGATTTTTTTTCCCCTTCTCCTTTTGAAGAAAGTGTATACATAATTAATTTCTTTTGACATTCTTGCTTCTTTTGATTAAATGCCACATACTAGCAGTTACAGTATGTCAGATATGTGAAGCTGAGTTACAGGATATCCAAGTAGACCACTAAATAACTGTTCAGCCCTGAAAAGTCTAGCCTGTTGAGAAATAATAGGAGTGTTACATGGAAAAAAATGAATGTCACCCTTAAAATGTGGCGGTTTTCTCATAAGATAGTTTGATTTCTGTGGTGCCTAAGAGGACATTCCCTGCATTGTCCCAATATAAACTCAACAATGGAAATTAATGCAGATGGAGAAGCTAAGCAAAGATTAGCTCCTGCTTAGGGGGAAACTTTGGTGCTATTTTTAAAATACTGTAGCTGCACTTTCTTCACAGCTTTTCCTTTTTTAATCCTCAGACAATCTCAGTCAGTGCATACATGTCCAAGTGATAATGAAGACAACACTATGGGGACACTTTTCCATTTGGTAACAGCTTTTTGCCTGTCTGCTGACAGTCTGACTGAGATATTTTCATAGCAACTAAAACTGTGAAACTAAGGTGTTAGTTTAAATAATAAGTATTACAAAGAAAGTAGTGTAAGATGCTGATATAATTGGACAGTATTTCTTTAAACTGCCAGTCAAACATTTGGATGATTCCATGGTCTTTCCTGGTTTTTATTATTTTGTTTGTAGAACAATGCTGAAGGCATCCAAAATATGCAAACAATCTCCTTTAAACAGTGTCTGCACTATCTAATTTTTAGTGTCTGCATCTTATTCTTTGAAATGCCTTCATAACGGCTCTAATCTGACGTGCTGTTTGTTAATTGGTGATTTTTGAGGCTGGTAACTCTAAATGAACTTTAGAGGTAAGTTTTGGTCTTGCTTTCCTGGGAAGGTCTTCATGAGAGCACTTGACAATACTGTTCTTGCAAGAACTATTCCAGAACACCTGATCTTTGTGTCTTAAAATAACAACTGACTGTTGATGTTGTTGTTACTTTTTTATTTCATAGTTTTAAAAAGTCCAGTATTGTTCTTCAATGTAGAAAAAAATTCATACTTGTGTCTTATGTGTACTGTATGTCTGTATGTATGTCTGTATGTATGTATGTCTGTCTGTATGTCTGTCTGTATGTCTCTCTGTCTGTATGTATGTCTGTCTGTCTGTCTGTATGTCTGTATGTATGTCTGTCTGTCTGTCTGTCTGTCTGTCTGTCTGTATGTATGTATGTATGTATGTATCTATCTATCTATCTATCTATCTATCTATCTATCTATACGTTTTTCTTTTGTTTGTTTTTTTTGTTTGTTTTTTGGAATATTTTAAAAATATTTTACAAGAAGCCAATCCTGATTTCTTTCTACCCACACTGTAGATTCATAGAATCGGTAGTAAAATCATAGATTTTTCTTTTCTTTCTTTTTTTAAAATCCCACTTAGAAGTCACATGTTCAGTCCAGTCATTGGTGTAAACATAAATGAGATGAATTGTTTAATCAACAATTTCTTTTTCCAAAACAAAAATAACTGTAAGTAGGCAGTTGCACATTGTCCAAGTACTAATTAAATAACTAAGGACAGACAAGAGAACTGTTAATTATTATTATTATTATTATTATTATTATTATTATTATTATTATTATTATTTCTTACATTTTTTTTTATAAAAAAAAACTTTTTCGTTTAGTATGCTTGCTATTTAGAGCAAGCATGGCATGATCCCAGGAGGACATTGCAGAGATAAAAAGAAATTAGGAATCACAAACACAGCTGTTTATTTGCCTAAGTGTGTGTGTGTCTGTGTAATAGCATGCCACACATCATTCTTATTACTCCACCAAGACCCTGGGATTTTAATGCATTGCTCAACCGTAATTGTTTCATTGTCAAGCTGTTGATATACAAGATAGTTCCAATCTCCTAATTTGATTTGCAGGGCTTCAGGAATGCTTATATACTGTAGTATTTGGTACAACTACTCTGCACTCACCGATTGTACAGTATCACTCTGCTAGACTGAGTTCACAAGTAAAAAGTTCAACTCCTAAAGTTCTTAACAGTTACAAACACTATCAGTGGATGTGGCAAATCATACTCTTCACGAACCTCTGACTTATTATATGAAAGATGATCACAGAAGATTGAACATCAGTTTCACCCGAAGCACCTTTAACAGGAACGTACGAATTAATGTGAGCTAGCTGGCCAACTGGTCAGCATGCTATAAAGTGAGTGTTCCTTCTTCAGGATCCAAGGACAGATGTCTGAAATGCCGGTTACTCTTTATTAATTTCAGGTTTATGCAACTGTCATAAAAATAAAGCAATATCTCATTCAGAATTGTGCTGTTATACTGAACATTGGCATGGCTGTGATTGCCCATAGCACAGCCTACAGACTTGAGTGTGCCAAAACACAGCCTTGCTGATATCAGGATAAGCACAATTTTGCCCCCCCCCCCCCCCCCCCTCCATCTGGTATCGCTACACGCACATACTGTACACATAAACACAATATTGTGGAAACTAATCACACACTCTGTCATTCTCTATACTGCTTAATCTATTAATCTATTATTACTCAACAGTCTTTGGATGTGGAAGAAAATCCAACCAAACACAGAAAGAACATGCAAACTACTTTATGCACACAGGCTCAATGAGCGGTGTTGTGCTAAACACTACACTCACTCACTCACTCACTCACTCACTCATTATCTATACCGCTTAATCCTGTATTCAAGGTCGCAGGGGCCTGGAGCCTATCCCAGGACACTTAGGGCACAAAGCACTGTACACCCTGGATAGGGTGCCAATCCATCGCAGGGCACACACACATATACACACTGACACACTCTTTCACACACTACAGCCAATTTGGGAACGCCAATTAACCTAACCTACATGTCTTTGGACTGTGGGAGGAAACCGGAGTACCCGGAGGAAACCCACCAAGCACGGGGAAACATGCAAACTCCATGCACACAAAGACGGGAATCGAACCTGGACCCTGGAGGTGCAAGGCGACAGTGCTAACCACTACACCACCGTGCTGCTTAAACACTACACCTTACATAAAATAATATATCCTAAACTAATCTAGACCTCTATTTATATAGGTATATAGATATATAATAGCTTGCTAAAATATAATCTTAATAATAATATAAATCTAAAGACCTAACCATAAATCAAACTTTGGGGAATTATAACTACACGCCACTCCACTTTTGCTTGAAATAAATAGATTTTAACCTAGAAGCATACAGCCAGTAAATCCAGTTTGCATATATTTAATCTGCATCCAACTTGGCACAGGTTTGCTCATCCCTCCTATTTTATACAGACTATGGTCCAGCACTGCATAGAGTGGCTGGGTTCGGGCATTGGCTGGGAATCAAACTCGAGCCAATCACTGAGCTGCCAAGGCCCTTTTATCAGATAAGAATGAAACTTATTAAATTTGGTATACCATTAGCCTGAAAAAAAAGAAAGTTTTTGTGGTTCTGGCAGAACTATGACCTTGATTTGTTTGGGTGGCACATGAATAATAGTTCTACACACAGTCATTACCCTCTGGTGAAAAGCCAAGATAAAATAATCAGTAATGTTTGTGGCTGATTATAAAAACTTTTTTTTTTTTTTTTGCTTTTTGTTTTTATTGCACAGTGTTCTGGCTGGAACTCTCCAATTATCTGACATTGCCAGTATCCAGTCCACTAAAAAAAAGAGCTGAGCAATGTGCATCTATCATATCTGTGACGATAAATGAGGCTTGCTGAATGCGGTGGATGATCCAAGCATGGGGTATGTAAAACTCTGTTTTTTTTTATTTTAAACAAATATGCGAATATGAATATAATTCTGGTTGAGTTTTAATATTGATTGTATGATTCGTTAGCTTATTTGGCAACTTTGTGGTTTTCATCAACCATAAACTAGAAGAGAGAAGACGTAAGTGTTTTTGCTGAATGTGTTTTCACCAGGATAATCTGCTGCATCTGTTTGTAAGGATCAAACTACTGGACTAAGCAGCTCTGTCTAAATCAGAGTATCTACTGAAGCTGATGTTTTGCTGGTGAGTTTCAGTAAGGCTGTCATCACTGCAGCCTCACATTCCGGTTCTTGTCTGATTGGAGTCAAATCTAATGTGAGTAAGGTTTCATGTGTTTTGTATTCTGAGATGCCTTTCTGCTCAACACACTGTAAAAAGTGGTTGTTTGTGTTACGGTAGCCTCTCTGATTTTTCCCGACTTCTGGTGTATGGGTGGAGATATTTCCACCCATACACCTGCCACTTATATGAGATTTATTTGTTTTATTAATTTGGTTTTGTTTTTCACACCATTCTGTGGGACTAGTGAATGCTGGATGTAAACATCTGCATGTTCTTCAAACACTCACCAGACACCAGCAGTCACTGAGATCATAATTTTCCCTTCTGTTGTTTGATGTTAAAGTTCTTGACCTGTATCTACATGCTGCTGCTACATATAGTAAACTATATAGACAAAGTTACAGTACGTGGGTAACTGAGTGTTACACCTGCTTGACCTTGTTGAACATTTTAAAATCATGGGCATTTCCAGTCCATTGTTGCATGCTTTACACCACTCCAGCTGACAGTTTGCGTTGAGATATTTGGCGTGTGTGCAGGTGTCTGGGTATGGAATGCTATTTCATGAAGAACCTGAATCAAAGGCAGGTTGGAACTCTGTAGTGACTGATGCAGCATAGGTGAACTGTTGCTGTCCTAGGTGCTTCTATTTTACAATAATAGCACTTACACAAGAGATCCAGCTACTGGATGTAGTACAACCCAGTCTACTGCCATGGAGCCTAGGTCAATTGCTTTTCTATGGAGACTATAACTATATGCTTGAAGTTAATACATAATGTCAAGTATTAATACTGAGCGCTGTATACTCTTTTCCTTTATCATATAGTGTACTGTATGTAAATGTATTTTTATAGCACTTTATACCATATCAGCTAGCAGGTTGCATTGATTGAAGTTTTATTTTATATACTTTACATACTTACTTTGGTACATTTGTTTGGTTGTTTCCTAAAGTAGGTTTGTAGCTTGTGCACATGCTCAGAAATTAACATGACAGTCCCTCAAGATGCAATATGCATGTAGTCAGCAGGGACACCAAAATTTGCAGAAGGTTTTGAGGAGGACTTGTGCAATTATATGCAATTACTCACACCTGTATGATCCAGGGCAGTTGTGACTCAATTAAGGCAAGGGTTTGAGACCCAGCATCGCCAAGCTTCCACTGTTGAGCCCATGAGCAAGGCCCTTAACCCTGTCTGCTCCAGGGATGTATCCTGGATGCTCCTGTGCTCTGACCCCAGCATCCTAACTAGGGTACCAGAAAAAAACTAATATGTTCACTGTGCTTTAAGGTACATGTCAAAATATTAGTATTATGATGAATCTTTGCTGCTGCACATGTCACCACAGTTGGTGGAAGATAAGTATTATCTTAAACGTTAACATAGAAACCAAGATCCTTGTCTGTCACCATGTTTGCTGAATTCTCCAGTGTGCCCATACTGCAATCCTCTGGTAATGTGTAGTATATAGGCAAGTATGACTAGTATAGTCAAGCCCTTAAAGGTGCTTCTAGTAAAATTGGCTGTCCTTGGTCATTTTAATCTACATTGGAAGAGCTTTTCAATTTTTGGGTCAAAAACCATATTCCTGAAAAGCATTGTTTGCCATGTCGACTGATTACGTCTAACTCTTTTCACAGTTTCCAAGTAGGAAAGTTTATTTTATGTTGCGAACACAGACTCAGCGAAATGTCCCAGTGTGAATGTTGTATAGTGAAGTTTTAGACAGTTTCTACTTTAAAGATTACTGTTGTTGCTCAGTACATCATCGTTTTTCGAGAAAATTACAGCACTGTCTCACTGTCATCCCGGTTGTCAAAATAAATTATTGTCAGTCTTTCTGTGTCGCTCTGTTTCCACATCATTATAAGGGTGTGGGTTATGATGAATAATTCAAACGAATCGACTGTAGGAAATTCTCCACCCCTATTCGACACGCTCTTATCTGTTTGCACTGCTTTATACAGAATATGTAGATGAGCACGGTCTTTAAAATGTCTTGGGACAGTGTTTCTACTCAGCGACAGTGCATTAAACCATTAACAGGCTTAGTGCTTTCATTTGATGTAAAAAAGTGGCCCGATTACACAAGAGTAATTAATGAAGTTTCCTTGCAAACGGACAAAAACAACAAAATGAAGTCTAGTGGTTTAACATAGGAGAACGTTTTCGTCACACTGACACAACTGACACTGATACAACTATTCCGTAGCCTTACCAGCTTGTCGAAGTCCTCGGAATGTCACTTCTCCAGCATCTCCTTTATGAAATGTTACTGGTAATGCAAGTTTATGGTATTTAATCACGCTTCCTTCATCCTTGGCTAGTACTGATTTATGGTAATTTACAGCTTCTTCAAATGTTGCATCACTCTTTTGATGCTGACCTCACTTCAATGAATTTATTCAGGTAGAGAGTCTGCATCCCTGAGGGCCCTTGGCCACCTCATTTAGGAAACATTTAAGAATCCGGAGAGGCGGAGAAACCAAGGCCCTTCTATGCTCATACGGAAATCATTTGAAACTGCAATTGAATGTGAGCCCTTCAAGAGTGCAGCAATATATAGATCTTTCAGTGCCAGCAGAATCTGACACGCCACCCCACAGAAACTTTACGACTCTTCTTCCTTTAACCTTTTTAAGACTAATGCCAAAACTTACTTTTTCTCGTAGGATTTTCCTCCTTTCTTCTTTCTAGTCTGTATCGTTATTCGATTCAATCAAGTGCCCTGTGTGATACTGTATATTTGTCGTCTTTGTCTTCTTCTTAATGTTATTCCTATTCTAATTATGACACCCTTTATTGATAGTTTACAGCCCATTATTTGTTTTGTGTAATTATTGACTTGCACTCATCTCACACTTTTGTGTGCAGAAAATCTTTTTTTTTTACATATTTTAATGTCACTCTATCACTTTTTTTTGGCACATTCTGTACATGGTTGTGTCATTAAGTACATTCAGACCATCAGCTGGCTGACTTCATTTTATTAGCACATATAGTAAGTTTGCTACTGTAGGTCTAGACTGGACCCCAGATCATATAGTAACACTGCCTCCAAAGACTTGTATAGCGGCCACTGTGCGTTATGGGTGCATCGCTTCATGCACTTTATTTTTTATTCCGAGACGTTGCCTCAAAGTCGAATCTTTATGCTCCCTATCAAAAGTCTTTATTTTTCGCATTTACTGTATAATGCTCATTCTCACTAAAGTGGTCACACAGCTGTGTGGTCCCAATCCTGTAAGTTCACTGTGCATTATGGGTGTGGAAACGCTCTTTATTTTAGTCTT
Organism: Clarias fuscus; assembly: GCA_030347435.1. NCBI lineage: Eukaryota > Metazoa > Chordata > Actinopteri > Siluriformes > Clariidae > Clarias > Clarias fuscus. The sequence goes on from CM059218.1 coordinate 9,582,633, forward strand.
TTTTTTTTTATATAATTTAATTTCTTAAATATAAAAAGTTGGTTTAAATTTACCAGTCTTCCCAAAGAATCAAGTATAGATGTGTTGGATGTGTCAGCTTCAGCCCTTGCAGTACCGTGACTGATTTAGCACTGTACTGATGACCAGGTGTTCATTACACTAACAATAGAGCAAAGACGTCAGTGCGTGCTTCAGTCTGCGCTGCTCCTTCAACATTCATTACCGATGCTGCTGATAAGCCTGTTGTGTTAATGCTCTTTTTGTTTAAAGCACACTCTAATCACCGCTAGCCTGGATTTTAAATACAGATGAATGAGATTATCGATATGAGTAAATGAGCTTGAGTGGGGAAACTCAGGGGTTTGAATTGTTACGCTCGTCAGTGGCATGCATGTGTATGTGAGCATGCTTATCCTAATATACAACAACAAAAAAAAAGATTTTACGTGTCTCATTGTTTGTGATATGCAAACATTGCTACTTTAATAGTATTAAAATACTACAGAGGCAACCGTGGACGTTTCTATGGTTGTAATATTTTACAGTTGCAACGAGCCAAAGGCGCGATGTTCCACACATGCACCATGAGATCAAAGGGCTTAGACATGGCTGTCACACTGGAAAATATAATATTTCTCTGGTAAGGAGTAATAATCCCATCTGCCAGAAAGGACATGAAGGGGATTGTGTTCCCTAAGCCAATCCAGCCACTGACACTTGTGAAAGAAGATGAAATATTGAAATATTGCTGTGTTCCATACCTTCAGTCATCTGAGCAGTCATCCATCATCCATCCAGATTAACGATTACCTGGTGGTGAGAGGGAAACATGTAAAGCCTGTATACGTCTGTCTTTCTAAAACTTTAACATAGTAGGAGAGACTGTCTAGTTTAAAGGCGGCGGAAACATTCTGGATTTTTGTTGGCTCTCAGACACAATCGTGCACACACACACACAATATATATATATATATATATATATATATATATATATATATATATATATATATATATATATATATATATAGGTATATAGGTTTATTGTTATCAAATATGATATAAACATTATAATTAACCCTAGGCACGTGACAGGTGTCGAGACCATAATTCTCATATAATGTTTATTTTGTGGCACATTTATTTTACAGGGATTTGTCATGTAATACAAAAATGCTTGCACTAAATAAATATTCATGATGAAAAATTTAACGAAGTGATTTTTATTATTAAATAAGCAATATCAAAAATACATCTTATATATTAAAAAATTAATAATTTATATTTTTCCCTATACAACATGTAATTTTTTATAATGCTTATTTTATAATCAAATCCATTTGGTCTAATTTGTAATTTCTAAATCATAAACCTATAAATTTCTGTTGTAATATAATATTTGATAGAGATTATGTAGGGGGGGGGGGGCAATCTGTGGCAGGGGAGCATTTTAGCGCATAACACCGGTCTTCCGCGGTGAAATAGCGAATATATTTCTTCATCCGTAGTCTGATACTGAGTGCAGCTTGTGCCACCACTTTGGGCCGTACACGCACTCATCAATGTGTTCACCATCTCTTCATTTCTCAAAATTGCAGCAACCAAGTTTCTCGCCGACTCACTCATCCTTTCTAAAGATGGCGTTGTGTTTCGGTGATGTCATGTTTCATTCAATATATACTTAGTTTTCATTCAATATATTCAGACTTTTCATTCAATATATCAGTTTTCAATCCATATATTCAGAATTCATTCAATATAAATATATATTTTCAATCAATATATTCGGAATCCATTCAATATTCTCACGTTTCAATCAATATATTCAGAGTTTTCATTAAGTTCTCTCATGAATATTTTCATAAACGGCATGCCATAATATATATATATATATATATATATATATATATATATATATATATATATATATATATATATATTCTTCAACATCTCACAGCCATACATACACACAGTACAGTATGCACACACTCACACACATGCTTACACACACTATATTCATCATCTTCAATATCTCACAGGTATACATATACACACACACACACACACACACACACACACACACACACACACACACACACACACACACACACTATATCTATCATTTTCAACATCTCACAGGCATACATATGCACACACACGCACGCACGCACACACACACTATATCTATTGTCTTCAACTTTTCACCGACATACACATATACTGTATGCACACCCCCACACACTACGCACACACACACACACACACACACACACACACACACACACGCACACACACACACACACACACACACGCACACACACACACACCAGCCCCAACTTCAGTCTTCACAGATTCAAAATACCCAGCCAAGGAGAGTGGAATTCAGAAAACGTTCCCCAGCTAAGGCAGCTACACTACATATGACAGCTATCTCATCTGGATTCATCTCTTGTCCAATGCTGTCACTAAGACTGTGCAGCTTGGGTGTTGGGGGAGGCGGTTTGGTAGTGGGGTATTTGGAGAGAATTGATCTGATGCTCAAAACTATTTGGACTTTTAGGGATACATGGATGCACATCTGGGGCGCCGAAACCATGGCTGAAATTAAAGTTCAATTTATTAAGCCAGTAGATCATCATTACACACACCGCACCTGGGACCTGGGAGAATTGAGCTTTCAAAGCTGCAGTGAATTTGTCCTAAAGAGGCAACAAAAAATAAAGACTAAAGAGTTCAATAAGAAAGAAAAAATTAGTAAATGAAGCCCTAATTCAAGACTTTCATGTAAGAACAAGTAAACACTGGAGAGTGTTTAAAAAAGCCATATGCTATAATTACCAATTGGTATTAATGAATGTGGCAATCTGCACTGAAGAGCATAAATTAAACAGCATGTCACAAAAGAATTGTTTAATGTCTAATGTGAGAAAAGCCACCATGTGCTACCACCAAGGTTGCCAAATTTGTGTTTTGCATAAGAAAAAAAAAAAAACAGAACTTGCCTGTTTTTGGAAATTTGAGAACCTTGACAAAACTGATGCAGGCAGGAAGATCATGTGACATGCATCGTGCACAGGATTGAACCGAGGACTCTAGAGATACCTGCGGCGCCACTGCGCTGCCACATTCAACGTTTCCACAAATTAGCTCCTGTTATGTCTTGTACTTTTCCACATTTTTCCATCTATTAAAAAATATTCTACAATATGGAAATTAATATAAAACAAGCTGGGGGTTTATACAGTATGTCCCTTCGATGGGAAACAAACCTGGCAAGACTGTTCATAGACCAATTTGCATGGTGTTCATTTTTCACTTCATTTTAGGAAGACAGAAAAAAATATCACAAATTAATACAGCTTCTGCTATTACCTAAAGTTAAACAGAATTTGTTATGATAAAAAAAAAAAAAGTTACAAGCTGAGAAGTGTTGTTCACATATTGAGTCTTCTCTGCCAGTTTCATAAACAGCATGCAGGGTTTTTTCACTCATGTGCATTAATTATGTGGGGAAAAAAACTCCAACCTAAAAATATCTTCATACATCCCACCCGTAATAATGTTAGTATATTTATATGCTGCTACCCCATGTCTGTTATCCCGGCTTAGACTCCACTGGCTCAGCCTCCACAAAAGAAAGGGTCAGAAAAATGCAGCTGTATTGAAAAATGCAGCTGTATTGACTGTACGATTCCTTGGGCCAGATTGCACACCATTTATAGGACTCACACTGTTTTTTTCGATTGTTGTCATTTAGGGCTGACATTTCTTAGAATTCCACCCTGCTGAAGAATTATTAGCAACCTGAGGATTAAACACATGCTCAAGTCAATATTTCAATCCAATACAGCCATAAAAAGCAAAGACTTTTAAATATGATTGTTCTAATAGCATAATGAACACATCCTTTCTGCTTTTTCATAATTCGATTTGCTTTTTGTTCTGGTCTCTTCTTGGTTTACCACCTCCTATCCACACCCTTATTATCACTTAACAGTTCTACCTGATTACTTTAAACACCTGTGCCTTTTGTTGTAGTGTCACTGTAATGTATTGCGTGACACCACGCCTCAGGCCTCAGGCATGGTGTAGATACAGATGAAGACATATTAACATAAAACAGGAAACTGGAACAGGAAATCCATGCGGTAAACCAAAAAGAACAGAACAGATGGAAGATGACAAGTAGTGCAAAAACAGAGCCTAAATAACACAACAAATCAACCCAAACCAAATATACCTATGAAATCAAACTGTAAAGTACACAATCTTAATCAACTTAAAAGAAAACCCCAAACAGTTCATTGGAGGTGGCACAGTGGCTAAGTACGTAAGTGGCCACTGTCACCTTGCACCTCCAGGTTCTGAGTTTAATCCCTGCCTCGGGTCTGCATAGAGTTTGGTGGGTTTCCAATAGTGCGAATGAGTGTGTGAGTGTTTGTGCCATGAAATGGATTGGCACCCTATGCCCTATGTCCTCAGTCTCCTGGGATAAAGCACCAGGCCCCCCGTGACCCTGTATACAGGATAAAGTGGTATAGACGATTAGAGCGTGAGTAAGTGAACCTTGAGAACATAGTGATTGGGAACACAATGTCCTCCAGGGAACAACCCTGACAGTCAGATATCACATTCAACAATCCCAATGTTCTAGCCATACTTTTTGATTGTATTTCTGCCGCGATGTTGCCAGTTTATTATCCTCAGTCCTGTCCTGTAATCACTGGCTTTACCTTTTCCTGCATAATAGGTTTAGAATTGCCCACATTAAATTGTGGATATTGATTTAGATTTTTGAAAAATACAAAATGACACATTTGATGGTGAAAAATTACCACCAAACACCTTGTGGTCCCTGTGAAATTTTCCAGTAGCATCACAAACAAGGATCAAACAATCAAACCCTCTGGATCCATCTCTCTTTCTCTCTCTCTATCTCTCTGCCTCAGCGGCCTTCTCAATACCCAAAGGATGTCCCATTTTTAGCCTTGGCTTTCAATGGCCATGTTTTTTTCCCTCCTGACTTTCTAGAACCCCAGGTTTGTCCATGTGATGAGCCACAAAGCCACATTTGCATCTGACCATATGGAGTGGCAAGTCTTAAAGTCTCTGATTTTGTCATTGCTCCAGCCTGTATACTATTGTTAGCAATATTGGAGTCGTTTTGTCTATCAACTACTTTGTTTGATCTGCTGTTCTTGCTTATGCACAGATTAACAAGAGACAATCATGACAACAATCTTCTGGCATGTAATGTTTTTTTTTCTTCTTATGGGTCTTAAAGGGCTTCAAAGGCTACAGTTACCAAACCGCCAGTTTTTGGTTAAAGATCATTGACCTTCATCTAGTTGTCTTTTGTTGATTTAAGCTGATCAGCAAAACGATCCAAATATTAACGTGTGTGATGCACAAAATCTGTCTTTATCTTTCACTAGGTTTCATGCCACAGTTGACTATCAGCTGTTAACTAAAGAAAAGCCATTCATAACAATTAGACAAGAAAAACTATTTTGTCTTTGAGATTAAAAATACATTATTAAATACTCTGTATATATTGCAATTATAAATATGCCTTTATTATTTATTCATTTTTTAAAATTAATTATAATTCATTATTTTTTTGTTTGAAGGACATGTTTACAGTATTTCTATTTATTTCTATTACACAAGCATTTACTTTACGTTTGAACACAGCATATACAGTATACAATTGTTTACAGTCCTGTTAAAAAAAGGTACATCAATGTGAAATTACAATTTATAAAAAATTAGCTTAGAAACTATTAGAAACAAAAAAAAGGGAAAAATAAGAATAATTTAAAAAGTAAAATAAATAAATAACTAACTGTGTTGCATAATTGTGCACACTCTTTTAAAATGTAGGATGTGACTAAGTTCAGAATGAGTCAATCACATTCAGACTAAAAAATAATCAATGTACTCCTGTCGTTAAATTATTCTGAAGAACGGGGTTTCTGAACAGTACATCACTTTTCAAATGTTATCGATTGTTCAATGATCTGGGGTTTCTTCAGTTAATCAGGTCTAGGCTCAGCAATGTTACTGTAGGTGGCAATAAAATGAAGTCAGGCAATTACCTGAATGTACTAAATGACCAGATTATCACATCTGTGACCCAAGGCATATTGCAGGAATTTTCATACCTGAACTGGCCTCCATCAACCAGTGAAGAAAATAGGGAAATATTGTAACTTTGCCAAGGCTCGGATGTCTCTCCAAATTTAACAAAAAGACAAGAGAAATACATGCCCAGAGACCTACGGCACATTTCGCATGTGAGAATGGCCTTTCATATTCTTCATATGTTTGGCCTGTGAGGAGGGTGGTTTATTCATCCAAAACCAATTACCCCACCCTAAATCATGTGATAAAAATTGTTATGATTATATGATGTGCCTGATTATAACAATTCTGAACGGTATAATAATTCCACACTTTCAAAAAGATATGTTTGGGGCAAATAAAAAGCACACGATTAAAAGAACGCCATTCCCACAGGGAAGTATAATGGTGGCAGCATCATGCATTTTGAATAGCTTTAAACACCAGCCAGTTTAAGTAGAAAATATTCAGGTGTGTGCTAGTAAACTCAAGATTAAAAAGGATTTTTATCTTTCAGCATGACAGTGGCCAGAAGCATGCATCCACATTATCAAAGGAATGGAAAGGATTCTTTTTATTTGTACATGTTATAGTTTCACCTTGAGAGAAAAACAAGTTCTGACATTATTTCTCTGATCATTTTTATACAGTACATCGCAAACCTACCATTTTAACCGTAGTACATAGACTTATTATTTTGTGTAGACTTTTAATATCCACTTTATGAAATGGCCAGAAAAACTTCCACATTTGTTTATTATTGATGCTGTTGTTCTGGTTACTGTATTTTATTATAATTGCAATAGCAGTTTTAAAATGAGCGAATAATTGCGTACATCAAAAAACAAAGTTAGTTGACATGTTTCGGAAAGAACAAAGACAGAGGAAGTTGCATGAATATCCTTCCGGACATAAGAAGTATTGAGGAACATATACAGTATAGAGTCTGAGGAAAGGGGAGATGCATGTACACACTAACAAGAATACAGGAATACACTAACAAAGGGAGAACAAATAAAATGAAATAAATTCCACAGTCTGGGAGAAGTGTCAGAAAAACCCTATAACATGTTTTACAGTTTGTGTCTGCAAGATCTCCCACAGATGAATGTTGTTTAACAGATTTAACAGAACTTGCATCTTCCAGCGAGCTATAGACAGACTTCAAACTACAGGACAGTATATGGTTTTCAAACATCATACATACAATAAGTACAGTAGGACGATTTTCTATATAACACAGATGATTTCTTTATAGGTCGGGACAGTGACATACAGTAGTGGTTAGCGCTGTGCCTCTCACTTCCCAGGGGCGGGTGTTAGATTTACACCTTGCATCACACCTTCCCTGTGCTTAGACAGTTTCCTCTGGGTACTCTTTTTTCTTCCCTCAGTCCAAAGACAATATGATTAAGCTAATTGCCATTTACAAATTCCCATTAGTGTACAGCCCTGTGTGCCCTGTAAGGATTGGCACCCTATCCAGAGTATACCCTCCCTAGTGCCCCAAGGCTCCTTGAATAGGCTGCAAAATCCCCACCATCATCTACAACATAAGCCGTGTAGAAAATGAGTGAGTGATTAAGTGCATGGGTCTGCTGGCTCGTTTTTGGATTTTTTATCAAATTTGGGATTATGATAAAAATGTGGTCACATATATAAAGAGCATAGATGGCATTTTCAAAACCAACAAAAATTGTACCTGTTGTAACCAACAAAAAAATTTTTAATTGTTGTAACCAACAAAAAAATACCTGTTTATTAAACACATACTGTACAGAGTGGGAGTTTGATCAAGAAAAAGAAAAAAAAATCAACACCAAGGGCAGAAACATTACATTTCATTAAGACAGTATTAAAAACAAGAAGTTATAGTTTTCTTTTAATTATAACCATGATGATGATGATGATGAATAGTCAACCATATCATTGACTTGTGGTTTGTATAATTAATTAAATTATAGCTCTCATGATTCAGCAAAGTATAACTCTGCTCTGTTTACACCAATATAGCCATGCCTGCAAGTTTTCACATTTTACAAGAGAGCTCAGAAAGTGCTGTCTATACAAAAGGTTATGCTCATTACAAAACCAGCCCCCTGTAATTGCTGAAGTAAGACATTATCAAATTATGCTGGCAAACTGGTAGCAGATCAGACCTTTACTTTCTCCCAATATTTAAAGTCACTCTGCAATCAGTTACCTGTAATTAGAGCAAGTTCTATCCAAAGCAATCTCTTCAAACCTGTCTCATTAAATCCAGGTAAGTGCTGTTGTATCATTTGCGTTGGCATTTATAGCAGTGCTTATGGGAGAAGAAACCTCTGCAAAGTGAACACCATAGTCAGTGATTTAGGTTTCATTAAAATGGAACCTGAGTAGAGAAAATCAATTCTGTTCTCAGATTGCTGTCAGATTGCATCAGGTGCAGTCTTTTTTGCCATGGAAAAAAAATAAAACTTCATCAAAGAGAGGCCAAAAATTGTCATATCTGGTGTAAATAAGAAATAACACTAGTCTTCCTTTATAGATCAGAGACATAAAAACTATTCAGATGTGAAATGTTTTACACAGTTCATACGTTATGCTTCACTTTCTATTGCAAATTAAATGTTTTGACCATTTAGTTTTACATACATACGTATAGGTTTCTATACATCATTGATTTACAAATGTGATTTTTGTCAGAAAAATTTATATTTCATGTTATTTTTATTTATTTATTTTTTTAATTCAGTTATTTATATGTGCTATATGTATGCATGATCTATTAACAATATGTTCTCATGCTTATTTTTAGAATATTTATTTGTTTTAATGTGATTTCGTTTAGACACAGTTCTTTCATTTTCATGATTTTGACATGATTCATTTACTTTAACAGTTATTTTGGAAAGTTGTTTTTATACATCATTAATTTATTATTTTTTTCCACATTATTCTTTTTTACTCATAATTTGCTAATTTTGTGTGTGATTTCATGTGATTTTTATTGTTACCATTCATTTATTTATTTTCCATGTTAGAATCATTGATTTTCACATCAATCAATGTTTTTATTTAACACATGACTCATTTATTTTTATTTATTATTCATAATTTTGCAAAAAGCATATTATGGACTACATTCTGGACCATCCTGGCTTTCAGTGCTAGCAAACTACAGAAAGGTTGTTTGTGGCAGAGAGACAGATGTGTTGTCACACCTCCCACAATCCAATTATCTCTCCTCCTTGATAGGGAGCTAAGTATTGTTAATGGAGAGGCAACAGCCTCGATAAAAAAAGGCTCTCTGGCTCTTGAGTTGGAGAGGAACAGGGTTGGAGAGCCTGTTTTTATATACCTGATGCGTCCAGTCCTTTATCTTCACTTTATTTCTCTTTATATCTAAATTAAATTCTTGTTGTCTTTAAAGGGGTTGGTCTGGGATGCATACCACAGAGCAGTGTGCATTTTTGAGCCCCAAATAATTTTTACAAGGCGGTCTTTAAATTGTACATAATCAAAGACCAACCTTGGATAAATTGGATATTATACTGTATGTGTAATTATATTTTCCTTCAAAAATTCACACTTAATTAAATTTCCACAGTAACATGTGGATCAAGAATCAACATAAAACAGCATTTAATTAATTAATTAATTTATTTATTTTATCATTATTAAGTATTGGAAACCCAAACTAAGATTGCATCGTGATCACATCAACTGTGGGTTCATCTTATTTGTAAATGTCACGGCGTGCGCCTGTGATGGGCGTGCGCCCAGATCTATTATCGCCCCTCGCTCACTTCGTAGGCTCCCTAAGTAGGCGGCACCCCTTCTGCAGGTGTGCGAAGGGACGGGGCCGTCTATGCGGGCCGGCTGGCAGTGATTTAACGTTAATAGGATCTCGGGCTTGCTTCGCATTATAAAAGCAAGGCGCGGAGTTTAGTCCGGGGTCCGAGAAGAGCGTAATGCGGTGGAGCTCGAGAATGGCATGGGAGTGGGAAAATGGAACGTGCCCCAGAGACTTAAAAGGACATTGGATTTCCGCCCCTTTGAGCACAAGCATCCTTCGTTCCCGCGTCGAGCCCGCCTTCACGTCCTCGCCGCCGAAGAGGAAAAGGCCGCGAGGAGGATAGTGTTAAGGCAACCGATCCCAGCCGGGAAAGCCGCCCAGCCGATGGACGTCCGAGCGAGTCTCCCGCCTGAGGCCGCGCCCACAGAGAGCTGGGAGGGGCCAGGCCGGCCATCGACAGCGGGGAGGAACCATCTAGGGAGCGTGCAGGAGCGCTGCCTTGCGTGCTCCGTTCTGCCACTCCACCCACCGCCACCAGCCGCGTGCCCGCATGCCAGCTGGGCACTGCCTCAGACCACGCACGTGCACAAATCATCCCTTCCCTTTCTTTCCGTCCTCCCTCCTTTTTCCCTTTCCTTCCCTTATTTATTCCTAATAAATTACCCTTTTCCTCTAAGATCTCGCCTCGTGTCTGTGTTTCATGGTGCCGCCCGTGCAACTTTGGGTCGATTAGTAAACTAAAGTAATTTGATTAATTTTACAAAGACAAATGAAACACCGAACGCACCCTATTTTTCGTGATCTGTGATCCAGACGTGAAAGCTGGGCTGATGATGTAGGACAGAGCAATGATGTGGAGTTGTTGAGAAAAGTCGTGTTTAAAAGGAGACATCCTCAGTTATAAGTGGTGCATGCAGTCCGCATTGCATCAAACCGTGGTGTACAGGTCTACTCCTCTGAGGTCGGGAACAATGGTGGTCGGTAACACTGAAATGGACAGATGCTTTTGGACGACGAGGGTTGAATGAAGGGATGTGCTTTAAAGTGATGAGCCAGCAAAGAGCCTTCCAGGATTGGGAAGTGAACAGCTGCCCTCGGTTCGAGACGATATCACATTGGAGCCCCTGTAGTCAGAAAATATGAAGGATAAGCGGTTCTGCTGTTTTCTTGTTGGAGGGGAGCTTGGGGAATGGAATGGATTGCACTGCCTTTGATAAGTGGTCCACAATGGTCATGATCCAAGGGATTCCGTTTGAGATGGTAAACCTGTGACAAAGTCCAGGGCTATGTGTGACCAGAGATGATGTGGGACAGGTAATGGTCTAAGGAGACTTGCAGGAGGTTGGTTGTGGTGTTTTTATCTTGTGCAAACATCATATGCCACCACAAAGTTAAGAATGTCTTTCTTTAAAGTGGGCCACCAAAAACATTGTTGAAAGATGTACTGGGTCCATGCGGAAGTGGGGTGGCAGAAGAACTTGGAACCAAGACCATATTCTACGACCTGGGATAGAGTAACATATAGGCAGTTGGGTGGAAAGCCACTAGGCTCAGGTTCCTAGCTCAGGGCTTGAACCAATGACTCGATGTCCAATATAACAGCGCAATCAGACAGTGGGGTGGGAGTATAGTCTTGCATGGCGTGTAGTCCTAAGAAGGGGAGAACTGGAATGAAAGAGTCTCTGGCTTGGTGTTCTTCGACCCTGTTTGATAGGAGAGGACAAAGTTGAACCTTGAGAAGTAAGGAGACTATCTGGTTTAATAAAAGTTTAACCACTTGGTGCATACTGTATGTAGTCGAGGTTCTTGTGGTGCGTCCAGTCCAGTGGATCCTTTTATCTGGGGATAAACTTTGGGAGAAGAATAAGCATGGATGCAATTTGTTGTCTTGTGAAGATCTTTGTGACAAGACATTGGCATTGGAAGAGTCAACCTCGACCATGATCTGACGAGAAGTGTCTGGGATGAAGAAAATTGGATCAGACATGAATCACCTCTTGAGGGCTGTGAACGGGCCCTCTGCCTCTCTGGTTCAAGGAAAGCAAGTCTTGGTGAAGGTAAAGGAGGTTGGTGAGATGGTAATTGGTCAGATTCCATCTCTATCCTAGAGGGTTAATAAGGGCCTTTTAGGCTGAATGGAACCACTAGTAACTTGTAATGCCTTGTTGGGGTGTTGAAGGCTGTCTTTTATTTGTCACCCTTGTGTACGTATATGGATAAGATGATATGCGTTATCTCGTTGAAGCCTCAATAATCGATGCTGGGACATTGAGACTCATCTTTTTCTTGCAGAGCTAACAAGTAGATTCAGCATGGGAGCCTTCAATGATGAGAGAAAGCACTTCAGTGAGATTGCCCAATACTCTGAAAGTTAGCAAAGGGGTTTGATGAGTGAAGGGTAGCAGATGACTTCCTTTTAGGGTCCAGCCAGCATTGTCATTTCTCTTCTGGAAAGATGTGTGTCTTGTCTAACTGCATTAGGGGAGTGCGTTTCCTTGCTTTACCGCTAAGTGGCGCTATAACTATTGACTATAGAATTGGTTAATTCTCTCAAGGATTAATGAGCCGCAGCTCGTTAAGAGCTGCACGCAGATAAATTCAAGTGAAACACTGTACTTAAACAAACTCATAATCACAGTTATAAAATTACAGTACAAATTTAGAATTCAAATTAAATGTTTCTTATTTGCATCAAATTTAGGCAAAGAAAACGTTTCATGTTTGCAGTGCGCCTTTAGATTTTATCATGTATAACACTATACATGTTATATTTAGCCAGAAAACAGACTCTGGTCTGAAAAAAGTGGGTGCTACATTTATTGTCAGATTAATGTGCAAAAACTATATAATAAAACTAAATAAGCTACATAACCTTTATAAGTCTCTACTTTTATTTATCAGTGAATTATTCAAATAACAAGAGTCAGTCTCCTTTCTGTTTTTTCCAAAGCATTCATAATCATTAGTCTACTTCTGTCTACTTTGAGTGCTGATAAGACTTTGCAGGAAATTAAAGAGGAGGATTACGATACCGGCTCAACATCCTGGAGCCCAAAGTTCATTTTAAATTGTATTTTAAATGAACAGACATTGAAATAAACTACAATAGGCGAAGTTTAGAAAATATAATTCTGCCTCTATTGTGTGCCAGCTTCCACTGTTCTTATCTTAACTGCTCTGTAAATTTCCATGTAAATTAGGTACATCTGTATGAATAATTTTTATAAATGTATCTATCATAAGCTATTGATCAGTGATTTATGTAAATGGCTCTGTTGGGATATAAGTAAATCCTCATTGCTGTGCTGTTTGGCGGGAGTGACAACAAGGGCTTGAATTAAGAAAAAAATCTATCTATGTTTTGATAAATGGGGTACTGTTGGAATTTGCATTTGGTCTGCTTTGCGCGAGTTGGCACTCTTTGTGATGTGTGTGTGTGTGTGTGTGTGTGTGTGTGTGTGTGTGTGTGTGTGTGTGTGTGTGTGTGTGTGTGTGTGTGTGTGTGTGTGTGTGTGTGTGTGTGTGTGTGTGAGTGAGAGAGATGGGGGTGCTGCTGTGATGTGCCCGGCTTTGTTTCAGTCACAGGGGGTGGAGGCTTTTAAGGGGCAGACGAAATGAGGCATCAGTGGTAGTATAGTGGTATTTATATACTATCTAAATAAACATTAATAATAGTACAGCAGAAATGCAACGAAACACAAATATATACTCGTGTACTAAGCGACATTGAGGCACGAGCCGATGTGTGAGGAATATAAGGGTATAGGTGTGAACAACTGAGACAAATCAATAGGAGAGCTGGGGAAAATCTGGTGTCACCAGATCCAGGTGTCAATAGGTCTTACATATTCACGAAAAGTCATGATTTATTCAGTGAAACAGAGGTTCTGCTGAAAAAGGTTAGGCACATCAGTTACTTTCCCCAAATACTCTTGTTTTTATGAGCATTATAATTTAGTTGTAAAATAACAGATATACAAACTAAACAAAGGGTGGGCTTTAAATACTAAACCTAAACCAGGCGCATGGTTTAAAACTGAGCACGAGGATTAATAAACCAAAATGCATTTTTCTTAGACCCTTGAAAACGGCATATTCAGAGAAAGGCTCGTCTGTGAGAGGTTGTGCGTGGACCACTGAGCTTCTATGGATTTTTTAATTGCCATTGTGTTACCATGCCATTGTTTTTTTAATTCCTGGAAAAGACATAGAATTTCCTTATCATAACATGCATTGTATTGTTTTTAATCACTCTATACACAACCCATGCATTTTTATGCTATTTTATAAATGGAATATACAGTATTTTATAAAAATGGACCTGACTGGTGCTGGTCCATTTTTATAAAATATAAAATGAAAATATTCTACAAAATACAGTATACCAAAGAAAATGACTGTGTATAGAGCAGGGGCGGATCTACCGGGGTGGCAGAAAAAGAAAAAGCCTTGCCACCCCATTTGCCACCCCAGCACTAGTGTCCTAGTGTTCTAAAAATAAATGAGTTTTTTAATTTATCTGACGTTCCAATCCAGATATCAGGTTCAAATCAATCACACATCAGCCTTTATTTAATTTTTATAGGACAATGTAAAAATGTGCACCCTAGTGTATACACCGAATAAGAATAGTGTCCCTTGAATCCACAAAAACCATGCAAGGATGCTTGCTTCAGTGTTGCCACCCCCTTGCCACCCTATGAATAATTTTATAGATCCGCCCCTGGTATAGAGTGATTAAAAAACAATACAACTCATGTTATGATAAGGAAAATCTCCATTTTTTCATTCCAGGGATTAATGGTAACAATGTCAATTTTAGAATACAACAACAACTTAGAATGAAAAGCAAATTAAGAGACTCTGATTATACTGCATACATATTATTTAGTACAACAACATTCCAAAATAAAAATCCTATGAAACATTTACACAAATGTAAGATGTTCTATTCTGAAAGTCTATCCTTCCAATTATTTCTCCATTTTTATTTAATTTTTTTATAATAAGAATAAACATATACAAACAGAGATGGGCTATATACACACGTGGACAAAATTGTTGGTACCCTTCGGTCAATGAAAGAAAAACTCACAATGGTCACATAAATAACTTTAATCTGACAAAAGTAATAATTAAAAAAAATTCTATGAATGTTAACCAATGAAAGTCAGACATTGCTTTTCAACCATGCTTCAACAGAATTATTTTAAAAAATAAACTCATGGAACAGGGCTGGACAAAAATGATGGTACCCCTAGAAAATACTGCAAATAATGTGACCAAAGGGACATGTTAATTCAAGGTGTGTCCACTAATTAGCATCACCGGTGTCTACAATCTTGTAATCAGTCAGTGGGCCTATATATAGGGCTCCAGGTAGTCACTGTGTTGTTTGGTGACATGGTATGTACCACACTCAACATGGACCAGAGGAAGCGAAGGAAAGAGTTGTCTCAGGAGATTAGAAAGAAAATTATAGACAAGCATGTTAAAGGTAAAGGCTATAAGACCATTTCCAAGCAGCTAGATGTTCCTGTGACTACAGTTGCACATATTATTCAGAAATTCAAGATCCATAGGACTGTAGCCAACCTCCCTGGACGTGGCCGCAGGAGGAAAATTGATGACAAATCAAAAAGACGGATAATCCGAATGGTAACAAAAGCGCCCAGAAAGACTTCTAAAGAGATCCAAGGTGAACTTCATGCTCAAGGAACATCAGTGTCAGATCGCACCATCCGTCGTTGTTTGAGCCAAAGTGAGCCAATGGGAGACAACCAAGGAGGACACCATTGTTCAAAACAAATCATAAAAAAGCCAGACTGGAATATGCCAAACTACATGTTGACAAGTCACAAAGCTTCTGGGAGAATGTCCTATGGACAGATGAGACAAAAATGGAACTTTTTGCCAAGGCACATCAGCTCTATGTTCACAGACGGAAAAATGAAGCATATCAAGAAAAGAACACTGTCCCTACTGTGAAACATGGAGGAGGCTCTGTTATGTTCTGGGGCTGCTTTGCTGCATCTGGCACAGGGTGTCTTGAATCTGTGCAGGGTACAATGAAATCTCAAGACTATCAAGGGATTCTAGAGAGAAATGTGCTGGACAGTGTCAGAAAGCTGGGTCTCTGTCGCAGGTCATGGGTCTTGCAACAGGACAATGACCCAAAACACACAGCTAAAAACACCCAAGAATGGCTAAGAGGAAAACATTGGACTATTCTAAAGTGGCCTTCTATGAGCCCTGACCTCAATTTTATTGAGCATCTTTGGAAGGAGCTGAAACATGCTGTCTGGAAAAGGCACCCTTCAAACCGGAAACAACTGGAGCAGCTTGCTCATGAGGAGTGGGCCAAAATACCTGCAAAGAGGTGCAGAAGTCTCATTGACAGTTACAGGAATCGTTTGATTGCAGTGATTGCCTCAAAAGGTTGTGCAACAAACTATTAAGTTAGGGGTACCATCATTTTTGTCCAGGCCTGTTCCATGAGTTCATTTTTTTTAAAATAATTCCGTTGAAGCATGGTTGAAAAGCAATGTCTGACTTTCATTGGTTAACATTCATAGAATTCTTATTTATTATTACTTTTGTCAGATTAAAGTTATTTCTGTGACCATTGTGAGTTTTTCTTTTATTGACCGAAGGGTACCAACAATTTTGTCCACGTGTGTAACAGTTCATTCTTTGTACAAATAAAATTATCAGCTAGTGACCTTGATCGTCTGTCTAAACAACATTTAACCAACGTTTTTCTTTTACTCATTATTGTACAGTAAATATCAATAGCTCTGGTTCTGATTTTTCATGTTTGTTGTATAAAGTACTCGAATGTGGAAATTACCATCACTGTAGTATTTCTTCGATACAACCTATTGTTATGACTTTTTTATGACATAAGCTCTAATTACATTTAAAAACTGCGGCAACTGAAAATGTCACTTTACGCCGCCTGGCGGTCGTTTCACAAATGACTTTGAATTGCAACTGATTTATTTTGGTCGGCTGTAAGCACTGCGATAATAGGGTTTCTGGTTGATTACCTACTGTAGGTTCTTCCTGAATATCCTGTCGTGGTGGAAAAGTGGCAGGACATAACCTGATTTCCCTGGAAAAGTGAGTCAATACAATGACAGCATGAAATAATCTGGAATTAGATGTGAGAAAACTGGGCTAAGAAGCACGCAATAATCCAGCACCAAAGCACACGCTGAGCTCTCTTAAATACCGGTAGTGATCAGCAGTAAATGAGGGTCTCAAGGGCATGGGAAAAACATGACTACATGGGGGAAAAAATGACAGCGTCCTGAGTCATTTAAAGTACATACTAAAATAGAAAACACTGCAAAGGAGATTTGGTACACTGGAAGTGTCATGATACACGCCTGTCAACCTGTTTTTCCCACGCTGTCACTCTCCATGTGCTCATGTTTTCCCCAGCCTGTCATGCTTCCGTTACCACGGCCCGTCTACTCACCTGTTTCTCATCTTCTCCGCTGATTACTCCAGTGATTTAAGCACGCGCTGCGCGCTGCTTAAATCGCTGGATTATTGAATGTCTTCTGCTTCGATTCTCTCGCGTTTTGTTTTGCTTTCTTCACGTTGCCAAGTAGTTTCGTTTTCTCGTTTCACGTCTCTCGCCTTCTGTTTTGGATTTGTCGCCTCGCTGTTTGATTTCCTGGCTTTGATCTCGCGCTTCCTCGCTTTGACTACGGCTTTTGTTTTACGTGTTTTGGATTGTCGCCTCGCTGTCTGATCTCCCGGTTACCGATCTAATGCTTCCCATTTTGACTACGGCTCTCGCTTTGTGTTTTTGCCTGGACGTCACGCTGATTGATCTTCCGGCTTTTGACCCACGCTTTCGTTTTCCGACCTCGCTCCAGGTTAACGTTTCTACTCTTCATCTGCACTTGGATCCACCTCGTTTCACCTCGCCACGTGACAGAATAATCCAGCCAAACGAAATGGATCCAGCAGATGTCGACCACATGAAATCGGCGTTGAAGAGTCAAGGTCCACTTCTTGGAGCTCACCAGCAGGAGCTGCTCAACACCCAGCAAGCCCTCGCTGACGTCATGACTCAGCTCCAACGGCTCCAGCTCTCTTCAACATCAAGCAGAGACTGCCACATTCAACGTGAACCATGTCTCCCTGCCCCTCCTACCTATGAAGGAGATCCAGGCACCTGCCGATCATTCCTCTCTCAGTGTTCATTGATTTTTGAACTACAGACCTCCACTTTCTTTTCTGAACGCTCAAAGGTGGCATTTGTGATCACGCTCCTTTCAGGGAGAGCCAGAGAGTGGAGCACGGCACTCTGGGAGACCCATGACCCTTGTTGCTCAAACTTTGAGCTTTTTGCTAAGGAAATGAGGAGGGTACTTGATCGCTCATGTCACGGCAGAGAAGCAGGACTCAAGTTATTGAATCTCCGGCAAGGTTCCCGCTCGGCCTATGATTACGCCATTGAGTTCCGAACACTGGCCTTCTCAAGTGGATGGAACGAACAAGCACTAAGTGACATGTTCTTTGAGGGTCTGTCTGAAACACTTAAAGACCAACTAGTTTCTCTGGAACTCCTCTCCTCGCTCCCGGAGCTCATAGATCTGGCAGGCCGAGTAGATTCACGTCTTCGTCTTCGGAGACCAGCCTGGACACCACCACTTAAAGTTACCCCGACATCACGAGCCCATGAACAGGAGAAGCCCACGCAATTGGGCAGGATCCGCATCGCTCCTGAGGAACGACGACGACGCAGAGTAGAGAGGGCCTGTTTCTACTGTGGAGGGTCTGATCACCAAGTCAAGTTCTGTCCAGTAAAAAGGAGCAACCATCTAGTTCAACTTGGAACGCTGGATGGTGCGACTTCAAGAAGACTCCCCGACCAGCGTCAACTACTTCCTGTCTTCCTCATCTACGAACAGCAGACCCACTTAGTGCAGGCACTAATTGACTCAGGCTCTGACCGTAATCTCATCAACGCGGCCTCGGCCAAGGCTCTTGGAATCCCCTTCCTGCCTTTGGAGACCCAGCTCAAGCTCCAGGCTCTCGACGGGAGTCTGCTCCCCTCCATCACTCACAGAACTCCTCTCATTGGCCTGAGAGTTTCGGGCAACCACTCAGAGCAAACCTCCCTATTCATCATGGAAGGTTCTCACGCCACAGTCGTTCTGGGCCTCCCCTGGTTAACCCAACACAATCCACAGATCGACTGGGCCACGAATTCCATCCTAGCCTGGAGCCCATCATGTTCCACAATGTGTTTACAATCTGCTACAACGTCATGCTTCAGCTCCACCCCCACGAAGGAGCTATCTGATCTCACCCACGTCCCTCTAGACTACCATGACCTCAGGGCAGCATTCAGTAAGTCACGCGCCACCTCCCTTCCCCCCCACCGACCATACGACTGTGCCATTGATCTGCTCCCCGGCACCACTCCTCCCAAGGGCCGCCTATACTCTTTGTCACCCAAGGAACGCCAGGCCAAGGACCAATATATTACCGAATCCCTCGCGGCAGGGATCATTCATCCCTCCTCCTCTCCGGCGGGGGCCGGATTCTTCTTCGTGGGCAAAAAAGATGGCTCCCTTCGACCCTGCATAGATTATAGGGGCCTGAACGACATTACCGTTAAGAACCGGTACCCGCTTCCACTAATGGCTACGGCTTTCGAACTTCTCCAAGGAGCCAAACTATTTACTAAGCTGGACCTGTGCAACGCATACCACCTCGTCCGCATTCGAGAGGGTGATGAGTGGAAAACGGCTTTCAACACCCCTACAGGACATTATGAATACCTGGTGGTTCCGTTTGGTCTTACTAACGCCCCCACCGTCTTCCAGGCTCTCATTAATGATGTACTCAGGGACTTTCTCAACTCTTCAGTGTTCGTCTATCTAGATGACATATTAATTTTTTCACGTGACCTAGATGAACACAGACACCACGTTCGCCAAGTACTTCAGAGACTTCTGGAGAATAACCTGTTTGTCAAAGCAGAGAAGTGTGAATTTCACACCACCTTGACCACGTTTCTCAGGTTCGTCATTGGCCCTACAGGCATTGAGATGGAGCCCACCAAACTTCAAGCAGTGACAAATTGGCCCACTCCCACCTCACGACAGCAGCTTCAAAGGTTCTTGGGCTTCGCTAATTTCTATCGCCGCTTTATCCGGGGCTACAGTACCATCGCTGCTCCACTCACAGCCCTGACCTCATCCAAGACCCAGTTCTGTTGGAACCAGGAAGCTGAAAGAGCCTTCACTGAATTAAAGAAAAGATTCACATTCGCCCCTATCCTCACCATTCCTGACCCATCACAACAATTCATCGTTGAGGTCGACGCTTCCAGTACGGGGGTAGGGGGCGTCCTGTCGCAGAGATCTATAGATGATAACAAGCTGCACCCATGTTCCTTCTTTTCTCATCGCCTAACACCTGCTGAGATAAACTATGGCATCGATGACGGTGAGCTTTTAGCCATTAAGCTTGCCCTAGAAGAATGGAGACACTGGTTGGAGGGGACAGAGGTTCCATTCCTGGTCTGGACTGACCATAAGAACTTGGAATACCTTAGGAGCGCCAAGAGGCTCAACTCTCGCCAAGCTCGGTGGTCACTCTTTTTCACCAGATTCAACTTTACACTCTCATACCGCCCGGGATCAAAGAACTCCAAACCAGATGCTCTCTCCAGACAATTCTCACCCACTCACGACACCTCCACCAATGATACTATAATACCCTCCTCCTGCTTGCTCGCCTCAGCCAAGCTGGATATTGAAACTAAGGTCCAGCAAGCCCTCTCCCATGAACCTGGTCCCAGTAATGTTCCTCCTAATCGCCTCTTTGTTCCCCACACCCTACGCTCTCAGGTTCTGGAATGGGCTCACAGTTCCAAACTGTCCTGTCACCCTGGCACAGCCCGTACTCTGACCCAGGTTCAGCAACGTTTTTGGTGGCCAACCTTGAAGGAGGATGTCTCCAGCTTCGTGGCTGCATGTGACATTTGTCTCAGGTTTAAGCACACCAATACAGCTCCAGCAGGCCTCCTACGACCCTTATCCCTCCCACACCGCCCATGGTCCGACATCGCTCTGGATTTCGTCACAGGGCTACCTTCTTCAAACGGCCACACCTGCATCATGACTGTGGTAGACCGTTTCTCCAAAGCAGCTCACTTCATTCCACTGCCAAAGCTTCCGTTTGCCAAAGAGACTGCAGAACTCATGATCAGTCATGTCTTCAAGCTCCATGGTCTGCCAAAGGACATTGTTTCAGACCGCAGTTCACCTCCCAATTCTGGAAGGCTTTCTGTAAATTAATTGGGGCCACTCCGAGCCTGTCCTCAGGGTTCCACCCTCAGTCACACGGCCAGACAGAGAGGAAGAATCAATCCCTCGAGGTCGCCCTGAGGTGCATGACTTCCAGAGACGCTACCTCATGGAGCAAGTTCTTACCCTGGATAGAGTACGCCCACAACTCCCAGATATCAGCATCAACCGGTCTTTCTCCCTTCCAGTGCTGCCTGGGATATCAACCGCCCTTGTTTCCATCTCAGGAGGAGGAGGTCTGTGTTCCGTCAGCCCAAACATTCATCCGACGCTGTAGAAGAACATGGCTTCAAGCCAGGAGGACACTCTTACAGGTCAGCAGAAGGTACAAGAAACAGCCCGACCGCAAGCGTTCTCAGGCCCCCAAGTACAGGGTGGGACAGAGAGTCATGCTTGCTGCCAGAGACATTCCCCTAAAAACCATCTGCCATAAACTTTCCCCTCGCTACCTTGGTCCATTCACCATCACGAAGATAGTCAACCCTTGCGCTGTTAAGCTCTTGCTCCCCTCAACTATGCGGAGGATCAATTCCACGTTCCATGTGTCCCAGTTACGTCGTCTCGCCTCATGCCCATTAAGTCCCCCCACCCACCCTCTGCCCACGCGCTGCGCGCTGCTTAAATCGCTGGATTATTGAATGTCTTCTGCTTCGATTCTCTCGCGTTTTGTTTTGCTTTCTTCACGTTGCCAAGTAGTTTCGTTTTCTCGTTTCACGTCTCTCGCCTTCTGTTTTGGATTTGTCGCCTCGCTGTTTGATTTCCCGGCTTTGATCTCGCGCTTCCTCGCTTTGACTACGGCTTTTGTTTTACGTGTTTTGGATTGTCGCCTCGCTGTCTGATCTCCTGGTTACCGATCTAATGCTTCCCATTTTGACTACGGCTCTCGCTTTGTGTTTTTGCCTGGACGTCACGCTGATTGATCTTCCGGCTTTTGACCCACGCTTTCGTTTTCCGACCTCGCTCCAGGTTAACGTTTCTACTCTTCATCTGCACTTGGATCCACCTCGTTTCACCTCGCCACGTGACAGGAAGTGATCCAGGTTTGGAGGGATAGTGTTGCCAGACGGTCAAAACCTGTCCTGGAACCTGGCCTGTACAGAGTGTAACGATGCGGGTCGCGCGAGGGGCAGAGCCGCGCATAAGCTGTTCAGAACGGGCGGTTCTGCAGGTTGCTACCATTCAGAGTTCTGAACAGGCAAAGGTGCGGCCATTTATACACACGGTTGCTAGGCAACGCCGCCGTCAGGCAATCAGCCTGAACAAGCCGCACCTGACGGCATGTTTATTTAAGGGTCCCGATACCGGCGCACTTCGTGCGATCATTTAGGTAGCACCGGTGAAGGTATTAGGGCCAAAGAAAAGAAAAGAAAGAAAGAAAGAAAGAAAGAAAGAAAGAAACTAAAAGATAGACAGACAGACAGACAGACAGACAGCTGTTTAGGGTCAGAGGCAAAGCCCCAGCCTCTGTCTATTTAAGACGCCGGCGAGAGAGAGAGAGAGATAGAGAGAGTGGCACGCAGCAGTTCAGCGTGTGCGCTCAGTACAGTTTGTTAGTGCACCAAGCACAAACTCTCTCTCTCTCTTTCCCAAAAGTCCTCGGTAAGGGTGAACGCCCCGAGAGGACAAGTTTTGTTTTATTTTCCAGAGCCCCGTCCGTTCTTGTGTAAATGGCGGAGCTCTGTTTATTTTGTGTTTACAGTTTTCATTGGTTTCCTTTTAAGTTCCTTAATTATTAATCCCACGCTATCTCCAAACGGGAAGGTGTTCCCGTGTGTATCACAAGCACTCTCACTAACTCCTATTTCATTGACCCACTCTAACGCCCAGCATAAGGGCTCTTATAATTAAAAACATTGCGTGGTGCGGCTCTCCATACCGCACCACTGTAACACAGAGACCACAGAATAATCATAATTTGGGGTAAAGTTGACAATTTGATTGCAGTGCCTCCAGGACTGAGTTTTCATATTAATACGTCTGCCAAACAAACTGCAATGGTTGCATAGTACTGTATCAGTCTTTCATCTTTTCCCCTTAGTGCACATTCTATCAAGATTATAACCCTCCTTTACCCCTCCTTTGCTGAACATTCATTACTAACTGAGTTCACACGGAGCTGCAATTCACCTCCACTGTCACTTAATCAACACTGCATCCCAGCATGGAGTTCTTCATCAGATTCCTGCTGTACTGCAGAAGGTCACATTTCTGTTCCTTTCCATTCTCCCGAATGAGAATTTCTTTATGCAAAATATAAAGTAGTTATCATTATCATGTTTAATAAGTTATTTAGCCAAGGACCTCTATTACATACGACATGCAGAATTTATGGACGCTTGGGACTGGTGATAGATTTTTTTTAAATTATGGTTAATAAACGATTTCTCAGACTGCACAACCATGTTTTGTACAGACCAAGTTATAAAAAGTTTAGTCCATGCATATTTACACCCATAAAATGTGTCATTTCTGTTCCTTATGGACTCACAAACCATTTAAGGCTCTGCTGTTTGTCAGTAGACAGATTGTGTGAACAGTCATTCAAATTTGCAAGGTCAGTTAGACACGTGGGTAGGAGATCACACCTGTCTGTCATCCATGGCTGACCTTGTGAATACAAATGGCCTGGAAGAGAGAAATTTGAATTCAAGTTAGACTATACATGCATTACAAATAAATGTAACAATAAAATATGCATACATTTCAGAGCTCAGACTTTGTTTTTTTTTCTCTTGTAAACTCCTGCTATGTGAGTTAACAAGCTGTATATATTCATAACCAACATAACTGCTGTGTTTAGCACAATCTATTATGACAGATGATTACATTTCGACTAAGATGCATGAAAAATCTATACGTTTCCCCAGCTCTGCACCATTTACATAATATTAATACATAATCTGGGGGTTTGAATAAGTTTACATCTTTCAATTTTAAGCAGAGGTTTCTCTGCTATGTCAGCTGCACACTTATTAGAGCTCTCCCCAAGGTCCCATTCTCCTAAGTTTCTGTTTTATAGCATAATAATAGTGAAAAATGTTTGCTTCTAGTGAACTAGTGAAAAATGTTTGCTCCATCTGCTCAAAGTGCGAGCAGACAGCAATAGAAAAAAAAGGTCCATGAAAAGTCCATAAAGTATGAAATATGAAAAGTATGAAAGTCCTTTATTGTCCAATAGTTTTATACTGACTTTAGGTCTGGAAATGACCCAAGCCATGGCCTTCAGATGGTGAATACCAGTGTCACATGGTCAGTTTTTCCGCTACATTTTCAAATTTGCAGGGAAAAATATAATATGTGGCATATGATGTCTTAATACTTTTGGCAACCTGTATTTCCACCTTACACCACGTGATCCCATGATAGTGTTCCTAGTGTGCCTTTGCTCGGTATAAACAATTTACTGAAGATCTACTAATAAATGAATATGAAAATTGTAGGATGAAGGGCTGATAAAAGGTTTGTACAACACTGTAGCAGTTTTCACAGGCATATAATGTGCCATAGTAGTTATGGAAGTTTTCTATTGTGTAGTGTATATTGAGGGTTAACATACTGTATACATAGCTGTCATTTTTTCAAGCCACATGCAACCTTGCTAATACCCTCCTGCCTGTGAAACTAATGGAAATCCCACTAGTCACTGATATGATGTTACACAGCATAGCTTAGATTACATACAAATGGATGTATTAACTTCATTCTTTTAGCAGGAATTGATTTTCATTGGCATTTAAATGATGGATGGAACATAATCGAAAAAATAAATTGCATTTTTTTCCATTATAGTCTCCATACATGATTGCAGTTATTGACATCTGAATTAACTGCTAATATATTGTGGGTAAATAGGGCACTAATTTAGATATACATTTGAAATTCAACCAGGCATGGATCACAGAACAGCCAACAGCTACTGACCTTGTAATCACCTTCAGCAACTAAATAAAGTTCAGGTTCATTGGAGTAACTAGAAGTGGAATATTGCAGTTTGAATGTGATTATGTTTTGTCTGTTTTATTCTAGTTTTTTAGAAACAAAAAATACTATTACCAAAAAATATATCAGCAGTAAGAGAAAATGTCTTTGCAGAGCTTGATTTCTGAAATGTTTGGCACATATGATGGCTTGCTGCTAAGTGGAAATATGGTCTGGATTAAAGAGGTCAGAGGAAAATTATTAGGTTCAAGCTGCTAGGATATAGAAACTAAGATAATCACTCTTTGTAACCTTGGTGAGCAGAAAAGCATCTCAGCATGCACAAAACATCATGCACATTATGTTGCACATCTGTCAAGCATGTTGCACATCCGTCAACCAATAATCTGAGTCGATCTTTGAAACTAGACAGTTCTAGAAACTAGACAGAAAATAAATAATCTGCTCATTCTCTTTGTACAAGTAAGTGAATAGTATAAAGGTTCCTGACCCTGGTAAAACCCACATAAAGAAGTCAGATTTCCTTAAACGATAGCAATACTTAATACTTAGTCAGTCCAAACCGGAACTGAAACTGCAGGCATTGTGTATTTTTCCCCTCTGTATTTTATTGTTCTTGTTTTATTGTTCTTGTTAATTGCTTTGAGCATTTTTTAAAACCTCAGCTCAACCACACCACATCATTTAAACGTTAGAATGTATCCACAATTTCTTTTGTATACAGTACTTTGAGCCAAATAATTAATTACATTTTTTAAAAACATTTTATTGATTACACTTTACATGTTTTACTTTCTCTATATCTTTGTTATTTTAATATCTTATTTCAACAAAGTATGTCTTATATATAGTCACTATACAAAGTTTAGAAAATATAGTCCCAAATAGCAAATAGTAATGTTGGCTGAGTTTGTAAGTAAGAATTACATCAGCACAATCCACAATTTAAACCTGGCACACTATTGTTAACAGGCCGTTACAACAGTATAGATTTAAAGCAGACAGAATCCTGAATCCGCAAACTATCTTCACTGCGGTCAAATACTCAGATATCTCGAAACCTACAGGCTTCTGGGCAGATGCTTTTATCTAGATCAACTTACAGAAGTGCTTTGTACTCTAAATGGAAAATATATCCTCAGTCTAGTACAAATAGGCTAGAATCCAATAATGCCATTAAGCTAAAACCCTTTCAGAGTGTAGAAAACAACACAGCAACTGCGTTATGTGGTGAATAGGGGGTTATGTGGTGACTTTGGGCCTTTGAGTCAGTATTAGTTATAGGGATCTGTTGACAGATATGAGTAAAAATTGTTAGGATTGTATTACAGTGGTTCAGTCTCTATTTAACAAGCAACTGAGCAAGCACACAGTTGTCTGCATGGTCCACTACAGGTCAGTAACATGAGCAAAGAACGGTTGTCCAGAATTACATGCTTTTCTTATTAGAGAGCCTTTGACTGTTTTAATCGGCTAGGTACAGGTGTAGTGTACCTTTTATAATAATTTATTCATATTCAATACCAAATAAGGCTAATAATAAGAAACAAAGTAGGGCAGTTGTTCCAGAAACGTCCAGAAAGGACTTAAAGAGGCATTCTCATGGGCCGACTGATCCATCATTGTTCTTAGGATAAAGACGAATCAAACTAATCAAATTCTATCACCAACACATATATTTTCTTAAATATGAGCACCTTTAAAATGCAGTGGAGTCTATGGCTGTCTGTGTAGACCACAGGAATTGTTTACTGTGATCAATGTTAATCTGTTATGAGACTGATAATAATAACACATTATTATTATTATTATTATTATTATTATTATTATTATTATTATTATTATTATGGAATACTGACATTTTATTTTAGTTTCCCCAATGTCCATTAAGACAGACTTTTGATAGCATCCACCAATTGCTTCTAAAAGAAATGAAGTTAAGAACTGTGACATGTTTGGCATTTCACATAAGCTTCCTCATCTTCTGGAGTTAATAGAGGCCACTGTACTGGGATTTTGCTATAATAGTGTGCTTCCATCATGTGGTAGGTTTTTTCATGAGCATATGTCCAGGGCCAGTGAAAAGGCAGGCATCGGTGTTGTAATGTATATGACAGTATTTGTTTTTTTCTGAAATTCATCCTCTTGGTAATGTTGTAGTTTTATAGTGATGTTACAAGTTGCACATTTTTGTCTCTTAAGGCTATTCATTAACAACACCTTTTATATTTTTCTTATGAGATTTATCATGATTAATAAAGCTTCATCTCTGGGACTACAAAGGAGCAACATTTCCTATTAATGCAAAATTGTTCCATCACCATGCCGATTAGACGCAAACACAATTCCTCTAAACAAACAACTCTTCCAGAGAGCCTGATATAACTATGCTTTTTATGTATGTATTTGGGCAGCTCACAGGCAAGAAGTACTTTGCCTCTTGATTTTATGGATACTGCAAAGAAAAATAATATAAATGCAGCATGAAGATTTTACTTGTATTAAGTTCAACTTTGCTTCATTGATTTAATCAGTATTTTCAAGAGTTTTATTTCTTTTTTTCTTCTTGATCCTATCCCTTTATCTACAGTAGTTTTAGCTTTATCTAGTAATTTAAAATTTTGATGACCGCAGTTGAACTAAAAATGACAAATTTCTATGAAAAAAAGGCTGCTTGGTACATGCATCCAGTATAGTTTTGAGCAATTAAAAGTGTCATGTGATTAAAGTGGTTGTTTGTCCTGTATGAAAACCATATGTTTCATGTGAAAGATGGTGATAAGATGAGACATAACATAATACATATACATATTTGGGTGTCGCTGTTGCTTAGTGGTTGCAATTCCATGGTTGTTTGTCTGAATTTCGTCTCCTGTGTGTTGGAGTTTGCATGTTCTCCCCATGCTTGGTGTTTTTTTTTTTTGGGTACTCTGGTATTCCCCCACAGTCCACAGACATGAAATCTAAGTTGAGGGGCATTTCTAACCTGCATGTAGTGTGTGACTAAGTGCTTGCACCTTGGCACCCCATCCAGGGTGTAGCTTGCCTTGTTCAAGTTTACTGGGATAGCCAACATGCCTCCGGAGACCCTGCACAGGACAAGCGGTATGAAAAATGAATGAATGATTGTAGTACTGATTGTAGTATATGATAAGAATAAAAAAATGAATGATAACAGCATGATACTGTATGTGGAGCAGTTCATGTGTATTTTTATGATAAAGCAGTATGATATACATTAATAACAGTAACAAAACCAGGAAAGAATGATGTAGATAATCAAATGTGCAAATGTAACTTACAAAAATATACTGCCTACTGCTGCTTACTCCTGCGAATGCTATAGTGCATATTATCAGTGACTGTACAGTACAACATATCTTACAGAGAATATTGAATAAATGCAAATCCAGTAGCTGGATGGGCTGTTCAAAATCTAGGTCTGATAAAACCTTAATTGCTGCCATAGTTTAAAAAAAATACAGGGTAAATATACAGTATATAAAATATGCTAAAACACCTTTAAAGTTTAATAAATAAATAAATAAATAAATAGATAAATAAATATCTTCTAAGGTCTTCTAAGCTACTGCATGTAAGACAATATGATGAAATTCCCTCTAGAATGTCTTTTCATGAGATGCTGTGCCATCTACAGTATGGTTCCCCTGGGTGCAAAAAAACCCCAAAAACATGATGTTTTTCCCAAACATGTCAGGAAATATGATCACGTGCCCCTACAGGGTTGTCCAATCTTGCAAATGAACATCATGTCATGCTTCATAGAGTTGGAGAAAAAGATATGCCATAACTTATAGGCTTTCCTACATATGAGGGGAAAAAAGAGATGACGTGCCTTCTAGGTATTCCTATGTGTACTACAATTTGCCTTTCAGGTAAGAGCTTTAAATGGGCAACATTTTGTATACACACAGTGCTTTGCAAAGGTATTCATACCCCTTGGACTTTTTCACATTTTGTCACTTTACAACCACAAATGTAAATGTATTTTATTGAGATTTTATGTGATAGACCAACACAAAGTGGCACACAATTGTTGAAAAAAAAAAAGTCTAAGAAAAATGATAAATGGTTTCGAAAGTTTTTTTTTTTCTACAAATAAATATCAATATAAATATCAATAAAACTGTGGTGTGCGTGTATTTAGCCCCCTAGGTTAATAGTTTTAGAACTACATTTTGCTGCAACTTTTTTGGGGGTATTCCTATAACAGATTTGCAAATCTAGACAGTGAGATTTTTGCATATTCTTCTTGGCCAAATAACTCAAGTTCAGACAGATTAAATGGACAGCGTCTGTGATGAGCAATTTTCAAGTCTTGCCACAGATTCATAACTGGATTTAGGTCTGGACTTAACTGGGCCATTCTAACACTTGAATATGCCTTGATCTAAACCGTTTCATTGTATCTGTGGCTGTATGTTTTGTATGTTTCATTGTCCTGCTGGAAGGTGAGCCTCTGCCCCATTCTCAAGTCTTTTGCAGACTCTAACAGGTTTCTTTTAAGATTGCCCTGTATTTGGCTTCTTATCAACTCTGATCAGCTTCCCTGTTTCTGCTGAAGAAAAGCATCCCCACAACATTATGCTGCCACCACCTTGCACAGTGTTAAGTTTTCCACCACACATAGCGTTTTGCATTTAGGCCAAAATAATAATAATAATAATAATAATAAAATTGGTCTTATCTGACTCGAGCCCTTTCTTCCACATGGCTTGTCACAAGCTGCAAAAAGGACTTCTTCAAGTAACCTTGACTAACCTTGATAGATATTAATAAATGTCCGTTGGAATGATACCTCCGGGCTTACAGTCAGAGTGCAGCAGGGTTTATACACATCGACAGTGGAAGACTTTTGTGCTTTTGGGATATGTTATCAAATCATACATCGATCAAGTACTCTGAGAATATCTTTTTATCTTATCCCCGTTGCCCCTCCTCTTTACTACGCGTCGGTTAGAGGCACGCGGAAAGGTGGCGCGTGCGTAAAGGCGCGCGCGCAACTCTCACTCCCCACTACCGACTGCACGCGCTCGCTGCGCGTCGTTCAAAACCTCCAGAGAATAAACAGAGCGCAAACACGGGGACAGATTAAGCTGGAAAGCGACTTATTCGGGTCGGAAATCGGGTTTTGTTGTGTATCCTGCTCGCGTGAAGTCTTCACGAATTAGTTACCGAGAAAAGCGAGTTACTTCGAGCGTTATTCCTCATGGACAGGCGCGCGCGCTGGAGGACAGAAGTGGATTTTAAACAGCTTCGGCTCTGCACTTCTCTGTTAATGAACCTTGCGCCGTGATAAGGTAAGCCAGGGTGTAACTTTACCCTGTCTGGGTAGGAATGAACAAAGAGAGTTCAATAAGTTATTATTATTATTATTATTATTATTATTATTATTATTATTATTATTATTTTGTCTGTAAAAGGAGTTGATTACTCACTCATGCACCACGGCGTGTGCGCGTGCACTTTGCATGGGAAAGAGGACATGGATGGGCTGCGTGTGTTTACCCTGTGTGCTAAGTTTTATATACATGTGGTTTTAGTTTCTTCTGAAGGCGTGCTGGAGATTGCATGGTCTGTTTTGTCAGAACTAAAACCAGGTTGCAGGTTCTGCAATTATAAACCATCTTCCTGTTTAAGAAGCATCATAGCGCGGAAGGATTTGATGAATATACCCCTGGTGGATTATTTTTCCATCAAACACGCACGCACACACACACGTTTGTCTTATTATCCTTCCGAGGACATAAGTATTAATACAGCAAATTAATGCTACACATATGCACCTACCTCTTAACCCCAATAACATTAAGAAAAGCTTTAAACACTTTTAGATTTTTTTTTTTGTTTTTTTTTTTTGGTTGTTGTAGTTAAAAACAGTTTTCCTTATTTGTCCTGCCAAATGTTCTGGCAAGGTCAAAACTCTCAGATATTATCTATCATCATCCTGCTACCATAGGGACCAAGATATAATAACGTATGCCCCCTCCTCTCCAAATACTCTCTCTCTCTCTCTCTCTCTCTCTCTCTCTCACACACACACACACTCAAAGCTATTGAGAGTCTATTGACCACAATGAAAATAAAAGGTCAGAAATCCTGTGTTTGTAAGAATCACCTAATCCATGGAGAGTGCCCTCATTTTCTGAAACATTTATAATAACCATGAGTTTAAGAAGACATTTATCAAATCATTTTAATGCATGGTTAATATTTTTTATGATTTCTGATGATCAGTTGTAAGTGATTTGTGCAAACTTCGACTCAAGAACCAAAGCTGTCTCTGAAATGTTTGAATTTGCAAACAGCGTGGGAAAAAACAACCATCAACAAAAAACAGCAAAAAGTGAGATATTTATAGGGTTTCTGTTATACTGGTTAACGTTGTAGCTGTATTTAGGGTTTTGCTGCTTCTTCCTGAGGAAGATCTTTAGGGCAATCGACTGAGTAATACATGATCAATACAACCCTGACATTGTGTTTGTATTTTTGTGATAAATGGAATTTTCATATTTGAGCTAAATCCTTCACCATAGTTCAATAACAAAAAGTGCAATACTATTTAATTTACTTAATGAGTACAGACCATGTCTCCTGAAACTCATCTCATGTCTAAATGAGGACATGCATTATGGGACACTTTCCATAAATAATGCAAAGCAGAAAAATAATTAAGTGTTATTCCGTTCATGCATCTATGCTGAATTCATTTCTGTCTTTTTTTTTTTTTTTAAACAAAGATAGAATATAAAAAAATGCTATATTGTAGGCCCAGGACTAAATTAATGAATAAAATAAAAGAAATAAAACAGCCTAAACATTATACTTTAACCTGCTATCATTATGGCCTTAATTGACTGGAGCTTCATAATTAATTCACAAGGTTTTACATCGATTATGCAATGTTGCATCTTGTGCTCTTTAACCCTCATTAAAATTGAAAGATTGCTGATCTTTGTTGACCCGTGGACTTTTTCTTGAGCATGAGTACCTACATCGTTTCTTTCTTTTCTACTTCCTGCCATTATAATAGCTTCCACACAGAATCAAACAAAGCATTATGGAAAATGGGGTTCGATTAGGCTGACCTGTGTTTTAAACTTCTTCCTCTGTTTCAATATCTTCTGGGAAGCGAATGCACATCTTAAAAGAAAGGTGTAACTAAGGGTTGATGTTGCATGAAATGTGTTAGCATATCATTGTGTAAGCATGCTTCCTTGAGAAAAGGGTTTTATATGTCCATTCATAGACTTGTACATTGTAAGTGCATCTTAACATAACAGATTTCTGAGTCTGTAAAAGGCATGTAAAAAAATCAGATGTGCTGCTCAGCCTTAATAATATTTGATTTAATTAGAAACTTAGGATGAGAAACTGAAGTGGAAAAAAAAAGTTGCATCTGAAAATAGGTCAGCTGGATAAATCTAGACAAAAAGGGAACAAAAGAAGCTTTCCAACATAGCCGTTGTCATGTTAAAATTATTAAATTAACATTCATAAATGACATGGATTATTTTTCTTAATGGTAAACGTTATTCCTTTACCTTTTTCTTGTTTATTGCTCAGGATTATGTATGTGTGAAGGGGTGTTTATCATATGAGTGACAAAAGTCATTACTTTTATGTGTATTATAGTGAATTCATATACAGTCTATGCATCATAGGTTTTTTCTTTTTTTCTGTAAAACCTTGGATTGCGAGCATAATTTTATTCCGGAAGCGGGCATGTATATCAGAGCAAATTTACCTCATAAGAAAGAATGGAAACTCTGATGATTTGTTCCAATACCCAAAAATATACAGATAAAAATAATTGATATAAAAATATAAACTAAAAATAACACAAATTAACTTGCATTTTACTTTTGAAAATAATCCCGACAGAACAGTGTTTCTGTTAGTGTGTGCTTGTGCATGCATGTACGTGTGTATCTATCTATATGTATGTGTGTGTGTGTGTGTGTGTGTGTGTGTGCGCGCACGTATACGCATGTGTGTGCTGAAGTAAGACGAGAGATGGGAGAGAGTTACTGTATAGGACAACTTTCACTCACACACACACCCACACACACCCACACTCTAACGGAAACACTGCTTTGTCGGGAAACTTCTTTAACAAGGAACCTCTATAATGGCACTGGCTTTTGCTTTACGTGTGTGCACACACATGGTCACAGAAAAGGGTTTTATATGTCCATTCATAGACTTGTACATTGTAAGTGCATCTTAACATTACTGATTTATAATAAACAGTTGACTATACGAGTGACACACACTCACTGAGCATGGAGAGCATGGGAGATGATTACCCATAATCCTCTGATCACGTGACGCTCGGCAGACAAAGCCCATGTGAACTACTCGGGTATCAATACCTCGCTCTTTTATTATGTTCCTATTTATTCAATCAATCCAAGGTTCCACTGTAATTTTGTCCACGGACCGTGAAATGCCTCTCATGCAAGAAAGAAAAAATTAGATAAGTATAATGCTTGTGTCTACTGTTTCTGATTATAAAGATTTGACACTATTGTATGACCACAAAAGTAAATTATTATGGACCCATGCACAACAGCACCACCAATGTACGCAGAGTGATGTGAAGAAACAAGCCTGGGACAGATTTCTTTCTATCCAAAACTTATCAGTGGTAGGTGGGATAAATTAGTAAATTCTTAAGCCAATTTATCACCAGATTTTATATTCATTTGGGCTGATATTGTTCAGACTACTTTGCTGACATGTCCATATGGTGTCATTATACGTCATTGATGAGACGTATGTAAAATAGAGTTGTATATGCAATGAACATGAACGAGGTGGTATAATTATACGAGCGTCCTTTCTTTTCATATAAAATGCATTTAGAGGAGAAATTGAAATAAGCAAGCGATTAAAGTAGAAATTCCATTTAGAGTAGAAATTAACAAAAAGGACATATGACTAAAAACTACATTTTCAACTTTTTAGTTTGGTTTGTTTGGTATTTTGCCAGTAAAGCCTTACGGACATGAAACACCCTTAAATATTAGTAATCATGTATGCTGATACCTGTCTGTCTGTTTTCCCCTATACGCTCTGTATTATGCTATCGATGAGCCTTTGTGGTGTCATTTATTATCAGATGTATTATTAATAGAAAATTGAAATCAATTGATATTTCCATCATGAAAAAAACTTGGCAATTTCATATTATTAAAGACAATTTCCATCTTGTTGTTCTATACGTTTTCTCATTATGAAGACAGTACATGCAGAGCTTACAAATGGCACAGGGATTTGCTTGACTGCACAGTATTAAATAACAATTAAATGAGCTGGTTTTGAAAAAAAGTCCTCCTACAAAATAGGGAATGCATGTGGTTTATTAAGATGCTTAATGGAGCTGTTTCAAAGCCCACAAAGCATGGTTCTGTTATTTAGCTGATGAATTTACCATTGTACAGAATGCACAGTAGGTAGTGACGAGATATATAGCATTAAAGAAATGATGAGAATAAAATGTACAAGGCACAAGGACAAGAGAATGGTTTTGTGACAGTGAGTAAAAATGTACCCTAGACAATCAGATTTTTGGAATTACCATTAGATTAACTGACTGCTATTTAGAATGAAATCTAAAGTATTTAGAATTAAATTAACCAGTTTTTTCTCCTTAATCATAACTGAGTCTGTTCTGTCTGTGTTTTTAGGGCCTCTTCCTGGCCTCAAACTCTCACAGCTGATGGAAGTCTTGGAGGAGTATCCTTACAATGAAAGCTTCCTCAAAAATGGCTTTAACAGCCTCAACACTACGGATGCAGGCAGAAGACATCAGTACAATTATTACGCAATGCTTCTCACCCTGCTCATTTTCGTCATCGTCTTCGGAAACGTACTTGTCTGCATGGCCGTGTCCAGAGAGAAAGCTCTACAGACCACTACCAATTACCTGATCGTGAGCTTGGCTGTTGCTGACCTGCTGGTGGCAACTCTGGTTATGCCTTGGGTGGTCTATCTTGAGGTATGTTATGAAATAACAAATTATTACACATTAAGGACAATCACTTTCTGAAAGAAATAGTTCTAAAATCTGATTGGCAAAGCCACATTTATCTGGGTGTGCATCATGGTTGAATGCTGAATTAATGTTCCAGGGTTTAAATCAAATGCTTACAGTTAAGCCAGTATTACTTATCAAGTAAGGTCTACTATTAACATACTATATTTTGTTTGGAATATAGTCCAATCATTTATATATCCTTTATATATGACAGGATTCATAAATATGGATGCTTAATAACATTATTTGCTGTTAATAACATGGTTGATCAGACCACACAAATAAAAACAAAGCAGCAACTGTTTTCTTTTATTCTTTCTTTCCTTTTTTGTTGTTGTCCTGGAATGTAAAAAATGCAGTATGATATTAAGGATAGTACTGTACCATATTCTGTACTGGCTTCCACTAACTTATCAGATTTTCACACTAACCCTATTAATTGTTCAATAGATACCTCTGTAAAATAATCATTCTTAAACATTTGTACACAGTTTCTTTTGGATCGTCATCTGCAAAGAAGAACTTTCCCTGGTGTATATCTGTGGTCTATTTGCTTATGAAATTACCCACCAGATCAATGGAACAAACATACATTAGGGCCTCTGATTCAAACACTGCTGTTAATAAAATAAGTATACTGGGTACATGATATTGTGAAGCGCGGTTGAGATGCGTATGGCTGTCGAAAAGATCCCCAGTTCGATCCTGATCTCGTGTTACTGTCTGTGAGGAGTTCCATGTTCTTCCCTATTCTTATATGGGTTTCCTATCTGGCGTTCTCCCATTGTACAAGCACATAAGGTTAGCTGGTTTGGCTGCACCAAATTGTACTAAAGTGTGACATTAACAGGAAAAATGGTGGGGGAAAAAAAGCTCTGTCTTCCCACATGGATCATCCATTACACAATGCAGTCACAGGCAGTCTCTTTCATTTGCAAAGAAATGCCAGCAGGTTGTCTGGTATAAAATTACAACAACAAAAAAACACCTATATTTCCCATATCCATACATGCATTTGTTTGCATGTTGTATTTTTACAGTAATTCATATGAAAACAGACTCAAATTACTGGAATTAGTCATGCATTATTTTTCACCTTTTGATTGAAGTTGAGTCTGATGTGTAGTATACTTCCATCATGATATACAGAACATTGGCTCTGTACCAAGAAAAACTGTTAATGAACTGATCCAGACTACCCACAGCAGCTTTCATTAGAGGTAAATAATCCTTTAATCAATGAGAGCAGTGCAAACTCCAGAGGCAAGAGTGCAGGCTGAACAAGCAGGTTGTGAGCACCTCAGCATGCCTGAAGACAGACATTAATCTGAAGCTGCCAGGAAGTGCACTGCCAGGCTGCTCAGCAGACACTGCGAGATTGACCTGAGTTTGATTACTTCTCTGCCAGGTTTATGGCACATTACAGAAATAGGGCCAAATTCTGCTGAACTTACTGGGGGCAAATTTACTAAGCCTGCCACATCCAGTGTCTGATTATTTTCACATTTTCAAGCTAAATAAATGTGAGGCTTTTTTAATCAAATCATAATATGATAATACATATACACTGTGAATCTTATGCACATGATTTATAATCTGAGCAGTGTAAAAAGCCAAACTCTAAGTCACTTGATTACAAAAGGGGAAGGTTTTTGTATCAGTTACAACAGCAGTGAATATAAAGTATCTTTCTAGCACAGAGATGGCAGGTAATTACAAGTAATTTACAGAATGCTTACTGTAATGTGTGCCTGCAGCACTTGATTTTTAAATAGATTGCAAATTTGTATTTTAAAAGTATTGTTTGTATATGACTATAAAAATGACCACTGCAATTTTACTGTCATACTGCATACTTCATCACTTTTATTGCAAAACAAGCATCTTAAATACTTTTACAAATGTCAAAATTCTTAACCTTCAAGCCATCAATAACTTTTACATTGGATATGAAGATTATTAACATAATGAAAGGCTAATAAATCAAACAGAAGATATATTCCATATTTCACAATGTGAATCTGCAACAATCTACTGCGATAGAATCAAAAATCCCAGTTCTAAACATACAGTTTACTGTTTTCCTAGCTCTCTCTCATTCCTATATATTTATATACACTGATAAGCCATAATATTAATACACTGACAAGCGAAGAGAATAATGTTGATTATCTTCATCCAGTTGTTCTCGAATTTGATGTGTTAGCAGCAATTTTATAGGCAAGTGTAAGGATCTGAGTGACTCGGACACATGGCCAAATTGTGATGGGTGTGAGTATCTGTGATGGGTAACCTGGTACCTACTAAAAGTTGACAGTGTCACAACTTGACAGCATTATGGACGCCCAAGGTTCCATGATGTTTGTGGGGAATGAAGGTTAGAATGTCCGGTCCAATCCCACAAATAGCTGAAAAGATTGCTGGCTATAAAAGAAATGTGTCAGAAAACATACAGTGCATTGAAGTACAGTGCATTTTTCACTACTGAAAGCGCCTACATTGAGCACATGAGCATCAGAACTGGCCTATCGATCAATGGAAGAAGGTGGCCTGGTCTGATGAATCACAATTTCTTTGACATATGGGAGTCCATTGTGCTTCA
Organism: Clarias fuscus; assembly: GCA_030347435.1. Taxonomy (NCBI): domain Eukaryota; kingdom Metazoa; phylum Chordata; class Actinopteri; order Siluriformes; family Clariidae; genus Clarias; species Clarias fuscus. The sequence goes on from CM059218.1 coordinate 9,620,477, forward strand.
CTTGTCTGTGAATGAGATTGCACTGGAATGGTTTGGGGAGCATGGCAGTTCAAGAATGTTAAATTCCCAAACTCCAAATCCAATAAAAAAATCTGGACAAACACGTCTGATCCATGAAGGTCTTTTATTCAGGCTTAAACTGAATAATGAACGATAAGTAGAAGAATGATTAAGAGAACTGATGTTATTATTTTAAATCTTTCAGGTGGTGGGAGAGTGGAGATTTAGTACAATCCACTGTGACATCTTTGTAACTCTTGATGTTATGATGTGCACAGCAAGCATCCTTAATCTTTGTGCCATTAGCATTGATAGGTAAGTATATCTAATAATATTCCTCATTATCATTAATAGCCTAGCTGTACTGCAGGAGGTACTTTTGATTTTAAAGTAATTGTCAAGACATTTAAGAGGAATAAAGGAATGGAAAAAAGGAAAGCATATTAATGTTAAATGGTTATTATTGTTACTATTATTATTACACCAGATCACTGTCAGTTGGTTAACTGTTTATTAACCACCAAGAGACAAGGGCAGCCTTTTCACAAGGAACATAAACAGCACTCCATATTCTCATCCCAGGGAATGTCAGTTAAAAAAAATTCCATTCAGAACGCACTACAGCATTACCAACTCAGACATCACTTCCTCTCTGTGTTACCCTGGTAACAAACATCTCCTACACTAAAGAAATAAAATTGTGAATATATAGTAATGCCATAAACAATTAATTTTTACATTGTATCATCATCAATGTTGCGGCCAGACACAGTAAAACTGATTTCTTCTATTTACCTTAATTTATTCTACATAAGTTATTTTAATGTAATATGAGGAAATGAGGGGTAGGTCAATACTTTTGCATAGCGCTGTATATTGAAGCAAAAGCTGATTCTTAACAAAACATATACTAATTTATATATTTATTTAAGCAGACTATTTAAACTTTACTACGCAACACATTTTTAAAAATGATTTATTGATTAAATTTGCACTGCACCTCAAAAAATATGGAAAGTTGACTTGAAGGGAAAAGTGTGGTAGAAGAAGGTACACAAGCAACAGGGATGATGGCGTCCTTAGGAAGATTGTCAAGCAAATCCAATTCAAGAACTAGGAGTGGAAAGGGGCTGGTGTCAGTGCATCAAGTGCCACCATGCACAGATGTTTTCAGGAAATGTTCTAAAACTGTTGTTTTCCTGAGATCAAGCCACTCTTGAATCGGAGACATTGGAAACTTCTTACGTGGGCTAAGGAGAAAACGAACAGGACTGTTGCACAGTGGTCCAAAGTCCTATTTTCAGATTAAAGAAAAAATTCCATTTGATTTGGAAATCAATTAACCAGAGTCTGGAGGAAGAGTGGAGAGCACAGATTCCAAGTTCAATGAAGTCCAGTGTGAAGTTAAGACTGTCAGTGATAATTTGGGGTCACATGTCATCTGCCTTTTATCAAGCCACTTGATTTATTAAATCCAATTTTTATGCAAGCATCTACCAGGAGATTTTAGAACTTCTTGCTTATGTCTGCTGATGAGCTATATAGAAATGCCAATTTTGTTTTCCAGCAGGACTTAGCACCTGCTCACAGTGACAAAAGTACCACTAACTGGTTTTCTGACCATGCTATTACTGTGTTTGACTGGCCAGCCAACTCACCTGACCTGAACCCCATAGAGAATCAATAGGTTATTGTCAATTGAAAAATGAGCAACACCCGACCCAACAGTGGAGATGAAGGCTGCTATCAAACAACTCGGTTTTCAGTAATGCTTGAGCAGTTCCACAGGCGGATTACCTCCATGCCATGCCGGATTGAAATAATTGGTGGTAAGGGAACCCCGACCATTTCTGATTTTCATGAGCTATAAGCCATAATCATCAATATTTAAAAAGGGCTTGAATTATTTCACATTAAGTGTAATGAATAGAGAATACAGTATATGAGTTTTACGATTTGAATCGTGTTCTGAAATTTTTTTAAACAATTTTCTGATTGTTTTGAGACGCACTGTATATGTAGTTTATTTACAAAATTGTATTATTATACAAGATATTATATCTTTGTAATAGTCCCTTTGAACTGAGCAGCATTTCTCCCTACAGTCTGGGAACTTACTTAACATGGCCGCAATGTGATCAGAACACAGCTAAAATCGTCCTCCTGTAGGGTCATAAAACCTTGAAGAAATCAATATGTTATATACAGTGTATGGCACATTTTGTGTGGACAACTGACCATCACAGCAATACGTGCTTGTTGAGCATTACATTACAGATATAATCTCCTTTTGCTGTTATAATGACCTTCACTCTTCTGCCTATGATTTCCTATAGTTCTTAGGGCATGGCTTTGGCGATTTGTGCTCATTCAACCACAAGAGCATTAGTGAGGTCAGGCACTGATGTCAGGTGAGGAGGTCCTGGTTCCAATTCATTCAGTAAGTTTGAAGTCAGGCGTTGTTAGTTCTTCTACACCAGCCTTGGCAAACCATGTATTCATGTGCTCGTAGGGATATTGTAATGCTGCAACATGTTCGCCTATGTCCTGGTAAAGAAAAATGGTAATGTTTGTTTTACTGAACTTCCAGTCTTACACATTATTATGCTGATCAATCTCTGCTATCCGTCACCAAACGTCACCCAGATGAGGATGGGTTACCTGTTGAGTCTGGTTCCTCTCAAGGTTTCTTCCTATTACCATCTCAGTGAGTTTTTCCTTGCCACCGTCGCCCTCGGCTTGCTCATCAGGGACAATCTTATCATTTTGATTCATACACATTGCATACAAACTTACTTCTTTTGATTGTGTAAAGCTGCTTTGCGACAATGTCAATTGTTAAAAGCGCTATATAAATAAATTGACTTGACTAATGTTGCAGCTAGAGCTGCGCAATTAATCGTTACTATCGATTCATTTGAATTTATGGTCTATGTCGATGTTGAAAAATGAAAATCGATTTTACAGTTTCTCTGGACATTTTGGACATTCATTGACACTAGTGGTCACTGCATACCTGCACACTCATGGACATAATGCACATAAGGCACTTTAAATGTGCACACAAGTCACTTTAAATATGACACTTTACAGCATATTTGCACATCCCCTGGACATTCCATTCTATTTATGTTCACACCATTCCCACACAAAATTCTATATTTTCTATATCGTACAGCTAGGTTTTTCTTATATTTTTCTTATATTGTACATTTTGTATTGTACAAATATTTTATTCTTTCTTAGTTAAATTTATTTTCTATTTAGTTTTTCATATTTATTTCCTATTAATAGTCTTTATTTTAAAGTCACGGGCAGTCGTCTAAGCATTTCCTGCATATCGTACTGTGTATGACTGTGTATGTGACAAATAAAAATTTTATTTGAATTTTAGTATAAAATAAAGGTCTGACTCACATCGCATCCAGTCAGCAGCTCCGCTTGCCATAAGAAGTGCTGGAAAAGACTCGTTGAGAATGGTCCAATCACATGAGCCCAAATATTTAAAAACAATATTGATTTGAGTGGGAGGGTTCGGGGCACACAGCGCTGCGCCCCAAGGATGATTTGAAAAGATCCAATCAGAGCTCAGCCTCAAGTCACATGCTTTTCAAACGTTTACGTGCCTACATAGACACTCGTTTGTACACGAACACAAAACGGAATACAGTTTTGATTTTTTTTAAATTGCAAATAAATTATATTAAGAAATACAGTGGAATATTGTTACTAAATGACTTTATTTCATTATTAAAATAAATAATTATTATGTTAAATAATTACATGTTAAAGGAGCATTCTTATCTGCCTAACTTTAGGGGGGCGGCGCCCCTGCGCATTGACCGGCCGCCACTGAAAGGGTGTACTTTTTGGAGACATCCTGAAAGTAAATTTCATTAAAAATCTGATTTTGTTTTGCAGTATCCTGCTGGGTATCTAAATGGAAAATATATATTAAAAAAAAATTCTTATTAAGTTTTAATTACTGTACTTACATAACGTTGAATGTTTTTAAAAAATTTAATTCAAACAAGAAATTTCTTTCATATGATATTGTCTATCAATTGAAAAATGCAAGTAAACAAGAAGTAATAAAACAACTTGTTAAAGTGGTTTTTATTTAGTTCATGTTCTTCAGTATCTGTTAGGGTTTTTCTTCCGGGTTCTCTATTATCCTCCCACATTCAGCAAACATTCCACTAGGTGTTTTGTCTAAGATAAAGTATCCAGTGTTTTTGGGATAGACTTAGGATCCACTGCAACCATGATCAGCATAAAGGACTTACTGAAGTGAAATTAATAAATGAAGGAAGGAAGGGAAGGAAGGAATGCTTCTGAAGACTGACTTGAGAGACTACAATCCCAGTACTTTCAAACCTTTGTTTAGTTATTCTTGATGCTGTTTCTTTATTTATTTTTATAAAATAAAAATAGATGAAAGCAAGACCAAAACCTCTGATTTGAACTTCATTTACCAGTTACCAGCTTCGGAAATCACTAATTAAATGCACCAAAGCAGACACTCAATATCCATCTCACAATATCAACTATTCAGAAGAGATTATTGCATAGTTTGGATGCCTTCAGCATTGTATTATAATGTAGAAAAGAATTAAAATCATGTGCCAACAGGGCCCTTTTATAGAGAGCCGCTGACAGGTGGATGATATTATACGCGTTTATAATTTTTATTATAAGTTTATTGTAAAGGATAAACAGAATATCAACCAAAATTTCAGGAAAAAAAACACATGATACAAAAGTTATAAATAGAGTTGGATTTCAATGAGTAAAATAAGAATTTGATCCCCAAGCAAAACATGACTTAGTACTTGGTGGAGAGCCCTTGCTGGCAAGCATGGGGGTAAGATGTTTCTTGTAGTTACCAGGTTTTCACACATCTCTGGAGGGATCCTGTTTCACTCTTCCTAACAGATCTTTTCTAAATCCTCAAAGTTTCTTGCCTGTCGCTCTGTCGACGTTTCAGCTTCTTCCATAAATTTAATATTGGATCAAGGTCTGGAGACTGGCTAGTCTACTCAATGACCTTAATGTCCACTCCTTTTTTTTGCCTTGGCCGTATGTCTTTGCATGGAGACCCATCCATGACCCATCTTTGGTGTTCTAACTGACGGAAGGAGGTGCTCATCCAAAATATTATAATACATGGCCCCGTCCATTGGTCCCTCACTGCGGTAAAGTCAGCTTCTACCTTTAGCAAAGAAACAGCCCCAAATCATAATGTGCCCATCTCCGTGCTTGACTGTAGTGATGGTTTTTCTTTCTCCAAACACGGTGAGTTGAGTTGATGACACAATTTTGGTCACATCTGACCACAGCACTTTTACTGCATTGGGATCATTCACAAGCTCCTCCTATGTTGTTCTGAACTGATCTGATCCCACACTTTTCTCATGATCATCCTTATCCCATGAGGCGAAATCTTACATGGAGCTCCAGACTAAGGGTGATTGGTGGTAATTTTGTATTTGTTCCATTTGCAAATGCTTCCAGTTGGCTCCTTTTCACCAAACTTCTTGCTGATGGCCTTGTAGCCCATTCCAGTCCTGTGCAGGTCGGCAAACTTGTCCCTGACATTCTTTGTTAGCTTTTTGGTTTTGCTCATAGTGGTGAGGTTTGAATGGAAGACAGAGATTCTGTGGACATGTCTCTTTTATACACCAGGTGTCTTTAGGAACACCTTCTTGATTTGGCAGGACATCAGCACATAACCAGTTTGTGGGAGCCAGAATTATTGTTGGTTGGTAGGAGAGTCCTGGTTTTTGATTGATATTCTGTTGCTATTCTTTTAAATAAATCTATAATAACAATTATAAACTGTTAATTTCTTTGTAAGTGGGCAAGCTTATAAAATCTGCAGGGCATAAAATAATAAATAAATAAATAATTTATGTATAAAACATTACCATAACACCATACAAAGAATTTCAGGTCTGTGGGTTTCTTGTTTGGTTAGTATTTTGCCTAATAGCCAGTTGAATATTGTGACTACTCAACATGTGTCTCAAGACAAGCTAAGATTTCAAGAAGACATTTGGCACATATACACTGATGATGCAAATTGAATTTTGTAAAATGTAACAATGGTGTTGGAATTGTGTGACCAAATTATTTCTTCTCCAGGTATACAGCAGTTGCCATGCCGATGTTGTATAATACACGCTACAGCTCCAGGAGAAGAGTCACAGTCATGATCTCAGTAGTGTGGATCCTGTCATTTGCCATTTCATGCCCTCTGTTGTTTGGCCTCAATAACACAGGTAAGTTTGTGGTGCAACAGCCTGTAAAGTCTAATTTCCTGTCACTTTTCTTTTAAAACAAGATCTTTACTGAATTTCCATTCTGCTCTAAATTTACAGAGAGCCACGATGAAGCCCTTTGTGTAATCGCAAACCCCGCCTTTGTAGTCTACTCTTCTGTTGTGTCCTTCTATGTACCCTTCATTATCACCCTGCTTGTGTACGTGCAGATCTACGTAGTGCTGCGTAGACGACGAAAACGTGTCAGCACAAAGCGCACATACCCAAGCAGCAACCTGAATATGGGCAATTTGAAGGTAATGCCATCATTTTAACATGCACTGAGGTAACTTGTATATATAATGACTTCCCTTTTGCGAATATGACAAATAAGAAATCATTTGCAATATATATTACTATGGGGTGTACTTCAGAGTCACTATGAAATGTACTGTAGCATCAGGACAATGGTGCCTCAATTGTTAAGGCTCTGGTTTACTGAACAGAAGGTCAGGGGGCCTGACAAGCAGTGGACTCAACAAGACTTCGGAAGGTGTGCTACAGTATGTGCCACGAAGACGATAGCAGCAGATCCCGACTTGTTCATCAAGCACATCTCACAGATGATTGATTAGATTGTGATCTGGAGAACTTGGCAGCCAAGTTAAAATTGCATGTTTAGGTAGGTGGTATAGAACATGTCAAAGTAACACCCACATGAACTTTACGACCCAAGATTTCCCAGCAGAACATTGCCCAGAGCATCACGCTGCCTCTGCTAACTTGACTTCTTCTAATAGTGCACAATGATGCCATCTTTTCTCCAACTAAGTGGCAGGCACACACTTTGCCATCCAAATGGTGTTAAAATTCTTTACCATATTTTACCATTGCTCCTGTTCTGATGCTTACATTCTCATTATAAGTGCTTTCAGTGGTGAGGGCTTACACTGGTTGTCTTTCCTTGGAAACTTTTGGTAGGTACTAACCACTGCATACACTGCTCAGGACCTGCCATTTTGGAGATGCACTGATCTAGTCGTCTAGCCATCATAATTTGGTCCTTGATAAAGTCATTCCCATCCTTACTCTAACTCATTTTTCCTACTTCCAACACATCAACTTGGAGAACTTATTTACTTGCTGTGTAAATAATATATATATATATCCCATCCGTTGACAGGTGCCACTGTATTGAGATAATCAATGTTATTCACTTCACCTGTCAGTGTTTTAATTTTATGGATGATCCGTGTAAATATATACCACTAAGACAAGCATAGCCTGGATGTTGCTTTTCAGACCACTTCTTTTACTCAGTCTATGGGGCATAAAACAAATCAATAGAAGCACTACAGAAAATGAAAGCTGACTCATACATTTTATTAGCTGACACCTGCTTAATTTCTAGTTTGTTTAAACAGCATTTTTTTATTTTATTTTATTTTTCTTACCTTTTTTTTGCTGGCATATTTACTTTAACTTTGTATTTCCAGCAAATATAAGAATCCAGGACCAAGCAACAGAACCTTTCCACTTTTACAAGACTTGAACCTTTGATTGTGCAGAATTACAGAACATAGTTATATGAGTAAAATATACCTTTATTTCTCCATGCAATCCCTTGCTACACTAACACACTTACAGTATCCCAGTTTTTCACTAGACACAGGTTACCATCAAGGTGAAAGGTTTTTTGACTATTTCAGCGCTGACACTGCATGTGAAATGTTAGTCTCCCAGAAACTCATCTAATGGTTTAATCATGTGGAAATCACTTGGAGCAAGGTCAGGACTGTATGGGAATGTGGCAATACAGTAACTCCCATCAGAGTTCCTGTAACTTGCAAGTGGTGTTCGTGAACGGTTGTGTGTACAGTTCCAACAGACAGATGCATCTTTTCCACAAGTTAAGTGCGATTAGTTATTATAATTCATTCACTAATGTACAGCCGTCTTGAAAATGTTTGCACCAGTCAAATGTTAAATGTGATTAAGCGTCTTATAACCGCACCGCGCTTGAAATCTTCTGTAAATTTCGGTCAGTTTATGCCTTCATTCACAAGATGTTCCATCACAAGTCTTGGCATGACTTAAATGCCCGTTGTAGCATTGGCGAAAATATTATCATCATTAGTAGTAGTAGTAGTAGAGTATTGCTGTCTAATCTTTATGTGCTTTCTGTAAAAAATAAAAAATAAAAATTCTGTCATCAAGCTTCAGTATTCATGATCTTTAGTTGTAAAGGAAGTACCATTCAAGGTACAGTGTTTTTTTTTATGTCTTTCATTTTATAGTTATTCTTTTCAGCCTAGTGTTTGACATAGTCCACTTTTTGAAATCCATCAGTGATTGATGATTGAATGCTTTTCTGTTCTCTTCTGTTTCAGAAATGCACTCACCCTGATGATGTGAAGCTGTGCACCGTCACTGTGAAGTCCAATGGGAATTTCCCTGTTAATAACAAAAATGTGATGTATCAGTTTTTTCTTCCTTTCTAAAGAAAAAAAAAATGCCCCAAGGACTTTCTTTTTTTTCTTTTTTTTTCCTCAGGAAGCTGCTAGTCCATTCCACCTACTTGCTGACACGATCACTTTACAGTAGCTTTTTGGAGATTGAGATTATAAAATAATTAGCTTTTTGTTTTGTTTTGTATTGTGTAATATATCTATGTGTGCTCTTTTGCTTTTTGTAAAAGTCAGTAAAGAGAAAGCTATGCTTAACTAAAATGCAAATAGTCCAGTATAGTTAGAAACAGCTTGATTTTTTTTTTTTTAAGCAGTGAGCATTTAATTCATGTAAATAAGCATTTATATTTAATACAAAAACTTTTAAATCTGAATGGTATTTAAAATCATGCCCCATGGTTATTCAGCTAACTCTAGAACTATTAGCAAAACAATATAAAATAAACATATCAGTCGTCCCCAGTTTCTCAGAATGATTTTGACTTACTGTATGATGCAGCTCCCATCACTTGGTACTGTTGGCCTTTTCATTATCTACAGAGTAAGTGAAATGCAATCCACTTTTTAAATCAGAAAAAAAAACTTTTAGTAGCATGCTCTACGTCTCATACATGCCAAAAGGTTTTATTCCTTTCAGTTCCTTCATATTCCACTTCATATAGTATAGCTTGGCTTACAAACATAGCCGCTATGAACTACAGTACTGCACCATCAAACAGCATTCATGCAGCAGTCACCTGATTACTAAATATGCACAACTGACTCTAATACCAGTTGATATCAAAGCTTGTTTTTTCTCATTGTTTACATGGATTTGATTCTATTTCTTGTTTTATGACACTGAGAACATAATGCATAGTTTTACCAAGCTCTAAAGTTTTCTGTCTATCTTTACTGAGATCTTGTGTGGATGTTAGGTAATTCTAACTAAACTTCCAGGTGTATTCTTGCTTATTAAAAAAAAAGGTGATTATAGCCTAAATATAGTTTTTCTTTACCAACAGAGTTGTATCTAGAGACAGCACTAGAGCTTTATTTGGCATGAAATAATACCTCTCTAAAAATGATTAAAGCCACTATTTAATTAAAATGGTGACATAAATTCAACAGTGTAAAAATGTTTGTGATTTCATTATGGCTCATTACATATAGAGTCTGTTGAAGTTAATATTCTGTACTGAACCCAAATTATTGATGTTTTAAATCCATTGTGCTGAATAAATGACAAATTGACCAGTGATTTATAATCTGTACTTAAGTAAAACAGTTACTAAAGTTCACACAGAGAGGAAAGAAACTGAATTAACCATCTTTAATTACAGTCACATAACACATCATTTCCTCCTAAATAAAACAGCTTATGTCTTAGTTAACTGCAATTTTAAAGCTCATGCTTTGAAGCTTGTTATTCTGATGGGAGAGCACATTAATAATAGATTTAAAGAGCAGACAGAGAGCAGGTTTGAGCAGGCTTGCTTGGTATTCATTTTAAATTAAAATATATTTACTAACATTCTCAGAACCTACTGGGCATAGCAGATTTCCTTCTTACTTGTGGACTCCTACACTGCTTAAACTACTCAGTGTTGTTATTCACTTCAGATCTAGCTTTAGCTTTTGGTATTCTAATTGTTCATAAATGATTTCACAAGCCACAAATAAATGCTATTTGAAATCAATTAATCCCATTACTTCAATATTGCATTATTATTATACTGCCTTTAAAAAAGTGAATGTCAGCAGATAGCATTTCACCAACACAAATCCTCTAATTTTCCTACAGGTTTTTATAAAGGACATAGCCAACAATGAAAATGAAAGCCAAATGGAGGAAATCACAAACCTTAATCCTCCAAACCAGAGAACACTTGAGCAGACTGGTGAGAGTCAGCATGGGCTTCTGCTTGTTACAAACCACAGTGAAATAGATGTGGCACCCTCCGCTCCTGAGCTCAAGCCAGCGAGGAATGGAAAGACATACGACACCTCCAAAATGCCTAAAGCATTTGAGACACAGGTGTCTCCCAGTGGCAAAATGCAAACATCAGTGAAGTCCATCAGCAAGCGCAAAATCTCTCAGCAGAAAGAGAAGAAGGCTACTCAGATGTTGGCTATTGTGCTTGGTAAGCAAATGTTTTATCTTAAATGATCTCTACACAACTTTTAAAATAAAATAACATGTAAATGAAAGCTGGCAATAACATTTATCGAGGTTCATAAATATTTGGACATTGATAACTCCTTTGCACCCAGTGACTGGCTGAAGTCTAGAACCTGTAGACATCACCAGATCCTGGATTCCGTTTCTGCATCAAGGCCTTTACTGCTCCTGTCATCAGCTTTTGCTTGTTCTTGGGGCATGTTACTTGAGTTTTGTTTTCAGCAAGTGAAATGCATGTTTAGCTGGAATAATGTCAGGTGACTGACCTGGCCATTCCACTTTTTTTGATTAAAAAATGTTTTGTAATACTTTTGAAATATGCATTCATCCTGCTGCTTTTGTCAACAGTCACATAATCAGCAAAAACAGAGGAACCAGTTTGATTGCCCATGCTATAGGATGAGATGTTATGCTTCAGATCACGAGCACAGATCATGAGCAAAATCTGGTCTGCCTGTTTTGATGCATCTTAACTATTTTTATTTATCCTGACCAAGCCTTAGACATACAGTACCTGTAGATATGCCTATCTCCTGGAGGATTGCCTAGATCTGGCCATCTGTTCAAAAGGGATTTTTCTATACCATGATTAGAATTCTTCCATCATCTCCCACAGAAGCCTTATGTGGTCTTCTGCGCCTTTGTTTGTTCTGAGCTCACCAAACAGTTGAATAATGAAAAAAGGAATAGTTAATTTCTGTCATCTTCCTGATAGGTTTGTTATGAGTTTTTTATTCCATACTACCATAGCTTACTTCACTAGCAGTGACGACCCTTTTTAACTTCTTATCAGAAGTTAACAGCACAAGATTCTGAAAGAAAATGTCACAATTTAAATGATCTCTACACATCTTATCTGCTAACTTATAGTAGCATCGTGAGGGAATAACACACACCTTTCCCAATTTTCCCAAAATAAAAGCCGAAACTCTAAATTTCAGTGAACTGGAAAAAATAAAAAATAAAAAAAAGAAGAAAAAATCAGCTAAAAAAACAACAACTCGTCAATGCCCAGATATTTTGGCCTTGAATGTGTATAAATCTTCCTCACTGTTTAGTACCTTTTAATGTATCTCTTTCTTTTTTGTAGGTGTGTTCATTATATGCTGGCTGCCGTTCTTCATCACACACATAGTGAACACATACTGTCATGTTCCAGCAGAACTCTACACAGCTTTTACCTGGCTTGGTTACGTCAACAGTGCCGTCAACCCCATCATATATACCACTTTCAATATCGAGTTCCGCAAGGCTTTCATTAAGATCCTGCACTGCTGAAGAACAAAGCTCACTTACATATGTTCTGCATAAGCTTATTCCTTAGATTACTGGGAACGAATGTACACCAAGCTAAGAATGTATTATAAAAGCAATTTTCCCAGTGTCATCTCATGCAACAATAAGACATTTCTGGATATTTGCTATGAAGGTGTTCTTCAGTATATCCTTGGCAGTATTACTTCTGTTTATTGATTACACCATGAAGGTAAATGAAGATTTTTTTTTAGATGATAATATTGCAGTCTTCATAGTGGTGGTAACACAGCAGTGTATTATGCAGCAACACTGAGAACATTGTAATACAATAATTCAAGTGTTGATTATCAACTGACAACAAATTACATATATACATGTGTATATAAAAGTAATATGGAGCACAAGAACACATTTTTAAAAATAATATTAAAGAATTATTAATCCTATATAAATAATGCTGTGCAGGTGGTCTCAGCTATCACTATCAAGACACATTCAATCTCTGCAATACGATGATTAATGATTTAGTCTTTGGGGTCAAACTGATCCCAGGAGAAATTTGTACTAAGTGCCATTTGGTATACATACATGTGAGTGGCTTTCAAGTCAAACTGGGAATTCTGATTGTACAGAATGAAACCAGGTATGAGAGTAGAAACTACATTGATGTATCTCTATAATCCCCTGCTTCACTAATGCACTTATTCCAGCATTTTGCTAGTGCATGGATACCATCAATGTTATGGTAGTATGCCAAAGCCATGACTGAACTGCCTGCTTCACATTTTAAATGCTGGCCTCCTGGAACTCCTTTAATGTCCCAAACATGTGGAAATGGCTGGGAGCGAGGTCAGAACTGTATGGGGGATGTGGCAATAACTCCCAGCCAAGTTCCGTAATGTGCAAGTGGTGTTCATAAATGATTGTGTGTACAGTTCCCAAAGACAGTTGTGTCCCTTGAGCAACTTGGACCCTGACCGGGATCGTCATTGACGGACGTACGGTTTTCTTTAAAATGTTTGGACCATTGAAATGTTCTTCTGTCTTCTGTAAATGTCTGAGTTTTATTCCCTCATTCACAAGAAATTGGATAACAAGTCCTGGTTTCACACATACACATGCACACTACTGTGATAAGCTGTTCATGTTGTAATAACATCCATTAAATGTGATAAGCCTGCTAAAAATAAAGCATGTTCACATCTTGTACTATGACAAAAGCAAATACACAAATGGACTGCAAAAATACACAAATAAATAAAAATTTAATCATAAAATAATAAAATATTGTAAAAGCGTATAGGGTTGTTTACTTGATTTAGTGCTAAAACTGAAATATTGGTTTCGGTTTTTCCAGGTCACCACAAAAAGGTAAAGAAAGAACTTAAGATTGAAAATTAATTAATAATATTAATTAATATTTTTAATGCACAAAATGGTTAAAAACCCATTAGATTTAGGTCCTAATTATGATAGCTGGTAATAATTAAGTCTTTACCAAGCAATTTAAAAAGAACGCAGCTGAAATGAACAGAAATTAATGTGAATAATATTATTATTGTAGTTTCACTCAACTCAGTTGGATTTTTTTTCCCTTCGTAAGACTGCTGCCTGAGGGCACTCTATAAATAATATGGCATGAAGCGGCTTGATGTAGTTGTGTGCACTTTGGGTACCCAGGTGTCATTAGCCTCCTGGCAACCAACTGTTGATTTCAGACAACCTGGGACCTGCAGCACTGCTTCCTGTTTACAGTATACACCAACCATGAGCTTCAGACTGCATACTGTAAAAGATCAAAGGTCTAACATTTGTTAGCATTGAAAATAACATCCCACATCATACACAACCTGCCATTTTTTTTAGGAACATCTGTGCTCATTCATGCAATCATGTGGTAGCAGCGCAATTAATGTTTTGTTGGAATGTTTTTCTCCAGATTTTCTGCCTAATTAGTTGTAGCCAATTCCCACCCTTCTTCAATGTGATAACAACCAAACAGTAAGGGTGAAGACCCTCACATGCTTCCTTTATGTCACTCAGCCACTCAGCTGTCGAGGGTCTCGTCTTGAGCTGTCCAATCATCTGGGAATCAAACCTGTTTTCTCTGGTTGATTATACATTCCCGTTGCGCCAGTCAGGAGCTGCCTTTAGTTTTAATCATGGAACGTATTTGCCATTGCTTTGATACCTTTACACAAAGTTACATAATTTATTTACATCTAGAGTTGAAATTATTTTTGAGTAAGATCTTACAGTATATTGATAACAGGAGAGTCTAACCACTCAGAAGTATTTTCTAGTATGTCTTAAAGGCTTTCAAATGGGTTATGGTCAAGTCTCTTTGGTGGACAATTCATATGCAAAATTATGTACAGTAACATGCTTCCAGGACCACTCTTTCACAATTTGAGCCTAATATGAAAAAAATACCTGTATCATCACAGGAGACAACATCAATTGATAAGATAACCTGGTCATTCAGTACATTCAGGAAGATGAGACTAGCCATGAGCATTTGAACCAACCGCAAATCATAACACTCACTCCAGAGGTTGGTAAAGTGGGCACTATGCATGATGGGTGCATCGCTTCATGTGCTTCCCTTCTTACCCTGATGCGCCCATCGCTCTGAAACAACAAATCTAGACTCATCAGACCACGTGACCTTTTTCTATTGATCTGTTATGAGGCAATTTCACCAAGCATTCACCAATCGTTTTTTTCCTGAACACATTTGATCAAAGACAACCACTGTCATTTCAGGCTTTAATAATATGTTGTATATGAGTAATATGGTCTAAACCCAACTCAAGTACTTTCTTCAAGTAACATCTTTTCCACGACCACCAGATTAATCTTCCCACTTGGAAAATTTAAGAACTTAGAAGCTATTCACTGCATCAACTAGGGTTAAAAGAATTGTTGTCAGATGGAACATAGTAACCCATGCAGAAAAATTCCAATCAAAGGCTCTTGGTGTATTTGCTTATGTAAAATAAAATACATATATTATATCAGTGAACCAGTATATCACTTTGTTTGGGGTAAGTTAGTTGGTACCTTTTTTTCCCCCCAGAAACTGCATACAGTATCTCTTAGAATTATCTATGTGGACATACATCAATTTCTAAAGTTTACATAAAAAAAGTTAAAGAAAAGTATGGCTAGTCTCTTCCCTATCTTCAACAGTCTAGTTCATACTCACGTTCTTGTTTAAGGCTGACAGGAGTGCAACCCATTGTGGCCTTCTTCTGTCGTAGCCCATCTGCCTCAAAGTCTGCTGCTTGTTCCTGGATGCTCTTCTGCTCACCATCATGGTGGTAAAGAGTGGTTATTTGGTTTACCAAGGCCTTCCTGGCAGCTCAAAACAGTCTAGTCATTCTCCTCTGACCTCTCATCTGCGAAAAGTTTCTGTCTTTATAGAGACTGATCAACAAAACAAATCTGGTAGCATCGATCTTTCCTTCAGGAAGTGAGGCCTTGAGAAAAGAAATGAAAATTGCTATTACAAATCTATTTAGTTACTGTTTGTTTTCATGCTTTTTTGTGTCAAAATTACATGACAGACAGGATTTACGTATTGCGTCATAGTCAGGAAAGAGCAAAGTCCCATTAGCAGTATAAAAATGTTATTTATTCTATGATTGACAACTGAGCTGAATAAATGAACAAAGAAATTCTGCAAAGAAGTCGACAGCTTCCTATTTTAAACTTTAACAAGGAAACAGTTTACATAAAGACAGGTAAAATGTTTTCTGTCATTAGTGAAAACATACTTTTAACAAAAGTTGTACAGTATATACTGTATGTACAGTATGTCATTGTTGAGAACTGGGACAAAACATGTCCAGTGCATAATACTGTGTTTTCTGTAAAATTCAAAAATAATTCATAATTTGATTATGATCAATTTTATAAGCTGAATCAACTGAGCATAATAAAATAGTTTTTGAATCTTACTAAAAAAAAAAATTTTTCTTTGATAAAATGTCACCACTAGACATGAAAAAGTCTTTGTCCAGAACAAGTGTACGCATTTTTAAATAGCTAAAAAAGAACTGATTAAAATATATGAAAAAATCACTTATTTTATCCTAAGTTAAATAAGTACATGTTAATTAATTAATGGCTGTTAAAAAATCATTCATAATTTTTTCTTAACTATTAAATTTTTTATTTGCTGATTTTGTGTCCTGAGTTTCTCTCAACACAGAAACTCAGGACAGTAGACATTTTAAAATATATACTGTATATAAAGTCTGCAATCTTATGGTCAACCAAAAATTGTCAACACTATCAGGAAAGTCTTCTGATCTTCTGGTAATTTACGGGGTGGCAGTGTTGATTCAGTGTTGCTTCACACACTATGGGCAATTTTGGAAAGCCAATTAGCCTAATCTGCATGTATCTGGACTGTGGGAGAAAACCAGGGTATCCGGAGGAAACCCAGTAAGCACAGGGAAACCGCCAGACAAACTCCATGCACACAGACTGGGGGCAGAAATCGAACACGGACCCCAGAGGTGCAAGGCGACAGTGCTAACCACCAAGCCACCCTGCTGCCTAAATCACAATTCAGTGTTGGAAGAAATATGAAAGCCGGACTCAAAAAGAGTTCGATGCTAAAACTTGTTTACATTAAAAATGTTTTGAAGAGGTGAAAATTCATTCAAGTGTTAGAAGCTGTATAAATGTTTACAATATAATTTAATAGTTTTTCTCTTGCCGTATAATAAACTGTACTAGATGTTACCTGCAGCTCCCGTGTACATGAGCTTTATCCACGGTTCCATCTGCGTGCCGCGTCCTCGGCCCAATGTACATGTTTTCATTCCAGATGATACTGTTACGATCAATGGAATGAATGCCTGTGACATGATCAAAGTAAAATGTAAAAGTTGATGATGATGATGATGCTGCCCACTCTTACAGTTAGTAAGGTATGCCTGTGACACGCCCATAGTTCAACACAGAAGTTGATAATTGCCTGTGACAGGCCCTGACATTAAAGCTGATAATTGCATTGTGCAATCACCCCTGCCCACCGGCCATGCACCGCCTGCCACCCGCTGCCAAAACAAATAAACAGAATTTCAAATAGATGTCAGGACCATCAGGTATTTTTATATATTTTAGTGCTTATGAACAATAGTGTATATCTAATGAAATATCTTTCTTCATGGTTTTATTAATAGCTACTTCAATTGCTAATTGCTACTTCACTGTTTTTATGTAAAAAGCAAGGATGGATAGACAACTTAGAGACAGCCATCCTAATGAAATATTATTAAAAGGTGCTGCAATGAATTTTTAAATTATTATATTACAAAAAAACACTTGATTATTAGATGAACCCAATGTTTTCAAGAAAATAAATACAATTTAAATACATCTTTTACTGTCTGACAGTGTTGAGAAAAATGCACAGAAAAGGTTGTCATTTGTACAAAAATGTTACACCTGGGATGATGATGATTTTTATTATTATTATTAAAAACATTTTTTGTCATTGTTTTGACAAAAATAGTTTTTGTCATTGTTCTCAAGAATGACTGATTCGGTGGATGAGAGTTTTCTATTCACATACAGAATGAGATGGAACAGGCAGTCGACGTCAGGGTTCTGGAGGACAGGGGTCTGGTGAGGTGGACCTTGAGTTGCTGGAATGCTCTTTCCTCCTTCTCTGGAAGACATTTTTTCAGGAGATCTGAGAGGGGTGTTGCCATTAAAAAAAAGCAGCGGACAAAACAATAATAATAATTATTGAGACCAAGAAAGGCACATACTTTTTTCTTTGTCTTGGGTTGTGGGTATTATTGGAGTGCCTTCACTTTCTTCACCTGGGTCTTCAGCTAGCCATGTCCAATCTTTACCCAATGTATCGTACCTTAGCCAGGCCATGAGCCCCACCTTCCACAACTCAAGTAACTTTTTGAGGTGATCTTCCTAGCTCCTTGCGCTGTTGAGATATGCAGCAGCGTAGGGGCGATCGTAGCACAGAATGATACCCATCAGTTGTTGCTACAGTAGCTACAGTGCCAAGCAGACCGAAGGGGAGAACTCGGTACTGCCAACAGCTCTGGTCAGTGCCGGAGGCGGTTTTTACGCCGTCTGGTGTAAGGGCCACCTCCCAATAACCCTAAATGAGGTCTAACGTTGAAATAAACCAGGCTTTCCCCACCTGGTCCACAAGATCATCAACCGAGGAAATGTGTATGTGTAGAATTCAAAAATGGCATTAAGCCGTCCGAAGTTGTTACCTAGATGGATCGATCCATCCACGAAATATTTATACAAGTTTTTCGTTTTCTGAAGTGTGTGTAATTTTTTTTGGCTGACTCTTCCAACAATGACCCCAAACATACAGTCAGAGCTACAATGGAATGGTTTAGATCAAAGCATATTCATGTGTCAGGATGGTCCAGTCAAAGTCCAGACCTAAATCCAATTGAGAATCTGTGGCAAAGAGGAATGGGCAACAATTTGGCTCTCTAGATGTGCAAAACTGGTAGAGACATACCCCTAAAGACATGTACAGTAGCTGTAATTGCAGAAAAAGGTAGTTCTACAAAGTATTAACTCAGGGGGGGCTAAATACAAATGAATGCCATACTTTTTATATTTTTTGAAAACCATTGTTCATTTTCCTTCCACTTCACAATTATGTGCCACTATGTGTTATGTGTCTATCACGTGAAATCCCATTCAAATACATTTACATTTGTTGTTGTAACATGATGCCAAAATGTGGAAAAGCATGCCCTTTTAGGTTACATTTAGGTAGCCGACTACCTGAATACACTGTGTTTTATTATACTTTATATACACCATTTCAATTCTATATAGGGCCATAGGGGTCCTGAAGGCGGAATTCTAACCCCAACCCTGAAGATGTGAGGCAACAGCGCTAACCACTAAGACATTTGCCCTGTGCATAAACTCAGTTGTAAATAAATAAAACATTAAGCAGCTTGATATTTTTTAGGACCATGATACAGTAACAATGAGCTAAATGTCAGAGCACATGCATGGGGATCTTTCATCATTGAACCATGTTAAATAAAATTATATCTATTAACTGTGATATGACAGAATGACTTTGAGACATTTCTCAAATACACATGCTGGGGAGTCCTATAATAAAGCACACCATGAGTTTCTTTTATTGTGATTGTGATCATTTTATATATAATTTTTATTTAATATTACTCGCTGGTAAACAATATTTTGTATTAGGATTGACCCAAATAGTTTATTACAAAGCCTAATCGAGATTTTTAGTATGAAGATGTTGCCAAGAGTGACTGTTGAGTGGGGGGGAAATGAGGCATGGTTTTTAAAAGGGATGAGTTGAAAATGATTGCTTTGGCCTGCAGACACTCAAAACATTCTCTTCAACATGGAGATGGAAGTTTTTGGTGTAATTAAAGATCTCACCATTCCTTATACACCTTCCACAGGCTATAGACTTTCCATTTGGAATGTATCCAAAGGAGTCCAGTCAGGCCAAAAATGACATTGATCCATGCGCAGCTACAAATAAAAGTTGTTTTGAGATACGATGCCTGGCCAAAAACAAGTTACCATTTGGATTTAAATAAGCAAATATTAAGAGCCTTTTTTATTACATACATCTTCTTGACAGCACAGGCATTTTCCAGACCAGCAACCTTAAGCTCAAATTGTGGTTCTGGAAGCATGATAAATAATTGTCTCAAATGTCTTTGAAAAGTCTTTGTATAGAATAGTTTGATTCTCGGGTCATCAATACAAGATGTTGGCTGAAAATTGATGCAATTCTGGACAAAAAGTCCAAAACATTGTGACATTGCATGAAGTTTAAAAAACGATGCCCGGCCGAATGCATGCTGTGATCAGTGCTAAAGACAATTCAAGAATATTTCAATCCGTACCTTTTTTTTTTTTTTTTTTAAACAGGCAGTATCGCTGTTAAAGATGGACACATGGCCAGGAAAAAAATAGGTATGTTTTATTTCAAAAGCTGAGTTCATGACTGATGCTGAATAACTTCATGATTTTAAACCCTGGTTGCTGCAGAGCCAGAGAGACATGGAGCCATAAAGGCAAGTTCAGAGGCATAGTCCAAATGCTGTAAGGATGAAAAACTTATGAAAAAAAAGAAAAAAAAAGGAAATACAAAACAAGACTACCTGTTTTTAATCACCTGTTTTTTTCACAATAAAATGCACTTTCAAAAGTCTCTGGATTTTTTTACTTTTTGTTAGAATTGTTGCAATATATATATTTTTTCATTTAAGGGTATTTTTACCACTTAGTCCTTATTACTTCCTAACCTATGCCTATTATGAGCAGTTTGAATTTTGTGCTAATATGTTCTAAATTAGTTACTTGCAGTACATATATAAACGCAATCATGTCTCTGAAATGGAACTAGTTGAAGTATGAAATTTAAAAAAATTCTGATATCTTTAGGTGATTTAAATTTAGATATCCAGATATTTATCCAAAGGGGAAAAAATAATAATAATATATAAAATTAAATGTTTTTATATTATATCTACTGCAGCAGTGGTATTTTATTTACAAAATACAAAATAAAAAGATTGCATTTATGTACAATTTATATAAACTGCTTGAGTGTAGTGGAGCATCAGTTCTGATCATCAGATTTCAGGGGACTCTGTGCCTGTGAACAGAATTGTGAAATTGCACTGACAGAGAAGGAAGGATGGAATGCTAGCCAAATTAAGGTGCTATATAGGGAAGCTGTATTTTACGGCATTCTGAATGGGACATTCTTTATCATGGGAATGCACAATTGCTGCTCCACAGTTATATCTACAAAGCAGCTGCCTGCTGAATGGACCACAAGTATAATATAACATGTATATGCATTCGTTTACCCTGTAGAGAGTTTGCACAAATAAGCTACACCCCAGTCCTGCACAACAAAGAAAAGTTTATGCACATACACCAGGCCTTGTAAAAAAAGAATTGAAAATGCAATGAGCTTAGGTCTAAGTGAGGCAATTTATTTTCCCAACAACAAGGTTGGATTTAAAACATGGTGCAATTGATCCCACAAGGGGCATTTTTACTGTTTATTCTTCTAGTGTGCCATTTTCTCTTGTGTACTATTCCAGCTCTCATATACTGACAAATGCTGTGCTGTTCACCTTTAAAAAAATCCATGCATAACAATTTCTTACAATGTAAATGCTTCGTTATCATTTTAATGCTGACTACTACCCAAGTGTTGGAAATATAACAGCATAGCAAAACTTGTTGGGTATCGGACAAATTAATATACAGTTATTCCAAGCCCCCCCCCCCCCCCCGTTTCTTTATATTATGTTAAATTATAAAAATAAAATAAAAAATGAATTGGGAACAAATGTTTAACTGCGACAGGTTGCAAAGTGTCTAAAGATACAATTTAAAAAGGGTTGTTTATGTTACAACTACAGCAGCAACCTCATTTCCCCTTGCCAACCATTCAGCATTCGGCATGACCAGTATACTAATCACTGACCTGATTATCAGTTATTATCTGCAACGGTTTCCTACTGGTTTATGACTGGTTTTTCATGACTGAAGGATAAATAGGTCAGTGTGTGGCTTAACAAACAAAAACATTAATCTAAAACTGGTCAGGTATAGGTACTGGAATGGAAATGAGACATAAGACTTCACCAAAAATAAAAAAAAATTCAAAAAATTCAAATTTTATTTGTCACATACACAATCCTACACAGTACGATATGCAGTGAAATGCTTAGGCAACTGCCCTGACCTAAGAGAATAAAATTAAATAAAATATAAAATATAGAATATAAAATGTAAAATGTAAGAATATAAAAATATAAAATGTAAGTAAGTAAAAAATTGAAATTGCACAAGTGGAAATAAAAATATTGAATATGCAAATATACAGTAAAGTGACATGTTAAATGATAAAGTGGCTTGTGTGCATATTTAAGGGACGTGTGCATACTACCCATGAGTGAGGGCCTAAACAGTCCTTGAGAACTATTTTTCAAGACTACATAAAAAAATATATAAAAATGTCTGGAGGCAGCATGATGGTTGCAACACTAGGATCTGGGTTCGATTCCCACCTCTGTGTGTATGGAGTTTTCCATGCACACAGTTCATGGAGTTTATGGAGTTTGCATGTTCTCACCGTGCTTGGTGGGTTTCCTCAAGGTACTCCGGTTTCCTCCCACAGTCCAAAGATATGCAGATTAGTCTAATTGGCGCTCTTAAAATTGCTGGTAGTGTGTGAATGAGTATTTGTTTGCCCTGCAATGGATTGGCACAGACTATATGTGGCCGTGAACAGCAGTGAGTAGTTTTCGTATGGTGAAAACTCTAACCAGAAGTTTGGCACCATGGTGGATGTGGTGACCAGAGGAGGATTAAGATTACAAGTGTCACTCCTGTCAATTTAGGAGTGTCATATTTGCTTTCTTCGTACAGCAATTGTCACCCTCTGATTAAGCTGTTGGACAGCTACGTGAAACAGATAATACACACGTGGACAAAATTGTTGGTACCCTTCGGTCAATGAAAGAAAAACTCAGAATGGTCACAGAAATAACTTTAATCTGACAAAAGTAATAATAAATAAGAATTGAATGAATGTTAACCAATGAAAGTCAGACATTGCTTTTCAACCATGCTTCAACAGAATTATAAAAATAAAAAAAATGAACTCATGGAACAGGCTTGGACAAAAATGATGGTACACCTAACTTAATAGTTTGTTGCACAACCTTTTGAGGCAATCACTGCAATCAAACGATTCCTGTAACTGTGAATGAGACTTCTGCACCTCTCTGCAGGTATTTTGGCCCACTCCTCATGAGCAAGCTGCTCCAGTTGTTTCCGGTTTGAAGGGTGCCTTTTCCAGACAGCATGTTTCAGCTCCTTCCAAAGATGCTCAATAGGATTGAGGTCAGGGCTCATAGAAGGCCACTTTAGAATAGTCCAGTGTTTTCCTCTTAGCCATTCTTGGGTGTTTTTAGCTGTGTGTTTTGGGTCATAGTCCTGTTGCAAGACCCATGACCTGCGACTGAGACCCAGCTTTCTGACACTGGCCAGCACATTTCTTTCTAGAATCCCTTGATAGTCTTGAGATTTCATTGTACCATAACAGAGCCTCCTCCATGTTTCACAGTAGGGACAGTGTTCTTTTCTCGATATGCTTCATTTTTCCGTCTGTGAACATAGAGCTGATGTGCCTTGGCAAAAAGTTCAATTTTTGTCTCATCTGTCCATAGGACATTCTCCCAGAAGCTTTGTGACTTGTCAACATGTAGTTTGGCATATTCCAGTCTGGCTTTTTTATGATTTGTTTTCAACAATGGTGTCCTCCTTGGTCGTCTCCCATGTAGTCCACTTTGGCTCAAACAACGACGGATGGTGCGATCTGACACTGATGTTCCTTGAGCATGAAGTTCACCTTGGATCTCTTTAGAAGTCTTTCTGGGTTCTTTTGTTACCATTCAGATTATCCGTCTCTTTGATTTGTCATCAATTTTCCTCCTGCGGCCACGTCCAGGGAGGTCGGCTACAGTCCCATGGATCTTACATTTCTGAATAATATGTGCAACTCTAGTCACAGGAACATCTAGCTGCTTGGAAATGGTCTTATAGCCTTTACCTTTAACATGTTTGTCTATAATTTTCTTTCGAATCTCCTGAGACAACTCTTTCCTTTGCTTCCTCTGGTCCATGTTGAGTGTGGTACATACCATGTCACCAAACAACACAGTGACTACCTGAAGCCCTATATATAGGCCTACAGACTGATTACAAGATTGTAGACACCTGTGATGCTAATTAGTGGACACACCTTGAATTAACATGTCCCTTTGGTCACATTATTTTCAGTATTTTCTAGGGGTACCATCATTTTTGTCCAGGCCTGTTCCATGAGTTAATTTTTTTAAATAATTCTGTTGAAGCATGGTTGAAAAGCAATGTCTGACTTTCATTGGTTAACATTCATAGAATTCTTATTTATTATTACTTTTGTCAGATTAAAGTTATTTATGTGACCATTGTGAGTTTTTCTTTCATTGACCGAAGGGTACCAACAATTTTGTCCACGTGTGTAAGTATAATCAATTCAGGGCAGACACTAGCTGTGAAAATGTGAAAAATCATAAAAGTCAGCAGTTTCTGAAATGCATTCATTCCAAGCAGAAGCCACAACTGATCCCACCTCTTTAATTAGTTGTTCTTGCCTTTCAAAAGACTATAAGGTGTGGCAGCTACTTGGGTGGAATGAAAAACCTGCCCCCACGCCTTTCTGGAAAGATCTGACACCACTAAAGTACAGGGTGTCCCAAAAAAAATCTACATCATTTGCAATGAATGGAAAAGGGAGTTTTTCCTTGCCACTGTCGCCCTCGGTTTGCTCATCAGGGCAATCATTTTGATTCATACACACTGATATTTCATACAGACTTCCATAATTTCTTTTGATTGTGTAAAGCTGCTTTGTGACAATGACAACTGTTAAAAGCGCTATACAAGTTAAATTGAATTGAATTGAAATATGAATATCTGAGTAACTCCATGTCCTAGGCAAACGGAATTAAATAGGGTTCATGTTGAACAATAAAAGATTTATATATTAAAATTCCAACAACATAATCAAATAAAGGAGGGGGGATGGGGGGCGGGGGTTAAAGACCAGTCCTTTCACTTCACATAGCGAAAGAAATCACAAGGTGTCAAGTGAGGTGAATGTGGTGGCCATTTCAATAGCGCATTGTCATCATCACAAAAAAAAAAAAAAACTTTAAAATTCTGTACTTTTTACACGTTTCGTTCAAATCTGAGCGAGAATTGACTATGTTGATAATCTACAAAATTATGTCAAACTGACACCCTGTAGATGGTGAGCATATAACTGTATATAGATTTGTGAGACGTAAATAGGAACCCATAATTTTATGCTAAAATGTATGCACCTAATTTTCTTGCCATTATTATGACTACTGTTTATTTCCTTTTTTTAGATTAAAAAATAAAATAAAATTTATGTGCCTAGAAGGGACGACTCCACAGAATTTTCTGATTTTAAAAGAGACGGGATTGTTGATCAATAGGAGTGTGAAATGTCCCAGAGACAAACAGCTAGGAAACTTGTAATAGTCTTTTATACTACTATTAGCACAATGTTAGTTCAATTTAAATATATGGGTAAAATATCAACAGTCATAATCTGATCAACCTGGGCCTTGTGAAACTTTTCTTGGTGCTGTTTGAAGACCTAGTGAGAACAGTTCTCTAATTTTATGCATAAGTACGTTGTTGCATTTAAAGCTGTTAAAGAAAGGCCAAGAAAAGGAAACATTTTATTTGTATTTTACAACTTTGGGATTTAAAAACCTACTTCTTGCAAGTCTGTGTATAGCACTGATAGACGTAGCAGAATTCCTGATACAGGCCTGTTAGGGTTTTCTGATGTTGTGCCTCAATCTATTACATCTTTCTTTGTCCTCTGTCATATGTTATATGATAAAGGAAACTCCTCGCACAACTTCCTTATTCTTTATATACTTCCTTGTTCCTTATACACTTCCTATGTCTTGCTTGAACCTTTGTCTTGCTTGGAACATGCTAATGTGCTTTCTATTGTCTGTCTGTCTGTAAATCTGACTGACTGTACAGTACATGTTCATAACCTTTGCTCGTTTGATGTACTGAACATACGTAACACAAAGGAACTGACTCAAAGCTTAAATATGCTTTTTTTTTTTTTTTTTTTTTTTGCTAATAATAAACAGACAACCCATGCATGTGTGTGTGTGTGTGTGTGTGTGTGTGTGTGTGTGTGTATGTATGACTGTGGCTCTCCCAATGTTTGTAGGCATATCCAGGTGTGGCAGACACATCAAGCAATAATTCTTTTCTTTTCTTTTTTTTTTTTTTTTTACTTAACAAAGCCAAACTTAGGAGGTGAAAGAACCACAGGTAGAGGAAGCTCCTGTTGTGCCTTTAATCACATGCCCAGTGAGATGAGGCTCACCCATTATATAGAAAATTATCCTGGCCCAGCTGAGCCTGGGGCAGGTGCTGTGTTTGTTTTTCTAATGTGTTAATAAAGGCACTTCTGACAGACCGTGCCTGGCAGTCCGCTCAACACAAGCCGTACATCACTTATTTATTTAGTAGCGCCTGTACTGTCACAAATTATGGGCAGGAGCAATTTGTCTAGTCTGCTGGACAATCATCTGAGCGGATAGCTGTGATTCATGTATGTCTATAATTCCTGAATGAGTATTGATTTATTGGGTGTCTTTGTATTGTTATAGAAACGAAGATTTTCATACAAAGTCGGATTTTTAAAAAACCCAGAGGCATATAAAGCTTTTACAAGTATGTGTCACATCTAGCATGGCTGAGTTATTTTACTCATAGATTTAGATACATAAATAACTAGGAACATTGGCGTTCGTTTTTACATATTCTGTTTTAAGAAAAGCTGATTTGTGCAGGTAATATCCTCTGGTGAGAGATCAATGAGGGTTGCAAGGTGTGATGAGTCATTCTGCCATTTTCCTTCACCGAAATGTACAAAGTCCCTTTTCAAGAGATGTTTTAGCAAGTATCATTATTTTTGTGAAGAGCTTGAAATCCTGTTTAAACTATAATACATTTTCCAATTGCGAAGAATAAAAGAGGTTTTCAAGAGGATAAAAATCATTCAGACTTCAAAATCAAGCATTTGATTGAAATAGTTATATGCCTTGGTACAAAAAGTTTTAATTAAAATGCACACACACACTACACACACACACACACACACACACACTACACACACACACAGTGCTCGTTCTCCACATAAAGAATTATAATCTCACACTCACTCACTCACCATCTATACCGCTTAATCCTGTATTCAGGGTCACGGAGGGCCTGGAGCCTATCCCAGGAGACTTAGGGCACGAGGCGAGGTACACCCTGGACAGTGTGCCAATCTATCGACAGTGCACACACACATACACACACTCATTCACACACTACAGCCAATTTGGGAACGTCAATTAACCTCACCTACAGGTCTTTGGACTGTGCGAGGAAACCGGAATACCAGGAGGAAACCCACCAGGTACGGGGAGAACATTCAAACATGCAAACTCCATGCACATAGAGACAGGAATCGAGCCTGGCCGGGAATCGAACCCAGACCCTGGAGGTGCAAGGCAACAGTGCTGACTACTACACCACTGTGTCACCTCGAATTATAACCTGTGTGTAATAAATAGATTTCACAGTTCAGAGGAATTCCACTGGACAGTCATGTTCGCTGCCTAATTTATCGCTCTATGGTGGGGTTACTGTAATACAACGTTCTTTGTAAATCCTGTGGTGCTACTGTATGAACAATCCCTGGAGTGTCTGAGATATATACAGCACCAAAATGCACAGAGAGAAAAACATAACACAAAGCATTGAAAGAGTGTTAGAGTGAGATGTGATTTAATAGAGCATCTAGTTAGCATTTGACAACCAGAGTAAAACAAGCCTGTTGCTGAAGCAAACAGTCTGGACGCAATCAATATTCCATGGTCTCC
Source organism: Clarias fuscus (assembly GCA_030347435.1). NCBI lineage: Eukaryota > Metazoa > Chordata > Actinopteri > Siluriformes > Clariidae > Clarias > Clarias fuscus. The sequence continues at coordinate 9,648,201 of CM059218.1, forward strand.
TTTGTGAGAAATTGTCAATAAGCCTCAGGAAGCTAACGTCTTGTGTTATTATAATTAATGATTTTAATGCCACTCACTGAAAACGGTACAGGAGTAAACACTTTTGTAATATTACCACAGGTCTGCTTGCTACAAAATAATCGAATCTACAATATAAATAATTAGTTAACATCTTCTTTGAAATAACATAACTGCATATTGGTAAGGCTTGTGTCAACAATGAGGTCTGCTCTAGCCTGGTCTTTACACACATATATATATACTTATATATATATATATATATATATATATATATATATATATATATATATATATATATATATATATATAAGTATTGCTATATAATATTAGGAGAATACTATGATAATATTATTATTACACTACACATAATATAATATAATATAATATAATATAATATAATATAATATAATATAATACTTTGTTTGTGTGTATATGAGTTACATAAAGACATACATATAGACAGAGAGTGAGAAAACAATGCAACAATAGGATCTTAATACCTTGTAGTTGTGTCACTGGCATTAATCATTTGATACTTCATTTGATTTCAAACAGTGAAACCCGTTCCATCATTCTTTCCAATTCATTGCTGTTTCTATGGAGCACATAACGTTTAGAAACCTCCACGCCAAACAGAGTGTCTGACATGTCATGAGAATGCAGTGCCTCATTGTCCCTTTGTTAGTTTGAAACCAATGTCCAAGCACGAGTTTAAATTGCCTGGCCATCTACAGAATGAACTTTTAATGAAATGTCTTATCAGTGAAGGGTAACAACGATTGCCATTTACAGATTTCAAGCACAGTACGGTGATGAGACGCTTAGCCGCATGACATTCGAATCATAACCTTAAAGAAGGTTGTACAGTACATCTACAGTACTGTATGAATGATGATTCCGGCCAAAGTGGCTTGGAGTCTGGTGCCTTCCTTCCCATGAACAAACATTCAGTGAGCGGAACGCCTGAATCTTGAAAATCAACAGATAACTTGGTGCCAACCTTGCGGAACTTGCTGTCTGTGGGAACTTGTACATATAATCATTCAGGAACACCGTTTGCACATTACAGTTGGGGAAGTTGTCATACTGTATGTTTAGTCCCCATATGTTTAGGCTAATAAAGGAGTTCCTGGGAGCCCAGTATTTCAGATGTGAAGCAGGAAACCCAATTATGGCTCTGGGGGCCTTAAAAACTCCACCTTGATGGAATCCAAGCACTATGAAACACTGGTGTGTTAGTGCCTTAGTTTAGCAGGGGATTAATAATGGTAGTTTTTAACTCTAATAACTGTGATTTGTTATTCTGCACAATAAAAAGTCTCCATTTGACTTATATCCCTTACACATTAAAAACAAAACAAAAAAAGCTTTTTATATGAAGTCTAGGTTATATAAAATGAGTTTTGTAGTCCTTGGGAAACGATTTAAAAATAAAATGTGCTATTTTAAATCAGCTTCCAGTTTAAAAATGATGAAATACACCTTATATCTTGTATACAGCACATCACCTGTCCTTAAAATCCTTCAGTGCTTTCCATTTCATTACTTGCCGTGCTATACAACGTTATCTATAGCATTCCCATTTCTCCCTTATACACTAAGCTTGCTTCGGTTCTGATACCAGCACGTCTTCTCTCCGCGCAGAAAAATGCTTGATCTTTCATTAAATGGATCACTAGCTAACTGTTTCATTGATTATTATTGCTCATTATTGCGGTTGTGAAGCCTTTTTTCCTAAACAAGCCCTATGAAAATTCATCAGCAGGAATTCTTTTGTGCGAGAGCTGTGATGAGTCAGTGCGTATTCGGTGCACGTTTCTACATGCTCTCTCACTTGGTAATAGAAACGATTTGTTTCATATGAAAGGTTAAAAAGGGTTAAGTCTTTATATTGCATTATATAATTTAAATTAAATCGCACATCGCCAAGGTTCATTTTAATCTGTTGGTTTTTTTTTTTTTTTTTTCTACTAGTGTTTGTTTAACCTGTGCTTTTTCAAGTCTACAAGCTTCTCAGGAAAATAAATGCACACAGAATGGCTCTCTGCATAATGCAAAGTAGGGGTGGGAAGAATGCAGTACGAGCGGTTGTGGATCCGTGCTATGTGAATAGTTTTAAAGGAATGGAATATCACAAAATTACCTTCATTCTTTTGCACTGGAAGAGATTATATAGCTGGATGTATTAAGAGATTCCATGGATAGTAGTGTATACAATTCCGACTCTACAATAGTGCTCTGAACTTTAAGTCAACTATTACCAGCATAGAGGATGCGCTCATAGAGGAAGTCATTCACTATAACAGGTGACCAATACCTGAGTAAGGCCTTTCACATCATGAAAGTGCCCCTGGGCCAAATCAATAGAAACACTTTTAACAGAAAAAACAGATGCAGAGCGACATAATCAATAAATCTGATCAATGCAGCCCTTCCTCCTCTTCCTCTGCCTGTTGTTATTTGCCGTTAAGTGTGAATTTGAATCTCTTACTGCTAGTCACCTTGTCTCACCTAGTCTTCTAGTGCTTCAGCGCCTGTATTATCTCCTCGTTATTTCCCTTCTGGGCCAAATCTAACGCTGTATATCCTGTGCAGTTGACTATGTCCTTTATCTGCATTATTCATCAGCAGGGCTTTGACAATCGGGGCGCTGCCTGACTGCACAGCCAGATGCAGTGGTGTGTCCTTGCTGCTGTTTTGCACGTTGACTTTGGCGTGCCCAGCTATGAGCAAGAGTACATTGGCAAAGCCACTATTGTGGCATGCCAAGTGCAGCGGCGTCCAACCTCCATCCACAACCATATTTGGGTCGGCCCCAGCGTTTATCAGCACCGAGACGACTTCATCGTGTTGGTGCTTGCATGCGAGGTGCAGCGGCGTCCACCCTCCGTCACCTTGTCCGTCCACAGATCCACCATTCTCTTCCAGAACCAGCAATGCCTCTGAGTGTCCCTTGAGCGCCGCCAGGTGCATGGGTGTCCAGTTCTGCCATGTCCTGACATCAGGGTCTTCACCATGACCCAACAGAAGCCTGCAGATGCCTGTGCATCCTCGTAGGGCTGCGAAATGCAGAGCGCTGTAACTTCGCTTGTCTTTGCTTTTCACATCTGCTGCGTTGGTCACCAGCAGTCGTGCCACTCTAAAGTAGCCCTGCTCTACTGCTAGGTGCAGAGCAGTGGCTTGAGAATTATCTGTCCTGTTTGGGTCGGCTCCTTTACCCAGTAAGATTTTGGCTATTTTCAAGTGACCATACTCACACGCTATGTGCAGTGCTGTCCTTCCAGATTTTCCTTCTTTTTCGTCTACATTGCTCAAGCGAGAGAGAAGAAGGCGGACAACATTCTCGTGACCATTTTGAGCGGCAAGGTGAAGAGGCCTCCATCCGTCTTTGTCTTTCACACCAGCTACGGCTTTGTTATCCAGTAAGAGGCGGACAGCGCGGTCGTCTCCGTTCTGCGAGGTAAAATGCAGCGGCGTCCACTTGTCCTGATCCGCAAGGTTGACATCAGCACCGCTTTCCACAAGCAGGCCGCAGATCTCGTGAAACTTCTTCAGCAGTGCGACAACAAGTGGTGTGTATCCATTAGCACTCTGGCAGTTAATTGACGCCCCATGATTTAACACCAGCATCACGATTTCAGTGTTGCCGCTAACGACTGCATGATGAAGGAGCGAGTTGTTGTGTTTGAAACGCATTGAGACATGCTCCTGCTTTAAGACATTCTTGAAGGTTTCAAAGTCCTTGTGTTTCAAATAATAGGTGATGTCTTTATCTGTTAGCAAGATAGATTTGAAAAAGTTGTTTAAATACAGTAGATGTTTTAATCCTTAAAAAAAAAACATTAAAATGTGTTTGGAAAATAACCAACCTAAAAGTTCATCGGGTGTTTCAGTGGAGTCCTGAAAAAGCAAAGGTGCAAAAAAAGTTATATTAATACACTGTATTAGATCTAGCCTGAAAGCCACAAGGGAACTTGTGGGAAAGTGGGGGGATCATTTCATTTCTTTCTTATTTTTTGTGCTGACAGTGTGCTGCATGACTTACTCCTTTCTGGAAGGCTGACAGAGACGTTTTTCTATGTGACGTCTTCATGTCCTTGCCTGGAATCTTGTCCGGGAGCTTCAGAACATCACTTAGAGCTTCAGTCACCCACACCGTCTCTGAGGAAAAACAGATATCATCCTGGTGGGTGGTATAGTGCCGAAAATCCGTGCAGGTTAATTTCAACATTTGGCTCAGTTTACCTTTCTAGAATATGGGGGCAAAAGCTGCTCCGGTGAATTGAGTCTGCACCGATGATTATTTTGATAGTTCTCAGTCCATGTTCATTACCATATATAATATGTAATTAGCCTTCCAATGAGTTGTAACCTCTGAGCAGCTGGAGTGTCTTAATTAAACAGTGCTCAACATGAAACATAAAAGTGTTGTGCTGAGAAAATAACTGTGCTAATCATGTTTTTAGTAAGCTGATACTTAGGTTTAATTACATTCAGCTCATTAGATTTAACTCTGCTGAAATGAATAGGATCATGTTAAATCATTTTAATGCATTAAATGCCGGTAGTTTGTATTAAAGGTGCATTAAGTGAGATTAGGGTTTTTTTTTTTTTTCCTCTACAAGATTATGTTTTTCACTCTCTAACCAGGTGATTTTGATATTTAAATGGGTAGTTATACCCCTTAAGGCCATTCCTTCCCATAGCTGCCCCAGGACCAGTGTCTCATACTGTATGTGCATTACAATCAGAAACAAGCATTCCAGACAAGGTTCAGCAATTACGCATTTGCCAAGGCCATGGTTTAAACCATTATTTTTATGTTCTATACTGTATATCTTCCATGATATAAGTAAGGAATATAAAAAAAGAATTAAAACATCACCTGTTGCACATTTAGCCCAGTGACTGAATTGAATATCGTAATGAAATATGTTTCTCGAAGTGAATTCAATACTTTACTAAAAGGTAGAATCAACAGAACATCAATAATATTCAACGATACTTTCTTTTTTGTCTTTGCTGAATCTCAAAAAAAAAAAAAAAAAAAACCTGAAAAAATTAAAGTCACAACAACCCTGTATTCTTATTAAGCCCTCTAGAGTGAAATGCATAAAACAAACACAGCTGTGTGTTATGTGTTACCAGAAAAGGCTGGCCGTTCGCTCGAGTCTTGGTGCCAGCATTGTTGCATTATGCTGATCATCTCCTCACACTCAGGAGGCTTGTCATCTGGGACATTGTCCACATTGGGTCTTTTGCCAGAGGTCACTCTGATCAATATTTCACTCATATTCATTCCTGCATCAAGGAGCAGAAAATGTTGAATCTATGATACAATGGTTTATACATAAATCCTTTATGAAGCAAAATTAGGACTCGCATGTACCTGAGTACGGCCTCTTCTGGGTCAGAATCTCCCATATCACAATGGCGAAGCTGTTATTAAGGAAGAACAGATACAGTTGTTAAGCAGGCACATGTGTAAATATAGTGAGGGTTGGCTTTGTGATTTTTCTTTTATTCATACCTGTATACATCATATTTTGAAGTAGGAGGTTCAGGGTTCTGGGTAACAATCTCTGGAGGGACATAGCTCACGTTTCCCCTCAATGCCAAATGCTCAATGAAGGGCATCTTGCTACAAGAGTCATCCCATTTAATTATCCCAAAATCTGAAATCTTAGAGAAGATAAAATAAAAAAAAATTCAAGTAATGTTTTAGTTCTCTAAAAGGTTTTTGTTTAGGTTCTTTGGCATTCGAGTCAAACCAGGACTTGTGATCAACTTTCTGGTGAATGAAAGCATAAAACAGATTTTTTTTACATTTACAGAAGACACAATGTGGAGTATATTTGGGTGCGGTAAAACATTTGAATATTGCAAAGATTTAAAGAAATCTGCAGGAGATTATTTAGAAAAATAAAGAGAGTTTTTACTCTCATAACTGTGTTCTATTATCCTGCACAATCAAAAGTCCGGGTTTGTCTTGAACATCCTTTGTACAGATTAAGATTTAAATGGAATATAAGCTACATAGGCATCAATATATAAGCATCAACGTTATAGGAAAAGCATTAATCACTGGAGAGACGTAACGCCATCATATACAGTATTTGACTAATTTGTACTAACAGTTCAGTATATCCCGAAGTGTTTTCACATTTAAAAAGACATAGTTGAATGCACCTTTAAAGGTGCATAGAACTGTCACGTGATCAAGTTTAACATTTTAATTCTAGCAGGTATTAACAGTTATTCCCTCATCAGTCTTTCTACGCAGCAATACCCTCTGTCCTGAAGACTCTTTCCATACCTGTAAACATACTTTCAGCTTTACCTCTGACTTATTACTATGACTCTCTTAAACCCAAATAATAAAGCATTTTAAAGCATCACCCATAAAAATACTTACGTAAGCGGTTACTATAGAAATAATAAGATTAGAACAAGAGTATTAATATTAACCTTTCAGACAGCACTACTATTTGAGAACACTTCTGATTATAATTATTTACCTTAACATGAAGATGATCATCAAGCAGGATGTTGGCAGGCTTCAGATTCAGATGCAGAAGAGGTGGCCTCATGCTGTGCAGGAAGTTCATGCCCATAGTCACCTCATGAATCATCTGGAACTTCTTTGGCCACATAAGATTATGAGTTGTGAGAAGATTGTCCAGGGATCCTCTGCTCATGTACTCCATCACCGCTGCAGACGAGTCTTCGCACAGCCCGTAAATAGTGATCAAGTATTTAAACTTAATCTTCCCTATTTTGGAAACCTGCAACATGTTCCTAAAAGAAAGAGATCACATGACTCTGAATCTGATCCACACGCATGTAGGAGTGGTGACTTGTAAGTCTGGATCTAACCGTAGAAATGCTCGCAAATCTCTATCAACATTCAGAATTATACATCATAATGTAAATATAATCTGAAGAAAAGAACAGACAGGTTTCTGTAAAGCCGCATTGTGGCGATGTGTTCTGTTACATGAGCTAAACAAGTAAAATTAGTTTAAAATAAAAATAGTGTACTGACTATTTTAGTGACTGCACAGCTGTACCTGTAATCACTGGTGGTAGTAAAAGTCTTAATGGCACACTTCTCCCGCCACAGCTTGAGCTTGACTTGGTACACGCAGCTGAACCTGCCTTCAGACACTTTCTCCCAGTCTACTTCAAATTCTTCTTTCTGAAAACAGGTGTATCTCTCCTGGTTGATGGAATCAAGACGCTCTGTTTTCTTTAAAGCAATCTCAGCCATTTTGAAGTTTTAAAAAGTCCAGATTCTGGAAATCTTAACCATGAGCTGTATCTCCTCTTCAACAACTTCATGAACTACAACTTTTTTTTTTTTTTAGCTTGTCCGGGAATTAGGAGGAGTTTAATGTGCTGCTTATTTGCATAAAAATGTTACTCAGCTGGTTTTTATGTTGAACAGGTGAGACGGCATAGATTCAGTCTCCTGACTTTGTGTGCAGGTAAGAATGTGTTGTGAAAAGAAAGTTTACATAAACAGCTCGAAAAAAAAAAAAAAAGACTACTACTTGTCCATAGTTCTATTCTATCATTACTCATGTTCATCCAGTAACTGCAACGTGAATCAGTGAATCACAAAAGTATTGGAATTAGCCGAGTCACAGGTTTCTGGTCCATTTAATTCCACCTTTAACCTTTTAATGCCTAGTGTTTACACTTAAGGGCAAGGTTTCGCCTACAAATTTCTCATTTCTAAAAATCTCCAGACTCAATGCAGCATGTTTCTGGAAATTAGACAAAATATTTAATATTTGGCATTAATTATTCTTTCAGTTTGGTCTTTGCCACCAAATATTATATATTTATATTTTCTATTTAGACAAAGACAATATTCATATTAGTAGACGCGTCCTCAGTGTGCTCCTACTATTGTTTTGATATTGTTTAACTTTGGAGGTTATTGCAGGCTATGCTGTACCAGTGGAGGGATCCTCCTTTTCTAAGGGATCTGAGATTTTCACCCCCACAAAAGTTGTATCAAAATGTTGGTCCGGGTCTCCTGGGTGCAATGAAATGAAAATAATCTGGACAGGCCCCAGAAAAAAAAGGAACAAAATATTTGGTTTCATACCCCTATGCTCCCCTGGCTCCTAGCGCACTTGTTTTTGGTCCAACTGGTCCAAAATAAAAGAGTTGGTTTGGTAAAAATCATGTTGTTCAAAAATAATTTATCCCTTTAAAAACGGCCCTGGATTTTTAAAAAATTATAATTTTATTGATTACAACAGGTTTTTATAGAGTGGACATACACTGAAAAAAATGGATGCTTTCGGAGAAATACAGGGAAACTCTAAACATTTTTTGGGCCTGTGAGATTCACGTGCATGGGGAGGGGCAGGATATACACACTCATATCTTTGTAACTGAAACGAGACATTTTTAATGTTTTGCTCAGGAAAATCAGTACCCCACTGCACCCCGACTTAACATTTTTAGGAATTGTACCTATTTATTATTATTATAAATATTGTAGGTATATTATTTGATGCTTAGAAAATGTGAAAATTCAAAGAAATCTCAAATAAAATGAATTTGAATGGATTCTTTAAATCATTTGATATCAAAGTGCAAGAAATAGTATATTTTTTACTTCCAAGAACAAAATGCTGAGCTTGTTTGGAAATAGAATATAGTCTCACTTCAAAACTGTATCACACTTTATTGTGTTGTATCAAACAAACCAAAATGAAATGTGATGCAAGCCATGGCATTTCGTCAAATGTTTCCTATTGCATCATTGTAATTATGTTTTAATATAATTAAATATTAAAGAAATTATGTGATTATAAATAATTTAACTTTTTTTGGATCATTGCCACTAATATCTTTTCTTTCCTTTTCTTCTTTTCTTCTTTATTCATCATGTAGCATGAAAATAATTCATAACCCATGACTCTAATTCACAAATCTGTCGAAGAGCCTATACATTTTTTTTTTTAAGAGATTTAACAAAGAAAAAAATCACTGGTTATTTCTATGAGAAGACTGAGAAGATGAGAAGATTGTTCAATAATTTATGGAAGGACACACACGTGACAGTGCTTCTCGGTTTCTTGCCAACATGACAAGATGTAATTGATCATTTTCCTATAGCAGCATGGCTCATTGCATTTCATTTATTTCTGAATTAATGAGGGTTATTTGCTTTATTTAGGTTTATTTTCTTCTTTGCAAAGAAGAAATACTGAATTTCACATTTACACACAATGATTGTATTGAAATGTGGCATGGATTCATATAGCTGCAGTTCTTATTTTAACTTCTTACATTTACAGTACATTTAGGCATTTGGCAGACATTAAAGAAACAGATACGTCTTGAGTAGTTGTTTAAAGATTGTCAAAGACTCCACTGTACGGACATCTAGAGGAAGTTCGTTCCACCACCTACTGTGGGTGTCAGAACAGAAGAGAGTCTGGATGAATGTCTTCCTCGATCCCTGAGAAATGGTGAAATGAGGCAAGTAGTGCTGGTGGATCGGAGGGAACGTGATGCAGTGCGTGGTGTGATTAGAGCAGAGAGGTAAGTGGGTGCTGGGCCAGTTTTAGCTTTGTAGGTGTGCATCAGGGTTTTGAATTTGATGCGGGCAGCTACAGAAAGCCAGTGCAGGGAGCGGAGAAGTGGGGTGGTGTGGGAGTACTTGGGAAGGTTGAAAACGAGACGTGCCGCTGCATTCTGGATCAGCTACAGAGGACAAAAGGTGGACAGAAGCAGACCTGCCTGGAGTGAGTTGCAGTAGTCTTGAAATAACAAAGGTCTGAACAAGCACCTGAGTAGTCTATGAAGAAAGTAATGGGCGGATTCTTCTGATGTTGTAAAGAAGAAATCAACAAGAGCGAGTAAGGTTAGCAATGCATGGGGAAAATGACAGATGATTGTCCACAGTTATCACAAGATTGAGGGCAGTGGCTGAAGAAGTGATCTGATTGTTGTCCAGGGAGATCATGACCGGGGGATGAATCCTCAGTGATGAAAAGAAGTTCGGTTTTACTCAGATTGAGCTTCAGCTGATGAGCTGTCATCCAGGAGGAGATATCTGCCAGACATGCTGAGATCCAGGTGGAAACCTGGCTGTCTGAGGGAGGAAAGGAGAGAATTAGTTGGGTGTCATCTGCATAACAATGGTATGAAAATCCATGCGATCATATGACCTTACTAAGAGACCGGGTATAAAGGTAGAACAGAAGAGGACCAAGTACCAAGCCCTGTGGGACATTAGTAGAGAGTCTGCGTGGAGCAGATCTGATTCCCCTTCATGCCACCTAATATAATCTATCTTCTAGGTAAGAAGCAAACCATTGCCACGCTGTTCCACAGATTCCAAGGCTTGTAAGCCTTAGATAATAGAATCTTCTTGAGACCAGAATGTCTTGAGGACATGACTTTTTCTTCCATTCCATTGTCTATGTGGTATAATGTTGTATGATACTCATATGTGGACTTTTGGGTATAATTATTTTGCCAAACTTCTATCTGTTTGAAGACATTCATTAAAAAGAGAAACAGTAGAGATCAGGGTCTGTATTAACAAAGCTTCTTAACCCTAAAATTTGCTCCTAGTGACAAAATCCTAATAAAATTCTTAGAATTATGACATTTTGTTAGAATTTTCGCTTAAATTTAGGACTAAATCTTAGTAAAATTAAAAATGATTCAGAAAACATCTTGGATCTAAAAACAATGTTCAGAGTCAAGAGGAGGACTTTTAAGAAGCTTAAGAGTTTCTACAGCAGAGGACAAAATGGTGGAAAGAAGAAATATTCTCCAAACACTGAACATAAAGCTAAAAGTAAACACTGCTCTTCTGTCCAGTTTGGTTTTCTTGTTGTTTACTTCCTTCCATCTTTCTTGGATTGTTGGCTACATATCATCCAAAAATGCAACTTAAATACTGTCCTGCAATCATGTAAATTGGCAAAAGCTGAGCCATTTTGCTCTTATCAGTCTAAAATAGATTACAAGTAATAAAATCAGTATGGTAAATAAATGTAAGAACTTAAATATAGTATCTACTGGGTGGAAATTTGGTTGCTTCAAAAGTAGACACATTTTTAACATTTGGCTGTTTAATTAACTTTAAGATATTTAGCCCATAACAGAAAAAAGTAGCCTGTAGTCATGATTATACAATTCTTCATATACAATGTGATTTCACTGTCTACCCTATTATTATATATTCTATTTTCCCAACGAGCGCATTTCATGGAGTCAGAGGTTATTTTTTATCAACCAATCACAGTCTTTAAACTGCTGCATCATCCCTAGCAATGGGGTGGACCACACCTCACCAGGATAAAGGTTTTTGAACTTTCCTTACTTAGAGTTGCTCTGAGAAGTTTTTTTTTTTTAATCACTTTTAGTCTAGGACTCCCAGGTAGTACTTTCAGATAGGAGCTCTCTGAGATAATTCTAAGAAGCTTTGTGAATATGGGCCCAGGTCTCAGGAGTTTAAAGGACACATTAATATGCATTTAGCTGAATATGTTTTTATGTGCTTGATTTGTGAAATATGTATTATATTGTGTTTTTGTTTGCTTTGTTTTGTATTTGTCTATATTTGTACTGTTCTTATTATTGTGTTTGCTCTTAACTGTAGCCTCACGAAGGACTGCAAATAAAAACTTTATTTATGCTAACTCATCAATGCATTAAATGGGAACATTTACTGTATGTCTAATAATGTGCATGATCCCTTATATATAACTGCATGGATGGATGGATGGATGGATGGATGGATAAGCCTTAGTCTTTTCTACGTTTCTGTGTTTCAGTCTCCATGCTGCTCGGTTTTCCAAATGGCTCAACATCTTACACCTTTCAATTACAGGAACCTATTAAATGCCTTATAAATAATCATCTCTGTCAGTTTTCCTCTGCCACCTAAATCTGCCTTACCTCTAGCTCATATGCCCTACACTGGTGATAAATAGAGGCTTCCTAAAGACACCACTTACTTTTTACAATTTAATTGCTACCTCATATATTTCAACCAGACACTTTATTTGGAAAATGAGACATGACATAATAAATAACACATAACCTGTAATGTATGTATGTAAGCCTGAGCTGTGTGCGTGCGTGTGCGTGTATGTATGGGAGGGCTTGAAGGGAAACATTTACTATCTGAATTCACATTCCATGTGTGTTGCATATTTCAAATAAAGTGTGATGAATGCAAATTATCTACAGACAATAATAATAATATTAATATTAATAATATCTAATCTAAAGCTAAAAAGCCTTTTTGTGTCTTGATTAAAATTATTATAGCAACAAAGGATTTAATCAGAGATCAACATTTCCAATCAAGATGAGAGGCTCACACTGATCCTGCTGAAGTTCAATCAGCTAGAAAGATGAGGATCTTTAACCTGAATAATTTCTCATCTTGTTATCTTTTTAAGCGAGTTTACAATCTGATAAATCTGTTAAAACAACAAGGCAGAAGACTCTGCAGTTATTTGAAAGAGGTTTGTCTTGAACATTTTCACACTGTGAGCTAAAAAAAAAAAGAAAAAAAAAGGCACTGCTAGTCAGACACAGACTCCGTGTGAACCTGAGAAAGATATCAACCCTTAGGTGTATTTTCCAGTTTTGCATTTTTACTATCGTTTGCTGTTTTGATTGCTGCCCAAGCAACTCTATTTATAATCTGCTAGCCAAGATGTGATCAATGCGCGTATTTTGCGGAGCTTGGATGCATTTCAGCTCAAGTTAAGTTGATGGCTCTGTTGCTGTTGAGAGTGTGATGACCTTTATACATGATGTCTGATAATCATATAGAGAGAAAAGATTACCTTGATACTAGATCATAGACATTGGGTGCTGAGGTGCTTGGCAAATTCCTATTATCATACAAAACATTTTTTTCCATGAAGGATTAAAGATTTATCCTTTTTTTTATTACTTCTTTACAAAATAAATTGTATGGCTTAATATTATTATGGATGTACAAAGGGAATATCCTTTAATATCTGCATGATTATGAGCGTCATATTGCTTTCATTCAACAGTTCTACTATCAACAAAACGTGTGAAGACCTCAAGACTGTGTTTTTATGTTTGTGTATTTCAATTTCTTCAATGTAACAAAAATATTTTTTATTACTTTTTTAATACCTCCCCCTGACCCTGAGCCAGCTACATCCCTGATAAGTTGTATCTCTATTATTTTACCCTAACTTATGCGGAGAGTAGCTTCTCATTTCTTAAATTACCATGCAAGAAAAGACATATCCTATGGTTGTGGCAAATATGTTACTCTTGTTTAGCAGAATTAAATGATTGTCCTATTTTAAGAAAACAACACAACTGAGGAGACTGCTGAAACTATTAAACTTGGATTAAGACCACAATAGTGGTGAACTCACCTTCATGGAAGGAATGTGACTACCTCAATATACTGTAGAGTAATGACCTGGGTCCGTATTCACAAAGCTTCTTAAGCCTAAACGTTGCTCCTAGTGATGAAATTCTAAGAAACTTCTTAGAATTATGAAATTTTCTTAGAATTTCCCCTTAAATTTAGGATTAAATCTTAGTAAAGATAAAAATGTTTCACAAAACATCTTAGCCCTACAAACAGCTCCTAAGGTAAAAATTAAGTGTAGAGAGGAGGACTTTTAAGAGACTTAAGAGTTTCTATAGCAGAGAACAAAATGGCAGAAAGAAGAAATATTCTCCAAACAGTAAATGTAAAGCTAGAAGTAAACACTGCTCTTGTGTCCAATTTTTTGATTGTTGGCTAAATGCCGTAGACTGTCCTGCATTCATGTAAATTGGTGAAAGCTGAGTCATTTTGCTCCCATCAATCTGAAATGACACTTTTTCAACATTTGGCTCTTTTAATTAAATTTAAAATATTTAGCCTATAACAAAAACTTTGCATGAAGTAGCCTGCATTCATGATTATACAATTGCATTATATACAAACATTATGATTTCACTGTCTATTCTATTATGATATATTCTATTTTCACAAAGAGTACATTTTAAGACCTTTACAGAGGTCAGAGGTTTTTTTTTTTTTAATGAACCAATCAGTCCTTGAATTGCTGCATCATCCCTAGCAACAGGGTCAACCACACCCCCTCACTAAGATAAAGGTTTTTGTACTTTCCTTACTCAGAGTTACTCTGAGAAGGTTCCTAAATCACATTTAGCCTAAGACTCCCAGCTAGGACTTTTTAGGCAAAGATAGGAGCTCTCTGAGAGAATTCTAAGAAACTTTGTGAATACGAGCCCAGGTTTTTCCATTAATGGATTTTTTTTTCCCCCGTTCTGTTGGCACAGGCATATTCCAAGATAGTGCCAGCATTCATTAGGCTCAAATTGTGAATGAGTGGTTCAGGGAGCATGACACATCATTTTCACACATGGATTGGTCACCATGGTGTCCAGACCGTAGCCTCTTCAAGAATCTTTGGGATGTGCTGGAGAAATCATTACAAATAATTTTTTAATCTAAGCAAGATTTTTAAAAAAGGGTTTTGTTTTATGGTTTTAAGAAACCAGAGATATATTTTATCAAAGTGATCTGGAAATCTGTTCATTTTCTTTTTAACATTGCTTTGTCTGGTTTTCCTGCAAATGTCATATTGGGTAAAGAGCTGTTCAACAAACAAGGTAGTATAACCAGTCAGTCTGCTTAAACCTTTGCTAGCTACATTTTATTTACTTACACACTGAATGTCAGGCTTTGATCAACTTTTTATGTTCCTACATGTTGCAGAAAAATTGACATTTGCGTAATTGGTTCAGTTTGTAATCAGATACTGGCTGTTAAAATTCTTTTCATTTTACTTGTGGGAGAGCACTGTTACGTTACGTTACATTATGTGTACAAAAATGCAAAATGTAGTTTTTTTCACCTGGTGTCAAAATTATATATGCATGAAAGAACCGGATCACTCCAAGCTTGCGTACGTTTTTTACATTTAACAAATTGGTAGGCTAGAAATAAATCAATCTTTTGAAAACTAGGAAAAGAAAAAGGTGACATAAAACAGTAAAGTAATCATGTGTAGAAATGATTGGGCGAGAATTATTAAGAGGTGCTCATGAGTGCTGAATGATCTCCAGACTCTCTCAGGGACAGCGAGGCAGCTGAGACATACGCTGGCACACAGAGCAGTTCCCCCCCCCCACACACACACACACACACACACACAGATCACAATGTAGGTAGGAAGTGATGTAGTTAATCAACTGGAAGAGACTGATTGTAAAGCTGGGTCTTTTTGACAGGGGCCTGGGAAGCAGGTTGATGTCTTATGGCTCTAAAGGTAACCTGGCAAATGACATGGAGGATAAACAGTGGGAGAAAGGCAGAACTTCAGATATACCATGCTTTCAGAAAGTTTTCAGAATGTTTACATTTTTTCCAAAATTTATGTTTTAATACAACACAGAAGTGACTACAGGTGAAGTCTTTTATCCCAGCCATAAACCTAATTCATGGATTCTTGAAAGAATCTGCAGGGAGGGATTGGAGAAATCCAATCCAAATCTAATCCACCATGTTTATAGCATCGGAGATTTTATTAAAGCCATTACAGCAGGCAAACAATAGATCTCAGCAATACTCTAAGACATTAAGCAGATAAATAGTGAAAACTAAATCAGTAAACTCCTCGTTGAGACAATGCTGGAGCGAGACATTTTGCAAGATGTGGCAACTAGACTGGATTATTTAAAAGGGAGAAGTCTGATCTCTTAATGGACCGGTATCTGTGAACAAGTGACTATGAACAGAGATAGGACACTGACTAGACATCCTGGGCTGAGAACCATTGCAGTCATAGTCTATAATTTCTGGATTTGTACACTTTTCAGAGATTTGCAGAGTTATTTGAACAGAACAGTACTTCTGTTCTCCTGTGATAAGACTCCATCAATTTAAATACTATGTCCTCATGAGCTGGTGCCTAATCTACACTTTGTATCATAGACAAGTGAGATATAAACACCATATTTTAATGTTAAATATGTTAAATTAGCTAAATAGGAAAAGCAAAACACCATAAACACTTAACAAACAGGCAGCTAGTCTAATCTTATGGTTTAGTAAGAAATAAACAGGGTTTAATCTCCAGGTTCATTTGGTGGTTATTTTTATCTGACAACAACCTGCAGGTCAACAAGGGCAGAGATGAAATTGGCTAGTTTGATATTTCTCTCTAGGTTGATGTGCATCTTCATTGTGTATTTCCCATGAGACGTCTTCACACAGATCACTGGTGCTTCTTCACATTTCTAGGATTTTCCAACTGGACTTCCTATTTCAATATATGCCCCAAGTTGAAAAAAAGGCAGAATCAAACAGACTCAAAGTCAGAGAGTAAGACTTCAATTGCAAACACTGACCTTGTGCTTGCAGTCATTTCTGTGATGATTTGGATGAAAGTTTGAAGTTATTATTTTCAGTGATGGGCCACACTGCGGGTATCATCCAGAGTGTCCTGTAGAGATGTTGTCACATCCATTAAGTGAGAAAAAATTATATAGTATGTAAAACAGAAGGACGTGTCTATAAATGATAGACCCAGCCAAGGTGGCTCTAAGGTCACTTCTGTAAAAATTCAGCGAATGGAATGCTCTCCAGAAAATAAAACAGCCTGTTTTGATCACCAAGACGTTCCACAGAATAATGCAGGACCTCAGAACTGCCCACTGCACCACTTGCACATTACAAGCATTTAGCTGGGAGTTATTGCCACATCACCAGTATAATCCTGACCTCACTCCCAGTAATTTCCACGTTTGGGCCATTAATGGAGTTTGTAGCAGGCAGTCTGATCATGGCTCCCGCAAAAGAGGAAACGTTTTACCTTGATGGTATCCTAGCACTCGGGAAACACTGGGATTAGAGCATTAGTGTAGCAGGGGATTATACTGTATAGGCAAATAAAATAACTGTGTTCTGTTATTCTGCACAATCAATACAGTAGTCTTGCCTTGACTTTAACAACCCTCGTACTGTACATGGACACTCAGTATATTTGATACTAAACACAAGGTAACGCAACAGAAACTCAGTGTAAATTATACAGGTAAAATCAGTTATGTTTTAAAACTTTTTTTTTTTGGCTGGTGCTTCAGTGGCTCTTTTCTGATTTCGCTAGAATTAATACTTTTAATAAGATCTCTTATAATATGACAGCTAGCAACTACCAACTGGGGACCTATCTGCACTTCTCTGCATACATAAATTCACATATGCCCACAATTGGCTGGAGAGATTATGCACAATTAATTGTGCTCCCTTGGTTCCTGTTTATGGATGGCCATAGCATGGTTCAGATTCAAATGATTCAAATGCATGCAGATTTTGAATAGATTCTCTAAGATTCTCTTGCTGCATATTAGAGAAACAACTTTCCTCTTGAGTTATTCTCTCCATAGCAGGCATCATGCAATATTAATTAGATTTTTTAATAATTATGAAGCAAAAAAAAAAAAAAAACATTTTGTTTTATTATTCTGTTGAGTTATTGTACACAGCAATATCTTTTAAACAGTGCAACTAATTCTGAGAATCCCTGTATTAATAAAGTCTTAATCATCTGGCAGAGGTAATGTCCATCCTTTTTTCAAGCAAATTTCAAATGTTCAAAATGATTGCTGTTATATTTGTTAATGTTAATTTGCTAATAAATTATCAAGCAAAAAGCAAAGCAAGCAAACAAAAACAAATAAACAAACAAACAAATAATTCCCAGAGTATATATTTGTTAGATAAAGATTTTTTTTTTAATGAGCGAATACCTATGAGGGATTACTATAAATAAACTAAAAAAAGAAAAAAAGAAAAACGTGTACTTACTTTGTATAATTTTTCATATATTTATTCATTAGTCCTTTTATAATGAAGGCTGTCAAGACTTGTCACAGTGGAGTTTAAACTGGAGCACAATTCGATGACTAATCAGCCTTGAACACAGTGTACAGCGTGGTACATCGTGGGTAGATCCTCTGAAGACTTTATTCAAGACACTAAAAAAAAATCCAATGATTAATTATATATGAAAGCAAAAAAATTATGAATGTGGATTAAAACCTCGATTTTTGCCTGAAAATAATCAGTTGTGCAAAGAGTACAAAAACTTCAGTAAAAGTCCTGCTACTTTTGTAATAATTCACTTAAGTAAAAGTAGCAGTTATGAAATTAATCAAGTTAGAGGAAATACGTCATCTACTGATAATTAGAATAAGTAAGTACTTGAAAATTAATTTTTTACATGTCTACGCAACATTGTGACACAGCTAGCTTAAATGTTTTGTTTTCTCTTCAGGTCTTAAATGAATTAAAATGTGCTTTTGTGGGTTATGTCAATGTAAACAACACATTTATATCAACAATGTGTAAAAAAAAATAATAAAAAAAAAATAATAATAAAATAGCCACAACCTTGCTAACTTAGCCAAATGCTGTTGGGGTTTTCATTAGCTTGTTAGGCTCCTTAGGTACCTGAAGCTAGCTGGCTCATTATACAGTAGTTCACACTACACTAGCTACTGTACATAGAAAGATCTAGGAGAACGGCTCCTTGAACATTATTTTAATCATCCCCTATCAATGAGGAATAACTAGCAAACATCTAAAGTGACATGTTAATAAAGAGCATTATACTTTATATTAAATATCTGGCTAGCTAAACTAACCCACTTAGCGTATTAATCGCGTATCTGTACATGTTTCCACATGTTGTTTAAGATTTTTAGCTGTGAGGTACAGGGATCTCCACAGGTTTTGGATGGCTTCATGTGCATGTTATTATCACACTGTTTCTTTTAAAGCTTTTAAAACTGAGGATACCTGGTACTATCATCTGTCTCAATGGCCCTAGGTCTTCTGCTGCTGCTGAATACGTTTATGGTGCCTGAGTTGTAGACTTTCATCAGCTTATTGTTGAAGTATTTACCTTGCGTGTAAATAATTTTAAAATAATACAAGGGGTGTTCAAATCAATCTGAAACTTTTGATTGTGCAGAATAACGGAACACAGTTAGGACAGAAGAAACTACCTTTATTTTTCTATATCATACTCTATATAATATATAATGATTCAAGTCACCACTGCTAAAATGCAGATCTCCCAGGAGCATATGGAAATTCCTTGCAGCAAGGTCAGGACAGCATGGGGAATGTGGCAGTAACTCAGCTAAATACCTGTATTGTGCAAGTGGTGTGGTGTGGTGGGCAGTATGAGGTCTATATTAAAGTAAAGGGCCGTTAAAGGAGGTCCTAGGAGGCCAGAATTTCAGCCATGAAACAGGCAGTCCGATTATGGCTCCGCCATAGCCAGCTTCTTGATAAGCTCGTTGAGATCATTTATATGATGATGTCTGCTAAAAATGGTAGCATGTACTGAAATTTGCGTTGGTGATTGTGGGCCATTTGTAGCAGCAGCTATGATGGATTAAAATGTAGCATGGAACAAGCATACCTGATTAATTGTCTGTCAAACCGCAGCAGTAGAAGGAGGGGCTGACTGAAAACTATTAATATGAGCTCATTAAACAGCTGTGTTAGTTTGGGCGTCAGTAGTTTAACTTTAAAAGGACATTCTCAGAAGCAGGGAATCTAATTTGCCTGAAATGTATTTTCTCCTGGTGAACTTGACAAGCAGGTGGATACAGAGCTTAATCCTGTTGCTGTCCATGTTTGTAATTCTGCTTAGCATCTCAGTGTGATGAAAGACATGGTCCTCTATTTTAACCCAATAAATGAAAACCTGTCAAGCTTTGCAATTTTTTACTCCCAACAAAGACAGAGATCTTTGAGTAGGTGTCATTCGTCCTAAGGCAAAAATCAATGAGTATTCTTTAAAAGTCACAGGCAGATGGAAATGGCGCATGGCCAATTGAGCTTGATAGGAAAGCTTTTGCAGTTGCTGTCTGGGCGCCGAGTCAGAGGCTGTCTGACATAGCCCTGAGTGACAGCCTGACCTTCAAACACTAGTAATGTTTAAAGTTCTGCATCTTTGTCAGAGTAAGATGAGAGGGGGACTGTGAGAGCTGTCTGACAAAACTAATATATTTGATGCATATTTTGGAAGGCATTATCAGTAAACTTGGGGTCAGGCTCATTAAATCTCTCCTCCACTCTGCACAAAGAATTGAATCACTTCTACTCCAAGCAGATGCAGACATAACTCTCGCAGCACTGTTATCACTTGGGGTTAATCTGTCAAGGGTCTCATTCCCGTAAGGATATAACATTCAATCCTCACTAGAAGCTTTAGAGCAGTGATCAAGCATATGAAAGGACGTGCTCTCGGTAGATGAAATGTTTACAAGGCATAAAAGGAGATTGTTTTCAGACTGAGTGAAATTTTCAACTTTGATTAAAACTGAAAGTCTCTCTATGAAGTTATTTACTTTAAAACTTTAAAACGCCTCCATTTTTTTAAATTTGTTTTTACTAATTCAGACTTTGGCGAGCGGTCAGTATGTATTTGCTGTACAAATATTAGACTGTATATGCACTGAGAATATCCCTTCTTAATGCCGGTCAATGAAAAGTCTGTTCCACTGCAACACTGTAGACTTAAAGTACTATCCTAACTCACAGCATATGAACCAAGGCTAAAATGAGCTCCTCTCCTCTTGTCCTAATTAAATCTTTAGCAAGATTGAGTTTATAATAGTTGGGTAGGGCCTTTGGTGTAGTGCAAGTAAACAACATCTCAGGAGAAGTGATTACAGACACTCTCAAACAAGGAACGCACTCAGATGAGACTTGGACGATTGTGGTTTACGATGTTATGGTTTTGTGACCGAAGAGCAGCTTTGAAAGATTTCAAGAATTCTTGGAGATTTTTAGGAAGCCATCATGCTAAGCCATGCACGCTAAGCAGTAAGAACCTGTACAACGTAGCAGGAATTAATTTGAATACTGGATCCAATTCCTCACACCATCACTTTGTAATGAAAAGCAGTCTGCATGTTGTGGTTTTTATACCAACCCGCCAGATGCAATGACAACAAAATAAGTGCATGATAACCACCTGGTAAGCATGTGTTGCAATCTGATCAGATATAATAATAAATTGATTGGATCTCACAGGATTTGGTGTGATCATGTGCGTGATAGGAACTTCATGGCCTTTGTAGTGTGATGGCGCCCTTACTTTCAATATATTCCAGAGCCATTGAGTTACAAAATAATAATATTAAATGTAATAGTAGTAGTAATAATAATAATAATAATAATAATAATAATAACTTCATTTTCTGCCTAACTCTTTAACATTTTAAATTTCTGCCAGTAGCTTATTACTATCCAGATTAAATAATAATAATTTTAAAAAACTTAGGTTGTTAAATTTACTGTTTACTAATGTAAGTAATTAAGGCTATTGTAAGTAAAGCCATTGATGGCTACAGAGTTTTTAGAAATAGTTAAATGTTAAAGTTAAAAATAAGTTGTTCAGATCTAATTTAATCAGTGATATTATTATTTCAGGTTGAAGTCCACAAACGTCTGCCTGTCTTTCTATACGGCTGAACTCTCTGCCGAACTTATTAATACAAAGAAATAACATCTTACAGTATGCCTTGTTTACCTTAAGTTGTACTTTTTACATCATTAGCCAAGTACATGAGCCCAGTTTGTTAATCAATCAAAGAGTGAATCAGAATTGAGAAACCGTGAGTGTGTATTGAGGATTATGGCACCTGTTTATGGCACCTGTGTCTTCAGTAAACAATAAACATTTGAGGTGGTACTGTAAAACGTTGCTGTTTCTTTATAATCCTACTGGTAAACTATTTATACATTTTCATCATGTGTGGTAGGAGTGAATTATTCACTATGTTTATTTAGAAATAATAATTATGGAGGATGACAGAGATATGGGATGCTCAGTTAAAAGTTAAACTCTTGTTATTTAAGAGTTTGTATTGTTTAAATGCTGCACTTGGTTTTTAAGTGAGAAAACTAATGTTATAAGGAATGGGCTACATTTCATTATTCTTTAAACTTTTTTAAAAGATTTACAATGTTAATAAAATCGAGTGAAAATATTACCTGATTTTATAAAAAGTGTGATATTTATAGAATCAGAGTTGTAATCAATTCGGCACCTATGTATTATGACAATATCCCATCAGGACGTGATTGATTACTCCAATCCCTATTATTTGTATAATTATTCAAATAATTACTTATCAGTAAATTTACCCATAAATTTATAATCTGTGTCCAACCTCGAGAAATGCAGACACTTCCAGAGATGTGAGTCATTGGTAGACTGTCAGTTCAATTGTATTTGATTTTGGCCATTGTGACTTTAATTCACTAATTTCAATATTAAATGGCACTAGTATTTATTGTCTGGTCTCTTCTGAAAAAGCTGTAGTCTTTAGAGGTTTTATAGTATTAAAACTAATAAAAATGTCTAATAAAAATTTAAATGCTTTGGAATTAATTCCCGATTCCCAGTTGGTATTTTTTTTTACAGAAGCTGTTGCAAAAAATAAGTTAAAATTATAAATCATGTAACATTCCTAGGTTTACCTTAATCATTTGAAAAATTTTAATGAATTCTAAAATCAAAATTCCTGTAATGTGCAAGTGATGTTTGTGAATGATTGTGTGTGCAGAGCCAGACTTTTGCACCATTCACTTGATATACTGCAGCTCTGTAGTCTCATCATCATAGTCTTCTAAAAACATTAATCATTTACAGCAAAAGTTGTTGCAATTATCTCTATGGATTAACCCTCAAGTCTTAAAGTTTTAAGGGACTGTTGTTTTGCTTCTCTTGAAAAAGATTAATAACATTCTGAATTCTTTCACACTTTGCACACTTTCACACTTAGCAAATGACCTGAATGAGTTCTACTGTTAATCTGAAAAACAAAAGAGGAGCTCATTCTCCATCCCCTTTGCCTTCTACTGGAGCTCTATCTTTCCAATGGCAAAAAATCTTCCCTAAATTAAAGACATTACATACCCACTCCTGGACCCCTGCAGTTTGCCTACAGTAACAACAGGTCTGAAGATGCTCTGGAAAACAGATGGACAGGAAGCAGCATGTTACCTTCTGACCACCATCTTAAAATCAGCACTTGTTCTCCACAAGGCTGTGTTCTTTCTTCTCTACGTACACAAAGAGCTGCACCTCTAGTCAATAGCCAGTTAAGCCCTAACCAAGTAACTGTAAGTTTGTGGACAACACACCTCTGCTTGGGATCAGAGGTTAGTAGTCTACTTACCAACAGGAGATTAACTATCTGGTGAACTGGTACAAACAAAAAACTTAATGCCATAAAAACAGCAGAAATGCTTATAGATTTTAGTGCACCCACCCCAAACAACTGCCATCACTCAACCAGTTAATATTGTGTTGCGTTCTTCCACTTCCTGGGCACTAACATCGCTCAAGACTTCAACTGGTATCTGAACATCGGCTTCTTAACAAAGAAGGCACAGCTGATGATGTGCTACCTATGGCAACTCAAGGAGTTCAACCTGCCACAGCCAATAATGGTGCATTTCTTCATTCCTATGATTGAGTCCGTTCAAACCTGCTTCATCACTATGCTCCCGCCACTGCCATGGGCAAAAGCAGACTGCAGCTATTATTCGCTCTGGTGAAAGAGTAATGGGGGACAGTCTGCTATTGCTTTAGGGCCTGCATGACTCCAGGATCCAAAGTTGACCCCTCCCGTCTCAGACAAAGGAAACTTTAAATAAATAAATAAATAAATAAATTTCCCTTTTCGTACAATGCTGCAATCCATCAGGACTGTAACAAAATGTATATTTAACAGTTTCCGCAGACTAATTCCCTGTATCTGAAAACCTATTTTGGGATAAATCTGATTCTGAATAAACCGATTAGATTAAATTACCCACACATGAACAAAAAAGATCAAGAAAAGAATTAATTACTTTAATCATGTAACTTTCAAGTCATATTATTTGCCATCTGTGTCAAAGCTTGCATGAGGTAGTAATGATAAGACTGTGTTCACAAATCCATTATTAAATAGATGCATTGCCTGCCAGATCTTCCAGATGTCTACTCATGAGTTCTTCAGTTCTTAATTAGACTGAATTTTTTAAAATACATTTTACTGCAGGCATGGAGTTACAAACAGCAACGCATTTAATAGTCATAAATCAGATTTAATGTCACTTAAAAGTTAGGAACCATTGACTTTCTGCACAGAAAACTTTAAATTAAAAGTACTGTTCTCTAAGGAGAAAGCACCCATTGTCCAGGCTCGTATTCACGAAAGAGGACCAAATCTCTGAGATCACGCGTAAAGAGTATAGGTGTACTGCATTACTTACCTGTGTTCTTTGTTGTCCCAGAAGTTTTACAAGAGGTTTTCCTTCGGCTTCATCTCCGCAGCTCGGTGGTGTGTGCTTCCTTTCCCTCCAAAGTTTCGTCTGCACAACCTCCTTGCCAGGCATCTCTATCGACCTCCTTTGCCCACAAAGAGTAACTTTGAATTAAGTATTGCCATAGCGACCCTTGCGTCTCATACAGTAGCCATTTCCTGCACAACTTGAAAATAAAGATTGCTCATTCTTAATACCTTCCATCTTGTGTCTCTATTACAGAAGCCCGGACCTTACCAACAATCAGAATGAGTGATCCCGAGCCCATTCAAGCGCTGGTGGAAGAATTACGCCGGCTTTTTGTAACAACACCACTGCCATTGCCAAGCAGATCCACCGGCGCTTCCAGCGCTTCTTCGGTGCACCCGGTTTCCAGTCCTATGGCACGACAAGCGCCCTTCTCTGGCGCGGCGGAGAATTGCAAGGGTGTTCTACTGCAGTGCTCTCTTACCTTCGCTATGCAAGCATCAAGTTATCCTAATGACAAAGCAAAAATTGCTCATATAATTTCCCTCCTCTCAGGGCAGGCTTTACAGTGGGCGAAGTCGATCTGGGCACAGGCTGACGGTCTCTTATGATCTCTTTGTTTCACACTTCAGGGAGGTGTTTGAGCGTACAGACAGTCAAGGATCAGCAGGAGAGCAACTATATCACCTCACACAAGGTAATCTGTCTATACAAGACTATGCATTACGTTTCCGTACCGTAGCAGCAAGCAGTGGGTGGAATGAGCAAGCCCTCATCACCACCTACCGGCAGGGGTTGGAGTCCAATCTGCGGCTTATGATGGCAACTCAGGACGATTCCATCGGTCTTGAACAGTTCATCCAACTCTCTATATGATGTGCTGCACGTCTCGCTTCCTGCCGCAACGATCCAAGAAAGCCCACATCGCTTCTCTTCGAGTATCCGAGGAATTCAGGCTCCTCCGACCCAAGAGAAGATCCAATGCAACTGGACAGGGGCAGAATCTCACCCTCAGAAAGGCAAAGAAGGCTGACCCAGAGTCTTTGCCTGTACTGTGGCAGCGCGGGGCACCTTAGGCTGGGGTGCCCCATCCGTCCTCCTCGTCAAGTGGTGAGTGCTCTGTCTACAAATGTAAATCTTACTGCCTCCTGCCTTACGATTTCAGTGGCAGCTCTCCTCGACTCTGGGTCAGATGGAAACTTCATCTCCAGAGAGCTGTGTAGACGCCTCAAGATCAAGACCACCCAGACGGAAAAAGTCTTCCAGGTCGAGTTCATAACTGGAAGACCCCTGTCCAGAAAATGAGTCCACCTTTATGCCGACCCTGTGATTTTGCAAATTGGATTATGTCATCAAGAGGAGATCATATTTCTGGTATTGGAGGAATCCACCTCGGACGTTGTCTTGGGACGCCCATGGCTTGTGAAACATGACCCTATTCTCTCTTGGACCACAGGGGAGATTCTCAAGTGGGGAAAGACCTGCTTCCGAAATTGCTTCCCCAGTCTACCACTAAGACCACATGCTCTCAGCCTGCAGTCGACGTCGATAGAGAGTCCTTTGGATAAACAGTCTGTGGAAATTCCCCACCAATATTCCTCCTTTGCAGATGTCTTCTGTCCAAGAAGGGCCACACAATTACCGCCACATCGGCCATGGGACTATGCAATTGATTTTCTTCCTGGAGAACCACTACCTCATGGACGTATTTATCCACTCTCACTCCCCGAAAGAAAGCCTTGAAAGAGTACATCACTGAGGCTCTCCAACAAGGTTACATGCGGCCGTCCACTTCCCCTGCTGCGTCAAGCTTCTTCTTTGTGGCCAAGAAGGAAGGCGGGCTTAGGCCTTGTATTGATTTTTCGAACCCTCAACACAGCCACTGTGAAATTCAGGTATCCGTTACCCCTAGTCCCAGCAGCCTTAGAGTGTCTCCGTGAAGCCACCCTCTTCACCAAACTAGATCTCCGGAGTGCCTACAATCTAATCTGCATCAGGAGGGGAGATGAGTGGAAGACGGCATTAGTAACACTGATGGGGCACTACGAATATCTGGTGATGCCCTACAGCCTTGTCAATGCCCAAGCCGTCTTCCAGAATTTCATGCACAAGATACTCCGTGAGTTTCTCCACTAGTTTGTGGTAGTATACAATGACAACATTCTCATCTTCTTGAAGTCCGAGTCCGAACATCACCAACACATTTAGGCAACACGTCACAAGGGTGCTCCAACGTCTACGGAACTTTCAACTCCTCAAAGCCAAGAGATGCTCTTTCCACAAAACGTCAGTCAAGTTACTTGAATATGTCATTGACCTAAACGGAGTGAGGATGGACGAGGAGAAAGTATCCACAATTTCCACCTGGCTGGAACCTACCACCATCAAAGAATTATAGCGCTTTCTGGGGTTTGCCAACTTTTATCGAAGGTTCATTGTCAATTACAGCATCACAGCCAGCCCATTGACCTCCTTACTCCATGGCAAACCCAGGTCATTGAAGTGGACACCGGAAACCACATCTGCTATCCAGAAACTCAAACAAGCCTTCGTATTGGCACCAGTCCTCATTCACCCCCAACCCAGAGCTCCCGTTCATGGTGGAGGTGGACGCCTCGACAACTGGAGTAGGAGCAATTCTCTCCCAACTACAGGGGGATGCACCAAAACTCCATCCATGTGCCTTCTTTTCGAGGAAGTTCAACCCAGCCAAAGTAAACTATGATATCGGAGATCGGGAAGTGTTGGCCATTAAATTGGCTCTCGATGAGTGGAGACACTGGTTGGAGGGGGCAGCACACCAGTTCTCGGTACTCACTGATCATACGAACTTGTAGTACTTAAGGGAGGCAAAGAGACTCAACCCTAGACAGGCGAGATGGGCCATGTTCTTTTCTCGTTTTAACTTTAAGATCTCCTTTATTCTGGGTTCGAAGAACACCAAGGCCGATGCCCTCTCCAGACTACATGCTCCCAATGAGACTGTTGAGGAACCAGTACCCACCCTTCCAGAAACCCTCTTCGTCAATCCCATCCATTGGGAACACCCGGCATCCATTTCAAGACCAGCCCCAATGCCTCCACCAGCTTGTCCACCACATCGCAGATATGTTCTGGAACACGATCGAAATTCCCTTATCCACTCCGCACATTCATCATTGGGCACTGGACACCCAGGGATCGACCGAACACTCTCACTTATACAGGATTATTTCTGGTGGCCCAACATGGAAAGGGACATGAGAAGATACGTGAAGGGACTCCACGACACCTGCCAGCAGGGAAGATCATGCCTTAACCCATTCCTCAACGTCCATGGTCACACTTGGGGGTAGACTTCATTATGGACCTGCCCGAGTTGGAAGGACGCACCTGCATACTGGTCATAGTACGTAGATCGATTTTCAAAGGGATGTCGACTGATCTCTCTCCAGGGCTTACCGATCGCAATGGAGACTGCAGAACTCCTTTTCAACCAGGTCTTCCGCTACTTTGGCATCCCAAAGGATATCGTATCAGATCGAGGTCCTGAATTCATATCACGGGTCTGGCGAAGCTTTTTCCGACTCATAGGTGTGACGGTGAGTCTACTGTATCTTCAGGGTATCATCCGCAGACAAATGGGCAGACTGAGCGTAAGATCCAAGAAATCGGCCGCTTCCTTTGCACTTTCTGCCATGACCACCAGAACTCCTGGAACTAGTTCCTGGGATGGGCCGAGTATGCTCAAAACTCACTACGTCAACCAACCACTGGTCTCACTCCTTTCCAGTGTGCCCTAGGGTACCAACCCCCATTGTTCCCTTGGAATGGGGAACCATCAGACCTCCCTGCGGTCGACTGCTGGTTCCGGGAGAGTGAGAGAGTCTGGGAAGAAGCTCACCACCATCTACAGAGGGCTGTACGCAGATACAAGAACTATACCAACAAACGTCAATCCACCGCTCCAACATATCAACCAGGAGACAAGGTATGGCTTTCAACTCGAGACATGCGTCTGCGTCAGTCCTGTAAAAAGCTCAATCCCAGGTATGTCGGTCCCTTCCAAATTCTAGAACAGATAAACACGGTCACTTACAAACTCCAACTACCGCCACAGTATCGCATTCATCCCACTTTTTATGTTTCGTTATTAAGAAGTACCAAGATCCTGTGTTTTCTTCCACAGAGCCTGGCCCAGAAGAGGAAGCGCCCCCTCCTCCGATCATCGTGGACGAAGGTACCACCTATCAGGTCCCCCATAGGGGTCGCCTGGAGAATCTAGTAGATTGGGAGAGTTACGGTTCAGAGGAAAGATCCTGGGTGCCTCGAGAAGACATTCTTTTTTTTTTTTGGATTTTTCCCCGATTTTCTCCCTAATTTAGTCGTGTCCAATTCCTCCCCGTCACTAGGGGGCTCCCACATTAAGGCTACTACTACCTCTCAGCCGGGAGGGCCGAAGACTATCACGTGTTTCCTCCGAACCACGTGACGCCAGCCGACCGCATCTTTTTGAACTGCTCGCTCGCGCACCGTTGGGGGCGGCGTAACACACTCGGAGGACAGCGCTATCCACTCCCTCCGTTGCGCGAGCTCACAGACGCCCCTGATTGGCTGTAGAGCCGTGATTAATGTGGGAGCACTAAGTACCTCTCATCCCTCCCCTCTGAGAGAGCTCGGCCAATCAGCTCTCTCTAGACCTCCGGCTGCGAGAGGTTACAGCACCACCCGGGATTCGATCTCCGGATGATAGGGCGAGCGCTTTAACCACTGCGCCACTCAGAGGCCGTTCGAGAAGACATTCTTGACCCCAGTCTACTAGAGGAGTTCCACAACACGCATCCAGATCGTCCGGGCCCCAGAGGAAGAGGTAGGCCTCCACAACGGCAGAGGGGTTGACCCTCAGGAGCGGGTCGTGGAGGAGGGGGTAATGTCATAGTCGGGCCAGGCTCCGACACCAGCCAAACACAGCGTCCTTTATCACCGGAATACTAATCATCGCCAGGTGAAGTCAATCAACACACACCCATAAAATCACACACCACACCGCACCCATTGTCTGCACAACCTCCTCGCCAGGCATCTCTATCGACCTCCTTTGCCCACAAATTGTAACTTTGAATTAAGTATAGCCATAGCGACCCTTGCGTCTCATACAGTAGCCATTTCCAGCACAACTTGAAAATAAAGATTGCTCATTCTTAATACCTTCCATCTTGTGTGAGTCCGTCTCTATTACATCATTTGGAATGAGAGAAAAATAAAACTTCATGAAATCTAATGTACCAATTTCAGTTCTGTTCAGTTGGTTCAGTTCAGCAGAGCTTCATTGGCATGAATGTTTAAAAAAAAATCACATTATTGTCTAAACAATTAGAGAAGGTTGATTACATTACATTAAACATATTAAAATGAAATAAAAACATGGCAGGTAAACAATAACAAAAAAACAACAATAGTAAAAATAACAATGAATACTATCAAGTAACAACTGAACAGTAGTTAAGTTGTGATTAGTTGTGATAAGGTGTATTCAGGGTGTATGCACACTCTCTCATAGTCTCTCATAGTCTCTCATACTGTGACGTGACACATTTTTGCAGTGAAGACAGCAGTGGGTCCTTCTCCTAAAATTATTCTAATTTCTTCATCATCTCACAGTTTGAAAACATTTGGGATTTTGTGTGTAATTTGTTTGTGTGTTTGAAGGTATTTCTTATTTTTGAAGATGTTTCTTATATATTCATGTTCATATTTTTGAGTGAAGAAGGAAATTCAGATCCATCTCAACCTCACTGCTCACACACTGAGCACACAGATTCTCCTTCTCCACGGCCACACTGTTTTGCACCTGGTCAGGATTTGTCTCTGCTTTATTTCTCTGACAGGGATGAGATAATTTACCAATTCATATTCTCTCTTTAAGTCTAGATAGCAGTCTAGTCTGGACTGGGTTTGGATCTGACTGCCCCAGTGCTCCAGATACACTTTCCTCATCTGATCAGTAATTTGGCTAACTCTAATTAGAATGTGGTGAACAGCGCTGGTCTGAGACTGCTGTGTTTTAGCGAGTCTCAGAACCACCTGACAGAGGGGACTAGGTTTAGGGCTGAGCTCTTGTGTTTTCACTGCAGGGTATTTTCATTACTCAATTTAAGATGTTTCCAGAGTTTTAGCACTCTTCTTTTTGTGGGAATCAGCATAATTCTGTCTAATTCTATCAGCCTAATTCTGTCCTAAATGCATTCGTTTCTAAATACAATGTTTTCATTTAACTTTGAGGATATTTCTACAGAACTCTGCATGCAGGGACCCTGTGGGATGTTTGTTTGTCCCAGCGAGTGTAGTCGTGTGTACTGAGTTGATCCCAAACCTCACATCCATACATCTCAATAGGCTCAATGATGCTATCAAAGATTTCACACCAGATTCTAATTAGTATGTTTATTCTGCAGAATTTCTTCTTGATTACATAAAAAGCCTTTCATGCTGTTTTGTTTCAGTGCATTCACTCCCAGATTAAAGCCTACTGAGGTATTGATTTTCAGTCCCAGGTAGTCACAGAGTAAAGCATGCTCTATGGCAGTGTTTCCCAGAGTGAACACGTGTTTTGACCTCCTTTTTTTTTTAGGAAGATGCCAATTTTAGCTTTGGCCAGACTGATGGTCAGGGCCCGATTCTGACAGTGTGTTTTTCTGGGATTTGACCTTTTTTTTTTAGGACGATAACAATTTTGGTTTTGGCCAGATTGACTGTCAGCGCTCAGTGTCCGAACTAAAATTGTCATCTTCCTAAAAAAAGGTCAAATCTCCAACAGGTCCATGTTCTGCTGTAAGTAAGACATGTTCAGTAGGAGAAAGAAGCACCAGGTCACGTGTGTAGGGTTGAAATTTGGACTAGTTGGATTCAAGCTTCAGCCCTGTCTCCCCCCATGCCCTTGAGTTATGTATTCGGTCACTTTGGTGCTGAGTTTTTTACTGTTTGTTTTTCAGATAGATGGATAATTACACAATCTAATGATTAACAAATGACCCATATACCGCAATCAAATGTTTTTTTAATGTGTATGAACATATTGCAAATATTTTCACAGTGTAATTAAAATACACACTGAAGAAGAACTGAGTAATAAAATTTGTCCTGGTGCAGTGCAGGTTTTTCATTTTAAGATGAGAAAGACTGTTCTGGTTTTGATTTTCCTGGTACTAATCCAAAGTTCTTTCAATGAAGTGGAAAGGCTTATGTGATTAATTTCATACAGGAGTGAAGGATCTCCAAACCGTTGAGCTCCCTGAGCTTCACCATGTGCCTGAAAATAAGACCAAAGAACATTGTCATTTATTGGATTTTCCCTCATATCAGCTGCTAAAGATTTCTGTATGGTCATCA
Organism: Clarias fuscus; assembly: GCA_030347435.1. Taxonomy (NCBI): domain Eukaryota; kingdom Metazoa; phylum Chordata; class Actinopteri; order Siluriformes; family Clariidae; genus Clarias; species Clarias fuscus. The sequence continues at coordinate 9,679,960 of CM059218.1, forward strand.
TCTAACAATTTTCTTGGTCATTATTCTAAACATCCTGACATATACAGACACCAGCCCACTAAGAGCCTGATCTTATACAACATCTTAGCCTCTGAGACCCAAATTATGCATTCTTCCCCCATACTTCTGGTGTGCGAAAGAAGCAGCATTAATTAGAACCAATTACAGCAAGGTCTCGAGAAGTCAAATAACTGAAAACTTGAAATATTTAAACAGATCTACTCCAGCCGAGCTGCTCCATTAGCTGCTATAAATGCAATGGCTGAAAGACAGATTTTACAGTGAATTAAAGCATGAAGCAGATAAGTGCAATTCAAAATGCCTCCTCACGGACAGCTAATCTTGATTCTGCATCGAATTCATGAAATGTCATTTTTGTTACTGACCTGAAGAAGAAAAATTGACCCGACTACATACTGATAAATTACAATAAATGTCCTATATTTTTTTTTGTTTCAACTACATTTTACATCTCATCATACATTTGTCACATGTGATTATGGAACTTCTATGTAATTACAGTACATGTGAAAGCCTTTTAAGGGGCATAAAATTGTACAACTGAACATGTGAGATCATAAGAAAACCACATAACCGCCACTATAATCAGTAAGATCAGGAATCTGAGGAAACAGGGGGCACAGGTTCACAAAATCTTGACAGGTTCTGCTATGGCTGACAGGACTAGAACCCCGTGTGCACCTCTGTTATTCTGCTGCTCATTTACCACTGACCTCTATCATCAACAAGGTACTCCGATCCACAGAACTGACACTCACCAGATCTTTTTTTCCCCCACACCATTCTGTGTAAACTGCATAAAAAATAGCAGGTCAGCAGTTTCTGATAATAGAAGCCGCATGTCTAGGACCCACATCCATGCCATAGTCAAAGTAGAACTTTTTATCCCAATTCTAAGGTTTAATGTCAACAGTAATGGGAGCTTTTCCCCCCATGTCAGGCACACAGGGTCATTTCATTTAAACTGCAGTCAAACTATGACATGAGGGTAAAAAGGAAAAGAATAACTTCTTACGGACAGCCAGATAACATTTTGCAATTCCAATCAGATACAGTGGCATATGAGTCAAAAGATAACTTCAAATATCAGAAACTGATCTTACTGTGGTCCTTGTGTAAAAAAACCCAGCTAATAATGAATTAATCGATTCATTTTAAACACTGAAGGAGCCCTGAGCAAAGTAAGCGCATAAAACAAAATTGTACAGCTAAAGTTTTCTATATTTATATAACTTTCTCCTATTTCATATTTTATTTCTTTATTTGAATTTTTTTAAATTTTAGGTCAGGGGCCGCTGTATAAGCATTTCACTGCATATCATATTGTGTATGTCTGTGTATGACTAGTAAAATTTTCATTTTATTTTGAATACTTTTTAGAAGATGGACATTTATGCATCGTAAATCCTTTTTTGATTAAACTTAGGAAATATAATATTTTGAGGTAGTGAATTTTTTTGAATGAGCTGGTAGCATTAATTTAAAAAATGCTTGAAATAACTTATTGAATATACAGGGTGGGCCATTTATATGGATACACCTTAATAAAATGGGAATGGTTGGTGATATTAACGTCCTGTTTGTGGCACATTAGTATATGTGAGGGGGCAAACTTTTCAAGATGGGTGGTGACCATGGTGGCCATTTGGAAGTCGGCCATCTTGGATCCAACTTTTGTTTTTTTCAATAGAAAGAGGGTCATGTGACACATCAAACTCATTGGGAATTTCACAAGAAAAACAATGGTGTGCTTGGTTTTAACGTAACTTTATTCTTTCATGAGTTATTTACAAGTTCCTCTTTGTTCACAGCCATTGACATGTCGAAGAGGTTAACACGTGATGAGCGGATCGAAATTGTGTTGATATCTGGTGAACGCAGTAACCGGGTCATTGCAGCAGATTTCAATGCAAGACACCCTACAAGACCCCCCACCTCCCATGCTACAGTTAGCAAACTGCTTGCTAAGTTTCGTGAAACTGGTTCAGTGTTGGATTTGCCAAAATGTGGATGCATGAAAACTGTCACTAATGAACAAACATCAGTGGCTGTCCTAGCTTCATTCAGCAAGAGCCCACAGCGTAGCACTCGCTGCATGTCACTGGAGAGTGGCATTAGTCGAACATCCCTTTGGCGGATATTAGCTACTCACAAATGGCACCCTTACAAACTCCAGCTACTGCAGCATCTCAACGAGGATGACCCAGATCGGCGCACACAATTTGCAGAATGGGCAAAACAAAAATTGGAACAGGACCCTCAGTTCACGCAGAAGATTTTGTTCAGTGATGAGGCAAACTTTTATGTGAATGGTGAAGTTAACAAACAAAACCACCGCTATTGGTCTGACACTAACCCACATTGGATAGATCCCTCCAAGACTGTTAGAACAAAAAATTGATGGTATGGTGTGTATATGGGTGGGGCCATTCTTCATCAATGGAAACCTCAAGGCCACTGGATATTTGAAATTGCTACATGATGATGTGTTTCCCTCTTTATGCACTGAAGCTGGCACGTTCCCTGAGTTTTTCCAGCAAGATGGTGCACCACCACATTATGTGTCAAGTCCGAGCATTCCTAGATGCACAGTTTCCTGAAAAGTGGATTGGTCGTCGTGGGCCCAAGGTCTCCCGATCTGACCCCCTTAGACTTTTATCTTTGGGGTCATCTGAAGGCAATTGTCTATGGTGTGAAGATACAAGATGTGCAGCACCTGAAACTACGGATACTGGAAGCCTGTGCTGGCATTTCTCCTGCGGTGTTGCTATCAGTGTGTGAAGAGTGGGAGAAGAGGGTTGCATTGACAATCCATCACAATGGGCAGCACATTGAACACATTTTATAAGTGGTCAGAAACTTGTAAATAACTCATGAAAGAATAAAGTTATGTTAAAACCAAGCACACCATTGTTTTTCTTGTGAAATTCCCAATGAGTTTGATGTGTCACATGACCCTCTTCCTATTGAAAAAACAAAAGTTGGATCCAAGATGGCCGACTTCCAAATGGCCACCATGGTCACCACCCATCTTGAAAAGTTTGCCTCCTCACATATACTAATGTGCCACAAACAGGACGTTAATATCACCAACCATTCCCATTTTATTAAGGTGTATCCATATAAATGGCCCACCCTGTAGAATATATGAGAGTTTCAGTGTTTGAAATAAATTATGTATAGAATAACTCTTCCACAATATTCCAATAATATTTTGATGCTCTATTAAATGAGCAACTTTCTTATACTCTGCAAACATCGTAAAACAAGTGTAACATGGACAGCAATTAGCTGCAGTTTTCATAAAGTGATCCAATGCTGTCAGTTGACTGGCTGAATTAATAATTGTATAAAGATGCAGGTGTACTATTAAAGTGGCTATTGACAGTATAATCTAAAAATGAATGCTCTGCACTCTTTTAAATCGTACACTAGAAAACTTCATCAGAAAATCAGATCAAGATAAAAAGAGCTCTATAAGAGTTTGAATCTTCTCAAATCTCATAACAATGCGTGCCCCTTTATGATTATTATTATTTGTACTCCGAGGAAAACACACATAAATCTTTCGCCCATGCACTCTGAAGTGTTCCTGTGTGCTTAATATAAGACAATAAAGTTTATAACAAAATAATCCCATTTTATT